>JAPDNY010000007.1:82919032-83519032 GCA_029375565.1 Gekko gecko
TTGCTTCCAGCAGGCTACTGGTAGTAAAGGTAAAGATTTCCCTTGCACAAAAGCCAGTTGAATCTGACTCTAGGGGGCGGTGCTCATCTCTGTTTCCAAGCTGAAGAGCCAGCGCTGTCTGAAGATTTCTCCATGGTCATGTGGCCGGCATGACTAAATGCTGAGGTGGACAGAACACTGTTATCTTCCCACCAAAGCGGTACCTATTTATCTACTTGCAATTTCTTGCTTTCAAACTGCTAGGTTGGCAGGAGCTGGGGCCAGAGACAGGAGCTCACTCTGTCACATGGCACTAGGGTCTCAAACTGCCGAACTACAGACCTTCTGGTTTGCAGCTCAGTGTCTTAACCTGTGAGCCACTACGGCTCCAGGTTGAGATACTTTCTTGAGAAAGGTATTCTATTCTATTCTATTTATTTATTTATTTAAAACATTTGTATGCCTCATTTCTGCCCAATTAGGGTCCTCAAAGTGGCAAACAAAAGAGATTAAATATCACCTGTTAAAAACAGTAGATAGACATAAAGCTACCAATTAAAAGCCAGCAAGAAGGAGGGTTAGTTAGAATATGCCAGGTCAAACAGAAAAGTCTTCACCCTTTGGTGGAAGTCAATGATCAAGGGGGAACAGATGAATCTCCCTGGGGAGGGAATTCCATAATTTTGGTGTCATGATTTTTTCTTGGGTTTCCACCTGTCTAGTTTTGGATGATAGGGACACCTGAAGAGGACAATAATGGCAGGGTAAGATTGTATGGAAGCAGGCAGCCCTTAAAGTATGCAAGTTCCAGTCAATATAGGATTTAAATATCAGTACCAGCACCTTGAATTGGGCCCTGAAGCAGATTGGAAGCCAGTGCAAATGGAACAAGACTGGAGTGGTGGGGTCCTACAGCCCAATCCATACAGCATTCTTGTTGCAGCATTTTATACTAACTGCAGTTTCCAGATACTCTTCAGGGGAGCTCCACATAGAGTGCACTTCTATAATCTAATCTAGAAGTTGCCAGGAAAAGCACCACAGTAACAAGATATTTCTTCCTGCAGAAAGGTAAAAACTGATGGAAGGTGCCCATGGCCACCGTTGCCACTTCATTATCCAACAGGAGTCCTGGTTTCAGATAGGGCTGCCAGATCTCCCACTAAGGCAAGAGAACTCCTGCTGGCAACTGCGGCTGTTTGCTGCCTCCCTGTCAGCCAACGGGAGAAAAATGAAGAAAAAAAAATGGTATTTGCACGACAGCATTACATCGCTTCTAGGGGAAACCTTGAAGTGATATCACGCCTCTCAAGGAATCTCTGGAAACTCTATGGAATTTGTCATTTTAGAAAGGCATGTCATTTCTGGGGAAAGCCTGGAGATGATATAACACAAATGGCACTCCCATGTCCCAACTTCCTCCAGGCTTCACCAGTTGTCACCTGCTGTCTGGCAACCATAGTCCAGCAGCAATGATAGGCAGTGAACATGCTTTTATAGGGGAAGCGCAACCTCATCCAGAACAGGAGAGACCCCAAATCCCAGGGCAGTCCTTCTGGTCACCAGTAGCACCTTGTGACAGCTATGGGATGAGGGGGAAGGAAGGCTCTGAGGTAGCTGTCTTCTGGACTGAAGAATGTTCAGTCCTCACTCTCCTATAGGCTGTTTAAACCCCAACCACTCACAATCAAATTAAAAGGGGGATATAAGCTTTGATGAAAGGATTCATAGTGTGTAAGCTATGAGCTCTCTAAAGGTCTCTTATTTGGAATTCTGCTAGACCAAAGCTGTAATTATTTGTTAGGTAAATAGAAATAATTTTTTCCTAGATATTTGACTAGACAGACAAGACACTAATGGAGATGAACAACAAAGATTTATTTAACAGAAAATAAAATATTTAGTAGGTTAAATGTTTTGTGTGGATGGCTTCTATGACAGACTGCACTTTTAAAAGCTTAGAAGTACTGTACAAACAGGTGAAGGACTGTGAAGAGTTAATCCTTCACAGAAACAGAGAGCCTTGAGTGACAGCCTGCTCTAAGGAATCTGATTGGTTCACACCAGCTGAACAGAGAAAGAATTCTGAACTGGATGCTGAGGAGAATTCAGTCTGATTTCAGTCCTAGCTGAGAAGAGTTTACTGACAGTTTTGACATTCAGCCATGACTCAGAGCAGTTTAACACAGACAGGACAACTGGGGAAAGTTGGCACGAAAAAGTAGGTAGTCAGATGGAGAAACCCTTTGAGCCAATGAAAGGGGATAAATCTTCTAGAGAGAAGTAATTTCCCTGCCCAGTCTAAACAGGGTGATAGCTCTGAAGAGAGAAAAGATACTTGGTCTGGTGTGGTTAGAAATTGCCTGTAAAAACTTTAAGAGTCAGTTAAAAACTCAAAGATGAGTACTGGTGTTTCAAGAGAAAAGCAAGGTTTTAATGTGATTTAATGTGGTTTTATTGATATTTTGTACCAACTGTGTGAGCCTCCTAAGCCTGCTCACGGCGAGGGTGGGGTACAAATTGAATAAATAAATAAATAAAAGAGAAGGGGTTTGGGTACTGGAAAGAGTGTGCCAGCCTTCTGGAAACCAAAAGTCAGAGAATACACAAAGGAAGTGTGCTGGAGTATTTGGAAAACACTGGGACAAAAGCCTCTCAACATAAAGATTTTAAGTAACTGTGAATAACTTAAACTCTCATTAGCCTGAAACACAAGAACATAAGTCTTTGCATGTACTGATTTTACCACAAAGTTATTTATATTGAGTTACTTCAGAAATTTTTATGCCTGATTTCACCTGACCTTTCCCCTCTGTGTTGAATAAAATATTTTGTTAATCTGGAATATAAAAACTTTTCAAGTGCCATTTAAGTTGTATAAGTTAAAGGGGACTCCCATTCCTTCCCTCAGGTTCCTGGGCTGAACAAACAGCCAAAATATTATACTGTGACAGAGTGGGACAGACAGGGTTCTTCAGGAAAGAAGAAAACGAACAACTAGGGTGACTCATTCACAAAAGGGAAAGAAAAATGGAGAAAAAAATCTTGTGTCTGAGGGAGGGAAGTAGATGGGGGCATCAATAAACAATGTAAAACTGGCTCTTATCTTCACTCCCTAAGGGTTACGGACTTTTCCCCAATGAGAGTAACTACTTTTTAGCTGAAAGAAAGTTGGGAAAACCACTAGGCCATTCAGATTTGACCTAGATCACATCCCCCAATGAAAATACAGTAGAGGTGAAGAATAGGTTTAAGGGACTAGATTTGATAGACAGAGTGCCTGAAGAACTATGGACAGAGGTCTGTGACATTGTAAAGGAGGCAGCAATCACCGCCATCCCAAAGAAAAAGAAATGCAAAAAAGCAAAGTGGCTGTCTGATGAGGCTTTACACATAGCAGAGGAAAGAAGGAAAGCTAAAGGCAACGGTGAAAAGGAAAGATTTGCCCAACTGAATGCAGATTTCCAGAGAACAGCAAGGAGAGATAAGGAGGCTTTCCTGAATGAACAATGCAAAGTAATAGAGGAAAACAATAGATTGGGAAGGACTAGAGATCTCTTCAAGAAAATTGGAGAAATCAAGGGAATGTTCCATGCAAAGCTGGCCATGATAAAGGACAAAAACGGTAGTGACCTAACAGAAGCAGAAGAGATTAGGAAAAGATGGCAATAATACACATAAGAACTATACAAGAAGGACCTCAATGTCCTTGATAACCACGATGGTATAATCACTGACCTCGAGCCAGACATCCTGGAAAGTGAAGTTAAATGGGCCTTAGAAAGCCTTACTAACAACAAAGCTAGTGGAGGTGATGGTATCCCATCTGAGTTATTCAAAGTCTTAAAAGAAGATGCTGTTAAAGTGCTGCACTCAATTTGCCAACAAATGTGGAAAACACAACAGTGGCCACAGGATTGGAAAAGGTCAGTATACATTCCAATCCCAAAGATGGGCAATGCCAAGGAATGTTCAAACTATCGCACAATTGCACTCATTTCACATGCTAGCAAGGTCATGCTCAAAATCCTACAAGCTAGGCTCCAACAGTACATGGACAGAGAACTGCCAGAAGTACAAGCTGGGTTTCGAAGAGGTAGAGGAACTAGAGATCAAATTACCAACATTCGTTAGATTATGGAGAAAGCAAGAGAGTACCAGAAAAACATCTACTTCTGCTTCATTGACTATGCTAAAGCCTTTGATTGTGTGGATCACAATAAATTATGGCAGGTTCTTAAAGAGATGGGAGTACCAGACCAACTCACATGTCTCCTGAGAAACCTGTATAAGGGTCAAGAAGCAACAGTTAGAACCGGATATGGAACAACTGATTGGTTTAGCATCGGAAAAGGAGTACGACAAGGATGTATATTGTCCCCTTGCTTATTTAATTTATATGCAGAGTACATCATGCGAAATGCTGACCTGGATGAATCACAAGCTGGAGTTAAGATTGCTGGGGAAAAGATCAATAACCTCAGATATGCAGACAATACCACTTTGATGGCAGAAAGTGAAGAGGACCTCAAGAGCCTCTTGCTCAGGGTGAAAGAGGAGAGCACAAAAGTGGGCTTGAAGCTCAACATCAAAAAAACTAAGATCATGGCATCTGGCCCCATCACTCCTTGGCAAATAGAAGGGGAAGTCGTAGAAGTAGTGACAGACTTCATGTTCCTGGGATCCCAGATCACTGCAGATGGTGACTGCAGCCATGAAATTAAAAGATGCCTGCTCCTTGGGAGGAAAGTGATGGCAAACCTAAACAGCATGATAAAAAGCAGAGACATCACCCTGCCAACAAAAATCCGCATGGTCAAAGCAATGGTATTCCCCGTAGTAATGTATGGCTGCGAGAGTTGGACTATAAGGAAGGCCGAGCACTGAAGAATAGATTCTTTTGAACTATGGTGCTGGAGAAGACTCTTGAGAGTCCCTTGGACTGCAAGGAGATCAAATCAGTCAATCCTAAAAGAAATCAACCCTGATTGTTCCCTGGAAGGCCAGATCCTGAAGCTGAAGCTCAAATACTTTGGCCACCAAATGAGAAAGGAGCATTCACTGGAGAAGACCCTGATGCTGGGAAAGATTGATGGTCAAAGAAGAAGGGGACGGCAAAGGATGAGATGGTTGGACAGTGTCATCGATGCAATGAACATGAAACTGAGCAAACTTCAGCGGACAGGGGAAGACAGGAGGGTGTCAGAAAATGCCTTTGATGTTTCTCACTGAATCCATTGTTTTGTGTTCCCTACCCTGCTTTGCGCTTGCGTAGCTATGCAGGCAGAAACGTGGGAGCTTCTTCTCTGCCGCTTCTCCTTATCACGGTGGCCTTGAATGTAGGCTTTGGACTATTCTTGTTTTACTGAGAATTTTCCAGTCCTGGGAAGGCAAGGGGAGGGGGGGAGTAGTCTCCCGTTCATGAAGTATTTCTCCCGCCGGGAGTTCCCGCGCGAGTGCTCAAATTTCATTTGCTAGGCGCTTTATTGCATCACACTATAAGCTAGCTTGCTTTGCTTCGCCCCCCATTCCTGACAATGACCTCCTACTGTGGGTTTTGGCAAGATAGTCCAATAAAACCTTTCTTTGTGCAAGAATGACTGTATCTACTTGTTTTTAAACCTGACAGATATTGTCAGGAAATCACCATTATTCCCCCACCGTCAGTTTCCGCCGTTTACCACGATGAGCGGAGCTGGGGGGGGAGCCACGGGCGCAGTCCCAGTGACTACGGGAGCCCCGGTCCCAGTCACCACCGTAGCTACTCCAGTGGTCACCATCCCGACCACCACCGTTGTTCCAGTGACTACAACCTCGGTTTTGGCAGCGCCAACCCCGCAATCGGCAGCAGGGGCGGTCACCCCTCCATCGATCAGCACAGTGGGTGCTGCGTACACTCTCCCAATCTATAGCCCGGCCGGGCCAACGCAGAGTCAAGGGGGAGCGGTTCCACGAACCTATGTGCCGGGAGCCCCAACACCCTGGGATAAAGGGGTGACCTACCGCAGATCACGCGATTGGACCAAAAACCTATTGGACACTACCCAGACAACTTGGTCCATGCCGGGGAGCCAGAGCCGGGACAGCATTTTGGATCCTAGAGGTAGTTTTGGACTCCCCCAGGGACGGATGTCTCGAGGATCTCCCAGAACAGGATCTGGTTCAGATACAGAGGCTCGCATGGACTCTATTCAAGAGGATACCCGACATCTGGTACGGGACATGGGCAAACTAATGCAATCCCTACCACAGATGATGGATCAAGCAATTCGAGCTCATCCACTGATGCAACCTAGACCGGCACCAGCACCTGCACCGCCGGTGCCACCAGGACAACCACCTCCTGCTCCTCCGGCCCCAGGACCAGGCCAGCCAGCACCGGCCCCACCTCCACCTGCTGGCCCAGTACCGGGACCCGGGCCAGGACAGCCAGGACCTATCCAGCCACCAGCTCTGCCTCCGCCTCAACTCCCTGCTCCAGCACCCCTCCCGCCGCCAGTTCCAGCACCAATCATGGTCCCGGCCCCTCCAGTAATCCGCCCTAAGGACATGTTGGAGATCACATTTGATGGGGATCCAGAAACTGTGTCCTTTTTCATATTGCAAGTAGGGAAATTTGTGCAGAGATGGGGCTATGTGTTCCCAGACGAGGAGCAATAGGTGGAGTTTATCGCTTCCAGGTTCCAGGGGAGTGCTACTAGTTGGTATGTAGCCCTTCATGACCTGGAGGCAGCGGAATTGGGGAATGTGGATGATTTCATGTGGGCCTTGAGAAACCGTTTCGAGGATCCGGGGCGGCCCAAAAAGCCGAAGCCTTCCTTCGCACGTTCAGACAAGGCAAGCTCACCGTGCGGGAGTATTCAAGGGAGTTTCAAAGGCATGCAGTGAAAATTCGGGACTGGACCGACGCGGTGCTGGCTCAACAATATCGAATGGGACTAGCTGTAGACGTCCGCAATAATGTCCTCAGTTCTCAGCAGCCTCGCACTCTCCAGGGCTGGATGGAGGAAGCCGAAAAAGCGGAAAGTCGCTTGCGTGTCATGAAACTGGATCTATCTCTAGGCAATAACCGGCCGAGTCTCACAGCAGGCCAAGCCAGACCCAAACCAACCTCCACCTCAAGTGGGATGAGAGATCAGCATATGCGACAGGGCCTCTGCCTGCGGTGTGGGGAAAAGGGGCACTTCGCCGCATCCTGCCCGAAGGGGGATCCTAATAGAGCCCTACCACAAGAGGAGCCCAGACGATGGTCAACCCCTACCCCGCGAAAGGGTACAGCGAAGCCACGCAACACACGGGCTCTTTTTGCCAGCCCCGACCAAGCGGATACCATGATGCTAGAGGAGGAGAGTGAGATGCAGGGAAACGAATTGGTCCTGTTTGTGAATGGCGCTACACAACAGGACCCAGTACCTGAGGCGCCTAAACTGGTGAGCAATTATCCCTCTCTCTTCTTTGTGACTGTACTTGTGATGAATCCAGCGATGATGACCCATATTCGGGTTCGAGCCCTCATTGACTCTGGGTGCGGGAGGGACCTAATAAACCCGTCTATGGTTATGGGGTTAGAGGCAACCGTTGTCAATTTGAAAGACCCAATAACTTTTACTCAAATGGATGGGTCCCCAATGAAAGAACCATGCCGATTTGAGACTGTTCCTCTAAGAGTAGGCATTGGTGAACATTGGGAGCTACGCTCGTTTGTAATAGCCCCTCAAGCCCAGTTCCCATTGGTGTTGGGCAGCCCATGGTTGCATGGTCACGATCCGTATATTCTGTGGGAAGAAGGAAGCGTACAATTTATCTCCCCGAAGTGTGCAGAGCACAAATGGGACCCAGGGTGGGGAAAAACCCCCTGCAATGAACCTCCACGGGCTTGCTTAGCCACGGAGGACCTTAACCGCATCCCTAAGGAATACCGGTATGTAACCAGGGTGTTTGAGGAGGAGGAAGCAGATGAACTACCCCCCACCGTAACTCAGACTGTGCGATTGAAATCCTTCCGGGCCAAAAATTACCAAAAGGGAAAATTTATGCCATGAGTCCCAGTGAAAAGGAAGAACTACGCCGCTTTATCGATAAAAATCTGGCCCGTGGATTTATTAGGCCAGCGTCGTCCCCTTTTGCAGCACCCGTATTGTTTTGTAAAAAAAAGATGGGGGGCTCAGACTATGCACGGATTACAGGGGGCTCAATGCAGTATCTGCAACCAATGCCTACCCAATGCCCCTCATCAAAGACTTGTTGGCAGAGGTGGCGAAGGGGAAAGTGTTTTCTAAACTGGATTTACGAGATGCCTATTTTCGAGTCCGTATCAGACAGGGTGATGAATATAAGACTGCGTTTAATACCCCGCTGGGGCAATTTGAATATCGGGTTATGCCCTTTGGATTACAGGGAGCACCAGGGGTCTTCATGAATTTAATCAATGAAGTGTTACACCCCTACTTATTCAAGGGGGTGGTTGTTTACTTGGATGATATCTTGGTCTACACCCCGGATCAAGAATCTCACACTGCTCTTATGCGAAAAATATTGGAAACGCTATTAGAACACAAGCTGTTTGTTAAACTGTCAAAATGTGAATTCCACCAGGAGTGCATTGACTTTTTGGGATACCGCATATCCTCTGCAGGGTTAGAAATGGACCCAAAAAAGGTCCAGGATGTGTTAATGTGGGAGCCCCCCAAAACCAGGCGGCAGCTCCAAAGTTTCCTCGGTTTCGCCAATTTTTACCGTCAATTCCTGCCACATTTTGCCCAAGTGGCCCTTCCCCTCACAGAACTGCTAAAGACTAAGGGGAGGGGAACCAAGGCTTCAATGCCCGGAGCCACTTTGAACTGGACCCCCCAGTGTCAGGAAGCTTTTGAACAATTAAAACAGTTATTCACGTCTGAACCCATACTAGCACACCCTGATGAGACAAAAAAATTTGTGGTCCAAGTAGACGCGTCGGATACCGCTATGGGTGGGGTGATATTGCAAGAGAATGCTCAGGGGCAACTACAACCCCTTGCTTATGTGTCCAAAAAGTTTAATGATACAGAGAGATTTTGGCCCATTTGGGATAAAGAAGCAGTGTCTATACGTTTAGCATTGATCACCTGGAGGCACTGGTTAGAAGGGTCCCGAGTACCTTTTGAAATCTGGACTGATCACAAAAATCTTGAGGTACTGCGGAAACCCCGGAATCTAAATGCAAAACAATTCCACTGGGCTGAGTTTTTCTCAAAATTTCAATTCACCCTTCACCACTTTCCAGGTAAATCCAATCATCTGGCGGATGCTCTCTCCCGCCTTCCCCAACACCTGTGTAAGAGGACAGAAATACGAGAGTCTATGTTCACCCCTGAGCAATTAGTTGGAGCAGTTGTAACCCGGAAAGCCAAACGCGCACAATTGTTGACCCCAATCCAAGCCATTACCTGGGAAAAGCAATTTGCCACTGACATCACCACACAAGAAAAGCTTGAATTACAGGCTCGGGACGATGTGAAATGTGGTACTAATGGCTGCTGGTACAGGGGCACTAAAATCTTTGTTCCAGAAGCTACCTGGTCCCAGGTGTTGCAATCAGCCCATGACTCAAAGTCTGCGGGGCACTTCGGATATGTAAAATCCTTACACCTACTGCAACGCGGCTTCTGGTGGCCCCGAATGAAATGGGATTTATCCCTGTATATACAGTCCTGCCCAACGTGCAATCGTTGCAAAACCAGATCAGGGAAACCTCCAGGTCTTTTACAGCCTCTACCCACCCCAAGCCGACCCTGGGAAGTGATCTCTATGGACTTTATCACGGATCTTCCCCCTCTAAACATATGACAGTCATTTGGGTGGTAGTAGATCTATTTTCTAAATAAGCTCATTTTGTACCGTTTCCCAGCCTGCCGACAGCCAAAGTCCTGGCCAAAGCCTTCCTTCAGCACATTGCCAGGCTACATACGTTGCCGCTCAAAATAATCTCCGACAGGGGGTTCAATTTGTTTCAAAGTTGTGGTCGGAGTTGATGACTCTTATGGGTATTGAACGCGCTCTCAGTACTGCCTATCACCCTGAAACCGACGGGCAAACGGAAAGAGTAAACCAGACTTTAGAACAGTACTTAAGGTGTTTTTCTAACTATCAATAAGACAATTGGGTAGATTTATTACCACTGGCGGAGTTTGCTTACAACAACTCATGGCATGCTTCAACGAATATGTCTCCCTTCAAAGCTGCCATGGGTTATGACAGCCCCCCTCTTCCCTTTTTGCAACCTGGTGAGACTGGGGGGAAGGCCTCAGCATGGTGTAAAACTTTCCGGGACTCTTGGCCCCTAATTGTTGAGACATTGAATGAGGCCAAGGCACAATACAAAAAGCAGGCAGACAAAAAGAGGGCGGGTGGCTGGAAACTGCAACCGGGGGACTCGGTATACCTTTCCACCAAGGACCTTAGGCTAGCCCAACAATCCCGGAAACTGGCTTGGAAATATTCATTCAAAGTCCATTCAAAGTTTTGAGATGTATAAATCCAGTAACGGTACAACTAGATTTGCCTAAATCTCTTAAAGCAATACATCCAATTTTCCATTACAGCCTCCTCAAACCAGCATTACCCCCGACTAAATGGCATCCTGAGCTTCCAGCACCTCCCCCTCCTTTGATGGTTGACGATGAGGAGCACTACGAAATTGCTGACATTTTGGACTCTAAGATTCTCCGTGGACAACTTCTGTACCTTGTTGAGTGGGTACACTTCAGGCCCCAACACAGGGAGTGGGTGAAAGTGTCGGATATCAATGCACCTGACCACCTGAAAGAATTTCACACTCGATACCCAACTAAACCTGGGGGCCCCTCATTCTCTCCTTCCTGAGTGGTGGGTGGGTGGTATTTTGGGAAGGGCAGAATGTCAGAAAATGCCTTTGATGTTTCTCACTGAATCCATTGTTTTGTGTTCCCTACCCTGCTTTGCGCTTGCGTAGCTATGCAGGCAGAAACGTGGGAGCTTCTTCTCTGCCGCTTCTCCTTATCATAGTGGCCTTGAATGTAGGCTTTGGACTATTCTTGTTTTACTGAGAATTTTCCAGTCCTGGGAAGGCAAGGGGAGGGGGGGAGTAGTCTCCCGTTCATGAAGTATTTCTCCCGCCGGGAGTTCCCGCGCGAGTGCTCAAATTTCATTTGCTAGGCGCTTTATTGCATCACACTATAAGCTAGCTTGCTTTGCTTCGCCCCCATTCCTGACAATGACCTCCTACTGTGGGTTTTGGCAAGATAGTCCAATAAAACCTTTCTTTGTGCAAGAATGACTGGATCTACTTGTTTTTAAACCTGACAGATAGCCTGGCGTAGTCTGGTCCATGGGGTCGTGAAGAGTCAGACTCGACTGTGCGACCGAACAACAACAAAACCTTAAGATTTACAAGAGATAACTTGTAACTCGCCCCATTAGAAAAAAAAGAAACCCAAAATTGCCTTCATAGTGGCCGTAAATTTCTGAGTGACCAATTATTTATGGCATCTCCAGGACAAGGTAGACTGAAATAAAACAACAAATACTTAAAAGAAGAAGCCTGTGAGATCTTCCACGCATTAACTATCCATGTTTCTCTTTTGGTCAAAAAACAAGGCACAAAAAATGATTGTGGCAATATACTCAGAACAAAAAGCGGCTTTGAATATAAACAAAGAAAGGACGGATTTTTTCCAAGTTCAAAAGGGAACACGTCAAGGCTGCCCATTGTCCCCGTTGCTGTTTATTTGGATGTTGGAAATATTATTGACAGCAATAAGAAAAGATAATAGTATTGAAGGACTTTCAGTGAAAGGATTCGTATACAAATATAGGGCATTTGCAGATGATGTGATGTTTATGATTCAGGATCCTATTGAGAAAATATCACATCTGATGGAGAAAATTGAAGAATTTGGCTCAGTTGCGGGTTTTTACGTTAATAAAAACAAAACTAAGGTGATGTGTAAAAATATGACGAAGCAAAGACAAATAGAACTTCAAGAGAAAATTCAATGTGATGTAGTTACAAAGACTAAATATCTTGGAATTGAATTAACCATGAAAAATATTGACCTGTTTAAAAACAATTATGAAAAGGTGTGGCACAGAATTCAGCAAGATATGAAGAAATGGGACACTTTGAATTTATCATTGATGGGAAGAATCGCAACTGTAAAAATGAATATTTTACCGCGTTTGATGTTTTTATTTCAGACCATTCCAATACTAAAACAAAGGAAAGTATTGGATTCGTGGCAGAAAGAATTATCCAAATTCGTATGGGCAGGAAGAAAGCCAAGGATTAAAATGAAAATTTTATGCGACGCAAGAGAGAGAGGAGGCCTACAATTACCAAATTTAAGACTGTATTATGATGCCGTCTGTCTAACATGGTTGGAACAGTGGATTAATCTTGAGAATAAGAAGTTATTAGCTTTAGAAGGGCATGATAACAAATTTGGATGGCATGCATATTTATGGTATGGAAAAGTAAAAATGGACAAATTTTTTAAACACCACTTTGTAAGGCAATCACTGTTCGAGACATGGATGAGATATAGAAAATTCTTCTCAGAAGAAAGACCACTTTGGATAGTACCAGCTGAAGTGATTAACCCACATTCAAGAAATCAAGGGTTAGATTGGCTACCTTACAAAAATCTTTTAAAATTAGAAGGGAAAATTTTTGTGTTACAAGATAGATTTGATCTTGAATTTGAATATGATTGGTTGAAATACAGACAGATTTATGATTTATTTAAGACCGATAATAGAGAACATGGTTTCAGAGAAAAGAACATTGAAATTGAAACTGTATGGCTTGAGAAAGGTAAAAAAATGATTTCTAAACTGTACAAGGTTTTATTGAAATGGTACACTGAGGATGAAACTGTAAAAGAGCAAATGATAAAATGGGCTGTAAATGTTAATAATGAGATATTAATGACATCTTGGGAATATTTGTGGAAAAAGTCAATGAAAATTTCAACTTGTGTAAATGTTAAAGAGAATTGTTATAAAATGATGTACAGATGGTATATGACGCCTAAAAAAATTGCTATTATAAATGAAAGTATGTCCAACAAATGTTGGAAATGTAAAAAACATGAAGGGTCTTTTTACCATATGTGGTGGACATGTGATAAAGCAGTAAAGTATTGGACTGAGATCCACAATGAGATACAAAAAATTTTGAAATGTACTTTTAAGAAAGACCCACAGATGTTATTGTTAGGTCTTAAAATGGAAGAAATAAATGTAGCCAAGAGAACACTACTATGGTACTTGATTACAGCAGCCAGACTGATTTTCGCTCAATGTTGGAAACAAGATAAAGTACCTGAAACATGGGAATGGATTAAAAAGACGTTGTTTTTGGCAGAAATGGACAAACTAACAAGAAAGTTAAACAACGAAGAAGATGGAACTTTCTTTGAAGACTGGAAAGACTTTCAAAAATACTTGTTGAAAAATTGGGACATTAAACGTGGTTTGATTTGCTTTGATAGTTATTAAGAAGAAAATGAAATAGAATTAGATTTTTGAATTGTTACCGTTTGTAAGAGAAAATAAGTTTAGAAGTAATTGTAACACAATAAGAGAGATATTAATGGGGTTGGAGCAGTGCGGGAAGCCTTGTTTGGGGGGGGAGAAGGGAAATTAGAAAAATGGATATGTAGGTAGGTTTAAACTGTATGAACATGTGATATATCCAATAATAAATTGTATTTACCAAAAAAAAAAACAAGGCACAAACTTAATAATTTTAGTTTTAGTAAAATTAACGGATAATTCCTCATGCAGAAAATAAGTATATAACCTTTTCAAAGCCCGAAGAAGATCGACCTGAGTTCGGGAAAGTAAAGCTGAATTGTCTGTACAAAGTAAAAGAGGAACTGAAATATCCAGTAATTTAGGCAAGTGCAGAAAAGGATCAGTAAAAAAAACCCTGGCAAATCAGACAAATATAAATGAAATAAATATGGTTCTAGAAGTGCCAGAAGTGAGGCAAAGCAGAGTCATTCAGTCTAAGGTCAAGGGTCCAGAAGTAAGGCAAAGCAGAGTCATTCAGTCCAAGGTCAGAGGTCCAGAAGTCAGGCAAGACGGTGGCTTAGCGTCTATTGTACGCATTGTGTTTACACCAAACAGACTCTCTTGGTTGGTTTTATAGCCCCACACCTTACCACTGGTCGCTGAGACACAATCCTGCAACTACTCATCTTTGTTATCAGCAAGCAGCTCACACTTGGCCAGGAGGTATGCACTATGCCGGCTTTTCTGTAGCTCTGTTCTCAGCCTCTGTCTGTAGCTCTGTAAGGGTGTAGGTAATACTGGTGGGCTGGGAATGGCCAACTGAGGTTCACCAGCTGAATCAAGGCTGTAGTGTGGCTCTGCACCAGCTGTTTGCTGTGAATCCTAACAACCCTGCAGCTCATTTTCCTGCTGGTCAGCTTCTGTTAACTCAAGGTTGGCTATATAGGGCTCTTCTTCACTTGAAGAGTCCTCTTCTCCTGCAGAGTTCTTGCTATTGCTGAACCCTGGCTGACTCATGACAGCACACTTGTCAAACCCCCTGGATGACAAGGAAGGGAGCAGTTAAGTAACCCTCACTATTGCACCACACTTGAGCAGTAAAATCAGTATAGAGATTTTTAATTAACCACAACAATCTCTTGCCAATTGTGGTTTGCTTCACAATATGCTATATACAACAGAAAAGACCACGAGTCCTGATAATTTATTCAAGTAGATTTTTGAGACTAAGAGGGACCAAGACCACAAAGAACTTTATATGTGATAGCCAATACCTTAAACCGAGCCCAGTAACATATGGACAACCAATGGAGGGTTTGCAGAATGGGAGTAATATGCATGCTCCATCTAGCTCCTGCTAATAGTTGAGCCATGGCATTCTGGGCCAGTTGGAGTTTCTGAACTGATTTTGAGGGGAGACCAATGTATAGTGCATTACAGTAGTCTCATCTCTGGCATGGATCTAGGTGGCCAGGTCAGGTGTATCAAGGCATGGGGCCATTTTATTACTAGGCTGAGTTGGAAGGAAGCCTTTTTTGCTGCTGCATTAACTTGCTTCTCCAGTAATAAAGCTGGTTTCAGTATGACCCAAGGCTTTGAGTCAGGAAGGACCAGCTGAACTCCATCAAAAGTAGAAAGGACAATGTACTTCAAAGCCTTCACCTTTGCAACTAGCTTACCTCTGTCTTTTTAGGGTTTAGTTTCAATTTGTTCACTTTTAGCCAGTTAACCACTGCAGCCAGGCCCTCTACCACATTACCAGGGCCTCTACCGCATCACCAGGAGATTTGGATAAGGATGTACAGAGCTGAGTGCTATCAGCATATTGGTGGCAACCAACCCCAGAACTATGAATGATTTGTCCTATTGGCTTTACATAGAGATTAAAAAGCATGGAGGATAGAATTGCACCCTGTGGAACCTCACAAGATAGGTCTCACACGGATGATGATTGGTTCCCAATAGCAACCCTTTGAGTCTGATCTGGGAGGAATGTTTTGAATCATTTCAGTGCACATCCCCTGATACCTACTTCTGTCTCCAGGCACCTCAACAAGATAGCATGATCTACTGTATCAAAGGTTGCAGATAAATCCAGTAAGAGCAACAGAGGGGCTGGGCCTTTGTCTACACTCAGACAGAGGAAATCAACTAGAGCTAGAAAAGTTGTCTCTGTTGAGTAGCATGGCCTGAAAGCAAACTGAAAAGGATCTAGAACGGATGAATTATCCAAGAAGACTTGGAGTTGGTTGGCTACTGCTGTCCCAGTCACTTTGTCCAGAAAGGATAGAATAGAGACCAGCCAATAATTGGTCCCATCATTTTTCTGAAGAAATTTTTTTTTAAGTAGTGGTTGAATTACAGCCTCTTTGAGTGGTCAAAGGAAGAAGCGCTGAATTAATGACTGATTTATAAATAGTTGTTAAGGGTTTGTTGATGTGGTCCTTACATGATTTTATCAGCCAGGATGGGCAAGGATTCAGGGTACAAGTAGTGACCCTTACAGATCCTAAGATCTTGTTCATGTTCATCACAGAAACTGGGTCAAAATTATCCATAAGTAGCCCAGATGGTGTATTAAGCCTTTCTTCTGGAGTACCTATGTTATAACTGACATTGAGATTAGAAAGTATTCTCAATATTTTATCAGCAAAAAACCCTTGGCAAATATATCACAGCTGATTGTTTGCTCCAGGGCTCAGATTTAGGTAGCATCAAATGCTGAGCTACCTTGAACAGCAGGCTTGAGAATGAACTAGCTGATACTATAGAAGTTAAGAAATAAACTTTCTTTGCCACTGTCACTGCTTTTTCATAGTTCTTACAGTATACTCAAAAAGGCATATATTTTGTGGCTTTTATACTATGCAAATTTATTTAAAAGCAAATTAATTACTGAAAGTAAAATGTTCAATGAACTCAATGTACTTTAATTGGCAACTTGATTATTTTCTTCTTTCTTCTTTATAATATGCAAACTAGCTCCTAAACTGTAATCCATATGATTTATTTATGTATTTATTTGTTACTTATAGCCAAGCTTTCTCAACTTATTTATTTAGTTATACCCTGCCTTCTCCCCATGGCAACTCTCTTCTCTTCCATTTTATCCTCACAACAACCCTGTGAGGTAAGTTAGGCTAAGAGTGTGGCAGGCCCAAGGTCACCCAGCAAGCTTCCATGGCATGAGTGGGGATTTGAACCTGGGTCTCCCAGATACTCATCCAGCACTTTAAACCTCTACACCACACTGGCAGATCACACAGAATGAATCAATATAATCAATAGGATGGGACATTCAATGAATGGTGCAATAGGATCAAGGTGTAAAACCAACCAAAACCAGAACTGAAGCAAAGCATAAATATTAACATGACACAATAAATGATACAAAAATTATACAGTTTCAGCAAGCTATACACAATAGTATAGCCCACAGTCCCCAAGAATTTAGTCAAGTAACTTAGTGAATTATTTTGTACAGTGTAACCCTATTGCCTGCATAGAAAAACCCTCTTGAATAATTCAGTTTTGCATAGTTAGCAGAAAGCCAGGGGAGTGGGAACCTTATGTCATATATTTTGCAGTGAAGGTGTCTAATAGTTGATCATGCCTAGTTTGACAGTCACAGCCACCTGGGAGCCAAGCATCTGATTTTGTCTCTCCTTCGACTGGCTATCAATTGATAATGGCTATCAAACATTTTTGCAGCCGCACAGTAACTGTGGTGGGGGGTACTTCTGTTTTCTTGCAGTGGTGGAGTTTCATTGCTCTGCCTTGCAGTGTTTTGTACTTTAGTTATTTTAAAATGCTTGTACCCAATCTTTCTCCTGTTAAGTAGGACCCAAGGGAGCTTACAATAAAAGTCACTCTAAAATGATATGCCATACAATAAACAACAAACACTTCAAATCTTACATGACAAATATCAACTGAGAAAAGTAAAAGTCCTTTGCACCAGACAAGCCTTCTTTTAGTTCCCTTTACACAAAGGAGACCAGGGCCAAGCAGCTAGTTTCTTTCAGCTCCAGATGGACATTCCTCTCCGCAGCAACAGCAAACCCTTGAAAGCAAATGCTTTTGTAGTGTTAAAGGAAGTTGTGCTAGGCATCTGGCCTCTCTCAACCTTGGCCAGAACTCTCTTGTTTGAGAGCATTTGCCTAGCAGGTAGAATTGATTCTTTCTGGGGTCAAGGATAGACAAGTCAGTTCATTAAATGATATATGTGTGTGGGGGTAAAACTGCTCTTGCAATTCCAGGTCTTATTCAGGATGGGGAGGCTTGGCCAGTCCTATACTGCCCCGCTTAAACTGACCACTCACACAACAGTTTCTTTGGAAATTATGAGGATAAAATTGGCCACACCTTTATTGGTTACAGCTGTAATAGGCATTGGCACAACATGGGTCCACCGGATCTGGCCTGTTGGCTGAACCATCTGCCAGCTGAGGTTTCTGTTACCCAGCCAGCTGGCATGGGTAGAGACTGTGGGATGGCAGGTTGCTGGGGTTCACATGGACGCCTGCCCTCTTTGTGAACTCCCCTGCCATCTGGCAGTGAGGGCAACTGCTGTTAGTCCTTGTGTTTGCTTACTCCCTTCAGCCCTCACGCCAAGACCCTTAAAGGGGTCCCCACCTCTGGAAAATGGCACGCAGACCAATTTCCACAAATGGATCCGGCCTCATGCTCTTACCACCAATAGTTGTGACAAAACATGCACCTTGTCACAAGAACAGGAAAATAACACAAACAATTTAACCAAGACCCATGAACACCCATTGCCAGTAACTCATCCCCTTTTATCCATCCCTGACACCGCAGGAAATGGAGGGCTGGGTGGGCAAACAACTTTCTGATGTTTGGGTGGGGACGGTGAGCGGCCTGCAACACTTTTTAAAGGCCTCTCCTCCTGACCATCCCGTTGCATTGCCATTGGTCAAGGGAGGGAGGGGAGGTGCCTATTTTCTTGCCACTTATCCGACCCACCCCCCAACCCAGTGTCTGGCCTGCCTCTTCATCCCCCGCCCGGCCCTGCAAATGGCGGGCCTCGCCTACCCGGGCCCTTCCTGCTTCTCATAAGACTGTGTGAAAATGTGCATGAATGCAATAACACTGTAAACACTACATGATAAGCCTTTTGCAGAGACAACAGGTTTAAAGGGGAATAGGGAAAATAGAGTGCCATCCAGGTTTATGTGAAAGCACACATATGAAACACTACTGATCATCAGAATACTCGAAAAATAACCCAGCATACAAGTTTGGATTGTATTGACGGACAATCAGCTTCCTGTTCATAACTGGGAAACAGATAGTGAGTTAAAGCAGCATATGGTTGATTATCCCTAATAGAATCATAAGTTCTGACACTTTACTGTCAATGAGCTGAAGAGATCTGTGAGCTTGACAGGTAATCCAGTGCTTCTAAATACGATCTGTGATTCTTGCTTCACACATTGCAGTGGAAGCAGAAAAATAAAAGCATGCTTCCTTCTGTATTCTAGAAAACCCTTTGAATTATCTTTAGGAATTCTTCTAATTTTATAAAAATTATATGCTGAGCAAATTCTGTGGGACACATCGAGGGTGTGTTCAGATGGACAGCTAATCCTGCCATTGGCCTGGTTCTAATTGGATCTAGATCTTTTTTATCTGGCCTTGCATGACCAGACAGCTCCCCTTACCGCGTTTGTACTCCATGGTGGATTGTCTAGATGGCGTCCACCTGAAGGAGCTGTGCGGTCCTTTTTTTAAAAAAAATCTGTTTGTGCATGCGCATCTGCGCCTCAACATGTACTTGTTTTTCCGCACATGTGCAGAGTGGAATGGTTAATTTCATTTCATTTAACACAGTTCATAAATTTTACGGGCCATTAAAAAATGTGAAATTGTTTGGAACGTTTGAGTGGAGCTCAGTGGCTGTCACGCGTTTATGCATTTATGCGCAAATCGCTAAGAATTTTTTTAAATGGTGGTCATTTGGCGGAGCAGAACAGCCCGATGGGCTGATTGTGTGCTGGAATGATGAGATGGAGGAAAGTCCGCCATTGGCCTGTCGACAATCAAAAGTACTGGATTTTCACTGGTATCTTTTAAGTACGGCTCCTTGGCGGGGCTAAATGGGCTGATCACAGAAGCAGCACCTTTCTCAGATGTTGCTGTCTGATTGTTCCCTTTAAATCTGCCAGGCATTTGTGCCTGGGGCAGATGTAAATACCCATCTGATCAAGACCATCTAGAGACAAAACATTCTCCAGGTTATTCAATCAAAACATTTCTTTGATTCTCTGTTGAGGTTGTCTCAGGGACTGTCGTCATCATACATGACACTGAAATGAATAAAATTCAAAAGCAGACATGCCATATACATATATACATAAACACACACACATGTCTAATAATGAAGCCCTCACTTCAAATAATCAAAAATGAGGAGCATGCCTTAAGTCCAGAATGTCTGCATTCCAGTCTGAATGCTCATTTCTTGTGGGATGCTACACGGTAAGTTAATCATTTAGAAAACTCACATCTGAAAGATCAATGGGAAATTGGGCTTGTTAAAAAATCCAATCATATAGAAAATGGTTTTGAAAACAGTATTGAATTTTCTCCTCTGCTGGATCAATAGAAACCAAGAAGGAAGATTCTATTTAAGTTTTATTGAAATGAACTATTTTCTTGTAGAAGAAACAATATATAAAAAAGTTCATTAGAGTCCTCATTCATTTTTTTTTCACAGAACATAATTTTTACTTCCACTAATAGTTCTGATCACATGATGGAGCAGGATAGTGAAGAGACTGACTTCCTCCCATTTTTCCATCCACAACAGATGATCAAAGTAATTGAAGCACTGCTTATCTCAGATTGATTATATCATTTGCAGTCAAAGATGGAGAAGCTCTACAGTCAGTAAAAACAAGGCCCGGAGCTAACTGTGGTTCAGATCATGAGCTACTCATTGCAAAATTCGGGCTTAAAGTGAAGAAAGTTGGGAAAACCACTAGGCTATTCAGGTTTGAGCTAGATCACATCCCTTATGAATATACAGTGGAGGTGAAGAATACGTTTAAGGGACTAGATGATAGACAGACTACTTGAAGAACTATGGACGGAGGTTCATGACATTGTACAGGAGGCAGCAATCAGCACCATCCCCCCCAAAAAAAATGCAAGAAAGCCAAGTGGCTTTCTGATGAGGCTTTACAAATAGCAGAGGAAAGAAGGAAAGTGAAAGGCAAAGGTGAAAAGGAAAGATTTACCCAACTGAATGCAGTTTTCCAGAGAACAGCAAGGAGAGATAAGGAGGCTTTCCTGAATGAACAATGCAAAGTAATAGATGAAAACAATAGAATAGGAAGGACTAGAGATCTCTTTGAGAAAACTGGAGAAATCAAAGGAACGTTCCATGTAAAGCTGGCCATGGTACAGGACAAAAACAATAGGGACCTAACAGAAGCAGAAGGAATTAGGAAAAGGTGGCAAGAATACACAGAAGAACTATACAAGAAGGATCTAAATGTCCTTGACAACCACGACAGTGTGAGCACTGACCTTGAGCCAGACATCCTGGAGTGCAAAGTCAAATGGGCCTTAGAAAGCATTACTAACAACAAAGCTAGCAAAGGTGATGGTATCCCAGATGAGCTATTCAAAGTCTTAAAAGATGATGCTGTTAAAGTGCTGCTCTCAGTATGCCAGCAAACTTGGAAAACACAACAGTGGCCACAGGACTGGAAAAGGTTAGTTTACATTCCAATCTCAAAGAAGGGCAATGCCAAGGAATGTTGAAACTATTGCACAATTGCACTCATTTCACATGCTAGCAAAGTCATGCTCAAGATCCTACAAGCTAGAGATGACTTCCGGTATGGTGCAGTGATGGGCAGGTCTCAGGTTGCTCTGAGCCGCCCGATCCTTTTTGCTCCTTCTGGAGCCTGCAGGTCCCCAGGAGAGCTCAGCCAGACCTCCTGGAGAGAGGGCTGGAGCAGAGGGCTTTGTTTTGGCCCCTTCCACAGCTGGCAAATGCGGGTGTGTGTGTGTGTGTGACCATTATTGCCCCGAAGCAGGAGCAGCTTGTGGGATAGAGCTTGGATGCCAAGTTCTAAGTAGCTGCAGCCATCCACTTTAACCTTGTTTGGAGTTGTTCGGAGTTGAAATGTTTTTTGTTACAAGTCAGCAATGCAGCACCATAGAAGAAACATCTTAAAAAAGAACTGTGAGTACAAATAGTTTCAACGAGAAGATGGCATATGAAAGACCCTGGAAACTTTCCTCCCAAAATGGAGATGAAGAGAGGCCGGAGAGCTAGGGGAAGTAAAATATATGGTCATTGTTATTCGTTTGCTGTTCCCGGGGAAATCTTGATGTTTTTGTTTGACTTTGGCAAAGATTTTCAGTAGACATTGGCTAGATGATTTAGGAGTACTTAACGAGTTGTGGAAATTAAATGAAGCAACCTGAACTTAGTAAAAAAAAATGGTGCCTGCACCAAAGGAGGAAGAAGAGGAAAAACTTGACGAAAATACATTGGTGGGAGAGATATCTGTTGAACAATTTTTGAGAATTCTGAGAGAAGGAATAAAGAAGGGGGTTGAGGAGGCATATGCAGATTTACTACAAAAGGTTAACCCTCAAGGGGAAACAGAAATTGTAGAAAAAATGGGACAATGTATCCAGAAGGCTGTGGAGGGTTCGGAAGAACAGGATGAGAAAGTAGGTGCTAAAGTTCTAACTTCATTAACTCAAACTGTGGGAAAGAAAGTGGCTTCTTTAAAGGTAGCAACAGTGAAAAGGAAGATGCAAAGAATACCTCCCAAAAGAAAAGATAATTGTAAAAGGAAAAGAAAAAAACAACGTGTGTGTGAATGCAAAGAGGACTGTGCAACATATGATCATAACTGGTTGAGAGAGCAAAGGGGAAATTTAGAGATAAACTGCCATACCTGCAAAGAAAAACGACATATAGACATGCTGTTACAAAAAAACAAATTGCAGATTTACAGGAGGAAAATTAGGATTTATGGAAGGGACGAAATATTTCTTTATGCGTGATAGGTTTTTGCTGGGATGAAGTGACCTTGGAAAGATTGTTATGATTTACTTAAACACTATAATGCTGAATGTGTGTAGGAGTTAGTTAGCAGGTGGTGGGATAATAGGGGTGTTTTTGGACCAGCTGGAATGGAATGGCATTGTAATGATTAGTATAACTTATGTTTAAATTAAAGGGTATAGTGTTAATGTGGGTCTAGGTCTTTGAATTGTAGAGTTACAGCAGGAAAAATAAGATATATGGAAGAGATGAAATGTTTATTTTTGTGTGAGAGGTTCTGTTAAGAGGTTTTGATTTTGAAAAGTTTGTCATGATTTAAGATCAGTTTAAAGTCTGCAAAGTTGAAGTTAGGTAGGATTTAGGTAGTGTGTAGTAGGTGTTGATTATTTTAGGGGTGTTTTAGGAGTAGTTGGAATGAAATGACACTGTAAGGATTGGTATAATTTATGATTAATTTAAAGAGAAGAGTGTTAAGTGTATGTAGGTTTTAATCAGGAAGTGATGGTTATAGTAGAGGTGTTTAATTAATTTGAATGTTACCAAGGCCTATAAGGAAAAATTTAAAAAGATTTAAAAAATCCTTAAAAATGCATAAAACCCTGAAATTTATAACTCACGTGTATATCAAAAATAAGGAATTTAATAGCCAAAGGAGTACGTAGGAATATTTAATGCTTGCCTTGAAAGGATAAAGTTGATGTTGAATGCTAACTTGTCAAACTAATTATAAAATAATATGTAAGATCATAAGTTAACAACGAGGTAGTTATATCTTGGGGAAAAAATCTAAAGTTATTGTTTGTACTCAGATTGGAGTTGCTTGGTGGGCTGAAGACTAGAAAAATGTAATTTTCTTTTTTTTCTCTTGTCTTGGTGGATTGTAAAATCTTTGTTCGTTTGCTTTCTTTTTGTTTGCTGGTTTGTTGCTAATTGACTAGGTTTTATGGACGGAGTGTTATATATATGTATAGATTATTGAGGTGTATTATCTTGAAAACCCAATAAAAATATTAGTAAAAAAAAAGATCCTACAAGCTAGACTTCAGCAGTATGTCGATTGAGAACTGCCAGAAGCTGGGTTTCAAAGTTGGATTTTGAAGAGGTAGAGGAATGAGAGATCAAATTGCCAACATTTGCTGGATTATGGAGAAAGCAAGGGAGTACCAGAAAACATCTACTTCTGCTTCATTGACTACACTAAAGCCTTTGATTGTGTGGATCAAAACAAACTGTGGCAAGTCCTTAAAGAGATGGGGATACCAGACCACCTCACATGTCTCCTGAGAAATCTGTATAAGGGTCAAGAAGCAACAGTTAGAACCAGACATGGAACAACTGATTGGTTTAGCATAGTAAAAGGAGTACGACAAGGATGTATATTGTCACCTTGCTTATTTAATTTATATGCAGAGTACATCATGCGAAATGCTGGCCTGGATGAATCACAAACCAGAATTAAGGTTGCCAGGAAAAACATCAACAACTTCAGATATGCAGACAATACCACTCTAATGGCAGAAAGTGAAGAGGACTATAAGAGTTTCTTGCTAAGGGTCAAAGAAGAAAGTACAAAAGTTGGCTTGAAACTCAACATCAAAGAAACTAAGATCATGGCATCCGGCCCCATCATTCCTTGGCAAATAGAAGGGGAAGTCATGGAAGCAGTGACAGACTTCACATTCCTGAGATCCAAGATCACTGCAGATGGTGACTGCAGGCATGAAATTAAAAGGTGCCTGCTCCTTGGGAGAAAAGCTATGGCAAACCTAGACAGCATAATAAAAAAACAAACAAAAAAAACAAATGTCTGTATGGTCAAAGCAATGAATGGCTACAAGAGTTGGACCACAAGGAAGGCCAAACTCTAAAGAATAGATGCTTTTGAATTGTGATGCTGGAGAAGACTCTTGAGAATCCCTTGGAGTGCAAGGAGATCAAATCAGTCAATCCTAAAAGAAATCAACCCTGACTGTTCCCTGGTAGGCCAGATCCTCAAGCTGAAGCTCAAATACTTTGGCCACCAAATGAGAAGGGAGCATTCACTAGAGATGATCCTGATGCTAGGAAAGACTGAGATGGTTAGACAATGTTATCAATGCAGCAAACATGAAATTGAGCAAACTCTGGGGGATGGCGGAAGACAGGAGGGCCCAGTGTGATGTGGTCCATGGGGTTGCAAAGAGTCAGACTTGACTGTACGAATGAACAACAACAACATGCTCACATCCAGTTCTGGATGGAGAGAGTCCCCCTCCCTACACATCTCACATGATCCAGAGGACAATGAAGGCACAGAAAGACTTACTTATCACAGAATCATAGAATCACAGTGTTGGAAGGGGCCATACAGGCCATCTAGTCTAACCCCCTGGTTCAATGACATCCCTGACAAGTGTTTGTCCTGTTCAGGGCTCTTTTTGTAGCAGGAACTTCTTTGCATATTAGGCAACACACCCCCAATGTAGCCAATCCTCCAAGAGCTTACAGAGCTCTTCTTACAGGGGCTACTGTAAGCTCTTGGAGGAATGGGTACATTAGGGGTGTGTCGCCTAATATGCAAAGGAGTTTCTGCTACAAAAAGAGCCCTGGCCCTGTTGCTTAAAGACTGCCAGTGAGGGGGAGCTCACCACCTCCCTAGGCAGCTGATTCCACTGTTGGACAACTCTTACTGTAAAAAATATTTTCCTAATATTCAGCCAGTATCTTCCCACCCTTAATTAAAAACCATTATTGCGAGTCCTATCCTCTGTTGCCAAGAGGAACAGCTCCCTGCCCGCCTCTAAGTGACAGCTCTTCAAATACTTAAAGAGAACAATCATGTCCCCCCCAAACCTCCTCATCTCCAGACTAAACATTCCCAAGTCCTCAGCCTTTCCTCTCAGGGCTTGGTCTCCAGGCCCCCGATCATCCTCGTCACTCTTCTCTGCATGCACTCCATTCTGTCCACATCCTTTTTGAAATAAGGCTGCTGATATTTAACTTTCAGTCCACCCTTACCCCAAGATCTTGTTCACACACACTGCTAAAGTGTATCCCCCATCCAGTATGCGTGTTCCTCATTTTTGCTACCCAGATGTAGAACTCGGGATTTAGCTTTGTTAAATTGCATCTTGTTCATATCTGCTCACTTTTCCAGCATGTTCAGATCTCTTTGAACTTTATCTCTATCTTCTGGTTTGTTTGCTACTCCTCCCAATTTCGTGTCATCTGCAAATTTAATGAGTAGTCCCTACACACCCTCATCCACATCATTTATAAAAATATTGAAAAGTACTGAGCTCAGAACAGAGCCCTGTGGCACCCTACAGGACACCTCCCTTCATTCAGATGAAATGACATTGACAACTACTCTCTGAGTGTGGTTCTCCAACCAGTTCCCTATCCACCTAACTATCCTGCAGTCCAGTCCACTTGACTACTAGTTACTCTTACTGATTAGGATGTACAAATTCAAAGCATAAAAGGCACTTAAATTATCTTCTTTCTAACTTGGTTCTGCACACATAGTTAAGTAAAAAGCTAGGGAAAATAGCTCAGAGACTATTTCCTTAGTAATAAAATGTTTTTTTTTGTGAAAAGAACTTCAAGAGTCCTTGTTTGATCTGTAGATTGAGATATGCTATTTTATTGAAGGGGGAGATATGGTGTGTAACTCAATGAGAGAAAACTCAAAGCACATGATTCTATATCACCTCCAAGTTCACTCTTGCCTTCATTATAACATGGCCTAGGGCTTAGGGTTAAACTTGGTTTTCCCTCCTGAGCTGAATAATCAACTTTGAAGTTGGAGTCTTATTAAAATGAATTTAATGACTACTTTTATAAAAGTTCCATATCAAAGACAGCAGCACATTCTTGCATATAAGGGTTAAATTTATTTTTGTAATGTGGGGAAGTATGGTGTTACCAGAACATATGAGCACATTGCCCCAACCTGTTCATTGCAGTGAATGGTAAATCACTCTCAAATAAACAGATGGCACTGGATGGTTTGAGCATCATTATTTTAAGAACTGTTCCAAGTCCTGGTGGAATTCTCCTTCCATAATGTTTTAGCATTGTCCCACCAGCACAGTCCTAGACATCCTCCTTGGCTAATTTCTAAAAATGAATTTTACTGAATGCCATCTACTCCTATTGCCATAGCTACAACTAAGAAATTGAACACTGCAGCACTGAGCTGTAAATAGCTGACTTGGCTACATGGAAAGGGACTCATTCATATGCAAAGCTCTGTGCTCAGATACAACTCTCATTCAAAGGACAATTAGAAGTTTGATCTTTGAAAGAATGACCTTCTAATGCCTTTCTGTTTGCATCTAGTCTGGGGCTGTAAAGAAGGGAATTAATGAAATAGAAAAAATAATGGGAGTGGGGAACCTCTATACAGTGTACATAGTTTTTACTGAATGATACTGAGAATAATTAGGACCACGCACACACTATATTTTGTCCTGTTCCTGTGATAGAATTCCCATGCAGATTACATTGTAGGAATGATTCAAATAAGGAAACTGTAATCCAGGTTTCCTACAAACATTAATGTTCTTAAAAAAGAAAAGAATTACATTGTTTCCTCTGCAAGTTTTCATGGGGGCAGAGCTGGTTTTTCAATAATGTCTGCAAAAGTGTAATGCAATGGATGGGATTCAAGTTCAGTGACTGAGAACATACTTTGCATGCAGGAGGTCCTTCATTCAATTGCCAGACTTTAAAAATCTCAAGGAGAAGGGCTAGGAAAGACCTTTGCAGACCTCAGTCAGATAGACCAATGGGATGACTCAGTATTTGAAAGTCAGAACTGTGTAGTGGTCGGAGTGTCAGACTAGGATTTGGGAGACACGTGTTCTGTTCCCCATTCTGCTATGGAGGCTTGCTAGGTGTTATAAACTAGGGATGGTCATGACCTGGGAAAATGGAGGTTTTTATGGGTTCATGTTTCATTGAGCTGCATGAGCCATAAACCTTCACACGTCTTCCCATTCACTGAACCAGTTCATTTTGTGAGGTTCATGAAGCTGCCCCCAGGATCTGCATGTGGTGGGGAGGTTTCTCACCACCACACACAGACCTGGCTGGGAGACTTTAAAGCAGTGGGCAGGAGACACTGCCCCTGATCTGCATGCGATGGGGAGGACTTTTCCAAGTGGGGGGAATGAAAGGGATCACTGAAACAGTTTGCATCTATTTCAGCCTAACAGCTGATGGGCAGCAGCACACAGGCCTGGCTGGGAGGCTTTAAAGTGGCAGGTGTCACGGTTCGGGGAGTGGGGCCAGATAAGAGCGAGGAAGTCAAGGCACAGTCCAGGGTCAAGAGCCAGGCAAACC
Source organism: Gekko gecko (assembly GCA_029375565.1). Taxonomy (NCBI): domain Eukaryota; kingdom Metazoa; phylum Chordata; class Lepidosauria; order Squamata; family Gekkonidae; genus Gekko; species Gekko gecko. The sequence continues at coordinate 82,946,928 of JAPDNY010000007.1, forward strand.
AACCAACCAGGAAAACCAAGTCCAAAGCGCAAGGCAAAAGCAGGGTGGTCAGGTTGCAGTCCAAAGTCAAGAGCCAGGCAGACAAACCAACCAGGGGAACCAAGTCTAAAACACAAACCATCAGATTTGTCCAGAGTTTCCAAGAGTCAAGAGTCTGGGAGTCAAAGGTTCAAGGTGCAGGTCCAAGCATAGTCATGCAAGCCAAGATAAAGGAGCCAAGGATGTTGGGACAGGAACCGGGAATCAGTAACATGAGCGAGGAAGTGCAAAGCTTCATCAAAGTGACTAGTTGCTGGCATGACTTGCCGGCGTGAGTGTGAGGGCCAAATAGCTCACTAAACTGCCAGCAATTAGCACGCCTCAAGCACATCCCGGCTCCTGCTAATATTCAGGGTTGAATGAATATCTGTGGTGCATGCATGCCTCTTGCCGCTGGGCTGCCATGTCCCGTCAGTGCTGTTCTCTCAAGCGGGAAACTGGTGGAGGCAAATCGGGGGGAGTGCTAACTAGGCGGGAATCTGCCTCAGCTGTTGCTGGAGCAGCATCGGAACTCTCTGCACTGTCAGGTGTGGGATTTTCTGGCATCGGGAGCTCATCCTCAGCAGCACTTAGCTCCTCCACTGGAGCCATGGGCTTGTATTCAGCAGGAGCCGTGACAGCAGGCAGGAGAAGCTGCCCCCAATCTGTGTGTGGCAGGGAGGGCTCTTCCAAGTGGTGAGGGGGGAGTGAAAGGGATCACTGAAATGGTTTGCATCTATTTCAGCCTAACAGCTGATGGGCACACCAGCCCCACTGTTAGGCTGAAATAGATGAAAGCCATTTCAATGATCACTTTCACTCCCCCTGCTTCCCACCACGAGCCCCATGAAATGCCAAAAAACACATGGAGGGTTGTGGGAGGGTTGTTGATAGGGATGAGCTTGAACCTTGGTTTGCGAACCAGTGATTTTTGTCACAAATTTAGGTTCGTGGTGAGGTTTGTGCCCATCCCTATTATAAACACCCACTTTCTCTCAGCTTAATTTACCTCACTGAGTTGTTGTAAAGATACAGAGGAGGAGGGAGAATAATGGCATAAGCTTCTTTGGGTTTTCAGTGAGGAGAAAAGTATGAAATAAATAAATAAATAAATAAATAAATAAATAAATAAATAAATGCCTCAATATCCCTAGCAATTGAAGCTGAATTGCCTGAGCCTGTAACATCTTTGGTTCAAGGCTGCCAAGTTGAGATAGCTTCCCTGAATCTTGTTTTCTTGGGAATGGCCATAATCTAGGGATACAGCTAGGGTTGCAAACTCCAGATTGAAACATTCCTGGGGATTTGGGGATGGAGCCTGGGGAGGATGGGGTTTGAGGAGGGGAGAGACCTCATCAGAGTATAATTCCATAAAGACTACTCTCCAAAGTGGCAGTTTTTGTCTGGGGATTTCTGTAATCTGGAGATCAGTTGTAATTCCAGGAGAAGTTATTTGGAAGTTGGCAACCCTAAATAGAAAACATGCCTTGAGTGTACAAGATGTCACGTGTAATTTCTAGCATATCATCTATATATGTAATGTGTTTGAGATCTTGGATAGCTGTTACCAATCACAGGTCCCTAAAATGGGATAGATGGACCAGTGTTCTTCCTTTGTGTAAGGCAGATGTATAAGTGTGGGGAAAATGTATATGAGAACAGATTAAGTGTACAAAAATAGAATGATAGTTACTGTTTTCTGTGTTTCATAACAAAATGTTTATTAAACAATAGCAATACATTCCAGCAGTCCTGAAAGAAGTATTATTTATTCACAAACAACTAAAACTCTTTCTAATACATTCAAGAAGGGGATACTATTACTATATTTGCAAAGAGAGCAATTACAGCAGAACTTTAAACCCTCACAGACAATGTACAAGACTCCCCAGAACTAATGCATGGTACTGTGTTTTTTCCTGTTACAGTTCATTCTTAGAATATGGGGCATGGGAATCAGAAAAGAATGTATGTAGAGCATGTGTAGAGCATGCATCCCTTGTCAATTAGTAATCCCAAACATCCCTGTTTATTTGGGATTAGGGGGAAATACTTCCAGGGAAATTCCTGTGATTCTCTTGGGTCTGGTAGTTCCCTTTTTAGGGATTAAATACCAGAGACAGACCTGTTCATTTTGGTGTAGTGGTTAAGAGTGGCAGACTCTAATCTGGAGAACTGGGTTTGATTCCCCACTACTTCACATGCAGCCAACTGGGTCAGTCACAGTTCTCTCAGAGCTGTTCTCTCAGAGCTGTCTCAGCCCCACCTACCTCACAGGGTGTATGCTGGGGGAGAGGAAGGGAAGGAGACTGTAAACTGCTCTGAGACTCCAAGTGGAGGGTGGGGTATTCTTCTTCTTCTTGATATTTTATTTTTAACTTAAAATGTTTAATGTTATGAATTGAGAGTCACTCAAAATGGAACTTGCCCTGAAGAACTTTAAGTAGTTGCATGCACAAAAAACCATAGTGACCATTATAGATTGATGTAGGGATGCCAGCCTCCAGGTGGAACCTGGGGATCCCCCAGAATTACAGCTCACCTCCAGACTACAGAGATCAGTTCCCCATGAAAAAATGGATGCTTTGGAGGGTGGACTTATGACATTGTACTCTAGTGGGGTCCCTGTCCTCCCTAGGCTCCATCCCCAAATCTCCAGGAATTTCTCAGCCTGGATCTGGCAGTCCTACTCCCCAACTCCTGCTGGTGGCCAGGGGGGGACCTTGCAACCCTAGATGGCAGGATCTTTCCTGCTCATATATTATAAACAGCCAAACGAAAGATGAAGTGCCTGTTTCTGTTTTATGACAAAACACCCTTCCAATTAAGGAATCAGTTCTTCTATGTTTGACAGCTACGGTCTTCAGGTCCAAAAATAGCAATAGATTTTTCACAGTGTGTGGTATTGATCTGTGTAGAACTTTTGCTAGACTTTGATTTTGTGTTGTAGTCCTGTGGGTGCAGTTTTCAACCACCCTGCTTCTATGTGTTGAAAGCTGATCTTCAGCACTCCCCTATGAGTGTAATTTCAGGGAAGAAGAGATACCAATGGCCAGGGATGAAAGAATATTTCATATCCTGAAACACTGTTGGGTGTTTGTGCCAGTCCCAATGGGCTGCAAGGTTCCACCAACAAATTTCTAGTTGCCATTTCCACTCCAGTATTACCAATGTTGTTTCGTAATAAGATTTTGGAACAGCCTGTTGTTCCTTCAACAGACTCAAAACACCTTCACTGTTCATCCAGCATTTTTTAACCAATTGGTTTATTGTGAAGTTACAATAAACAGACTGTAGCTACTTCCATTTTTGGACAATTGCCCAATAAAACCCAAAAAGCCATAATTACTGTACATGTGATAATGGATGGTAGCAGGTTCACACATCCAGTCTTAAATGCAATATCATGTTAACAATTAAAAATGTGAACTTCCCTTAACCTGGGTGGTTTTGCAGCTTAAGGGCTTTTGCCAGGCTATGTAAATGTGGTGAATGATATTCAGGGGTTTGGCACTGAGGCCACAGAAATGAATTGCACTTCTAAGATAAATGCCTTCATTTGATGTATGATTTGAATACTGAGTAGGGGCTCTTTCATTAAGGGTGGAATTAGCTAAAAGCTTTAATTCCACAGATGTGTACCTTTGTGTTGCTATAGCAAATGGCATCCAAACAATTTTTGAGAAAGAAACAAAGATTGGCTGATTTTCTATTAGTCAAAGCAAAAATTACAAAACTAATGTTTTCGAGTATGTGAAAAGATTTATCAAATTATGTTGCTCATTTCTACAGGAGGATTAAACAGGCCAGACATACAACTGAGAGAAAGCTTTCCAGCTAGTAGAAAAGCTAAACAGATGTTTGGATATCCATGGGTGGTTATGTTGGCTATTCTAACACTCAGCTTACACTCATGAATTTTTAGTATCACTTGGCATTGACAAACCTGCCACATCCATACACCAAAGACAGGCCTTGAGATAAGTAATTTACTCAGTAATTTACTTCATTGCCTGCCTGCATAGCTATAGTGCTGTAAAGATCTGTGCATGTAAATGTGAGCTTGATTTATTGACTTCTATACAAATAATTAGGAAAATAGTTGAACACATGAATGTTTGTACAATGGGAGTCTGAAGACCACTGTGATCTTCATCCCAGATCCTGTTCAGTTGCATTTTTATGGAAAAACAGGTTGGAGCTTTGCTATAACTATGCTTTAAAATCTCATTTTTTCCTCCCATTAGAGTGAATTCTGGTGCAAATTATGTTAGCAAAGGGATGCCAAAAACCATTTCCCCTTGGTGAGTGATTTGTGCCTTAGTCATAATGCTTAGATCAATATCATAAAGATCTGTGCTATCACACTGAAATTGTTCACATTGCCAGTGTCTGCCAGGAGTACCCGATGAGAGCATGGAACTCTCCACATGATGGCAGAAATCCACAGGTCTGCAGATCTAAGCACTGTGGTCAGGATAGGATTCAGTTGTCCATGAGAAGCTGTTTTTCTGGCATCCCAATGCTGGATGTAATGAACATACAGTTCGGAATGAATAAATGAACAACCATTATGAAAACTATGGAATATCACTTTGTCTTAAATAATATTTCATACTTAAATGATTGCAATATCAGGCCTTGTTTGTTCAACCTATTGCAACACATAAATTCAGTTTTCATATACAGAACATGGACACCAAGAAGCATTCTTGTGACAGTGAATGTCAGACTTGAAGACATTTGCTGTGCCAGAAAGTTATTGTGCTATCTGAAGCAGAAACTTTTAAATGTGAAAAGAGCTCAACTTTGAGACCTTTCCAAGTTTCCTAGAATTTCTAGATCTTGTTGCAAAATGAATTATTATGACTAAGCCAAGCATGTCTAAATCTCATTTATATTACAACTTCTTTATACTATTCTGGCTGCGAGAAAGAGGAAGATGTATATTATATGACTGTGGCCATTTATAATGGTTTTATTTCTCTTGAGCTGTATAAATGCTGTTGTAGATCTGTGACTGTAAGCAGATTTTCTTCTGGATAAAAAAAAATAACAAACTTTTTAAAATTATACTCCACATTTCTCCCCCTTCTCTATTTTATCCCTACAGAAACCATGTGAAGTAGGTTAGACTGAGAGAAAAGGACTGGCCCAAGGCCACCCAGTGACCTTCCATGGCAGAGTGGGGATATGAATCTGGGGCTATATGTGTTGTTACTTTTTTACCAGTATGCATATTGCACCCTATTTCAAAACTGATTGTTGTTCTCGTTCCCAATGCTTGTCCACATTATGCATGCTCAAAGGTTAATATTTTCACACTCTTTGGGTCAGTTCCTACAAACATGTACATAAGAACATAAGAGAAGCCAATGTTGAATCAGGCCAATGGCCCATCTAGTTCAACACTCTGTCACACAGCGGCCAAAATATACCAGGTGCCATCAGGAGGTCCAGTAGTGGGGCCAGGACATTAGAAGCCCTCCCACTGCTGCCCCCCAAGCACCAAGAATACAGTGCATCACCTGCCCCAGACTGAGAGTTCCTATCTATACCTTGTGGCTAATAGCCACTGATGGACTTCTGCTCCATATGTTTATCTAATTCCCTCTTGAAACTATCTATGCTTGTAGCTGCCACTACCTCCTGTGGAAGTGAATTCCATGTGTTAATCACTCTTTGGGTGAAGAAGTACTTCCTTTTATCTGTTCTAACCCGACTGCTCAGCAATTTCATGGAGTGCCCATGGGTTCTTGTATTGTGAGAAAGGGAGAAAAGTACTTCTTTCTCAACCTGCTCTATCCCATGCATAATCTTATAAACTTCGATCATGTCACCCCTCAGCCGTCATTTCTCCAAGCTAAAGTGCCCCAAGCGTTTTAACCTTTCTTCATAGGGAAAGTGTTCCAACACTTTTATCATTCTAATTGCCGTTCTCTGCACTTTTTCAAATGCTATAATATCCTTTTTGAGATGTGGCGACCAGAACTGTACACAGTATTCCAAATGAGGTAGCACCAATGATTTATACAGGGGCATTATAATACTGGCTGATTTGTTTTCAGTTCCCTTCCTAATAATCCCCAGCATAGCGTTGGCCTTCTTTATTGCAACTACACACTGTCTAGACATTTTCATTGAGTTACCTACTATGACTCCAAGATCTCTCTCTTGGTCAGTCTCTGCCAGTTCAGACCCCATCAACGTGTATTTATATTTAGGATTTTTGGCTCCAATGTGCATCACTTTGCACTTGGCCACATTGAACCCCGTTTGCCATGATGATGCCCACTCACCCATACTTGACAGATCCCTTTGGAGTGACTCACCACCCTGAACAACTTCGTGTCATCTGCAAATTTAGTCACTTCACTGCTTACTCCCAATTCCAAATTGTTAATAAACAAGTTAAAAAGCATCGGACCCAGTACTGATCCCTGTGGTACCCCACTGCTTACCACCCTCCACTGAGAAAGTTTCCCATTTATACTCACTCTCTGTTTCCTATTTATAAGCCAGTTTTTGATCCACAAGAGGATTTGTCCTTTTATCCCATGACTATTGAGCTTACTTAGGAGACTTTGATGAGGAACTGTATCAAAAGCTTTCTGGAAGTCAAGGTAAACAACATCTATTGGGTCCCCCTTGTCCTCATGTTTGTTCACGCCCTCAAAAAACACAAACAGGTTAGTGAGACAAGATCTTCCCTTACAAAACCGATGCTGAGTCTGCCTCAATAGTTTTTGTTCATCCATGTGCCTACTAATTCTTTCCTTAATAACAGTTTCCACCAACTTACCCGGTATCGATGTCAGACTGACCGGCCTGTAATTTCCCGGATCTCCCTTGGAGCCCTTTTTAAAGATGGGAATGACATTAGCTACCTTCCAGTCCTCAGGAATGGAGGCAGATTTTAAAGAAAGATTACATATTAATGTAAGGAGATCCACAAGTTCACATTTGAGTTCTTTCAGAACTCTTGGATGAATGCCATCCGGGCCTGGTGATTTATTAGTTTTTAAATTGTCAATCAGTCGTAGGACTTCCTCTCTTGTCACCTCAATCTGATTCAGGTCTTTCAAACCCCCTCCCGAAATCAGTGGTTCTGGAGTGGGTAAGCACTTCTCATCTTCTGCAGTGAAGACAGAGGCAAAAAATGCATTCAGCTTCTCAGCCATTTCCCTGTCATCCTTCAGTAGTCCTTTTACCCCTTGGTCATCCAAGGGCCCCACTGCCTCCCTGGCTGGTTTCCTACTTCTAATGTATTTGAAGAAAGTTATATTGTTGGTGTTTATGTTTTTTGCGATATCCTCCTCATATTCCCGTTTTGCTTGCCTGATCATAGACTTGCATTTTAATTGCCACAGCCTGTGTTCCCTTTTATCAACCTCACTGAGACTAGGTTTCCACTGCTTAAAGTAATCTTTCTTACCTTTTACAGCTTCCATTGCTTTATTTGTTAACCATGCAGGCTTTTTTCTATACCTATTTGTGCCTTTTCTAACCTGCAGTATATATTTTTTCTGAGCTTCTAGAATTGTATTTTTAAATAGTCTCCAAGCTTCCCCAATGGTTTTGACCTTTTCCACTTTTCCTTTCAATTTCTTCCTCATATGTCCCCTCATACCAGAGAAGTTACCCCTTTTAAAGTTAAAAATGGTTGCGCCAGTCTTTTTGGGCAACTCCCTATTTGTACAGATGTTAAACTCAATGACATTATGGTCACTGTTCCCAAGCGGTGCAATCACTTTTGCATCTCTCACCAGGTCTTGGGTGTTACTTAGAACGAAATCCAGGATCTCCTCTCCCCTGGTAGGATCTGTGACCATCTGTTCCATAGCACAGTCACTGAGAGTGTCTAAAAACACAATCTCTTTTTCCCGACTAGAACTCATATTGACCCAATCAATGTGTGGGTAGTTAAAGTCACCTTTTACGACAGTTATTTCGTCTAGCCGCTATCTTTAATTCATTCATCATTTTATAATACCCCTCTATCTTTTGATCTGGCAGGTGATAACAAACTCCCCCTGTTAAGCCTCCTTTTGGACCCACTATTTCAACCCATAGCATTTCCAGAAGCGAATCCAATTCTCTTACCCTCTCAGTCTTACTGGACTGTATACCCTCTCTGACATACAGAGCCACCCCACCTCCAACTCTTCCCCCCATCCTTCCGATATAATTTATATCCAGGAACCACCGTATCCCACTGATTTTCCTCATCCTACCAAGTTTCTGAAATACCCACAATGTCTATTCCCTCCCCAATGCCAAGCATTCCAACTCCCCGATTTTACCTCAGAGACTTCTAGCATTTGTGTATAAACACTTATAGTTTCCCATGCTTGTTAAACCCACAGCCTTCCTCTTGCTGCCCCGAGACCTGGCTGGGCCGTCCCTATTGTTAGCCACAGTCGCAGTGGACAATTGTAATCCATTTCCTTGTATGAAAGTAACAGCTACTCCTTCATCTCTTTGAGATGAGCCATCCCAAACCAGAGACTTTTCATCTCCTGTCGGCTTTTCCCCATTATTCAGTTTAAAAACTGCTCTGCCACCTTTTTGATTTTGAGCGCCAGCAGCCTGGTTCCTTCCTGGGACAAGTGGAGACATCTTTCTTAATTTGTACAGTCTTCCAGCGCACCTTTTTTTTTGGCTGAGGCACACAAAATAACTCTCAATTTAAACATTTCAGATGCACCCATGGAAAAGAAGATATGCACAATAACAGAAGAAAGAAACTTTAATGCATCACTAATGAAGTACTAGTAATTGCAGTGGTTTGCCAAGGGCAGGGTGGGGGGTGCAGTCTGCCCTGGGCTCAACTTGAGCAAGTCAGCTGGAGGGCCCTCATAGCCAGCATCATGCTGCATCCAGACAAATGTCTTTCCTTTTATTTTTAAAATGCAGTTTTGGCTGCAGTTACTAGGGGCACAAGGAAGTCTGAGCATAGCAAAAAAAACACTCTAGGGTTGTGGTCACATGTGCCACATAAAGTGTGGGGGAGAGTGAGGCTATTTCCTCTGGAAGAATTTGATCCACAGTTGCAAGATCACACTTCCCTTTGAAGCTTCAGGCACAGCCCGTCAGTGGGAGAGGAGGAGGAGGAGATTGGATTTATACCCCACACTCAGAGCCGGCTCACCCACTAGGCGAGCTAGGCACTCGGCTACAGCGTGCTGGCTGCAGGGGCGCCAAACTGTGCCCCCCCTTCCCTGGCTTTCCTGGGTGCCCCGGAACTGCCTAACCATGCAGTCTAACCATGTGGAGCAGCAGCAGCAGCCGGAGGGTTCTGGTGGTGGAGAGGGGTCCTGGGAGGTGAGTCGTTTGTGGGGGACAGGGAAGGTGGGGGTGCGGGCATCCCAGGCGGCTCTTCGGGGGGAGGGGGCAGAGGAGGAGGCCTGGGGAGCTGCACTCTCCCTCCGGGCGCTGTCTCGCTGCTCAGGCCACCGCCGCCAACCCCCCCAGTCTTCAGGCCCCACCGGGAGGTTGGCATCCCTGGTGGGGTGGGTGCCACAAGCTGGCCTGCCTAGGGCACCCAGACACCTGGGGCTGGCCCTGCCCACCCTTCACTGCTCAAAGAAATCTCAGAGCGGCTTACAAACTCTTTCCTTTTCCTTCCCCACAACAGATACCCTGTGAGATATGTGGGGCTGAGAGAGCTCTGACAGAAACTGCTCTTTTTCAAGAACAGCTGTACTAGAACTATGGCTTGCCCAAGCTTATCCAGCAGGTGCAAGTGGAGGAGTGGAGTTCTCCCAGATTAGAGTCCGCGCACTTAATCACTACACCAAACTGGTTGTGTGATCAGACGCAACTGCGGGTGAGTTTTTTTTTTTTTTTTGGGCCATTTGTTTCCCATGTGCTGTAATGAGGAATCAATGAATCACACCTCTGCACTGAGGGCTCCCTATGGAGTTTGTGATGATGCACACACTGAGAAGGGGGAAAAAAACAACGGCACAGAGTCAGGCTGGCGTGATCAAACTATCCAAACAGCATGAGAGCACGCTGGAGGAATCAGACAGGGGAAAGTGCATCCATGGCCCATCGCAACCCTTTTACTTCCAGATTTTCCCTGGTGTCTTTTAACTCTGTTTCTGTGGCAGAGCAGAATGGGTGGCCAATGGCTGTAGGACACTTCCCAGATGTTGCTGTGATGAGTAGTGACGCAAAGCCAAGACAGGGCAAAGCTCAGGGTCTGAGCACCACCCCAACTCCACAATGGAGCCTTTGCCCTGTTGGTCCATCTTAGATTGCCTAATCATGATCGTAACCCTGTCCACTGCAAGGGTGAGGTCAGGAAAAGAAAGGGCCCATCTGGAATTGTCCTGCCTAGAGGCTGCTACAAGCTCGCTGACTCGCAACACCCCCAAAAATGTGACCAATGCCACAGCGTGGAAAAGGGAAGCCTCATATGTGTCAGAGCAAAGGCCTGGCCACAAAGCCTTGAGGCCTTTGAGAATGGCTGGGATCAAAGGCTCCCGACTGTCTGCCCTGGAAGGGCCTTCCCAAGACCAACCCTCGAGCATCTTTCTGATGCAAATATCTCCAGAACAATCCTCATGCCTTACTGGCATAGGCAAGGGAAGACAGCTTGCCACAAATTGAACAAACTGACAAGCCTTTCTTCTTTAAATAAACACAGAATTGTATGAACTGGGGAACTGGTATGGGCCAAACCTGAGGTAGGCCAACCGTTTGTCTGAAAGAGACAAATTCCTTCCCTGCCCTCCTATATGCTCTCCTGGTGGACAGTGCCAGAGCTAATCCAATTGCCCTGTCAGCTTCAGGCCACCAGTCTCCCCAAAACTCACTGGCATCCTTACTGGGGACTGATCTGCTTCTGGGACCAGCAGACAGAACCTCTCTATCTGTTTATGAGAGAGAGCATCTGTGACCCCGTTATTTGCCCCTGGTACATGCCATGCAGAATATTATGCTTTAAACAAAGTAACATGAAAGCCCTAACCAATGCTATGACCTGCACCAACCTAGAAGTTAAAGAATTAATAACTTGCACAGTGCCGAGTTTGTCGCACCAGAAATGGACTGTATGATCAGCAAAATCTGTCATCCACAGTCCTACTGCTACCACAATCAGAAAAAAATCCAAAAAGGTTAGGTCTTTGACCCAACCTGCCAGTCCTTGGAGCATCAGTGACCTTGGAAGTAAATACCAAAACCCGATAACCAGCTGAATCGACAGTGACCAGAAGCTCAGCCTCAACTAAGAGGTCCTCCCTCCAAAAGGATATTCAATTGTAAGACTCCAAGAATTCCTGTCAGACCAAAAGGTCCTCCCGAATTCCCTTAGTCACCCAGTTCTATGGTGAGGCTGGTGTGAACTCACCATGGCGTCACAAAGGCCATGCACAAATGCTCTGTCAGGGGCCACCACCTTGCATGCAGTGTTCAGGTGGTCCATGAGGCATTGAAGCTCCACCAAAGAGATCTTCTGCAGGGTCACAGCATGAATAATGAACTTCTTCAACTCCTGCTGCTTGTCAGCAGGTAGCCAAAACAACTGCTGCTCAGTGTCAATCTCAATCCCCCCAAAAAAATCAAAAGTGGGGTGGGGCCCTCAGTCTTTTTATGTGCCAATGGAATGCCAAGCTCTGCCATCAGCTGCATAAAAGACTCAAGCAAAAACTGACAGCAGTCAGTACCTGCACCACCCACAAACAAAAAATCATCAAGGTAGTGTGCAGTACTATGCAGGCCAGTCCTGAAATGCAGGGCCCATTCCAAAAATGAACTGAAATACAATCCTTTTCAGATGGTTAGTACCAGAAGGGGTACTGTTTAATTATAATACAAGAAGATTCAGAATCGATTCAACCTTTAAAGCGGGACATTTTATAGAACAATATGGGGGAGAATTAGGCCACAGAAGAGAAGAAACAGAGAGAGAGGAAGATGAAGATGAAGAAGGGAGAAGAAAAGGATACGGAATTGGAGAACATTCAGAACAGGAGGAAGGAGAAGGGAGAAGGGAAGAAGATAAAACAGAAGATTCTCAGGAGAGGGAAAAAAGCAGTACCCCAAAGAAACAATCTAGAAGCAAAACAAATAAAGTAGCTTACCACTACCTCACGAAATATAAATACAGAAACAAAGGGAAAAATACTAAGAAACAAAATGGTCGGGACTAAAGAAGTGAATATTATCTCAGTTAATATTAATGGATTAAATAGTTCTCAAAAAAGAAGGATTTTTTCCCCCATAAAATTCAAAAAACAAAGGCAGATATTACTTGTGTTCAGGAAACACATATAAAGAAAAAGGATACTAAATATTTGGAATGTAAGAAATTAGGATTATTATTTTGTACATCTGATATACAAAGGAAAAGAGGGGTGGCAACATATGTTAAAGATAGGTTCCAACCAGAACTAGCTTATAAGTCTGAAGATGGAAGAATAGTTGCCGTAACTATTTATCAAAGCGGCTCCAAAACTCTCATAGTAAATATATATGCTCCCAACCAAAATCAGAAGTCTTTTTTCAAAGAGTTACATGACGTATTAAATGACAATAAGGTAGATGAAGTATGTATTATAGGTGACTATAATGCGGTATTAGATTCTAAAATGGACAGGAAAAAAGGGAGTAAAGGTACTAAAACTGGAAACATATTACCAAAGGAATTTTTTCGAATAGTGGAAGAGTATAATTTAATTGATATCTGGCGAATGAAAAATTTAAAAACATTTAATTATACTTACTATTCTGGTCGATTTAAATCATTGTCCAGAATAGATATGTGTTGGATCTCGACTAATATGATAAAGAAGACTAAAGATTGTGAAATATTGCCTAATGTATTTGCGGATCACAATCCAATTCTCTTTACACTTAAAGAAGAAGGGAAAAAATTAAAGACGTGGTTGATGAATTCGAGATTGTTAAGAGATAAAATATTTGTACAAAAGTGTAAAGATGATATAAGGGAATTTTTTAAAATTAATAATAATGGGGAAGTACCAGCAGAAATAGTTTGAGATACATTTAAGGCATTCATTAGAGGCTGATTTATTAATCAAAGTGCCTGGGTAAGAAAACAAAAAAATAAAAAATATGAACAACTAATAGAGCAAATAAAACTGCAGGAAAGTTTTTTGAAGGATGTACCAAATAACAACACAACAAGGATGAGGTTAAAAATTTTACAACATAAAATGAATTTATTGATGAACCATGAAATAGAAATACAGCTTGAATATACAAAACAATACTATTTTGATAATGTAAATAAACCTAACAGGTGGCTGGCTTATAAAATTAGAAAGGAGAGGGAGAAAAAAAACAATTATCTCATTACGAAATGAGGAGGGACAGGAAAAATTTAAATCACAGGACATTAAAAATATAGTAGAAACTTTCTACCAAAAACTGTACCAACAGGAAACGCAAAGTCAAGAGCAAATTCTAAGATATCTACAAAATGAAGGTAAAGTATTTGGAAAAGAACACAAGGAAATACTAAATAATTCAGTATCTACGTCTGAGATTGTCCAAGCAATCAAGAAACAAAAAAAAATAAAATAAAACACCAGGCCCTGATGGAATTCCAGCTGAATTTTATCAGATATTTGAAGAACTTTCCCAAGAACTTAAAAATATCTTTCAAAGGGTGGGTAAAGTAGAAAAGATGCCAGACTCCTAGAACCATGCTTTAATATCATTAATTCCCAAATCAGCAACAGATAAAACAGATGTTAAAAATTACAGACCTATCTCTTTGTTAAATTCAGATTATAAAATTTTTGCAGCCATTCTAGCCAATAGATTAAGGTCAGTGCTAGTGCAAACTATACACCAAGATCAAATGGGCTTTCTCCCGGGGAGACAAATTAGAAATAACATCCGCGTTATATTAAATGTATTGGAGTACTATGAAGAACATCCAGACAAGGAAGTGATGTTAATGTTTTTAGATGCGGAGAAAGCTTTTGATAACTTAGCTTGGGAATTTTTGTTGCAAAAATTAGATAAAGCTGACTGTGGTCAATTATTCTTCAATATGATTAAAACAATATATAAAAAGCAATATGCGAAAATTATAATAAACGGTGATCTGACTAGAGATATAGAGATTCAAAAAGGATCAAGGCAAGGATGTCCTCTGTCACCTTTGTTGTTTATATTTGCTCTTGAATCCTTAAATGATGCAGTTAGAGGTAATAAACATATAAAAGGTTTAAAAATTAGAAACCAACACTATAAATTACTAGCATTTGCTGATGATCTTGTATTTATTGTTGAAGATCCAGAAGTATTGGCCAAATACCTGTTGGAGACATTAAATCAATATGGTCAAGTTGCTGGTTTTAAAATTAATTACAATAAATCAAAATTAATAACAAAAAACTGTTTATTACAAAAAAAGCAAATACTTCATGAACTAACCCAAATGGAAGCAGCAAAAAGAGTTAAATACCTAGGAATAAATCTGATGAACAAATGTAGCACAATTATACAGGACAATTATGATAAATTAGTCAATGATATTATTTTAGATTTGCAAAAATGGAAAAATATTCCGTTGTCATTTATGGGAAGAATCGCCTTATTAAAAATGAATGTACTCCCAAGAATACTTTTTCTATTCCAAACTATTCCGCTATTGATTAAAAAAGATTTTTTTTGATAAATTGGATAAAATTACAAGGTATTTTATTTGGCAAAATAAGAGACCTAGAATTAAACTTAAAGTGTTGCAGGATAGGAAAGAGAGAGGAGGATTAGCTCTACCTAATTGGTACATCTATTACCAAGCTGCCACATTAACATGGATTAAAGAGTGGCTGACCTTAGAAAATGAGAGAATCCTTGCGATAGAAGGTCATGACCTCCATATGGGGTGGCATGCATATGCCTGGTATCAAAAAGACAAGTTGTATGCTAACTTTAAAAAACATAAGTTGAGAGCAGCCCTAAATAAAATCTGGATAACGATAAAAGAAAGATTCTACAACAAAGTACCGAGATGGGTATCCCCCATAGAGGCGTTTATTAATCCAAAATTTATAATACCCCTAAAGAAAGATAGTTATAATAATTTATTAGATAAAGATAACAATATAATGCCAGAAGATGAACTAAGGTCTCGATATAATTTGATGTGGTGGGAAAACATTATGTTAAAGGAAAGATTTAAAATAGATAAACGAACAGGATTTGAATCGCGAAATAATCAATTAGACAAGATTTGGCTTTCTTCAAACGATAAATTAATTCAGAAATTATATAAATTGTTATTGGATGAATATGAAGTGGATGAAGTAGTAAAAAATGTTATGGTATTGTGGATGAAGGACCTAGAAGAAAGTATAGATATTGATAAATGGGATGTAGTATGGAAATCTGTAAAAGATATGAGATCTATTGCATATAAAGAAAATGTTATTAAGATGTTCCATAGATGGCATTGGACTCCGGAAAAAATAGCAAAATGCTATAGGAACTATTCTAACCAATGCTGGAAATGTAAAAAAAATACTGGATCTTTTATTCATATGTGGTGGAGATGTCAGAAATTGCAGTATTACTGGAAAATGGTCCAATCTATACTCCAAGAAATAATAAGGAAAAGTGTGGAATTACAACCGAAAATATTTTTATTGAATATGATACCTGATACTTATAAAAAGCAAGAAAAGTATTTGTTAGCATATATATTAACAGCGGCGCGTTTACTTTTGGCTTATAATTGGAAAACAGAGAAAATACCCTCAAAAGATGAACTGATTCTTAAAATATTAGATCTTTCTCAAATGGATGATCTGAGCCTAAGGCTCCAGAATAGCAATACAAAGACACACATGGATAGATGGTTACCGGTATATAAGTGGATTGAAAAAACAATGGACATTTGAATAGACTCATCTGTTGTTAAAGACTGTTAAGACGAAATGCATAGAAATTGCACTTTGTTTTTGTTTTTATATACTTTATTGGAAAATTAAAATAAAATGGAAAAAAAAGAAAAACAAAAAACAAAAATGAACTGAATTTCTCAAAAGTGGCACAGGACCAAGAGCCCCCCCCATCTGGAGAGCCTGGTCCATATAGAATGCACCATCAAATGCAAAACCTAGCAACTCAAAATCCCCACAGTGAACCGAGAGGAGTCTGAAGGCTGACTTGATGTCGCACTTCGCTAACTCAGCACCCCGTCCGCAACTACAGACTACCTTCATAGCCTGGTCAAATGAAGTGTACCTGATGGAACAGAGCTCCTCAGGTATCGCATGATTAACTGAACAGCCATGAGGATAAGACAGATGGTATATAAGTCTGTACTCCCCTGCAGCTTTCTTGGGCACCACCCCTAAAGGGGAAATCCTTAAATTGGGAACTGGAGGTGATGCGAAGGGGCCCAAAACTCTCCCTTCCTTGCATTCTTTGTAGTTTTTTGTCACACAATATCCTCCATCCCATTCAGGGACCACAGGTTGGGGGCCCAGTAAGGCCTCCTATTACCCTGATAGGGAATCCTGAACCCTAATGTAAAACCAGCTAACAAATAACCACCATCCCTTTTATTAGGATAGTTTTGCAACAAGTGTGCTAATGCCTGTACCCTGATGGGACTAGGACCTTTTTTCAGAAGCACCTTGCTGGCTGCCTCCCCTTGGGGGGCATTTCCTGCCACAAGTACCAGATCTGGCTCTGGGTTTGGGGCAACCAGACAATGGATGGGGGCCCGAGCACAACAGGCGCTCCTACTGAAAGGAACAGATCTTCCTGCTGCACGTGCCATGAATTCCCAGCAGGAAGGGCGTTTCTGAGAAGGTTAACCAGCTGTCTCTTTTGCGATAGGCTGCCCCTGAATCCTGTTAACCATGTGGCTACTATCTGAGTGATCTCCCACCACTGGCCACGAAGAGGCCATAGACTGGAGCCATAAATAAGGATGAATCTGATCCCACCTTAAGGACAGATTCATGGCAGCCCTCATACGAAAGTCCTCATCATACTCAAGCCAGGTGAATCCCATAAAACCTGTGTATGCCTTGTATATGATGTCCATATACTGCAGCATGGGTGAGACCCGCCATGACTGATGGCAAAATATGACTCCCATGTAAATCAAGAACGCTGGATGGCCCAATTGGCCCAAGTCCTATCCGCCCTCCTCTTTTTAAGGCGCTCTTTATCATGCTCATCCAGGTCCTCTTTGTCCTTCTTCTCCATTTCCCTAAATAAGAGACTAATGACGTCAATAAAGTCCCCTCTAATAATCCTATCCCTAGTGGCCACAGAAAGATGATCCCCCGAAGGCATTGCCAAATCACCACTGGGCAAGGACTTTGCTGGAACCTGCTCATATGTGTATCCACCTGGGGCAGGACCTGACCACCCAGGCCATCCACTTGAGGGGTAAGGGTAAGGAGAGGGTGGCTCACCCCACCACCCGTGCAGTGGAGGCTGACCCTGCCACCTTGCTTCCGCTGGAGATGATCCAGCTGCATACTGTTTGCCCAAGGACCTTGTATTACCATGACCCCAAGACCATGCCTTCACATCCTCAGGAGCCTTGTCATCCTTACCTTCCTGGGATGGCGGTCCCTTGTACACTTCCAACTGGTGCTCAGCAATGATGTCCTCACCCTGTTGGCCACTGGCTTGCTGAGGTGTAGAACCGAAGGAACCCTGACCATCCTCCAGCATGGCCAAGCGCACCAAAACCTTAGCCTGAAATGAGGAAACTGGTTTAGACTTAGCTTTCTTAGCCCCAGCCGGGGCCTCAGGCTTCAAAGGAGACTTGCCACACTGCTTCTCCAAAGCCTCTAGGTGTGCCAAAATAGCCACATTAATAGGGTCCCCTTCATCATCAGATGATTCATGATCCACTGGCTTTGCTGGGGGGGTGCTTGGGGCAGGTTGCTTGCCCTTAGATGGGCCGTGGCCCTTCTTAGGCACCATAATTACCTGGGCTCACCAAATGAAAAGGACACCCAGCAGCCAACTCACACATGGGGGGGGGGCAAAAGCAGACCCCACAAGGAAACCACTCTGGCCTTGGTAAAAGGGATGTGAGCCCAGGCAGGGGCTCTCTCTTACCAAGAGCCCCTGCCTGGGCTCACATCCCTTTTACCAAGTTCACCCCTTTGTCACGCTGCAGCCCCCCTTACATGCATGCCCCCCTTTTTTACAGATCTGTTTATTTTCATGCTTCTACTGTGTGTACTAGCAACAGGAGTCTATAGCAGACTAGAGGAAGGGGGGCGCAAGGGCTGCAAACCAGCGAGACTCCTAAATAAGGCTGATTGTAAGCCCAGGCTGCTTACTCCCAGCTGCTCCCATGGGGGTGGGGGGAGAAATCTCACACACACCCCAGCCAACCAGGCCTATACTCCTTCGAATGGCTGCACATGGCCGCTAGGGTGCCAAAGAAGCCAGTGCCACCCATGAGAACAACCCGTGGCGCCTCACACTGCCCAGCCTCCCTAGCCCCAGCCTCCATTTAAGCACCCAGTGCAGGAGTGTGCAAGCTGCTCCCACCATCCTGAGAACCCTGACATGTTGCTGCCTTACTGAAGGCTGCTGCTGCTGCTCCGCCGCCAAAAATGCCACCGCCACTCCACAGGGCCCCTGCTGCCACTCAAAAACAGCTGCTGCCACCGCCCAGCTGCCACTGCCACCGCCACCCATAGTCGGAGCCCCAGGCCACAGGTAGGCCTCCTGACACCCAGCTGAAACATGCTCAGAGCTGCTTACTCTGAGCAAGAGGCAACAAAACTGGCGCGGGTGGGAACAGGGCTGAGTCTATAAGGCCAGCCCTGCCCCTGTCCTCTGTTGCGACACATGGTGTGGCATGTGCAGCAAAATGGCTCCCATGCTCCATCACCATTGCCGGGAGCGCAGGAGCCCAGTTCTACTGCTCTGGAACTGTCCAAAAAAGGAACTGAATGAGTGGGGCCAATTGTATGGCTTC
Source organism: Gekko gecko (assembly GCA_029375565.1). Taxonomy (NCBI): domain Eukaryota; kingdom Metazoa; phylum Chordata; class Lepidosauria; order Squamata; family Gekkonidae; genus Gekko; species Gekko gecko. Next base: position 82,965,898 of record JAPDNY010000007.1, read on the forward strand.
TTCCCACCTGGTCTGTATGCAGCCAGGAAGAAGGATGACATTAGTGGAAAGAGCTAGATGAGCAGCTGCAGCCATAAACATGTGAATCAGGCCTAAGGCCATGGCACAATTGTTATAATCCTACATATATTCGTGTGTGTGTGTGTGTGTGTGTGATTGAGAGAGAGAGAGAGAGAGAGAGAGAGAGAGAGAGAGAGAGAGAGAGAGAGAGAGAGAGAGAGAGAGAGTGAGTTTTAATGTGTACCCAGCTTTGCTTCTCTGTGTTTATTTTTTAAAAATTAATTCTTCTGAATACTGGCATCACTGATTTAATTTGTTTTGCCTTAATTATTTATCATGAAAGAAGCCTGAGCTTTTAGTTAGAATGAAAATATTTGCATATACGCTTTATCTTTCTTGTCTCTCTTTTTTTAAAAAAAATATTGTACAGCACAAATATAGATCACTCTAATTCTGATACTATCACTGTAATTGAAGGTTATTTTGTTCAGTGATTATTTTTTAAAAAAAGGAAGTACATTGTTTTACAATCCTTAAGTATGCATTTTTTAAAAAATGAAAGAAACAGAGAAGTTCTAAGGCCTCCTTCCACTTCCAGTGGGCACTTGCAGAAGAAGGGGATACTTTTTGTTAATTCTCCCCTCTCTATTATGAACACATGATGCTCTTGAGGATCCCCTGAACCATGGGAGAACACTTTAAGGTTGCATAATGATTGTATTAGCAGGGGGAATACATTTGTATATCATAGTTCCACTTGTGCTGCATACAACCTCAGACACAACATTCAAAATTTTGCATTCTTCTCATATATATGAGAATATATTATTCTCATAGGGTGGAAGATGAACTTTGACTGAAGCTCTGCTCACAGAATAGATTCCTCCCTTTCACCTGGCACAGTCTCTTCATCTACAGAAAACTACTCCTGAGGCATGGGGTAACTGCCAACTTCCAGATGTAGCCAGGAGATATCCTGGAATTACAATTGATCTCCAGATGAGAGAGATCAATTCCCCTGGAGACTATGGTTGCTTTAGAAGGTGGACTCTATGGCATTATATCCTTCTGAGGTCCTCCCCAGGCTCCACACTCAGATCTCCATACCTTTCCTTATAGCCTCCTTCCCAGAGTATTGCTACAAAGAGCCTAAGTATTAATGTTTCTAAGCTGAAGTTTCTTCTCTTTAGTAAAAAATGACAGATGAGGAAATGTAAGTGGCCAGTAGCAGGTCAGTCTATGGAGCAAGTAGAGCAATTTAAATACTTAGGGGTTATATTTCAAGTGAATCTTTCTTGGAAGGTACATTTATACTCTGTTATAAGAGTAGCCATGAGTACTGAGAAGGCTATTGAGATTTTATTATTCCTCTGGTGGACAATATGTTCCTGCAGCAGTTAAAGCATTTAATGCTCAAGTTTCTGGGCAGTTATTCTATGGTTGTAGGGGTTTGGATTAGTGTGGAAACAGGTAATATTGATGGACTCATTTGCTAAGATTTTTATATAACATTCTGGAACTCTGAGATGTGTGGCAGGAATAGTTTTGAGAGTCAAGATTGGGGAGATGTCTTTGGAAGCGAAGGCTTGGTGGGGAGGGTTTAATCTGAAAATTAGGATGTTGAAATTGAATCTAAAATCAGGTCTTCTTGGTTCATATGAGTGATTGGGACAAATACTTGGAATCTAAATTATTATCTATGGGCATTACCAATGATATGATAGATACTATTGTTCTGAATTGATTCAGTCAATTAAAAGATGTTTGAGGAATCTTGATTATAAGAGTATGCTGGACAAAGTGTGCAGACTATGTTCATCCTTTTCATTTGGTATTCTCCCCCCAATAAAAATGCCAAACTAACTGTTTGAATTATCTCTTCTAAAGTATAGAAGGTCATTTATGCTTGCATGTTTGAACGCTTTGCCATCAGTGGTGTTGTTAGCGATATTTAATGGTACTATCCGCATTAACTCTATAGATCATATTTTTTTGGATTGCCCTGAATTTTCAGATTTGAGAGTTGATCTGATTTTCTTTTTTCTTAAGCAGGACTCTGTCTCTTTGGAAGTAAGTTTTCTTGATTACTAAGAGATGAAGATAAACAAGTAACTTTGATTGTGGCTAAATTTTGTGGCAGCTGTACTAAAATCACATTTTAATTCTGGTAGCAAATCCTAGGCTTCCATTTTTATGTTTGATGGGTCACTGTTTATTACTTTTGTCATGGAAACACTAATTAAGAAGATGTAAGAGACCTGAGCCGATCTTTCTTCCTTTCCACAGTGTTTCCACCAATCAGCAGCAACTTGAAGAAAATCCTTTTGATTCTGTATAATTCCCTGAGCCAGGATCTTTTTGTCTGACCCCAGATCCTCCTCCCTTAACAGCTAGGGTTGCCAGCTCTGCACTGGGAAATACCTGGAGATTTTTTCAGGGGGTGGAGACTGGGGGGATAGGGTTTGGGGAGAGAAAGGACTTTAGTGAGGTGTAATGCCATTGAGTCCACCTTCCAAAGCTGCATTTTCTCCAGGGGAATGGATCTTTGTAACCTGGAGGCCAGTTGTAATTCCAGGAGCTCTTCAGCCACCACCCTAAGATTGGCAAACCTATCAACAGCCTTGCTAATGCTCTGTTTTTCAAGATGGAATATTTGTTCCATTGTTTTGCTATCAGAATTGCTGCTGTGCTGTTGTATAACTGACCTGCCTGTGACAAATTTGCTTGCTTTGCTTGTATGAGAGGTTTCTCCCTGTTCCATTTCCCATTAATCTATAGTGTAAATCTGTCAATTAATCCTGTACCTTGTAGGCCTGAGACTGTCACTGTGCACATTACTGCCATTATTTGCAGTTCAGACGAATACTCTGCTGTTATTTGTTTCATTATTTTATTTAACTTTATTTAAATGCTGCTTTCTCAGCCCAAGGCTCTTGAAGCAGCTTGCAAGAAAACATTACAATTATGGAACAATTTAAAATATAAAGAGAGCAATCCTAAGCAAGTCTACAAAGAATCCAACTCAGATTTACTCAATGGGGCTTACTCCCAGGTAAGCATTTTTAGACTTGCATTGAAAATGTATATACACACTATTATATAAACAGCAGCAACATACCCTGCCACACATTTTGTTAGTCTTAAAGGTGCTACTGGACTCTTGTTCTTTTCTACTGCTACAGATAGACTAACATGGGTACCATCTTGCTCTAGCAGCAACAGAAATTAACCATTTTTTAAAAAGTATGTAAAAATCACAGCACTTTCTCATAAGAAATAATTTCATTTGCAACAACATTTCTTCAAAGGGAATTAAAAATAGCTCAACCCGAGGAGACAATAACACATCTTAGATGCCAGTAATCAAACAGTTAAAAAGCAATAGCAATTCAAAAAGGCGATAAAAAGCCTCTATGAGTCAGAAAGATATTTGAAAAAGGGTCAAGCAAGGGGCTCAGCAAAGAGTCCACTAAAGCCCTGACTACAGCCTTTGTTGTCCTGCAAACAGTCTTTCTACTCCAGATATACACAACTTCAAACAAAACTGAACATCACACCAGTTCTTTAAACACTTCATGAGTTCGTTTTCCAGCTTGAAATAATAGAATTAGTCTTTGAGCTCACTAGTCAGAGCAACGGGCATGCACTCTTCTCACAATTTACCTCCAGTCAAATCAGGCAGCAAGTTCCACTTCTAAGGCCTGCCATTCTCTTCTGTATTGCTATGCTATCACATCATGGGGGGAGCTTGCTGCTTTTAAATGATATTTTGATGCAGCTTTGATACTGAGCACATACGCACGAATAGTCAGTTCTGTCTCTGTGTTTGTGTAGCTTTGGACAAGCTTGGAAGGCATTAATGAAAACCAGACAATGCTGCCAAAGGGAAAGGAGGCACCTAATTTATGATTCTCAACTCCCCCCCCCATGTTTAACAAGGAGCCTTTTAACAACTGGAGGTAGCTGTGACAGTGATGGTACCTGTTGTAGTAGAACAAAGAGAACTACAGCAAAACAGCACATCATCTCCCCCCTCAAATCAAACAGTGTTCAGGCTGTTCAGATACCCACAAACACTATGCTGAATGTTCATCTCTGATAGCTGCCATTTGTGAGCAGGCCATGAATTGAACCAGAGAATGATAGAACATCTTTGCCAAATGCTATTACTGCAGTGTTTGTTTTTACTCACACCTTGATCCATGAGTAAGGGATGGAGAGTTATGATGAAGGGCTGAACTAGATGTTACAGCATCCAGTGATCTGACCTGTGGATGCTGCTGCTTATCTTGAACTCCTTTAGAGCTCACCTTGGACTATTTAAAAATGTCATGAATGCATGGAGCATGGCAGAACCAGGAGTTTTGGCTTCCTCCCTATGCCTTTTCAAGCACTGAAACAACCTGGGGGGGCTGTTTTGGCACTTGAAAAGGCACCAGGGGAGAGGTAACAAGAGTGCCTAGTCCCACCAGACTGTGGGCTCTTGTGGCATTTTTAAATGGCCTCAGTTCAGCTCTAAAATGGCAGCGATGTCCATGGGTTAGAGTGAGACCATGAATGTTCTAATGTTTCATTTGGCCCTGAAAGGCCGTTCAATCAATGCAACAGGGGCAAGGGATTGTGGATAGTGGTAGAAAGGTCTTGCTGGTATCTTTGGTATCAACCTGTCCCTCCCCTCCATGATTATATGTGGCTTATTGGGGAATGCAGAGCGAGCGAGCGAGAGAGAGCGAGAGAGAGAGCACTAAGCAGCTGCAGTCCCAGTTTGTACATGGACCTATCAAAAAAAGATCCTCTGTGCCCACTCTGCAGTGCTACCTGCCTTTCTTAGGATGAAGAATGCCTGTGTTCCTTACCCACTTGTGTTGGGTCATTGTAAGTCATTGCACTTTGTTTGCTGTGCTATCTACTTTCCCTTTGATAACAAATGCCTTCCTCTGTCTCCTCTGTAATTCTGCTGGAAGTCTGGTGGTCCTGAAATGCTTCCTTCTGCTCACTCTGCATCATTTGAAATGCCTATGAAAGCGACACCTTTTTTTCGAAATGCCTGAAATTTAGCAGCAAGTTTCCCTTGAATGGTAGAAACCCTAAGGGAATTTCTTTCCAATCAGATAGTAACAAAGAAGCTATAGAATAATTGTGTGCATCTCCGATGGATACCAACAGAAAAACTGAAAACAAAATTGAATGTAAGAACAGTAGTAACAAAAATGAAACAAAAAAAATGTAAATTTCATTCACACTTGGAATGTGAAGACTACACTTCATCGTTAAGTGTGTAACTTACTTCAGAGATGTTGCTGAGCTGGGTCTGGGGTTACTAAATGTATCAGCAATATATCTACAGTCAAGCGAAAAGGAAGATAAACTCCATAAATAAGATGTTGATAGGCAGTGTCATAAATATTGCGGCAACAGTATTTCACAAAGAGGTTTGGAAGAGGACTGTTTTGAAGCTGCTCATATTTGCAATAAATATATTTCTTCTTTTCTGCTGATTGGCCCATATACCATAAGTATATGAGGGGATACTTAGCAAATTTGCAGATGAAACAAAGCTGAGTGGGATTGCTAATTCTGAAGAAGACAGAGTCAGGATTTAAAATGATCTAGATAGGCTGGAACAGTGGGCTGAGACAAATAAAAAGAATTTCAATAGAGATAAGTGCAAAGTCGTACATTTAGGTACAAAAATTCATAGGCACAGGTATAGAATGGGAGAGACTTGGCTTGACAGCAGCAGTTGTGAACGGAATCTAGGTGTTCTGGTTGATCACAAGCTAAACATGAGCCAGCAGTGCAATGTGACTGCGAAGAAAGCTAATGCAATCTTAGGATGCATTAACCGAAGCATTGTGTCCAGATCACGGGAGGTAGTAGTTCTGCTCTATTCTGCTATGGTCAGGCCTCACCTGGAGTACTGTGTCCAGTTTTGGGCATCACATTTTTGGAAGGATGTTGACAAGCTTGAGCGTGTCCAGAAGAGGGCAACTAGGATGGTGAGAGGGTTGGAATCCAAGCATTACGAGGAAAGGCTGAAAGAGTTGGGTATGTTTAGCCTGGGAAAAAGAAGGCTTAGAGAGGATATGATTGCAGTCTTCAAGTATTTGAAGGGCTGTCATGTAGAAGATGGAGCAGATCTATTCTCTCTTGCTCCAGATTGCAAGACTAGATCTAATGGGTGGAAATTACAAGGGAGTTGTTACCGGCTAAATATCAGGAGAAACTTCCTATCTGTAAGAGTGGTTGAGCAGTGGAACAGACTGCCTCACGAGGTGGTGGATGCTCCTTTGCTGGACGTTTTCAAGTGGAGACTGGATGACCATCTTTCAGATATGTTGTAGGGCTATCTTTTGGCTATGCTCCTGCAGAGTGCGGGGGGTTGGACTAGATGACCTGCAAGGTCCCTTCCAACTCTATGATTCTAAGTATGGCTGAGTTCAGACTGGCAATTTGTCCTGCTATAGCCATGTTTCCCAAGTGGATTAAAGGGGGCATTCACACAGGCACATCTGCCTGGCGTTCCCCACCCATAGGCAATCCATGCTGTTTCGCTTCACTCCCAGGATTAAAATATACCTGTTGAAAGTGGTAGCAAATCCCGGAGAGTACCTTTATCCCGCTGCATTCCGCTTCCCAGAAGTTTGAATGCTCAGCCGAAAAGCCGGGAGCAACCCGCGTTGTGCATAAGGCAGCAACGATATGATTGGCTGTGCTCTGCTCTACTACCCAATGTGGTGCTGGTGCAACAGGATCCTCCCCAAATTGGCTGGATGCCTATGTGTGTATGAGCACATGAGCGCATATGCACTCATGCACTCATACACACATAGGCATCCAGCTGATTTACCAGGAAAAAGCCATTTACAGCAACGCCTCCGGGCCAGCAGTCTGAATGCTCCTGCACACTTCCTCCCGGTATGGTCCCGCATCAGTCATCCTCATGTGACCAGGAAAACCTGGAATGGTTTGTTCAGGGGCTTTTTTGCCATGACTGGCTCCCGCTTCAAACTGTCAGTCTGAACTCAGCCTATGTGTTTACTACAACCATTATGTAACATAAAGGTCATATAAGGCATGTTTTTGTTTTGAATCTCGTTATTTCTGTCTCAGAAACATGCCATGCTAAAGCCAATTTAATACATACTGCATATGGATAAAAGGTTTTCAATGAAGTTGATTGATTAGGCATAAGCAATTGCAAAGTTACAAACACAATGTGGCATCAAAACTTTGGAACTCCCTCCCCATGGAGATTCTTCTTCTATAGGTCTCTTTCACCAGCAGGTGTGTTTCATCTGGCATATTCCCAAGAATGGTACTGGCCCTCCTTCTAGTACCATGTGCTTACACATTTTTAATTGAATTTTATAATTTTAACTGTACTTTTAATTGTTTAAATGTTTTAATGTTCATCACCTTGTGGACCCTGATTGGGTGGAAAGGCAGCATAAAGATGCTTTAAAATAAATAAATAAATATTTTGATTGGTACAATTGACTTGGAAATATGGGGTATGTGAAATAAAGGCATGATTTCAGAAGTTTGTAACATTGACAATAAAAAAGCAGAAGTATTTTGGTTTCAGTAGAACTTGCCATATTTATATAACATGATCATGAGTCACTGTGTGATTTGTTTTTCCTGTTTCTTCTTTTTCTGTGGGAAGATGGGGAATACTACTGAGGAACAGCGGCATTTGTCCACTCCAAACTGTGTACCCCTCAGGTAGTTTCCTTAGGAGGAAAAGATATGGCATCTCATTGCTTTTTTCCTGTAAGTTAAGAAACAGCTTGCAGGAAGACTGAGTAGTCATAAGACTGTCCAGAATGGTTTAAATTGTTGTTACCAAGATTCAAGCCTTCTGAAAAAATACCCATGGAGAGAAAGAATAATATAATTGCAGTCTGGTCCCCAGCTCAAGGGCCATGTAAGAATTCATCACACGCAAGTTCTCTTGGAACTAGTTTCTTATTTGTTCTTGTCTACTTCTCCTTTACTTCAAAGTCTCACCTCATGTGGCTTCTAGAGATGAAAGTATGCAAGAAAACAGTCAGGCCACTATGTCAACGGGTATTGAAAGACCCATTGCAAACTTGCACATTGACCTTAAGCTAAGCACCAAATGATTTTACCCTCATTTTTTAATTCTAGTTCCAGGAAATTGGATGTGGGATCATATATTATGTGTGGTCCTATCAGGGGTCATTTTGTAGAAAAAGAGGTGCAGGAGCTCATTAGCATATCTATTAGCATAACTCATTAGCATATGCCCCCCCTGACCTCATCGGAAGTGTTTAAGAAGGGAAAGCAAAAAAAGGTGGGAGGCATCTTCAAAAGCCTTCCCTTCCCTTCCCCAGCCAGCCTGCCAAGGTGGGGTGGAGGGGAAGTAAAGAGAGAAGGGATTTAAAGTTTAAACCCCTTCTCTCTAGTGTTGTGCCACAGTAGTGGCACGATCTTTCAATTGTATTCTATGGGGCCATGGGATACAATAGGAGATCATGCCACTGCTGTGGTGCAACTCTAGAGAGAAGGAGTTTAATTTTAAACCCCTTCTCCTTTCACTTCCTCCGCAAGCCTGCTGGGAGCTGGTGGCAGGGCTTGCCGCCACTGCCATTTGTACCTGCTCTTGAGCTGCTGGAGCGTGGCTCCGGCTTGTTCCAGCTCCAAATGACCCCTGGGTCCTATTCACCAATACTAAGAGTACTTATTCTATTTTTCCTTGAGCTTGCCTGAGATATTCCATCCCTAAACAAGACAAGAGGAAGTAGGGATGATTAAAAGCCACTGTTTTGAATCAGGGCAGACTGGGACATGTTTTCCCTACTGAAGCCTATGATTTTTAATACTCATTGTATACCTCAATATGCTTCAGAACACACACAGAGCATATATTTCAAGATCACATAACACCACCACCCAAGCTGCTTTTCATATTGCTGGAAATGTGTTTTAAATGGTGATCCTATGCACGACTACAGGAGCACCATATATTTCAAAAGTTTGTGCTGTTGATATGCTATTTGGAGCTTATATCATAATGTGTTCAGCACAGTGCAAGGGAGACCCTTGCTCAGAGTCCAGGTAGATGAGATAGAGGTCATGAATCTCCCAGCATCTTTGAAGCTAAATTTCAGGCATGCAAGCCCTGATTTGGATCAAGGCAAGGGGGGATGCTTGTTAATCCTTCTACCCATGCATGCTTTATGTGATTATATATTTATTTTAAAATTTTTAGCCTGCTTTTCTCTCCTACTAGAAACAATGCCAGTCAATAAGGAAACGGCTAAAATAGATTGACAATCCATATTATCAACAAACTCATCACTAAAACTGACTCCAGCCAGGCAGGTAATCAATAAGGTTGTCTCAAAATTGGTGTATAATGATATAACCTGCTTGCTACTGCCAAAAGGCAAGCTGCCATGTTTTTGTTTTGTACCAGCTGACTTACCCAAGTCTTTGAGGGAAGTTCTATGCAGAGAGTGCTATAGCAGTTAAGTCTATTAAAACTTCTCTCTTGCTCCTATTAACTTTGGTAGAGAAAAATAAGATAGATACCTGTATTTTTTCCTTCCAAGGGGAGAGTAATTTTAACAGGCCAATTCATGCAGTGGTAGAAGGACTACTCCCTCCCTCATTCCTCTCCCTGCATGGCTCCAATCTAAATAATGGATACACATGTCTGGCATATAACTTTTAAAGACTCTGGACAAATACAGTAATGGATCTCCTAGCACCTCATATGTGTTGACCATCAGTTGCTGTATTCAGTGTATGGCCCTGATCAGTCTCATTCTGCCCTTTCTGATGGGGTTGTTCTGAGAATACAACAGTCTGTAACCTGACCTGCTAATTCCATGGGAATTAAATAAACAAGTTTAAACTACACAAGATGTCAATGAATTGCTTTCTCCCATAAACTGAGCCAGAAGGAATGGAAGCTCACTTGATGTAAAGGAGTCTGAATTTAATCTATTACAAAGGAATAAAAAAACCCTCACCCTGGGAACATGTTCTTGCAGATGGGTGTTGAAATCATATGGAGTTGTTGAAGCAATAAATGTGACAAATGCTGGCCATTATCATCAATGAAAGCTCCTTTTTCAGCATCTCTTGCTGGGAAAGGAAAGCCTTTCAGCTTTAAGAGTACATGAATGCTGCCAGGATTCTTCAAAACACACGAGGGTGAGATCTGTATATGAACATATTTTCTATAGCCAATAAAAGTGCAAATCATGGATGTAAGAGAAAACTGGAAGAAATGGAGTCCTTGATACATGGCACAGAGAAGAATAAGAGGTCCCAATTTGAATCTGGCACAGTGTAAAGTTAACCTTTGGAGGGCATCACTGCTGTGAAGAGATTAAGACAGCTAGCAAATCAGGGCCTCCAGGACATCAGGTCCAGTAAAGAAAAACATATCATTTTACATCAGACTCTGATGGTTCACAGATGGAAGTAAAAGAGAATTCAGGGAAACAACGTGGGCCAGAATAGAAAACTCATTTCACACACAGACAAATTTATTTGATATGAATTATTTTGTACACAAACCATGACACAACACTGTAAACTTTGTAACTGTGTACTGGGATTATGGTGGTGATATCCTGAAGTAATTTCAGCAAAGTATCAGACCCTGGCTATTTAGAACATGGTAGTTATACATGGATTATGGAGAAAGCAAGAGAGTACCAGAAAAACATCTACTTCTGCTTCATTGACTATGCTAAAGCCTTTGATTGTGTGGATCACAATAAACTATGACAGGTTCTTAAAGAGATGGGAGTACCAGACCACCTCACATGTCTCCTGAGAAAGCTGTATAAGGGTCAAGAAGCAACAGTTAGAACCGGATATGGAACAACTGGTTGGTTTAGCATAGAAAAAGGAGTACAACAAGGATGTATATTGTCACCTTGCTTATTTAATTTATATGCAGAGTATATCATGCAAAATGCTGGCCTGGATGAATCACAAGCTGGAGATAAGATTGCTGGGGAAAAGATCAATAACCTCAGATATGCAGACGATATCACTCTGGTGGCAGAAAGTGAAGAGGACCTAAAGAGCCTCTTGCTCAGGATGAAAGAGGAGAGTGCAAAAGTGGGATTGAAGCTCAACATCAAAAAAACTAAGATCATGGCATCCGGCCCCATCACTCCTTGGCAAATAGAAGGGGAAATCATAGAAGTAGTGACAGACTTCATGTTCCTGGAATCCCAGATCACTGCAGATGGTGACTGCAGCCATGAAATTAAAAGATGCCTGCTCCTTGGGAGGAAAGCAATGGTGAACCTAAACAGCATGATAAAAAGCAGAGACATCACCCTGCCAACAAAAGTCCGCATGGTCAAAGCAATGGTATTCCCAGTAGTAATGTATGGCTGCAAGAGTTGGACTATAAGGAAGGCCGAGCACTGAAGAATAGATTCTTTTGAACTATGGTGCTGGAGAAGACTCTTGAGAGTCCCTTGGACTGCAAGGATATCAAATCAGTCAATCGTAAAAGAAATCAACCCTGACTGTTCCCTGGAAGGCCAGATCCTGAAGTTGAAGCTCAAATACTTTGGCCACCAAATGAGAAGGGAGCACTCACTGGAGAAGACCCTGATGCTGGTAAAGACTGAAGGTCAAAGAAGAAGGGGATGGCAAAGGGTGAGATGGTTAGATGCAATGAACATGAAATTGAGCAAACTTCAGAGGACAGCGGAAGACAGGAGGGCCTGGTGTGATTTAGTCCATGGGGTCGCAAAGAGTCAGACTCGACTGTGCGACTGAACAACAAAAGTTATAGATGAAGAACTTCGTGAGCACAAACTCCCCTTATCTGATAGCGGGCTTTCATTTCTACATAACACTGGCATATACAATAAAAATATTTGCTTATTTATAAAGGTTATCAAGGCAACCTACTAATATTAAACACATGATAACGACCAATAAAAAGCATCCAAGTGTACAACAGAACAGAATGGAACATTCATCTCAAACAGAGGCTTAATTGCCAACTATGGTACATTCCAAAGGGCCCTGTAAATTAAAAAAAAGAAACATTTTCAGATAGCTGGTGTTATGTACTGATATTGTTTCCTTGCAACACAGTGCTGCCAAGGAAAGGGTGAGCTTGGGGAGGAAATACAATGGACCATCAGGATCCTGGCAGCCACCAATTAGGACACAATGTTGTGTAAACAGCCTATTGTTGGGAGTGGGTGTGTGATGGGTGTGCTGTTTTCTGGGCATATAAGTGGGGTTCCGGTCCTGCTAGTTTTTCAGTCTTAGTGTAGAGCTGAATCACGATTAAACTATGAGCTCATCACTACATGCATCTCAACCCCAGTATATTTCAGCTGGCCTGACAAGCTGCCTCATGCAAGGAACTCCATGGAGAGGATGCCACTGTACAAAAAAGCCCAGCCTTTTAGCACCAGTCATCGGCTTGAATTCAGGTATGGGAGCATTCAGGGCTTCTCCATGTGGAGGAAGTTTTCCTTCTTGTATCTGCATCCTTGGCCATTTTGGACAGTTTATGGCCATTTTTTAAAAATCCGTGCTTTATGAAAGAAAAATATGAATAACTAGGGTATTTGGCAGTTAAATTAATTTATTAAAGAAATCAATAATAAGACACTTTCTTCTTTTTCCAATATGTGTGAAGGATGGTCAACAGAGTTTTGTTCTGTAAGGATCTAAACAGATACTAAGAGATCCATGACTGGTTCTTCCTATAGTTTTTAAAAAGTACATTTCCAGTGTGCATAGTGTTTCTAGTTTTATGCCAGCACATTCTGGAAGAATTTTGGGGTGGTGCCTGGAGAGGCTGGAGTTTTAGAGGAATGTGATGTCACTTCTGGCTGTCCCTCTAGGGATTTTTCTGGATTCTACCATGAAGATTAAGGAAGTTCTACCAGTGACATGGAGGATATGATGTCACTTCTGAGTGGATGGTTGATGGATGTGACATCATTTCTAGGTGATGCTCTAGAAATTCCCCCAATCTCTATAGGCTTTACTGTAGAGATCTGGGAAAATTCCTAGAGTACCACCATCAACATAATTCCTCCCATTTTTTCCTGTTTCAAATTATTGAGGATGGAGGGACTGAGAGTGGGAGCATGAATTGGGGTGCAACCACCTGGCCAGTAGTAGGCCTAGGTGTGCACAGTCCAAATTGAAATCTGGTTAGGGTTGCCAGATGTCTCCTGGCCACCTGTGGGGGATGGGGGGGAGGCTTGCCAGAGCCAGGTTGGGAAATTCCTGGAGATTTGGGGATGGAGTTTGGGAAGGAGAAAAACCTCAGGGGGGGTACAATGGTATAGAGTCCACCTTCCAAATCATCCATTTTCTCCAGGGGAACTGATCTCAGTAGTCTGGATTGTAATTCCAGGGGATCCCCAGGTCCCACCTGGAAGCTGGCATTGCTACATTTGGTCCATGTGAGGTCTGCTCCATGGTTTCACCAGGCCCCTCAAGGTGATTAATCATATCTTCTCTTCCTTTCTTGTAAGGCCCTATATGAACTGGAGTTTGGTACTGCTGAAATTTACCTTTTAAAGGTATTTGAGCACTGATGATCTCCATCTCCTCTAGTGTGACCCTGAACTGAGGCAACTAACAGAGATTGCTGAGATATCACTATATCCAAAACACTATAGTTTTTATAAATTAGCCTGATGATCTGTGGCAATTTGTAGCAACGGAAAATCTGCAGAATATAGCAGTTTCTGTGCTTACGCAAAATCTCCTTTGAGTTGCATTTTGTGCATGTCTGAAGCAACTCCTTTGAAATATAGAAAACAAAGTACTGCATAAGCTGGAAAGAAAGAGTGGGAAGAACATATTGGCAAACTGTAACTTCTTGCTGAGCTTTTGCATTTTTCCTCCCTGTTGCAGGTATTATAAGGCTTGGGTGTGGCCAGGGGTTTGGGCAGGAGCTGAAAGGCAAGAGCATTAGGTGAGTTAGCTCCAAATTTGACTTGGTCCAAGATACAGTTTGTTATATTGCTTTGTTGTTTTGTTTATTATTTATTTATTGAATTTATACTCCCTCCCAGCCGAGGCTGGCTCAGGGCAGCTTACAAAAATAAAATATATAATTTACAGTTAAAAAGTTTACAGTTAAAACCTCACTAAAACCATCTAAGGTTGTGTTCACACTGACCTCTTACCACAACTTGCTCCCACTGTCAGTTTATCCATGACTTTTTTTATCAGATGAAAACTGGTTACATGTCCCTCTTGAATCACACAATGAGTCTCAGACAGCCACACCGCCAGAAAAAAAAAAAAGATCAAATCGCTCTCATTGTGAGAAGGGAGTCCAGATAGGGGAAAGTACAGAATAACAGTGGAAACACCCAGAAAGTACTTGTTTTTCCAGGTGGAGGAAAACGCAGAACCGGGAGCACTGCACAAGTGAGCCTGCTTTGCGGCGGGAGGCGGATTGGCCTGTCTGATCAGTGATTTTACATGTGAGAGGGAACAGCGGTGAATCTTGATCAAAACAACCATGTGACTACAGCCTAATATAATAAAGTGCTAGTAATCCTTAATCCTTATGCTGTTTGGCGATGGCTGTCACTGCTCCATGGACCCTTCTCACAGTCAGCTCATGGTCTTTCCTTCAGGCAATTGGCACAGGCTGCTGTTAGTGACACTTGGGGAATGGGCTCTCTGTCTTTCAGTTGTTGGTGGCAGCTCTGTGATTGAAAGCCTGGTGGAAGAGCTCTGTTTTATGGGCCCTGCAGAACTGTATAAGGTCCCACAAGGCCCTGATCTCCCCCAGGAGCTCATTCCACCAGAATGGAGACACCGCTGAGAAAACCGTAGCCCTGGTTGCAGCCATCCTGGCTTCCTTAGGACCCGGACAGGCCAGTCAGTTCTGGGATCCTGATCTTAGTATTCTCTAGGGAATATGCGGGGAAAGGCGGTCCCTTAGATATGCAGGCCTCTGACCATAAAGGGCTTTACAGATAAGAATCAGCACCTTGAAATGAACCCAGTAGTGCTTTTATTACAGGCTGGATGTGCTCACACATAGAAAGACACATCAAAAGCCTGGCCACAGCATTTTGCACTAGCTGCAGCTTCCGTATTTGAGACAAGGGCAGCCCCATGTAGTTGCAGTAGTCCAGTCTTGAGGTGACCATCGCATGGATCACTATTGCCAAGTCATTGCATTCAAGGAAGGGAACCAAGTGCCTCATAAGCTGAAGGTGGTAGAACACTGATTTGGCATTGGCTGCTACCTGGGCCTCCATAGTTAAGGAGGTATTCAGGAGCACTCCCAAACTCCTAACCTCCGGTGCTGGCACCAATGGTGCCCCATCAAAAGTTGGGAGTGGAATCCCTACCCTCAGGCCGCCCTATCTCGGGCACAGGACCTCCGTCTTTGTCAGATTCAGTTTCAGTCGGCTCAGTCTAAGCCAACCAGCCACAGCTTGTAACTCCTGGCCCAGATCTTCCAGTTTGGAGTTGGACTGGCTACCCAACAACAAATAGAGCTGGGTGTCATCAGCATATTGATGACATCCCAGCCCATGCCCCCAGGTAATCTGGGCAAGGGGGCACATATAGATGTTGAAAAGCATCGGGGACAGCACTTCCCCTTGGGGCACTCCACAACCCAGTGGGTGCCTTCAGGATAGCTGTTCCCAGAGTGCCACCCTTTGTCCCTGACCTTGGAGGAAGGAGGCAAGCCACTGCAAGGCAAGCCCCTGGATTCCAGTGCCAGTGAGGTGGTGGGTCAGTAGCTGATGGTCAACCATGTTGAACACTGCCGAAAGGTCCAACAACAACCTGATCCAGATGCCTTCAGAGGTCGTTCGCGAGGGTGACCAGTGCCATCTCCGTCCCATGGCCTGGGCAAAAACCAAACTAGAAGGGATCTAAGAAGGAAGCATCATCCAAAAAGCTCTGTATGTTGTATTTATTTGGCTTTTGATGTTGTGAATGGTTTTGAGTCTCTTTGGGAAAGAAAAGCGGAGTATAAATATTTATATGCCTAATTAAATATGACTGTCAGCAAGTGATCATGGTTTGTAAAGTCTTTAATTCCTTCTTTTATAGAAGTCAGTCATTGCATTTCAGCTTAATTTAAAATTGGAGCAAGCATCATGTTTTTAACACAAAGAGCAATTATCGTGACTTAGGCTATACAATCCATAAATTGAGTAAGTGGAAAAACTGGGATTTGTCAAAATGGTCTCTCAAAAGTAAGATCAGTGGTTACTAGCATAGTTACTCATTCTGGCTGCAAACCATGACCCACTTATCCCATTTTATTGAAAACAATGTGACTACACTGAAGTGTGCTGTGGCCTCTTTTCTGAAATCTAAAAGGCTACCAGTGAAGCAGACCTTCACCTGCTATAACTGGCCCATTTATAAACAACACGAAACAGAAACATTCCGTGTTCAGCATCTCTCCTTATATATAATTGTGAAGTGGGGTGGCACTTTCTGAACATTCCACACACTCCTAAATCAGTTGGCTCCATGATGTGTCACTTAGAAGCTGTCCTTATCCACTGGCTGCGTTGCCTGAGTCCTGCCCACAAAAGTGGTGCCTGCCAAAATTTTCCTCACAAGAAAGTTGCTTCACTCCAGTGAACACAGGTACTGTCTTTGCTCTTCTTGCCAGACGATGATTGATTCCCTCAGGGGACAAAACCCACTGTCTTTAGCCTCCAAGCCAGGCTTGCTGAGGCAACATTTTCCAGAACAGAAAAAAAAAACCTGCCAAGGAAGCCAGAGTTTTGGAAGGGGAGAGACCTCAGCTGAATAGAGGCCACCCTTGAAAACAGTTATTTTCTCCGGGGATGGGGGGAAGAAATCTGTTGTGTGGAGTTCAGTTGTGATACCAGGTGACAGAGATTTTTGTTACCAATCTCCAGGTGAGGGCTGGAGATCACTCAGAATTACAGTTGCTCTCCAGATGGCAGAGATCAGTTCCCCTGAAGAAAATGGTGGACTCTGTCCTTATACCCTGCTGAGATGGCCCGACTATGACAGCCAATGTGATGTAGCAGTCAAGACTTCAGAGCACAGTAGAGGCTGCAGGTGGTGGTGGGAGATGGAAAGCTGAAGACTTAGAGGGAAATACAGGTTAGGTTGATGACTGGCTGGGAAGAAGATAGGGTTACCAACTCCATGTGGGAAATTCCTAGAAATTTGAGGGATGGAGCCTGGAGAGGGTGAGGTTTGAGGAAACGTGGGACCTCAGACAGGTACAGTGCCATAGACTCCACCCTCCAAACCAGCCATTCCCTCCTGGGGAACCATTGCTGCCAATCTCCAGGTGAGGGCTGGAGATCACTCAGAATTACAACTGCTCTCCAGATGGCAGAGATCAATTCCCCTGGAGAAAATGGTGGACCCTGTGTCATTATACCCTGCTGAGGTCGCCACAGCAAATTGACACTGAATGCCTCTTTCTAAAGCTCGTATTTATTTCCACAACAGGCCTTATTCCTAGTTTCATATAAAACAAATTCCTGTAATTTCCCACGGAATCAGTACTCCACTGATGTCATCTTGCTGATGGGAAGAGTCTCATTCTAAATTTCTTGCTCACTTTTGCTAATGAAGTAAAATTGTCAGTGGATTCTTATTTGCAGAGTTTTTTAAGAAGGAAAAAATGGTACAAGTTATATACACTTCTTTGTGTGCAAAATACCCAAGATTGATGGTTGTATCAAAAAATGTACACTGCTTATGTTTTGTGAAGTAGTGAAGGACACCCTCTATCTACTCAGTTTGGAATTGAGTTTGGCATACTGCACTGGATCTGATCTCAATTCTGAGTCCAAGTGAGAATTCTGTCACTTTTTTTGATGCTGACATTTGGAGTTCCTCTCTACACTGGAGGTTCATGAACTTTGCTTGAGTGCCCTTGTACTCTACCTCTTGGCCTCTTCCCATTGAAAACCTGATAGTGCAATCCTACACAGTTATAATCTTCATCCCATTGACTTCAATTAACTTTAAAGGGTGTAACTCTGCTTAGGATGGTACTATAAGTGATATGATCCCAAAAGTTAAAGATCTTTTTGTCTTTACAGTCTTTGCCCCTCCCAATTTTTATACACACAAACAATATAAAATAGGAGGTATCAGAGTAGGGAAAAAAACAACAGATGGGCCATGTTCTAATATGATATTTTCATCATCATGGTTAATGGCCAATCACACTTATTTTTGAAGAGATGTCTAACACAAGATAACAAATTACCCTTGACAACTGCTGTGGAATAGTTTGAAGCCCTATAATACATTATGTGTGACCATTTTTCAGAATTACAGCACTTCTGCTTTACCTTCACATACCTCAAATATGGGCACCTACAGGCTCACACAAATATGATCTGAAGATTGTCTCTATCATAGGTACCCCCAAATGTTTCCCCTCTGTACTGTTTAAATGGACAGATAAACCAATATGGTATATGGGTTAGAGAGTTAGGCTAGAACCAGCGAGACCATGGCTGAAGACCCCCCTTGCTATGAAATTTATTAGGTGACCTTGGGCCTATAATTCTCCCTCACAGGGTTTTTGTAAGGATAAAACGGTGGAGAGAGGTGTCATAAGCCCTGAGCCAGGCCTTTCACTTTTTATATATAATTTTAAAATCACCATAAAAAGTCCCTCAGGCTAGAGGGTGGTGAACTACCTCACCATCCTCATTCTTCTTTTCTAGTAAAAAGTCCATCTTCAGTTTTAGAAGGGTGAAGCGAAATGGATTGGGGGGGGGGTTGGCACAGGAACCCTTCATCCTTAAAACAGAGAGCACAGCAGACACCCGTCAGGACCTCTGAGTTTTCTGTGGGTTATGTGAATTCATGAGAACACAGGAGTCAAGAGGAACAAATACACTTATGTTTATGAAATTTGTAAGCATGACATTTACAGCCTTCCCCCTCTAGTGTGATAGATGACATGCTACCAGATGTTTTATGCTTCATGGTTTCAATGTGTTCTAAGAGTCTCAGACTTGAAAACATTAACAAGCCTTAGCACTTCATTGTTTTTTAAAGGAACAGCACCCAAATCCTGCCTGTCTAAACAATACCCTGAAGTCTCTATTGGACTTCCTGCATGTTCCAAAATACCTCCTACCCCTTCTCCATACAAAACCCTGTTGTGAAGCATGCAACGCTAGCTGGCACGTCAGTATCTAAAAGGAGTTAGGGTACCCAAAGAAGACAAGTCTAGAACTTAGGTGCAAATACACAGTGAATTTATTCACATCCCGCCTCCACCTATATACAGTTCTTAGTGTCAAAGTGCTCCGCTGCACTCAATCCAAGTGAAGAGAGAGATCCACTGTACACTCTGTACATATATACAGCCTCTGGCCAATCAGCACACAGCTGATGCAATCCAGGTGCAATGTTAAGTGTCAGGCTGGACTGCCTTAGACCGGTTATAGCCAGCCTCCTTGCAGTCACATGCTGTCACTAGCTGTCACTCATTCTGACACTAGATCGAACACATCTAGGCCAGCCTTACCAATACAAGTGGATCACGACACTCCCCCTTAAGGCTGTGGCCTTGATGTACAGTTTGTCTTTCAATTTACAAAACTGGTTTACATCTAAACATTTAGTAAAAGCATCTGCTACATTTTTATCAGAGGTACAATGTATTAGTTTTACAAGACCACGTTCAACTGCATCTTTAACATTTCTATATCTGATGTTAATATGTCTACTTCTGACCTTCATACACTGAGTTTCAGCTAAATGTTGAGCGGCAGCATTGTCACAATACACATTGATTGGTACATCATATGTCATATTAAAATCGGTTAATAATTGCAGAAACCATTCTATCTCTACACAGCATTGGCTTAAAGATGCATATTCTGCTTCACACATACTCAATGCGGCGAATTTTTGCTTAACGGACTTCCAGTGCATTAAGGCATCATTTAGACACAATATGTAACCTGAAGTTGATTTGGCGTCCTTTTGCTCTCCCCAACTGGAGTCACAGTACACGGTTACACCATTTGCATTATCAGTTTGTAACACCAGTTTGTCATCAATTGTACCTTTCAGATAGCGCAAAATGCATTTTGCAGCTCTCCAATCCTTCTCAAAGGGTTTGTTACATTGCTGGTTTAGCAAGTGCACAGCAATGCTTATGTCTGGCCTGCTCCAATTACAGATATAGGACAATGAACCAATAAGTGATTGAAACAGCTGTTTATCTTCAAACTCTATGTCCTCTTTGACATACCCAGTGGTCATTGGGGTAGACACAGAATGAGCATCCTGCATTCCAAATTTTGTTAACAGTGTAGCTATTTTTCCCTTTTGACTTAGCATAAAATAACCTCTGCTGTTCCTGGTCACTTCTACCCCTAAGTACTGACCAACTTTTCCCAAATGTTTCAACTTAAACATCTTTTGGGCTGTGTCTTTAAACCATTGCAGTTGTTTTTCGTTGTGTGACAAAAAACGCAAATCATCAACAAACACAATGAGGTAGCAAATATCATTGCCAAGTTTTATGTGGAACAAACATGGATCAGCGATGGCTTGTTCAAATCCAACTGCATTTAGACTTTGA
The DNA here is from genome assembly GCA_029375565.1 of Gekko gecko. Classification (NCBI taxonomy): domain Eukaryota; kingdom Metazoa; phylum Chordata; class Lepidosauria; order Squamata; family Gekkonidae; genus Gekko; species Gekko gecko. Next base: position 82,986,479 of record JAPDNY010000007.1, read on the forward strand.
CTTAAACAGTCATACCAGTTTCTGGTACTCTGTTTGAGCCCATAAAGGGATTTTTTAAAATTTCAATACCTGTTTCCCATCTGTACTTTCAAAACCAGGTATTTCATCCATGTAAATGTCCTCAGTAATGGGTGCATTCAGATTAGCTGTGATGAAGTCAAAATGATCTACCATCATGTCATCTTGCCCAGCCTTTATAAGGGCAAGTCTAAACATGTCAGCTCTGACTGTCGGGGCAAAGATTTGATCAAAATCTTGTCCCTTAATCTGTGCAAAACCTTGGGCCACGAGTCTGGCTTTTCTTATAGCACTGCCATCTGGCATGTGTTTTACTTTAAACACCCATTTGCACCCTATTACATTTTTGTTACTTGGTGCCTTGGTTTTTCAAACACTTTGTGTTCCACCAATGAACTGTATTCCCTTTGCATAGCCTGAAACCATGTCTCTTTTTCTGCATTTGGCATTTGCAAGACCTCCTTATAGCTTTGAGGCTCTTTGATATACACATGATTTATATCAAAACCATACCTCACCAGAGCTATGCCTTTAGTGCTACGTGTAGACACACTTTTTGAAGGAATTTGATCACCAGACATATCATCACTTTGGTCCTGTTTTACCTCAGGTTCTATTTCAACCACGTTTTTGTTACTTGCACCTTCAGTGCCACATGTACCAGGCAACTCAACTACCTCAAGAACCTTATTGGCATGAATCCTTTCCCAGTTCTCCTCTTCACAAAAATTAGCAGACCTACTGTATGTTATTTTGTGATTGTTATCTGCAAACCTGTAACTCTTCATGCCTGACTGGTATCCTAGAAAGATTAACTTTTTTGCTTTGGGCCCTCCTTTCTTTCTATGTTCCAGAGGTATATTAACCCATGCCTTTGCACCAAACACCCTTAGGTAATCCAAACATGGAACTCTTTGGTATAACAAACTATATGGGATGTCATCCACAGAACGAGAATAAATGTGGTTACTCAGGTAACATTCGTTCTTAATAGCTTCAGCCCAGTAAGCAATACCAAGATTTGCATCTTTTAACATGGAAAACATCATGGTTTGCAACACTCCCCCTTTCCTCTCTGCAAGGCCATTTTCAGCGGGGGTGCTAGGGTTCGAGACCCTGTGTTTGATTCCTTTCTGTTGCAACCAAGTCTTGAAAGTATTAGATGTAAATTCCCCCCCCATATCAGACTGTATGGCCACAACATTTCCAATTTGGTTTGCTATCATTTTGTGCCAATACTTAATATTGGGAAACACATCAGACTTGTGCTTTATTACATAAAGCCAGGAAAAATGGGAGTGGTCATCAGTGATAATTAATGCAAACCTGTTACCAGAATGACTGTTTGCATAAGGCCCCACCATATCCATATGAACCAGATCTAAAGGTCTTTCAGATTGTCTCAAACTCTGTTTTGCAACAGGGCACGCCTTTGATTTAGCCATCTTGCAAATTTCACAAACTAAGAACAATTTACATTTGTTTACATCCTTCTTTCCTATTATTTCCAATGTTTTCTGGATTGTTTTATAAGAGACATGTGCGAGTCTCCTATGGAGAACATGTTGGCAATTGTTGTGGGGTTTAACATTGCTAACCACATGTGCATTTTTGTAACCACTGTTCAGCATATACACATTATGTTTCAGCCTGCCTACTGCACACATTTTGTTTGCTCTAAACACTTTACATACATTATTAGCAAACACCACCTCAAAATCAGCTTTATCAAGGCACACCACACTCAGCAGGTTTTGTTTAAAAGCAGGCACACAAAGAACCCCATTCAACATATAGTTCAAGCTAGAAAGATATACATCTCTCTCAGCAGTTACTTTGGACAGTGTCCCATCTGCCAAACATACAGAAGACAGGGAAGGTTTTCTTCTATTTAGTAGCATACTTTCCTTTCTGCAGTAGGTTAAAGAAGCACCTGAATCCAGTAGCCAGTCCATGGTTTCTCCCTCATCCTGCAGCACCACAAAAGTGTGGTGACGATTTCCAGGCTGCTTCCCTTTTTTCTTGTTTTTCTCTGGACAAAACCGTAACAAATGGTCAAATGACCCACAACCATAAAACCGTCTTCTTCTACTCTGTCTGCTATCATCTTTGCTGCTCTTCTGGTTGCTAGACAATGTAGTTACACAGCTGCTGGCAATCTCCTGCGTCTCCTTGGTAACCTCATTGGCCTTCTGCCCAGAATGGTTGGCACACTTTTTAGACAAACTTGTGTGCTCTCTGAAGTCAGCCCTGCACAAAGACTCCTGAAGAATCTTGCCATTCACATACTCCGCAGTTAGATTAGCAGCATCTATTGCCTCAAACATCGTTATCAATGTTTAATAATCATCAGATAAAGAACTCAAAATTACACACACTTTGTCCAGGTCAGTAAAAGTTTTACCTCGTTCCTGTAGTTGCCGGAAATAATCCATTAAAGTGGCCATTAATGGGCTCATTAGGCAGCTGCACTGTCCTATACAGGCGCCTAGTCAGAGAAATAACTGAGCCCATATCAGCTTGCTGATATACTGCCTTGAGAGCATCCCAAGTGTCCTTGCTGCTCTCCTTATCAGCGATATAAATTAAGTTGTCATCACTCACGCTCAGGATGATGAGGGCTAGAGCTCTTTCATCATTCCTCTCTTCCAGAGGTGTCAGTTCTTCCGGAGGATTAGACACACAAGTCCAAAGACCCTCTTTAACTAGAAAATATTTCATTTTTAAAGCCCAGTTATTATAGTTAGTTGCAGTAAGCTTCTCCACAAGCTGAGATGTCAGTACCTGTGCCATGCTGGTCTCTGCTACTGGTAGCTGGTTGCCTGCCCCTGCAGCTGGACGTCTGTGTCAGCACACGACTCCCCTTCACTGCTGCCGGCCTCTGACTCCTCCAGCACGTTCAGCACCTCCGAGTCTTCCGGCTGCTGGGTGTCCTTGTTGACACAAGACTCTCCCTCACCGCTGCCAGCCTCCGACTCCTCCAACCTTTCGTATCCACAGCTCTGCTGGAACACTGCTTTCAGTTCAGCACACGAAAGCCTCTGTTAGCTGACACAGTTCAACTCCACTGGTACTCGCTTTCAAACTCCACTTTACTGCCAGCTGCAGCCTGGGCCCATAACCCTATCATGAAGCGCACAACGCTGGCTGGCACATCAGTGCCTAAAAGGAGTTAGGGTACCCAAAGAAGACTGGAGTCTAGAACTTAGGTGCAAATACACAGTGAATTTATTCACATCCCGCCTCCACCTATATACAGTTCTTAGTGTCAAAGTGCTCCGCTGCACTCAATCCAAGTGAAGAGAGAGATCCACTGTACACTCTGTACATATATACAGCCTCTGGCCAATCAGCACACAGCTGATGCAATCCAGGTGCAATGTTAAGTGTCAGGCTGGACTGCCTTAGACCGGTTATAGCCAGCCTCCTTGCAGTCACATGCTGTCACTAGCTGTCACTCATTCTGACACTAGATCGAACACATCTAGGCCAGCCTTACCAATACAAGTGAATCACGACAAATCCAACTCTGCATTTTTCAGTTGGTCGTTGGATGTTAAACTGATCAGATTTTTTTTCTTTCCAATCCGACATTGCATTCAGCATTTCAAATCTGATTGGTATGAACTTTTCCTGTCCATCACAGAAGGCTGCCTTGAACTCCTTGGAGGAAGAATAAAAATGCTCTTAATGAATAAAGATAAACAGACAAACAAGCTCTTTCTCTTGATGAGCTGCTTTTAATTCCTAAGACCTATACATCATCTGATCTATCTGGTAGTTCAGCATAAATCTGAACAAAATCTCATCTTGCAGCAAGGATAACAGCATGCCATGGAAATCACTTATTGGACTTAGGAGGTACATTTCCACACTGATCCGTTGACATATGCCTCTTACTAATATCTCTGTTGCCTGTCTAAAACAGAATGTAAGTCCTCTGGCATATAGCAGAGGGTTGTCACTAAATCAATGTGTACAACTTCTATTAGCAGTAGCAGTGTTCTTTGCTGGTGGTAATCCTGTTTACTGCATGTTTCTTTAACATTGATAATGGAATGATTGAATGGAGGCTTTGGTATTTTAGAAGTGATTTCTAACACTTTTTAAAAAGATGACAGAAAACCGAACTCTGCTTCTGTCTCATCATTCTGCATATATCTGGAGAATATGTTTGGTGCTTGGATCTGATAAAAGAAAGTCTTGTGCAGAGCACAATATACTGTATCAACCACTGTCACAAATTATAGCTTACACATATACTTCATTATCACATATTCTCCAACAGACAGATGTTTTCAGAAGGCTTTGGAACATAACCTCATTGAAAAACATGGATTATCATATATGATAAAACCACTCTGTTACTCTGTATGAAATCTGCATATCTTTTGTTTGCAAAAGAAGAATTTCATAGTGTGAAATCTATTTTTGTTAAGCATAAGAAGAGCAACATTTATATGGGAAACAAAACTGTATTTATCAGAAATATATCCAATCCTTCTATAAATAAATACATAAATAAGATAAAGGATATACAGTATAAGAAGGTAATTTGATAGAAAAGCTTAGATAAGTATAAGCAAAAGGGTGGAGGAATTGATGATGGTTCCTGTCAGGATCGGACTTTCTCCTGGGTGGCAATGCCTGTGTTTGTACCATGATCAATACCCAATACCTGTAATCCCCAATACCTTATGCCTTATGCTGCCATTGCCTTACTTTCGCTTTTGTAAGCCCTCTTGCTTTGCCTGCTTGTTTAGCCCATAGCACATCTGCCATGCACCTTATCAGTCCTCCCTGACATTCCTAAGGGGGGGAGAGCATGTGAATAAATGGAAAGAGTGTTGTAGTGGCTTTAGCAGTAATTATTCCTAAGCAGCCCCCATCTAGCCTGGGAGCAGCAGCTGGACCCAAGGCTGTGGGAGACAAGAGTCTTAAGATAGCTAGCTAAGTCTCATATTCTCATAAGAACATAAGAGAAGCCAATGTTGAATCAGGCCAATGGCCCATCTAGTCCAACACTCTGTCACACAGTGGCCAAAAATACCAGGTGCCATCAGGAGGTCCAGCAGTGGGGCCAGGACACTAGAAGCCCTCCCACTGCTGCCCAACACAAGCACCAAGAATAGAGTGCATCACCGGCCCCATACTGAGAGTTCCTATCTATACCTTGTGGCTAATAGCCACTGATGGACTTCTGCTCCATATGTTTATCTAATTCCCTCTTGAAACTGCTTGTAACTGCCACCAGTGTTCCCTCTAAGCTGTGGTAGTCTTGTGAGCAAAAATTCTACTTTCTGGCATTAAAGCTGTGAGCGAGCGATTGGGCTACTGTATAAATTAGTTAGCTCTGGAGCCCTCCTTCTTGGGCTAAGACAAAAATGGGTGAGCCGGAGGCTAAAAAACTGTGAGCTAGCTCACACTAACTCAGCTTAGAGGGAACACTGGCTGCCACCACCTCCTGTGAAAGTGAATTCTATATGTTAATCACTCTTTGGGTAAAGAAGTACTTCCTTTTATCTGTTCTAACCTGACTGCTCAGCAATTTCATTGAGTGCCCACAAGTTCTTGTATTGTGAGAAAGGGAGAAAAATACTTCTTTCTCAACCTGCTCTATCCCATGCATATTCTTATAAACCTCGATCATGTCACCCCTCAACCGTCATTTCTCCAAGCTAAAGAGCCCCAAGCGTTTTAACCTTTCTTCATAGGGAAAGTGTTCCAACCCTTTTATCATTCTAATTGCCCTTCTCTGCACTTTTTCCAATGCTAAAATATCCTTTTTGAGGTGTGGTGACCAGAACTGTACACAGTATTCCAAATGAGTTGGACCAATGATTTATACAGGGGCATTATGATACTGGATGATTTGTTTTCAATTCCCTTCCTACTAATCCCCAGCATAGCGTTGGCCTTCTTTATTGCAGTTACACACTGTCTAGACATTTTCATTGAGTTATCTACTACGACTCCAAGATCTCTCTCTTGGTCCATCTCTGCCAGTTCAGACCCCATCAATGTGTATTTATATTTAGGATTTTTGGCTCCAATGTGTATCACTTTGCACTTGGCCACATTGAACCCCATTTGCCATGTTGATGCCCACTCACCCATCCTCGTCAGATCCCTTTGGAGTGCCTCACAATCCTCCCTGCTTTTCACCACCCTGAACAACTTCATGTCATCTGCAAATTTAGCCACTTCACTGCTTACTCCCAATTCCAAATTGTTAATAAACAAGTTAAAAAGCATCGGACTGAGTACTGATCCCTGTGGTACCCCACTGCTTACCATCCTCCACTGAGAAAGTTTCCCATTTATACTCACTCTTTGTTTCCTATTTATAAGCCAGTTTTTGATCCACAAGAGGACTTGTCCTTTTATCCCATGACTATTGAGCTTACTTAGGAGCCTTTGATGAGGAACTGTATCAAAAGCTTTCTGGAAGTCAAGGTAAACAACATCTATTGGGTCCCCCTTGTCCACATGTTTGTTCACTCCCTCAAAAAACACTATCAGGTTAGTGAGACAAGATCTTCCCTTACAGAACCCATGCTGAGTCTACCTCAATATTTTTTGTTCATCAATGTGCCTACTAATTATTTCCTTAATAACAGTTTCCACCAACTTACCAGGTATTGACGTCAGACTGACTAGCCTGTAATTTCCTGGATCTCCCCTGGAGCCCTTTTTAAAGATGGGAGTGACATTAGCTACCTTCCAGTCCTCAGGAATGGAGGCAGATTTTAAAGAAAGATTACATATTAATGTAAGGAGATCCACAAGTTCACATTTGAGTTCTTTCAGAACTCTCAGATGAATGCCATCCGGGCCTAGTGATTAGTTTTTAAATTATCCACCAGTCGTAGGACTTCCTCTCTTGTCACCTCAATCTGATTCAGGTCTTTCAACCCCCCTCCTGAAATCAGTGGTTCTGGAGTGGGCAAGCACTTCTCCTCTTCCACAGTGAAGGCAGAGGCAAAAAATGCATTCAGCTTCTCAGCAATTTCCCTATCATCCTTCATCACTCCTTTTACCCCTTGGTCATCCAAGGGCCCCACTGCCTCCCTGGCTGGTTTCCTACTTCTAATGTATTTGAAAAAAGTTTTATTGTTGGTCTTTACGTCTTTCGCTATATGCTCCTCATTTTCCCTTTTTGCTTGCCTGATCACAAACTTGCACTTTATTTGCCACAGCCTATGTTCCCTTTTATCAACCTCACTGAGACTAGGTTTCCACTGCTTAAAGGAATCCTTCTTACCTTTTACAGCTTCCATTATTTTATTTGTTAACCATGCAGGCTTTTTTCTATATCTATTTGTGCCTTTCCTAACCTGCAGTATATATTTTTTCTGAGCCTCTAGGATTGTATTTTTAAATAGTCTCCAAGCTTCCCCAATGGTTTTGACCTTTTCCACTTTTCGTTTCAATTTCTTCCTCACATGTCCCCTCATACCAGAGAAGTTACCCCTTTTAAAGTTAAAAGTGGTTGTGTCAGTCTTTTGTGGCAACTCCCTATTTATACAGAAGTTAAACTCAATGGCATTATGGTCACTGTTCCCAAGCGGTGCAATCACTTTTACATCTCTCACCAGGTCTCGGGTGTTACTTAGGACCAAATCCAGGATCGCCTCTCCCCTGGTAGGATCTGTGACCATCAGTTCCATAGCACAGTCATTGAGAGTGTCTTAAAACTCAATCTCTTTTTCCCGACTAGAACGCATATTGACCCAATCAATGTGTGGGTAGTTAAAGTTGCCTATTATAACACAGTTATTTCATCTAGCTGCTATCTTTAATTCATTCATCATTTTATAATCCTCCTCTATCTTTTGATCTGGTGGGCGATAACAAACTCCCACTGTTAAGCCTCCTTTTGGACCCACTATTTCAACCCATATCATTTCTAGAAGCTAATCCAATTCTCTTACCCTCTCAGTCTTACTGGACTGTATACCCCCTCTGACATACGGAGCCACCCCACCTCCAACCCTTCCCCCCATCCTTCTGATATAATTTATAACCAGGAATCACCATATCCCACTGATTATCCTCATTCCACCAAGTTTCTGAAATACCCACAATGTCTATTTCCTCCCCCCCCAATGCCAAGCATTCCAACTCCCCGATTTTAACCTCGGAGACTTCTAGCATTTGTGTATAAACAGTTATAGTTGCCCCCTATCTCCACTATTGTTTATTTGGACATTGGAAGTATTATTGGGGAAAATAAAAGAGGACAAGAACATCAAAGGATTGACAATGAGAGGCTTTACATATAAATATAGAGCTTTTGTGGATGATGTAATGTTTATGATTCAAGACCCAACAGAGCATATACCACGACGGATGCAAAAAATTAAAGATTTCGGAGATTTGGCTGGCTTTTATGTTAATAAAAGCAAAACAAAGGTGATGTGTAAAAATATGATGAAACATATTACAAAGACAAAGTATTTAGGGATTGAATTGACTATGAAAAATATAGATTTATTTAAAAATAATTATGAAAAAATTTGGTATAAGATTCAACAAGACATGAAAAAATGGAACACTTTGAATTTATCACTAATGGGAAGGATTGCAACAGTTAAAATGAATATTTTGCCTCGGTTAATGTTTTTGTTTCAGACTATCCCAATACTACGACAAAGCAAGATATTGGATGAATGGCAGAAAGAAATATCAAAATTTGTGTGGGCAGGAAGGAAACCAAGAATTAAAATGAAAATTTTATGTGACGCTAAGGAAAGAGGAGGACTTCAACTACCAAATCTCAGACTTTATTACGATGCGGTCTGTTTAACATGGATAGAACAATGGATTAACCTTGAAAATATGAAGTTGTTGGCATTAGAAGGTCATGACAACAAGTTTGGATGGCATGCGTATTTGTGGTATGAAAAATCAAAAAGCGATAAATTTTTTAAATATCACTTTATTAGGCAATCACTGTTCGAGACCTGGATGAGATATAAAAAATTCTTTTATGAAGAATGACCACTTTGGATAGTGCCGGCAGAAGTGATTAAACCATATTCGAGATTAGATTGGTTACTTTATAGAAATCTTTTAAAATCTGAAGGGAAAAGCTTTGTTATGAGAGACAGAGGTGATGTGGAATTTGATTATGATTGGTTGAATTATAGACAGATTTATGATTTGTTTAAAACTGATAAGATAAAATATGGCTTTAGGGCAAAGAACAATGAAATTGAAACTATATGGGTGGAAAAGGGAAAAAAAATGATCTCAAAAATGTATAAGGTTTTATTGAAGTGGTATACAGAGGATGAAATTGTAAAAGAACAAATGATAAAATGGGCTGTAAATGTAAATACTGAAATAACTATGGCATCATGGGAATGTTTGTGGAAAAAGTCAATGAAAATTTCAACTTGTGTTAATGTCAAAGAGAATTGTTATAAAATGATGTATAGATGGTATATGACCCCAAAGAAAATTGCTAATATAAATGAGAGTATGTCTAGCAAATGTTGGAAATGTAGAAAGATAGAAGGCTCATTTTACCATATGTGGTGGACTTGTGATAAAGCCATGAGTTATTGGTCAGAGATTCATAACGAAATACAGAAAATTTTGAAATGTACTTTTAAGAAAGATCCACAAATCTTGTTGTTAGGTCTTAAACTGGAAGAATTAAATGTAACCAAAAGAACATTGCTATGGTACTTGGTTACAACAGCTAGAATGACTTATGCACAATTCTGGAAACAAGAAAAGATACCTGAAACATGGGAATGGATTAAGAAGATGCTTTTTATAGTAGAAATGGACAAAATGACAAGAAAGCTTAATAATGAAGAAGACGAAGTGTTTTATGAACAATGAAAAGATTTCAAAGACTATCTTGAGAAAAACTGGGACGTTAAAAACAAATTGATTTGCTTCGATAGTTATTAAGGAGAAAACAAGAAAAAGAATGATAAGATTGTTAAAATGTTACCTAATTTGATAATGGAAGTGAGACATTTTGCTAATGGTAATTAGATAATAGAGTTTATAAGGGGGTAAGAGCATTGCGGGAAGCCTTGTACTGGGGAGGGTGGGGAGGAAAGAAAAAGGTATGTGATATCTATAAGATGCAATTTTAAATATGTGAAACATACTCTATAATAAATGGTTTTAAAAAAACACACTTATAGTTTCCCACGTTTGTTAAGCCCACAGCCTTCCTCTTGCTGCCTCGAGACCTTGCCAGGAAGTTCCTATCATTAGCCACAGTCTCAGCAGACAATTTTAATCCATTTCCTTGTACAAAAGTAATAGCTACTCCTTCATCTCTTTGAGATGAGCCATCCCGAACCAGAGACTTTTCATCTCCTGTCGGCTTTCTCCCATTATTCAGTTTAAAAACTGCTCTGCCACCTTTTTGATTTTGAGCGCCAGCAGCCTGGTTCCTTCTCAGGACAAGTGGAGACCTTCCCTTTTGTACAGCTCCCTCTTGTCCCAAAAAGCATCCCAGTGCCTTACAAACTTGAACCCTTCCCCCCTACACCATTGTCTCATCCATGCATTGAGACTCCTGATCTATGCCTGTCTCTCCGGCCCTGCATGTGGAACAGGTAGCACTTCTGAGAAGGCTACCTTGGAGATCCTGGCCTTGAGTTTCCTGCCCAGCAGCCTAAATTTTTCCTCCAGGATCTCACAACTGCATTTTCCCACATTGTTGGTACTGATCTGCACCACGACCACTGGCTCCTCCCCAGCACTATCTACCAGCCTTTCTACAACATGCGTAATGTCCGCTACCTTCGCACCAGGCAGGCAGGTCACCATACGGTCAGTACGCGGGTTCGCCACCCAGTTGTCTACCTGCCTAGGGATTGAATCACCAACTACCAAGAGCCCCCCTCCCACCCTTCCCAGGGATGGTTCCTTGGTACGAAAGGATACCCGTTCACCAGCTAAAGAAGAGGTCCCTTCTGAGGGCACATTCCCCTTATCCTCAGCATGGTGCCCCGTTTCCCTTTGACCCTCATGCTCCCTGGCAGCAGCGGGACTGCCAGATCCAGAGTGGAATATATCTAACAAGTCCCTAAGAGTCTTCTCCGTACACCTAACTGACTGTCTCTGCTTCTCCAGGTCAGCCACCTTGACCTCAAGGGAGCATACTCGCTCCCTGAGAACCATGAGCTCCTTGCACCAAGCACACACCCAGGACTTCTGACCAGTGGGCAGATAGTCATACATGTGACACTCCTTGCAAAACACTGGATAGCACCCAACCCCGTGCTGGCATTCTGGCTTCATAAGTGCTTTTAAAATAATACTTTTATATAGTCCCCCTTTTAAAACCCTTTGTATTTATGTGGTTCCTGTTGTAGAAGTCTACTTACCTTATTGGGAACCCAAGGAGCCTAGGTCCCTGGGTTTCTGTCTCCTCCTGGGCGTCCTACAGAGCCCCTAGTCTAAGAGTCCCTAGGCTAAGAGCCACAGGCAAAGAACCTCACCCTTTGGCTCTCACCCTTTGCTGCGTGCCAGAGACTTGTGCCTCTTGCAAGCTTCCTGCCTTAAATAGAAACTTCCCTCAAGAGAGGGTGTAGCCAGCAGCTATTCAAATGCACTCAGGCACTCAATTAAAGGCAAACAATGACCTTTTTACACCCTAACTCGAGCAGTCAGGAATCTGCAACAACTCATAACTCACCCACACATTCCCAAATACAATCCCCCACACAGTACCTTCTCAGCTAAAGCACCTCAGCTGAAAGTAAATTAAAAACAAAAAACAAAACACTGACCCAAAACACTGATCTGCACCACGACCACTGGCTCCCATTATTCATATGGAGCAGAAGTCCACCAGTGGCTATTAGCCACAGGGTATGTATGGGAACTCTCAGTCTGGGGCAGGTGATGCACTCTATTCTTGGTGCTAGAGGGGGCAGCAGTGGGAGGGCTTCTGGTGCCCTGGCCCCACTGCTGGACCTCCGGATGGCACCTGGTATATTTTGGCCGCTGTGTGACAGAGTGTTGGACTAGATGGGCCATTGGCCTGATTCAACATTGGCTTCTCTTATGTTCTTATGTTCTTATGACCCCTCTAGCAGCTCTAACACCTGGCTCCTTCTCAGAGATCAGCTGGGTCCAACTGAGTTCTCTCATGACCTATAGTTGCCTAGGTGCCTCTGTGTGATGTATGCTTGAGGGTCGGACCCTAACCCCTCTTCCCTTGTTCTATGCTATTGACTGCCAGTTCTGGCAAAGGTGTTCACCTGTCCAGAAACTATACTTTGCCAATAAACCTACTAAAGTTCTATTGAGTACTGAGTGGTTACTGCAAGACCTGACAGTTCCTTTATCATGGATAGATCACTATTTGTTCAAGGTTAAGACTTACTTGGCAGGGAATCTTTTAAGATGATCAGTCTCTGGAGCCAGATGGATCTGAATGGCTTTCTGACAGCTCTAGTAGATTTTCCTGTTGGTATGTTTAGTTCTCCTATTGGTGCCCTGGATGACCTCTGGAATGAGGAAATGACCCAGGCAGTTGACACAACTGCTCACAGGTGCCCTTTCTCAAGTGTTAGAGCCCTGGTAGCTCCTTGGTGGGGCTGCAGATGATGAGAAGAGAAGGGAGATAGCTAGAACAACAATGGAAGGAGACTAAGGATGAATTTGATAAGATATGGGTTAAAGTTCATTTTAAAGCATATTCCATGGTGGTGATGGCAGCAAACAAACAATATTTTCCCACCATCATTGTGTCTGCTTAGCGTAGGCCAGTGGAGCTGTTCCATGTTGTCAGAGGAATCACAAGAGGGGTCACTAGTGTGTGACAAGAAAGCAAGAAACTGACAAACCAATGCTAAATACTAATAAAGATCTGCAAAACTAAGTATTCTGTATTATTTTCTCAAAGACTTAAGTGTATTTTTCAATATGCCATTACAAGATCACAGTTGTCATATTATATCGCAATATAATCCAAGAATCATCACTATACAATTACAGAAATGTGATGAAAATCCTTAGTAAGAGTATCAGAATATCAAGTGAGAAGGTTTGCAGAGAAGTAAATGAGCAGTCCTTTTTCTCAAGAAGAAACTCGAAACAAAGATTAGATCTGGAGTCTTCATCTTGGATCAGTTCCTGGACTGGGGACTAGCATTTTTTGGACTGAAAAACAAAACAAAATTTTGCTTGAAATTGTTACACAATGGAATGTTGATGTTTCTCAAAGGTATGGAAGTATGCCCTTCAAATGCTAAATAGTTTTGTGTAGAATTTCATATTTCTATAATTGTATAGTGATGATTCTTGGATGGTGTTTAATATTACAAGTGTGATCCTAAAAAATACATTTATGATAAGTCTATGAGAAAAATAATACAGAACATTTAGTTTTAGAAATCATTAATATTTAGTGCTGGTTTGTCACAGTTTCTTGTTTTCTTGTCACACATTAGGTAGTCAGAGGCCTGTTGGGATCTGTCCTGCATGAGGAGGATGACTGCTTGGTGGCCCACTGTGACTGCTTTACTCTATAACAACTTGATATGTTATAGGGTCAGAGAGTTGCTGACTTGTCTAGGTGTTTGGGATACTTTTTAGCTTATGGAGTCCAAAAATGTGGACAGGATTCTTCAAAGTTTGATGCTTACCATCTTCTTGTGTGACCCTTGCCCTTCATGACTATTTCAATCAGATGTGTGCATATGTTTGCATGCATGCTGAAAGACTGGTAGTTAATGCCTCCTTGAAAGAGAAGGTGGTTGTCCCAGCCTTTAAACAGTCTATTGTAATCCACTGCTAAAGAAACCTCCCCTGGACCCAGAAGATTTCAGTAACTATTGACCAGTCTCAAATATTCCATTCTTGAGTAAGGTGATTGAATGGGTGGTGGCTGGACAACTTCAAGCATTCCTGAATAAAGCAGATTGTTTGCATCCTTTCCAATCTGGTTCTAGGACTCATTATGGAAATGAAACATCCTGGTAGATGAACCTGCATCAGGAGATGGTCAGTGGGAGTGTAACTGTGTTGATTCTTCTGGACCTCTGAGTAGGTTTGATAGCATTGATCACGATATCCTTCTGGACTGCTTTTTGGACTGGGACTAGGAGGCTCCAAGTTGTGGTGATTCTTGTACTTCCTGGAGGGTAGGTTTGAGAAGGTGGTGTTGGAGGACTGCTGCTCAGCCCCTTGGCCTTCAGCCAGTGGGGTCCTGCAAGGTTCCATCTCGTCCTCTATGCTTTTCAACATCTACATGAAATTACTGGGTGAGGTTACCTAGAGATTTGGGTTGGGTTGTCAGCAGTATACAGATGACACTCAACTCTATCTTACACTTCTGGCCAACCCCAGGAAGGCTGTAGAAACCTTGAACTGGTGTCTGGAGGCAGCAGATGTGGGCCAATAGACTCAGGCTTAATCTGGACAAGACAGAAGTGCTACTAGTGAGCAGGTCTGTCCTTGGATTTAAAATATCACCTGTTCTGGATGGGGTTGTACTCCTATTGAAGGAACAGGTCTGTAGTTTGGGAGTGCTCTTGGAAGCAGGCCTATTGCTGGATAAACAGGTGGCAACTGTGGCCAGAAGTGCTTTTTAACAGCTTTGACAGCTGTGGTCTTTCTTGGGCAGAAAAGATTTGGCCACTGTGATGCATATCCTGGTGTCATCTGGAGTACGTTACTGCAATGCACTCCATGTGAGACTCCATTGAAAAGCGTTCATAAATTTCAATTGGTGCAGAATTCTGCAACCAGGATGTTGACTGCAATGGGTTGTATGGACCATATCACTCCAGTCTTGGCCCTTTTACTCTGGCTCCCAATCTGTTTCCAGGAACAAATCAGTGCTGGCATTGACTTTTAAAGCCCCATATGTCTTGGGAGCAGTACACTTGATGGACCACCTACTCATTTATGGACTTACCCAGTCACTATAGTCAACTTCTGAGGCCCTGTTTGGGTGACCCTGACTTCTGAGATTAGGCAGGTAGCAACCTGGGAGAAGGCCTTCTCAGCCATTGCTCTGGAACGCTGGAATCCAGTGAGACTCCTGTTCTGTTGACATCTTCCACCAGTGGCTGAAGACTTTTTTGTTTCCTCTGAAATTCCCCCAGTTATCTTTCCTTCATGATATGTGTTTGCATTATTGTTTTTATGTTTTATATTTGTATATTAGCTTTGTTTTTAATAGTTTTAGTGATGTGTTTTTATTTGGTTTTAATTGTTTTTCAGTTTTTAATTTTTTTTAATAAATCCAGCATGATGTCACTATATACCTGCTTCCACAAACTTCAAAACACCACAGGATGATTGGTGAAAACACATACTGTCCCTTATAAGATAGAAATATAATCTCCTGATTGAAATATTATCCAAGGACAAGATGTTATAACTGGGTGTTGCATATGAGTCTGTAAGTATTTAGACAAAAACAATGGCTTAGGGATGCAGAGTAATTTAAAACATTTAATACTGATTATCCTACTAATAGTAATATTTAATACTTGGGATAATCTATGGCTAGTGGTTGCCACCAGTTATCACAAAATGGCAGTAAGAATCAATGCTAGGATCTGCTGCCTCTGGTTACTTTCATTCCTTAAAAATACTGTTTATATGAACACAATAATTTTCATGGTATTAACAATTAGAGATATTAAACAGAAAATAAGTATGTTAATTATTAAAAACACCAGGCACTGTATCTCGTTAAACAGTGATATAACATAAATTATGACGTGCTTAGAGCTTGGGATGACCCACATGGTTCAGCTATGGTTTTCCTCTAGTGACCAATGTAGCCATCTCTAATGAAGGGTAATAAGTGCACTTTCTTAGATGAAGGTGAACTAGATATAATGAAAGGAAGCTAAAACTTCTTTACAATGTTTCTGTTCTACTTTACAACCAATGTTGGTATGCCATTCCTCCAACACATTCAAGATTTTAAAATTCCAGAAAGCCACTATAACAAATGAACAAAATTACCAATCTTGTTCTATACATGAACTAATTATAAAGGATAATTATAGTCAAAACTTGTTAGGGTCATTTCATATATTACATAGACACAAACCTGAATTTACTGCTAAATTTACTATCTACTTGATAGAAACCTGCAGCTAATTGTAGCTCCTTGGCAAGTATATATGTTTGCAAACAGAGCTGTTGTATTCACATGATGTATGTTAGCTGTACATTTGTAACATTCTAAGTGCTCAACTTCAATATAATGTGTTAAGTGCCTATCATTTACCATATCTATGCCATTATTGCCTCCTAAACCCAAACACTTTTAGTAAAAAGTAAATCTCATTTTTTTTCAATATAAATTTCAATTAAAATTCTTACGGTTTCAGAATTATTGCCCAACCCAGAGAAGCCAATCCTGAGACAATCTGAGCATTGAAAATAGCATCAGTGCTTATGGTAAATTAGGAATAAGGCCCATTGTGGAAATAAATACAACGAGCTCTAGAAAGAGGCTCTGGGTGGGTGCCCCAGCCTTGGCCACTCAGCATCAATTTCCTGTGGAAACCTCAGCAGGCTATAATGACACAGAGTCCACCATTTTCTCCAGAGGAACTGATCCCTGCTACCTGAAAAGCAGTTATAATTTTGAGTGATCTCCAGCCCTCACCTGGAGATTGGCAACAATGGTTCTCCAGGAGGAAATGGCTGGTTTGAAAGGTGGAGTCTATGGCATTGTATCTGTCTGAGGTCCAACCCCTACTGAAACCTCACCTTCTGGCTCCACCCCTCAAATCTCCATGAATTTCCCAACCTGGAGTTGGCAACCCTATCTTCTTCTCAGCTAACCATCAGCCTACCATTATTTGCCCCTCTGACTGCAGCTGACTTCTACCCTCCCTCCTGGAGAGCAGTTATAATTCTGAGTGATCTCCAGCCCTCAACTGGAGATTGGCAACAATGGTTCCCCAGGAGGAAATGGCTGGTTTGGAGGGTGGAGTATGGCATTATACCTATCTGAGGTCCCATTTCTTCTCAAACTCCACCCTCTCTGGGTGCCACCCCTCAAATCTCCAAGAATTTCCCAACCTAGAGTTGGCAACCCTATCTCCCTCTCAGCCAACCATCTGCTCCTCTGACTTCACCTTTCCATCTCCTCCCCCTCCCTCCTAGAGAGCAGTTGTAATTCTGAGTGATCTCCAGCCCCCACCTGGAGATTGGCAACAATGGGTCTCTAAGAAGAAATGGCTGGTTTTGAGGGTGAAGTCTATGGCATTGTACCTATCAGAGGTCCCACCCCTCCTCAAACCTCATCCTCTCCAGGCTCCACCCCTAAAATCTCTGGGAATTTCCCAACCTGGAGCTTGCAACCCTAACAGGACTGGCCCCAATGAGTTCCCCACAAAGGTCTTGAAAGGGCTTCATTCCTTTGTCTTTTTACTGACAGAATCAAGCTTGGTTGCCTAGCAACAGCCACTGAGGGGAAAATTAGTCCCATAGGAACCAAGCAGGAGAAGTGTCTTTGTCAGGAGAGAGCCTTTTGGCAGTTATTCTGACAGGGAACAGTGGCTGAGGTGGATACCCCAATTACTCGGTATCAACAGCACTTTCTTAAACAGATTCAGCTTTATTGATCAGCGAGAGATGAAGTCATCTTGTAGAGCATACAAAATGGCCATAACAGTTATGGTGGTTTCATACAATACCCCTTGACACCTAGGGGCCAATAAGCAATCATTGCAAAGCACTGGGAACTGTATAACAGTTCAGGGGTGAGCAGGAGACAGCAGAGACTTCGTGCTGAAGGAGTCAAGTGCTCAAGGCCAGCAGTCCGATAAGACACACAGAGAAAGAGAAACAGCTGCACACAAAAGCACATTCCACAGAAGGAGTGAAACTCCATGGTGGGGCTACCTGACATTTTGCCTCCTCCAAGGCCCCCCCCCCGGCTTGTCGAGGAAGTGAGAGTGAAAGTCGAGAACCAAGCCGGGAGCATTAACATCGGACGCCTTAACCCATTCCTTGTGTTCCGGGCCAAAGTCAACCCGTTCAATCAAATAATACAAGTGGTTATGTTTCAAGGGAGAGTCCAACATTTGTGCAACTACAAAGTGTGACCGTCCATCCACCATCACGGGGTGGGGGGCCTTGCCCGGGCAGGGCATCAGACGTTGGGCCCGGGGTCCTTCCTGAGGAGAGAAAAGTAAAACATAGGATGCACAAGTTTAATGTCTTAGGCAAATTTCCGGCCCAATTTGTGGCTGGGATACAGGCCATGAAGGTTTTTGGTAGAGACATATACCTTGTCCCTGACCTGCACCTCCCATGCCAGGAGGCATTTGTGGTCAGCCTGCACTTTATAAGCAGCTTTGGCTTTATCCAGCATTTGTTGGAGGAGCGGCCAGATGCCTTTGATGTTTCACCACCAGTCCTCAATTTCCCCCCGGGAGAAGTATCGATAGACAACCAGGGAAGGGGGGAACCCTTATAGCTATGCACTGCCTGAAATGGGGAGACCCCCACTGACAAATGGACCACATTGTTATAGCAGTATTCTGCATAAGGGAGCAACTCCCCCCAGTCATCCTGTTGAAAATTGGTAAAACAATGCAGAAATTGTTCCAGGGTTTGATTAACCTGTTTGGTTTGACCGTCAGTTTCTGGGTGGTAGGCACTACTAAGGGCACGTTCAATACCAAGAACTCCCATCAATTCACCCCAGAGACCTTCTTCAGGATCAAATGGAGCTTTACAATATTATGCACAAACAATTTAGCCAGGTGCTTTGCGGTTGGCAGTTGCTTAAGAGGGAAGAAATGCGCTTGCTTAGAACACATGTCCACCACCACCCAAATGACAGTTCCCTCCCCATTCGGGGGTAAGTCAGTGATGAAATCCATAGAGATCACTTCCCACAGTTGAGTAGGGATTGGAAGCAGTTGCAAAAGTCCTGGGAATTTCCCTGGTCAGGGCTTACACATGAGGCAGGTGGGACAAGATTGTACATATAGGGAAATGTCCTTCTGCATGCCTGCCAATCAAAATTACCATTGTAAAAGATGTAACATCTTGAGATAGCCAAGGTGACCTGCCAGTTTCAACCCATAGGTCACCTCCATCACTTTGCCCCTCAAGGACTCTAGAATGAACAGACAACGGTCCTTGTACCAGCACCCATCCTGTCTTTGCTCAAGACCCCCATCTGAGGCAATTTCCAAGCGGTGAGATTCAGAAAAGGCGGAGGCAAATTCAGAGGCCCAGTCCCACCCTTCAGTGTCCCTTTCCACTTTCACCTTACTCCACGTCATGAGTGCCCCTCCCAGTAGGGTGCAAGTAAACATTGAGCCCATCACTCCCTCCCATTAACTATCATGCTGAGGGAGGCATGAGAGGGCGTCAGCTAAGAAATTTGCCTTCCCAGGGAAATGATGC
Organism: Gekko gecko; assembly: GCA_029375565.1. Taxonomy (NCBI): domain Eukaryota; kingdom Metazoa; phylum Chordata; class Lepidosauria; order Squamata; family Gekkonidae; genus Gekko; species Gekko gecko. Next base: position 83,005,880 of record JAPDNY010000007.1, read on the forward strand.
AGCATGAATTGGAACTTAGAAAAGAAATCAGCCCACCACAGCTGCTTTGCAATAAGATTACAGGGACTGTGGAGGACTTTGAGGTTTTTGTGATCAGTCCATATCTCGAATGGCACTTGTGCCCCTTCCAACCAATGTCTCCAGGTGGATAGGGTGAGCTGGATGGCTCCAGTCTCCTTATCCCAAACAGCCCAGTTGTGCTCAGTGGCATTAATTTTTTGTGAAACATAGGCCAGGAGGTGCAGTTTGCCATCCTCCTCTTCTTTCAGGATGGCCCCTCTCATCACTACGTCCAAAGCATCGACATGTACAATGAATTTCTTATTTTCATCTGGATGGGCTAACACGGGTTCAGATGTGAACAAAGCTTTAAGGTTGTCAAAAGCCGTCTGACATTCTGTTGTCCACATTAAGCAGGCACTAGGTTTTGTACTGTCTGAACCCTTCACTTTAGTTTTCAGTAAGTCAGTGAGGGGGAGGCTGACTTGGGAAAAATTGGTGATAAAATTTCAATAGAAATTCAAAAATCCGAGGAAGGATTGGAGTTGTCTCCTAGTCTGAGGGGCTTCCCGCCCCAGGATATCCTGCACCTTCGTGTGGTCCATCTCCAGCCCTTGAGGAGAAATGTGGTAACCTAGAAAGTCAATTTCTTTTTTGTGGAATTCACACTTGGACAGTTTGGTGTATAGTTTATGTTTGTACAGAGTCTGAAGTACCTCCCTCACCAACTGGATGTGGGATTGTTCATCGGGGGAGTACAGCAAGATGTCATCCAAGTAAACAAGAGCTCCGCAAAACAGCTGTTTGTGCAACACTTCATTGATTAGGTTCATGAACACTCCAGGCGCCCCCCAGAGGCCAAATGGCATGACTTTATACTCGAACTGCCCCAGCAGGGTATTCAAAAGAAGTCTTAAATTCATCCCCCTCCCTGATGCACACTCGGAAGTATGCATCCCTCAAGTCCAATTTGGAAAAGATCTTTCCTTTGGCTGCCTCTGCCAGAAGATCTTTTATGAGGGGCAGGGGGCAAGCATTGGTGGTCGAGACTGCATTAAGCCCTCTGTAATCTGTGCAGAGGTGGAGGCCTCCATCTTTCTTTTTTTCTGAACAAAACTGGAGCAGTGAATGGGGAGGAGGTGAGGTGAATAAACCCCCGGGTGAGGTTTTTGTCAATGAAACTCCTTAAGTTAATTGCATTGAGAAATCTGTTTGTATATAAGGCTTAAAGTGAAACTATGTACTATGTATTATCACCCCCCCATATGCGTTTGTGTGTGTGTTTGTGTTTGTGAATGTATGTTTGTGTTTAAAAAAATAATAAGAACTTTTAATAAACCTTGCCCTGTTTGGGGCAGGCAGAAAAAAAAATGAACCTCTGTAGCTCCTCCTTTTTCATTGGACTCATGGCATAGAGCTTACCCCTGGGCAACTTATGTCCAGGTAGCAGTTCAATTGCGCAATCCATATTATGCTGTGGAGGCAATTCATCTACCTCCTCCTCCTCAAACACCTGGGCCAGGTCTCGGTAGGCGGGGGGAATGATTTGTAGCTCCTCCATTGCTAGGCACGCCCGTACCGGCTTTTCAGGAGGGGTTGGTCCCAAATTGTGATCCCAGCCATGACTTTGGCACTTGGGGGAGATGAATCACACCCTCCCTTCATCTCACAGGATATATGGGTCATGGTCATAGCCAGAGGCTTCCTAGCACCAATGGGAACCTCGCAGCTGAGGTGATGAAAAATGGGCGGTGCTTCCAATGTTCCCCAGCTCCCATTCTCAAGAGCCCTGTCTTGTATTTACATGGTTCTTTCATAGACGAACCATCCATTTGAGTGAACACTATGGGTTCTGATAATTTCACCACCAGGGCCCCCAACCCCGTTACCAAAAAGGGGTTTATTAAATCTTTAGAACACCCCGAGTCAATGAGGGCTCGTATGTGCATACCCAAGTCTTGATTCATCACAGTCATAGTAACAAAGAAGAGGGAGGGTAATTGCTCACCTTGTGAGGTGCGGGGAGGTGTTGGACCTGCTGTTCAGCACCACCTACAGCAGGTCCCCGCCTTTTCCCGCCAGCTTGTCCTCCTCGCTACTGGTGGAATTGGAGCATTCTTCCACGACTCCAAATTGGAGGGCCTGTTGCACCTCGGCTTTAGCGGACCCCTTCTTTAATGGCTTATTCCTCCCCAAGTCTTTAGCCGGAGCCACCACTCCTACGGCCTTGGGGCAGTCTGCGGCAAAATACCCGGCTTCTCTGCAGCAGAGGCATAGACCTTGCTTCACTATGGGTTCTATACCCATATACCATGCTGGTACTATACCCCGAAACAACTATTTAATATGAAAGTTGCAGAAAACTACTGTGGCCAGGATGGTGACTTCCTGCACTCTTGGTGGTTGTGTCCTAAAGTCAATGATTTCCGGAAACTCATCGTAAATGAAATTAAGACAATGACTGAGGAATCCCACCCCTTCCTCCTGGAAACGGTTATTGGCCAGGTGCCCTCTCTCATGAAATGAAAAAATCACGTTATTATTGGCAACAGCAAGATTAGCATTAGCTTCACATTGGAAAAGCAGTACATTACCTTCAAACAAGGCTGGAGATCTCAGCTATGGGATTATTTCCTTTTGGGTAAGCTTTATGCATTTAGTTCTAATACACAGACAGAACACAGTCAAGAGACCTTTATTGCCTTTTGGTTCCCAGTAATTTCTTATCTAACTAAAAATGATGTTCTCCCCAAAAACAATTTTTATCATGATCTTATTTACTTTTGACTTGCCTGATGTATATGAGCACTGAGTAGTTATGTCTTTCTGGGAATGCCTGCTCTTCACAGTTAAAAACATTGTAAGCTAGTTTGAAATATTGACTGTTTGTACATACCTGATTTACAATTGCCACTCTATGTTTCCAATCTATATTGTATTTGTTTTTATGATTCTGGAGAAGTCCTGCTGTCCCCTATTTGGAACTATTGCTGTGTCTATTTTTTGTTTGGCTGTGCTCTGTCTGTTGAAAAAATTGGTAATAAAAATAAATAAAAAACCCCTTCTGTGCTTTCCACTGAACATGAAGATTTATTTATGTATTTAAAACATTTATTGGCTGCCTTTCTTCCATAAGGAGCTCAAGATGGCTTACAACATAGATAAAACACATAAAATAAAATACATTAAAAACATAATAAACTTAACCAAATGTGTTTCTGCATAAAACCATCTTCAGCTGCCTCCTAAAGATCAAAAGGTGTGCCTCCCTGGGGAGGCTGTTCATAATTGTGGGCTGCCACTGAAAAGGCCCTCTCTCCTGTACCCACCAAATGAGCGTCTTTGATTGATGAGACAATCAAGAGGGCTTCTCCCTGTGATCTTAATTCCTAGGCAGGAACTTATGGGAGAATACAAATCTTCAAATACCCCTGTCCCAAACCATGTAGGGCTTTAAAGGTTAAAAACGGCACCTTGAATCGGGCTCGACTGGATTGGCAGCCAATGTGATTGCTGTAATATCAGGATCACATGCTCCCAATAGCTGGCTCTGATAAGCAGTCTAGCCATAGTGTTGTGCACTAGCTGAAGCCTCTGAACACTAAGGGTAGCCCCAAATAAAGTGCATTGCAATAGTCTAGTCTAAATATAACTAAGGCATTGATCACTGTGGCTAGATCTGACTGACCCAGGAATGGATGCATCTGATGTACCAGCCAAAGCTGGGGAAATGCACTCCAAGCCATAAAAGCCACCTGGTTTTCTAAGATGACTGCTGTGTCAAGCAGCACTCCCAAGCTGTGAACTTAGCTTTTCAAGGGGAATATAACAGTGTTCCCTCTGAACTGTGTGTGTGAGTGGCCACTCATTAACACAGGAAGCCCCACTCAGCAGCAATCTGGAGCCGTGCAGGATCTTGCACTGACCATTGCCCATTTTAAGATTACAGCAGTTATATTCTACTCAGTATGTGAACTGCTTCACTCGGGGGCTGGAATTAGAGGGAACATTGAATATAACTCCAGCCAAAACAGGGGAGATCTGACAGGGAACCTCTGTCTTGTTGGGATTCAGTTTCAGCTTGCTGTCACTGAAGTATAGTATATATCAAAACTGCTGCCAGTTCTTTTTCTAGGCTCTTTACAGCTTAAACATGTTTCATTCAGTCTTGCAGCTCATGCATTCCATTCTAAACCCTTTATCAGCTCTCTCAATCTTCCATGAATCATTTCTGTTTTGCCTGCATTCATCTCAAAGAACAGCAAACAAAAATCCAACATAGTATTCCTACTGAGTTCAAATCAGTCCTGACTTTCTTGAACACAATGTCTGTTGATGCATCCCCAAATTGCGTTTCCTTCCTGACTCATGTTCACCCTGAGATCACAAGTACCCAGATACTTCTTCTCATTTATTGCTAACAACCAAATAGTGCTCCAATTTGTATTTATGCTTTTGTTCATCCGTCCTGCTTTTTGTACAATATTCTTCCAATTTGTGTTTAATATAATGGTTTTGTTGGAAGTCATACATTTTGTCACTTAATATTTTTAATTTCAATCCTGTTTTCTATACCTCACATTGTTGTATCATAAGATCTCCCAGTGCCAGCCTAAGCAAAGTTACATCGTTGTCTTCAATGGATTTAGGAGGATTTGACTCTGTTTAAGATGGTACTGCAAATCAGACAACACAGGACCTGAGCCCAGCATTCATGGAGCCCTTGCTATTTACTATAATACCCTTCCAATTTGAGATTGTTATATTAATACTTACTTTTCCAGAACACCTTTAGACAGATGATCCTTATATTGTCATTATCTAACTTGTGTCATTACAGTTTATTAATAGAAGTGTCATAGAGAAGTGGGTAAAAAACTCTGCTTGAAGTGGAGGTATGTTATGTGAATTCCATCTATCCACCTAACAACAAGGATACAGATAAGTTGCATGTCAATTGGTTGTTCATAACAAATCCATGTTTGCTATCAATCATCTATATTCCTCCAGTTATTCCTTGATTACATTATAATTTGCTATGACAAATTCCAAGGTATTACAGTTGGCAAACCTGTGATTTTCCAAGATCTTTAAAGTAATTGACTCAATTTGTTTGTCTCCAGAACTTTGGGATCTTATTTGATTCCCACAATTTATCAAAAGCTCATGTTATATATCTGACAACTCTGCTACTGTATGCCATCTCTGTACCAGAAGTATATTTTATCAAGAATTGTTCAATAACTTTAAGATACCTTTGTCTTCTTATCTTCCTTTACTCTGTTCTGACCATCTTCATTCTGTGTTTCCATTGTTTTTGCTAATAATATGTACAAATAACACAAAACAGGATCAAAGTGTAATGAGATGCAAAATGAAGAAAAACATCATAATGGCTACCAATGATATGAAATGATGTACCTAGAAATTATATACAAAAAGATCAACAATTTTATAATTTAGACATCATGAACTTATTCACAACCTATGCAGAATTACCAATGTAGACATATTTCACAATGTTGACAGAGTCAAAAATTAGAGCTGAAAAATAGTTCCAACTGCATGTATACATACCAAGCCATAAGCAAAATGATAAATCCATCCAAATAATTTAACAACCTCAGATCAACAGTTTCAACAGTTATGTGATAGAAAACCATAAGGGACAACAAAAGCTCCATCTGACAAGCACCCAGGTGTCTGCTTGTTTCAACAGCCATTTTCTTCAAAGTCAAACCAGCTCCCAAGATGATCACAAGCCACTTTTAGTCTGAGTAGCCAATCTCAATCTTAAAGTACAACAAAGCTTTTCTCCTTAAACAGCATTGGCAACCCTTTGCTGGCTGCTCATCAGTCAGAGCTTCTTTTGTTAATTTGGAATTGCTAAATTATTTGGTTGGATTTATCATTTTGCTTATCGTTTTGTATGTATACATTCAGTTGGAACTATTTTTTAGCTCTATTTTTTTACTTGGTCCACATTGTAAAATATAAGTCTACACGGGTAATTTTGCATAGGTTGTGATTAAGTTCATGATATGTAAACAATAAAACTGTTAATTTTTTTGGATATGAATTGCTAATAGTATGTTTGATTTATAGATACAATTTCTAAATAATCTGTACAAAGCATATCCTTTTACGACAAGCTTTGTGGAATGAGCAATCATTGGTTTGCATCTAGAGAAATTTCTGTATACTCACAAAGCACTTCCATGTGTGCATAGGTGGTGGTGGTGGTAATTGTATTGTTGCCCAATATTCTCTTGCAATACATACGGTATGGCTTTGGAGAGGCCCAGCTTCCAGTAGCTTTTATAGCCCATGGGGGAACTGCTTCTAGAAGGGTAAAGCTGAAAAGCCCTCTGTTAGCCAAATTGCCTTAATTTGTTATTTAATATGGGGAGTTATGATCTTACATCAGGCAATAGGCAATGCGGGGCAAGCATCTATGTATACAGGGGAGCAGTTCCCTCCAGACCCACCAAATAGAATATGAGGCTGACATCAGTGTAAATTGATTTTGTTTACTGGAGGTATTTCAAGCATACAATAACACAAGCATACTCACAATTATACAAGTTCTAGGAAATATAGATGGAAGAAATACTGCACCTATCCACAGTTGAATGGAACAAACCTCAGGAAAAGAAGGAGGGCTGTGAGGTGCTAGGGGAGGATCATGTCCTGAGCAGACAGGGGCATGAGGAGACTTTGGCTGCACATCCATGAGTCAGAAGCTTAGGGTGGGGTGGGGGGGTCAGGTAAAAGAGCAAGAGTGCAAGTAAGCAAGAGAGAGAGAGAGAGCTGATATTGAACCCTCTCTTTTATTAAGAAGCTGAAGGGTGGGCTAAGCTTGGCCACCTCTCTCATTAGTCCATCCCCCCAAAATATGCTGACTGGTGCTGCAGTCAAAAGTCTGGGGAGTGGGCAATGTTAGACCTAATGACAAACTAGTCTGGACAATGGCACCTGATGGGATTATATCTTGTGCTGGCCAGAGCCATTGTTCTCTTGTTGTCTTCTGGCTGCAGTTTCGACTAGATGATGTATTAGGTGGGGAAAACATGTTGCCTGCATGCAAGGAAAGGGGATTCTTCATGGAGTTTGGGTCCCCTGTCTTCTGGCCTGGCATGGCAGACTTCTCAATGCTATGTATGGCTAGGGAGCTAGTCCATGTTGTTACAAGAACGTGGAATGGTGACATGCAGGAATCATAGGCACACCTTTCACAGGAAGGCTTTTCTACTTCTGGATGTGTACCTGTAGCTGGCATCTTTTGGAGTCACCTTACAGTTCAGTCCCTTTTGCACACAACTAGCACAGATCAGGTTTTCATAACTAATGAGTTCATAGAGGCGCAGTAGGGGCCTCATAGGGCAACACCTGTTCACATTAGTGGAAGCTGCTTTGCACTTCATGGATCAAGAAGTATGTAGTATTTTGTAAAAGTAATTGATCCTTCCTTTCTTCTTTCTTTTGAAATATTTGTGGAACAACCTATTGGCCCTAATCCTGAGATACTTTTTCACAATAGGGCATTGCATGCAACTAATACTGAAGTATTAAAACGTGAGAGGAGGAGCACACAAATCAGGTGGGGGAAGGCATTTATATCTGTGTCTGTATGAGAACACCAATGGGAAGGCACACCCTTATCCTTATATGTGGGAGTCTTGGGGTTGCGTTATATATACAAATTTGTACACTGGCACATACTTATTGCCCACTATTATAGTGTCACTTTCAGCTGTGGACTCAGACTGGGTACAAGCCTGCAGGGATCTTTCCAGCCAAGGAGAGCCAGTTTGGTGTAGTGGTTAAGTGTGCAGACTCTAATTTGGGAGAACTGGGTTTGATTCCCCACTCCTCCACTTGCGCCTGCTGATGTGACCTTGGGTCAGTCACAAGCTCTGGCACAGCTGTTCTTGAAAAAAAGCAGTTGCTGTCAGAGCTCTCTCAGCCCCATCTACCTCACAGGGTGTCTGTTGTGGGGAGGGGAAGCGAAAGGAGTTTGTAAGCCGCTCTGAGACTCCCTTGGGTAGTGAAGGGTGGGGTATAAATCCAATCTCTTCTTCTTCTTGGGGATCTTCCTTGGCCTCTGCCTGTGTTTATTGAAGGTGCCACTGCCAAGACCCAGAACTGCTTCCTGGCAAGTGCTCCTTTCACACCACCATGCCCTCCATTTCCCAGTAAGCCTTAGCCCCAGCCCAGTTACTGCCCAATGAGGGGTTGCCTGTGGGCTGAATGCCCTCTTTCTGGTCCACCCTTTGAGGCTCTCTCCCAGCTTTTATTATTTATTTCATTATTTTATTTATTAGATTTATATCCCACCCTCCCTGCCTTTGCAGGCTCAGGGTAGTTTACAATACATACAAATAGATGTATAAATTAAAACTCCAAAATATACTAAAAACAGAATTAAGTTAAAATCACAATATAAGACCAGATCACAGTGTATAAGGCCAGACTACTTGAAACATAGATATAATGAAAGATGGTGGCATTCTCTCAATATTTGAATGGTCGCCTATCCCTAATCCAGGTCATCAGGTTGGTGATGATGTTAGCGGTAGGGCCAGGGCCATGATGTTAAAGGCGGCCCCCTAATTTTTCTGCCTGTCTCCCAGAATGATTCCTCTGACTGGAGCATTGGTGCTTGGCTGCCTTCCTAGGCCACTTCCAGTCTTTGCTGCTCTTTCTCAGCCTGCAAACCACCTCAGATCACCTGACCAGGTGTGCTGCTTCAACCTGGCCCAGCCCAGCACTGCCTCTGTCTCCCTTCTGTGACCTTCCTGATGCTTCATCTGTCTACTGCCTCTTTTCCTCTGGACCCTGGCCATCTTTTGACAGTGTGAAAGGCTGGAGGGGCCCCTGCCCTCCACTGGCATGTAGCCATGCAGCCACTTCAGATGGCATTATTAAAGAATCTTAAATATGACTGCTTTGCTGAACTGTGAAAAGAGTGTTTCCGGACAATGGACAGAGCTGTGCTTCCAAAAGAAGTGCCCTTATACAGGATGATGGAATGGACTATGGCCAAAGGGAACCTTGTGCCTAAGAAGTATGCCAAGCCAGATGTGGACCCAGAACTATAGAAGCCTCCTGCTCCTGCACATCCTCAGCCATGCCAGCTCCAGGATGCAGACCGGCAGCCCTGACCTCCATACATGTAGAAATAGCAGCAGATCACAGAAGGAAGCCATGCTCTGCAAAAGGGATGAGATGTTCCTGCACAGAAGCCATGAGAAACTCCCTTCCCCGCCTTGTGTGTTAACTTCACCTGGAGAAATCACACATTCCTCTCCCACCTGAGCCAGCTACAGGTGATAGCCAGCAATCAAGCCTTCCTGCCACCCATCAAGATAACACAGCTGTCAAACATCTGGTTGTTAATCTGAACCACTAGCCCTGCAATGTGATTGGTTCTTCTACTTATCTCCTTTGTCTCACCCCCTTTCAGTTGCCCAGCTTTTAATCCCTTTACGCCCCATCCAGAGTTTAAGGGTTTTTTAAGTACTTCCTGGGGACCAGTTGACCACATGAGCATCTTGCCTTAGGTCACATTTTAGGTATATAAGGAAAGCCCTCCCTGAGCTCACTCTCTTGGTCTTCTCTTCGCCCCCTATCTACCTTCTTGGTTCCATTCTGGATCCCTTTGGAGCCACTTCATGTGTGTTGCTAGTCAACTCATGGCCCCCTTCCCCTATTTTTTTTTTTTTTGCAAATAATTTTTTATTTAAATATGTAAAAAAACCCAGGCATAAACATCAAGTACATACCCCACTCTCCATATAGAAAAACAACCTACAGTATACACATAACAACAAAGAAAAGAGAGAGGGGGGGTAAAAAACAAGCAAATTATGGCATTGGTAGAGAGCTCAACATTCAGCATAAATACAAAGAGAAGGAATTCTTTCCCCTTCTTTTTTCTTTTCCTATAAACATGCATAATTAATGTATAGTTACAACATGATTAAAGAATATAGAGAGACTTATTTAATTTTATCCCATAATCTGAGGAAGGGCTTAAACATACTTTGGGTATTGTTCTGAGTTGTGTATAAAATAAAATTGTGCCACATTTCAAAAAATTCTACAGTTTTGGCTTTGGATCTGATTATTCCAATTTGACTTGTTAATTTTTCAGCTATTGCAGTCTGCCATAACTCAGAATACCATGACTGTAATGTTAATAATACTGCGGCTTTCCAACTTTTAGCAACTATCCTGCAAGTCACCTGTTCATTTTGTTTCTCCCATATTGTTAATAGGGCCAAAGCTGGTGTAACACAGATGGTTTGACATGTAATTTTTGCAATTTCTGCAAAAATTTTCTCCCAGAACTGTGACACTACTGGGCATAGCCATCACATATGAATATAATCACCTTGCTGATTACACTTTCTCCAGCATTTTTTTATTATTTGTGTTGGTTATTCTTGCAAAGCAAACTAGGATGAAATACCACCTGTGTAAAAATTTCAAGGAATTCTCTCTAAGAGCTATTGATATAGTTTTCCTTGTTTGGGTAAACCATATCTTTTTCCAAATATTTTACTTGATCTTTATTCCAATATCTTTCTCCCATGTTATTTTCAACCCATTTAGTGAACCTGAATCTGTCTCAATTAAATATGCATATATTTTAGAGGTTACTCCTTTTAGACTTGTGATTTGTTGCATTAAAATCTGTTGAAATTTCAATAGCTTTCTAGTCATGGTTTGCTTTACCATAGAGTTTACAATTAGGTAATGCAGTTGATATAGCGAAAACCAGTTTAACTCTCCTTGCAGTTTTTTTTTAATTGCGTCACAGTAAAGGAAATCTTGTCTACATAAAGATGTCTCATTCTATAGATCCCTTTTTCTTTCCATCTAATATAGCTTTCTGATTCATCCAGACATGAAAAATTGGGATGTAGTATGATAGGAAACAATGGGGAAATTTCTGGGATCAGTTTATTTTTCCATTTAATCCAAGTTTTTAATGTAGTATATAGGAAAGGGTTCTCTACCCATTTAATGTCTCTTTTTTCCCCTCCAAAAACAAGTTACTCAATTAAATTCAGATGTTTCCCATCTGCTTCCATGGTCACCCAAGACTGATCAGAGATTCTATTTAAATATGACACCAAGGCTCTCAATTGATTTGCCTCATAATATTTGCTTATATTTGGTTCTCCCCATCCTCCTTGATCCGCCCTTTTGTACCTCATGTTTATTTGTTTATTATTTATTTATTAGTTTTGATTTATATCCCGCCTTGCCCAGTGGGACTATAGCCTTCATAAGTCTTGGTCTTTTACCTTGATGAATAGAATAGAATTGGTAAAGATTTTTTGCCAGGAAGCTAGATCCCTTGATGTGATATATATGGGAAGTGTTTGAAAAAAAATAATTTAATTTTGGGAGTGCCGTCATTTTGATAGCATTGATTCTACCCATGATTGTCAACTGTAACTGGGACCATCTTTTAATATCTCTTCTTATTTGTAGAATAACTGGTTAATTTATTTAAATTCTTTGAGATACTAATTTCCAGATATTTAAATGATTTATGAGGTATACAGAATCCTAGCTGTTTTTGAATTTTCAAATTTCAAGTTGCATTTTTGGATTTATATTTATGTATATTATTCCAGACTTCTTATAATTAATATGTAACCCTGCAATTTTTCCATAATCATAAATCTCCTTCCTTAATTCAGGTAGTGCTTCTTAAGGATTTATCATTAATACAGCTATGTTGTCTGCAAACATATTAATTGTATGTATGTCGATTTATCTCTAAACCTTGAATTTGTTTATTAGCCCTTATTGCAATTGTCAGAGGTTCTAATGAAAGGATAAAAAGCAAGAGTGACAAGGGACAGCCCTGTTTAGTTCCTCTAATCAGGGGGAAACTAGCAGAATCAAAACCATTTATTCATACTCTAGCCCCCTTCCCTTATTTTATCCCATTTTTCACTGCATGATCCAAGCATCTTCTCAGACAGGTAAAGTATCACTAAACCAATGATATTTCCTGCTCATGCAAACATCTCTATACTTTCAAATCTGTATTCCTAGGAATGTAGTGTATGTATGAATGCCTGATTTTTTTGTTTGTATGTATGAAGAACCTTTAGTAAAGAAATCATTACTTTAGCTTCACAATCTCTGTGTCTATTTCTGGGTACTGGGAACTCTGACTTCCGTATGCACACAGGTTATGGTCCTATAGTTAATGCCTAATGCCATTTAATATTTTTAATTCCCCAATCTTATTAAAATTAAGGCAATTTGGCAAGAAGAGGAAGAGGAGATTGGATTTATACCCTGCCCTGCACTCGGAGTCTCAGAGTGGCTTACAAATTCCTTTCCCTTTCCCTCCCCACAACAGACACCCTGTGAGGTAGGTGGAGCTGAGAGAGCTCTGACAGAAACTGTTCTTTTCAAGAATACCTCTGACAGATCTATGGCTTGCCCAAGGTCATCCAGCAGCTGCAAGTGGAGGAGTGGGGAATCAAACTCGGTTCTCCCAGATTAGAGTCTGTGCACTTAACCATTATACCAAACTGGCTCTCAGGCATCCATTGTGCCCAGCCATGTTCTCTTTCTCCCAAGGCATCAGGAGTGCCCCAATGTCATCTGGGCCACATGGGGCTGCCCAGGTGGCTGCATGTAGATTCAGTTTGATGACCTCTGATTGTGACAGGTAGAATTCTGATTCATGCCACTGTGACCTTGAGGCTACATTAATGTAAAGCATTACATGTGGGGCCGCCCCTATAAATAGTTCAAAAATTCATCTGGTGCAGAATGCTGCCACGAAATTGCTGACTGGTTTACACTGGTATGATCATATAAGTCCTGTGCATTGGCAGGTTTCCTCAGTACCCACTTGTTCCCAGGCACAATTCAAGGTGACCTGGATAAAGAGATGTACTGTTGGAAGTCATCTGCATATTGGTGATAGCCAGTCCCAAGGTTCTGGTTGATCTCTGCCAAAGGATAAACAAAGATGTTAAAGAGCATCTGTGAAATGATGAATCCCTGCAGGATACCACAGATGATGTTCCACTGATATAATTGCCTATCACTGAGAGTCACCCTTTGAGCTCTGTCAGTCAGATAGGAGTGGAACCATTTTTATGCCAAAGTTTTTATCCCAATATTTATTTTACTTGGTAAAACCAAGTTCTAGTTCTATGAGGTAGGTAGAAAAATCTGTCTCCATGCTCTACAAAAAATACAGTTTATAATGTTATTAACATCCACACTATTTATGTTTAACCATCTTTTGCCCCACAAGTACTTTAGCCCAGTGATCCTCAGTATGGTCCCTGTAGGAGCTACGATGCATCCTGATGTGTTTCCTGACACATAATTTATCCTAATTTAATTTGCCCTGACCTGGATAGCCCAGACTAGCCCAGTCTCATCAGATCTTGGAAGCTAAGCAGGGTTAGCTCTGGTTAGTATTTGGAAGAGAGATCAGCAGGGAAGTCCAGGGTTGTGATGTAGAGACAGGCAATGGCAAACCACCTCTGAACATCTCCCACCTTGAAAACCATAGAAGGTGGTCATAAGTTGGCTGTAACTGGAGCCCCCTTCAAGTATCCTTCCCCAAAGTAAAGAACTAGTTTTGAATTCCCTCTACCTTACTGAAACAGGAAGAGCTTCAGAAAAATCCAGAAGTCATCACTTTTAAGTCTTCAGAAACAGTCATTTTCATTGTAGGAGAATGTTTGTAGCTTCCCAACATTTTTTGATGGCCTAGGTACTTCATGGCAATCGTCTAATGATGGTGCATAATCCCCATGCTCAAAATTGAGGACTTCTGGCTTTTCCTAGAGAAGGTATTCCAACATCCTAATCATTTTAGTTGCTCTTTTATCTAATGCATTTTTAACGTGGATATAATATTGGTCAATGGAAATCAAAGATAAAGTGATCACAAGAGAGTGATCAGCTGTCCATGTGAATCACATAACACACTATGTTTGTATTATTTCCTTATGGCTCTCCATAGCAACAACCCCTGCAGGCATTTTCCTTTCTGCATAGTTTTTGAGTTTGATTTTTTTGTATGCTGCCCTGTTGGCTTTCTGATCATTCTTCTGACATTGTCACTGCAAATTCAAATCAAACAGATTGCAACAACCTGGTCTCATTTGACAGACAATATAAAGCCTCCCCTGGGTAAAAAGATTCAGTCCCAAAGTTGCTCAAAGCTGCTGGTTGTGTTAGTACTGTGCACATTTTGAAATAAAGCGTTCAGCAGAGCTAAAATTTACTAAATTTGAACACTTAGCCATCTGGAGCATTAGATGCTTAATTACCGCAGAAAGAGTTGTGAATTAACAATATGAGACAGATTCCACTTTCCAGTGGAAGATTTTGATTAGGTTTGAGCCTTTTATACTTTGCAAAAAGGAAATATGCAAGTGGGTCACATCCTGCCTACAAATACAGCACCAACTCACCGGGAGATATCTATTGCTCTCTGGGAAGTGGGCAAAGGAAAGGAAGCATGGTCTGTGCAAAGCATGGTCTGTGTAATGTCTTAACTGTAACTGAGCCCATTCTTTACTATGTAAAGCTTGATTCTATGCAGAGGATTATAAGCTGTAACATTTCTATTGGTCGTTCCTATGGAATGGTTTAAAGCAACCAATCACAATTGTAAATATGTTATGGAGGGAACAGACCTGATTGGCCTTTATCTCTGTTATGCCATTGGATGTTAACTTATCTGTGGGCATGGCTTTGACAGCCCAGATCATTTTTCGGTGGCAGCTCCTACCTGGTGGAAGGAGCTCCCAGAGGAGATCCGGGCCCTGCGGGACCTTGTCCAGTTCCGCAGGACCTGCAAGACGGAGCTCTTCCGCCAGGCTTTTGAGTAGGAGCCGCCACTGCCGCTATTCCACCTCGATATTCCACCTCGAGAACCCGTCATCTTGGGTTTAAATGTGCTTATGTTGTATTGTTTGTTTTTATAATTTTATCTGGTTGATATTGTTTTATATTGTTTATATTGTTTAAATTCTTTATATTGTTAGCCGCCTTGAGCCTTCGGGGAGGGCGGGATATAAATAAAAATAAATAAAATAAAATAAATAAATAAAAAGGGGAGCTGTGCTCCACTTGTTGTTGTGTGTTGTCATTGTTACCTGATCGTTTAGTTGCTGTTACAATAAAGCTGAATCACTTTTGCAGAAATCACTGCCTCTTGTTGAGTTGCATACTTAACAGTCTGCAGCCTCATACTGACCTCAGAGTTGTAGGGGTGGTGCTGATTGGGAAGCTGCAGAGACCGGAGTAGGCAGGAGTGCAGAGCCCCAGTGACTATTTAAATCTGTGCACTGGCTGGCTTGCGTCTCTTTGCACCTTCGATTTTGATTAGGAGCACTTTGGAATTAATTTCAGGAAGAGGCCATGTGCTTTGATCCCACTATTTCCTTTCTTATTTGCTACTAGAGGCTTCCCTCTTGGGATTTAAAGGGGCTCCAGTTGATCGTTGGGCTACCTGATCCCATGTTTCAGCTGTTCTGTGGCTTGTAGGAAGAGGCCATGGGCTTAGAGTCAGCTCTTTCCTTCCTTCTTTATTTTATCTGTGGTGCTAGTATTTTTTATTTATTTGATTTATAGACTGCCATCCCCTAGGCAGGGCTCAGGGCAGTGAACAAAATTTCAATAAATACATTTACAGTTGGATTAAAACAATAACTAATTCTAAAACTATTCAGATGGCATAAAAAACCAATTTAAACAGTATGGTTATATTTAAAGTGCTGGCTCATGGTTTCATTTTATATTCTGTTAAAATTGATACCTTTATTGTTATTCAGTGACAATTTTTTTATCTGCTTGCCCGAATGGGCAAGGTTTATTAGTTTTTTATAGAAATTATAGAAAACAAAAAAAAAGAAGAGCAATACATTTCAAAATATCTAACCATAGTCTCATTCATAACCTCGTTAGATACATAATTCCCTTTTTTCCTTTGTTAATCTGTAGTCCACAACAAATATCATTATACACAAGTCTGTTCCCAATAAACACTTCATTTTCTTCTATATCCTATCTGCTATAACTATTGTTAATCAGTTTTATAACTATTAAAATACAAGAGGGAAAAGAAAAAAGAAAACAGGTATTATAGAGCAATTTGACAATTCAGATTAGGTCACATTTCTTATATAATATCAATCTAGTCAAGATATTCTTTCATATTTTTTGCATTATTAGCTTTCAAAATCCCATTTGCTTGCAAAACATAGTAATTTATATTTTCTCCTTAACATCAACTCCCAACTTTATAATGCCAAAATACTTTCACCTCACCCTATATATAACTCCATCTTTTCTCTCACAGCATTTAAGTCATTGCATCTCCACTAAATAATCAGCCCATTGGATTTATTTTTTTCCTGCAGTGCCTACTTTACAAATCAAACTTGCCCTATAATTTTTTATCAACCATCAATTAAATCATTACAGATATCTAGCACATATTATTTCAAATAAACCCACCATTACTTATAACTTTCACTGATCAGTTAAGACAATGAAGGTAAGCAATATTTGTACCTACTGATTATATTCTTAATCAATCATTTATATATATAGGTGAAAATATAAGCATCAATATTACTACAATTTGAGAATAGAAAGAGAGTAGTACTATATAAACAGATACTTCTTAGCAGTTTGAGAGTTTCACTTTAGATAAATCTTTTCATTAATCAGTTTAACCTTGCAAACCATCAAAATATATTGCTATAAATTAATCATACAATTTATTTTTCTTCTGTTTTCCCTGCACGTGTCTCACTAAAATTATTTGTCTCCTGTACCTTTGATCTTTGTACTGCAAATCATTTTCGAACTTGCTTGTGTAATAGCACTTCAAACCCTACTCAGTCTCTGAAAGCGCTTTGAAGCTGATCCCATCCTCTTCGAAACTACTTGTGTGAGAAATCAAACAGTCCACATCTTGTGAAGGTGTCTCGTTGTGGCTGGCAGCTGAAAAATCTTGTTACTTCCGATCAAGGTTTTTGGACAAGGATGACATCATCTGCAATGGAGGATCCGTTATTTCCAGCAAACTAGTCTGCTCACTCTTAAAATTGCTCATAATTTGTTCCAAAATTGGAGAGATAGCTTCACATATTTTAGTTTGCATTCATAGAATGATTTCTTCCCAGAAAGATTCTGACAGTTGCAGGTCCTCACCTATTTGTGCTGAGAGAGCCATTTCACACTTAAGCCAGGTTTCTTGTAAACAGTCATCTCTGTGAAATTATGCCATTAAGAGTGCTAGCTTTGTTGCCATTTTAAATCCAGACCATTTCTCTTCCATAAATCAAGTAAGTCACTGTTCTTCAATATTTAAGATGTTTTTCAAATAGCAGATAGGAAATTTCAATATATTACTCTGCCCCTTGTACTTATAATGACATTGACACTCTGAAACTCTGTTTGGCCGCTTAGTGTAGAAATGTGCGAGGGAGAGAAAATTCCTCAGCACCTCCTTTGGCTTCTCGGGAAGATTTATAGGGGCAATTGAGAGTTGTTTTCCAAGCTTAGAAGTTGTCAAGAAAAAGAAAGTACTTACAAGTTCATTGCCTAGTTGATATGACGAGGTTAAAAGGCTCTCTGTTTAGGGGTAATACAGCTTGTCAGTCATGCTATCATGATTGGTCTTCGGTGCTTCCTGCTTCAGGATGATTCTGACTCCACACCTGTTGTTGCCACAAATGGGGGGCTCAGATATAAAGTCCTCTGCAATCAGTTCGTACTCCCGACGAACTGATGGGACCAAGGAAAACCAAATGGCCCCCTAAAAAAGCTCCAGAAGTCAGTGAGTCTCAGAGCCCCTGAGAAACTCAACCACATCACTGCATTATAGCCCCACCTCCATTATTTAGTGGCATTTAATAATTTTCATTTCATAATTAGCAGCAATATTTTGTAACAAACACAACAGTAACATTGTGATTTATTGTACGGGCTTGTATTATAGGGTCTGTGTTTATTTTGGAGTTTTCCCATATGCTTTAAATTTATAATGGGGACTAGAACATTTTCTTGTGGATCTTTCTTAAGCCTCATTAAGTTCACCAGAAATATATTGTAATTGGCCATACCTCCTAAAAGATCTACTACCGTGGGCAAAGAAAAGGCTGGATCTCAGCCCTTGGCAGCTAAAGCTACTGGAAATAAAGCATAGGCCACCATGGCTTAGCTACATGGCAGTAGTCATGCCCCCAGGAGCATAGACACCACCCTTGAAGGGGCTAAGCCAGCACTCCTGGGGCAACCCATACCAGCCTTCACCTTGCCTGTCCATGTTGATAATACTGCTATTTTGCAGGGCATATCACAAACGTTACTGTAAATATCAGAGCAGATGGACCATTTAGGGTCCTGTGCAATTTCACTAGGGCCTTCCACTGCCCCTGCTCTCAGGGGGAGAAGGAGACCTCATTCTCTGGCAGAGAACAGGGTATCCAGTGCACTGAGGGAAACCACTGTGGAAAGCCCCCACCATATGGGATCAAGCAGGGCCAAATGGAAGAAGCCCCAGAATTCTATGAGATCCCACAATGTGTCCTGTAGCAGCACTTCTTCAGGTGAGTCATCCTCTGATGAGGACTCAGCACATTTGGATGGAAATTATTAAAGGCAGGGACATTCATCCCAGGGTTTCCACCATGGATGTGCAGGCACACGGTGTGATATTGTTGGCCTTCTACCTGCTGCCTGTTCACCCTGGGGATTTCTGCCTTCTGGACTTTAAATTTGGCAGCAGCTGGTACAATGATAAGGCCATGCCCACAGGGTGTTTCATTGCCTGTACCATATCGGGGACATTCAGTACTTTCCTGGAATGAGTGGCTAAGGATTAAGGACTAAGGCTGTTCAAATATCACAGGGAAATTAACTGCTTGATCAGAAGAGGTGTAACACACATAGCACAACTCAGGCACAATTGCATTGTTTATAGAAGTCCCTTTTGAGTAACCACATTCTAGATACAGGATGTCTTCCCCCATCCTGGAACAGAGCTTCAATTATAGTTCTCCCCAAGCAGGGAAAAGACCCAGCACTACCGGCCTCGTATAGGCCAATTTCACTGCTAAACACTAATTTTAAAATTTTTACTTCTGTTCTTGCCAAAAGGCTCAATTCATTTATCACACATTATGTTGATCAGATTAGGTAGGCTTCATGCCGAATCGTGATGTTACTGAGAATATACATAAAGCCCTCACAATTCTGAACTATTGCAAATCACAAAACATACCTGCAGCTTTTTTATCTCTTGACCTAGAGAAAGCATTCAATTTGGTGTAAATCCCGTATCTCAAATTATTATTGCATAAAATGGGCTTTGGAGAAAAATTCTTGGCAGCCATCTCAGCTATCTACGCAGATCCCACAGCTCATTTCAAAATTAACAGTCTTATTTCAGATTCATTTCATTTGAAATGAGGAACTAGACAGGGATGTCCTCTCTCTCCACTCCTCTTCACTCTGATCATCGAGCCTTTAGCAAATTTAATTAGGGATGACATCAACATAAAAGGGATTGCAATGCACAAAAAAGAATTCAAGGTTTCCTTATTCACTTATGACATGAAGTTATTCTTGTCTCATCCTGCTTCATCCTTAATCTCAGTTCAACAACATCTTCTAAACTTTAGTTCAATCTTGGGCCTTAAAGTAAATCTTACAAAATCTTACATATTGCCGATCAATTTGAACCATCAGACAACTCTAAGCATTTCCTTCTCCTCTTACTCTTGGGTTGCAGACTGTCTACCCTATCTAGGTATTAACTTACCAAAGAACTTCACTGAAACTCACAAATTTAACCATGACAAACTAGAAAAAGACATTCAAACCGATCTTTCGAAATGGCATAAACTGAATTTATCAAGTCAAGTCAAGTCAAGTTTATTAGTACGGTCAAGCGACCAGCCAATATAAAATATTTCCAAAAAAAAAAGGATTGAGGTAAAATACATGGTAGATACATAAAATTAAATAAATATATAAAACAGCATTAAGAGCAAAAGCGGGAGCAACACAGTGTATCATTAAGGTGGAAACAGGAGCAATACTACTTTATCATTGACTTGCTGTCTGAGGTACAAGCTTCCTCTTTTTAAGTGCGAGGAAGCAAAATTTTGCCACAGCTAAAGATATCCTCTCTTTCCGATCTTCCAACAAAAAGGTTAGAATCCTTGGTTCTGCAAATTTCAAGTGGACATCCAGAGGTTTAAATGTAGACAACAATGGGAAAATTAACAGCTGCCTCTCCGTAGCGTAAAAGTTACAATGTAAAAGAATATGTGGGACCGACTCTATCTCAAGACCTGTACAGGGACAACATCTTTGGGAGATAGGCCAACGCAAGAACCTTCCTTGTAATAAATTAGAGGGTATGGCATCAAAACGAGCTCTAGAAAAAGCCCATCTATAGCCATCATATATAATGTTAGAAAGATAAGGAGCAGGTGCAAAACCTGCCCAAGATTTTAAAACTCCATATCTCGAGGGTAGAAGCGCTTCTTCTGTCTGCGCCTCTATATCCATTAGACGTTGGGATACTATAGATTTAGCTTTGGTCAATCCTAGATCGAAAAGACTTACAGGATGAAGCCCAATTGAACCAAGTTTGACCAATATTTTGGAGGACCATTCAGGATATGGGGTGGCAGCTAAAAAGGATGGAATTAGGCCTGTAGGTTTCAAATGCGTTCTTAACCAGTAATAAATCGAAGCAATCCAAATTTTCGTTTTCACTCTTGGCACCCCAATCTCCTGCCTAAGAACTACATTTGCTGTACATTTAGGCGCATTAAATAGTGCTCTAATAAATTTAGATTGAACTTTTTCCAGGTCCTTAAAATTATTATCACTTAAAGTAATTACTTGCATACCATATGTGAGTTGGGTTAAAATCTTTGCATCAAACAATTTTAAGGCCGCTTGAATTACACCTTGGCCTTCCATCCTGAAGAATCTAATAATAGCATTAGCATTTCTCTCAGCTGAGCAGACTGTAGAACTTATATGCGCTGAGGAGCTGCCATTATAACTGAAGGTTACCCCCAGATACTTGTATGTTTTAACTTGCTCTATAGGGTGTCCGTTTATTCTCCGAGTATCTTTTTTATAAGCCCTATTAAAACGAATAATCTTGGTTTTAGAATAATTAATCGTTAATAGTTCCTCGTTACATTTCTTGCTAAAGATTCTTAAGGCTCGGTTAAGACCAACTCTAGTTTGGGACAGTAGGATAGCATCATCTGCGTACATCAGAATTGGAACCCCCTCTCCTCCTGAGAAGTTAGGGGCATGCACATCTACTCCATGAAGAGACTGAATAAGGGAGTTAACATAAATATTAAACAAGGAGGGGGCGAGTAAACAACCCTGTCTTACTCCCTTCTGGGAGGGGATGAATTTAGATAACATTCCTTCACTGTTACATCTGATTTGTAGTTGCGTGTTCTCATGCACTTTAATCATCAGATGTAAAAGTCTTTTATCTATAGTTGAGGAATTCAGCTTTGCCCAAAGTCTTCCCCGAGAGACAGAATCAAAGGCCGCCTTCAGATCCACAAAGGCGACAAAAAGAGATTTCTTAGCTACCCTAACATATTTTTGAATAAAATAATCTAGAACAAGACAATGATCAAGAGTTGAACGACCCTGGGTAAAGCCCGCCTGTTCTTTACTTAAATAATTATCATGTTCAAGCCAATTATGTAATTTAATTTGCAGATGTCTGGAGTACAATTTGCTGATGGTATTTAAGAGACTAATCGGACGATAATTATTAGGGTCTGACCTGATACCTTTCTTGTATATAGGATTAATAATTGCAAGGCCCCAGTCTGATGGAATCTGAGCAGTATGGTCAATATGGGTAAAAAGTCTGGCCAGTATCGGTGACCACCAGTCAACGTTACTCTTAAGAAGATCTGGGGGAATGAAATCACTTCCAGGAGCCTTCCCATTTTTTAACTGCTTAATCATTAAGGTGACCTCTTCTGATGTAACTGGGGGCCAAATAGGCAAGATCTCTGAAGGGACTACCATAGAAGGGGTCAGCTGTGGATCACAATATAATACCTCAAAGTGTTTTTCCCAAATCACAGCGGGTATAACACTTGCCATCATATTACTTTTATTCCCATGTACTCCAGACACAAACTTCCAGAATCCCACATTATCCCTGTTCTTAGTAATCTCTATTAGAGTTTTCCACTTAGATAGCACATGAGCACGTTTTTTTGACTTTAATAGAGCCTTGTAGGCTTTTTTGCTAAGCTGAAAGTCATTTAATTTATTAGAATTTATCATAGCAGCCCTACAACTCGCTATAAGGATCTGCTTAGCCTGAATACATTCTTGATCAAACCACCTTTTATGAAAAGTTTTATTTTTATTATTTTGAGGGGTGTTGGGTCTCGTTAAAATCGGATTGAAAAATTTGATAAGCTCATTATAAAGAGATAGTAAAGAATCACTATCAACAGGAGAACTCATAATCCTGGAATGGAGTGCCATACCCTCCGCTGAAAGCGAACGTACGGTACATTTCTCATCAAGTGCGTTAGTCCATTTATTTTTAATCCTAATATGAACAATCTCCTCATTTTGGGTCCTTCTGGTATACAGATTTGCTGGTTGAACTTCAGTGACCCAACTAAAATTTAACGGAAAATGGTCACTCTCAGGTCTTAAATCAACCTTAAATTGGGACAACCTTGAAAATAAATCCCCAGAAATCAAAATATAGTCAATTGTAGATCTTTTTTGTCCTGAGCAAAATGTAACTTGCCCTGGATAATCACCCTTAACTGAGCCATTTAAAATTAATAAATAACTGAATTTATCTTGGTTCGATAGATTGAATATAATTAAATCATTTGTTTTACCCAAGTTTATTTTTCTTTTTTGAACCATTCCATTGTCCATTACTACTTCACTTTTGCAAAAATGGCAAAAAATGTTGCAATTCTTTTGGTCATACAAACATCATAGAATTCAGTGCAACACCTTATATAGAAGTTCTGCAAAGGGGAGCATAAGCTTTCTGAATTTACAACATTATTACAGAGCCATTCATCTCTCACAGGTGGTTAAATTACTGTATGAAGAATCCACCTCTGACCAAATACAATGGTTTGCTTTTTTAGCAAACCATGGCAATCTCCCTCAAACTGACCCAAATAAGTTCTCACTACCCCTTTACTCTCAGCACTGTTAGCATCTTGGGATCATATGAGACCTATCTTCTTGGCACCAATCTCACATTACCAATCTTTTTTTAATCAAATTTGATTCTTACTAGGCCTCGATAATCTGGCATACAATTCTTGGAAATCTGCTAAGGTTACTACACTTCGTGATCTCACATCCAAGCAGCAGCTATTGACTAAGGTTTCTCTGGAAGCTAAATTGAAAATCAAGGTCCCTTGGATTCAATATTTTCAAATCCATCTCCATTCCATCTTAAAACAACCACATACTGAATTCACATAGATCATTCACCTAGATATTTTCCCCACACACAAAAAAATGTTTTTGAATGGATGGGCTGCTAATTGCACCTCATTCTCCATCATTGAAAGGGTCTCTTTAATGCTTTTTGCATCCAAAACTGTCATTGCGATATACTGGAAAACGACAATGGCACCCACACTTTCACAATTGCATAAAAAACTGTGGGATTTGTATATCATGGCTAAACTCTTGGATAATCTTATGTGTTTTGATAAGATTCCTGCCCCTACTACTTTTGTTACAATGTGGTTTCCTATCTTAGAATACCACTCCAACCAACAGGATATCCTCAAAGTAACTGATGACCTATGGTTATGGTAATGCTTATAAATGTATCCCAGTTGACTACTAGTGTTAGCCTTCATATTTGTTGACCTTATGTTAAGTTTATAGTTGGTACCTTATATCTCTTGCTTTTTTTGCTACAACTGTTATTGTTATTGACACCACAATGCACAGCATCAGGTTAATTTGCTACTCTGTCTACATGATAGTATAACTCTCTGAAAGCTTCTATACTTGTAATGTTATCAAATTTACTAAAATTTCAATAAACTTTATTGTATAAAAAAAGTGTGAGCCAGGGGCTAAAAAACTGTGAGCTAGTTCACACTAACTCACCTTAGAGGGAACACTGATCACTGTGCTCTGTAGTGGTTTTTGGCATTGGGACAGATACCTTGTGTGGGGAGGATGTACCTGTGTGCTTGCCTCCTTCATTTTGGAGACTCCCTTTTGGGGTCATGAGGTGGAACCACTTTAGCCACATGCCCAGCTTGGTAAGGAGACCATGCAGAGGCCAGTGCCCATACAGATCTTGGGTCTTGTCTGTAAAGAGCCAGGCCAAGAATGGCTTAGGGTGCACTGTCAGCACACAGCAAGTAAGGCAAGGGCATCAACTCAAGAAGTGTAGTCAAGGTCCTGTCCAAGGTTATGCACAGAATCAAGAGCTGTCAGGAGTCTAGTCCAAGGGCCAGTCTGTACAGAAGGTCTGAGAATCTGAGAGTTACTTACAAGCAGGTTCAGGAGCAAGATGAAGGCAGGGTCAGGAAATGATCCAAACAGTCACAAGGTTGAGGCAGGAGCCAATGCCGTGGTCATAGAGTCAGAGGGATTTTGGCTTGTTGCTTCCATACCTAACAGCCTCCCTTGGCTGATTTTTATAGCCATATGCTTAAGGGTCATGCTTGCAGCCAGCTGCTCAGGAGTAATCCTGCAACTACTCATTTTTGCTTTCAGTAAGCAGCTGGCATCAGGCCAGGAGGCATGAACTTTGTTGTCTCTCCTGTAGTTCTATTCTTAGCCTCTGTCTGCAGCACTCTAGGAGTGTGGGTGATACCGGGGAGCTGCAAAAAATCAATTGAGTTTCACCTGTTGAATCAGAGCTGGAGGGTGTTGGAGCTGTGAATCCTGAAAAGCCTGCAGCTCATCTTCCTGCTTGCTGGTTTCTGCTGACTCATAGCTGGCTACACAGGGCTCCTCTTCTCCTGAGGAGTCCTCTTCTCCTGAGGAGACCTTGTTATCGCTGAGCCCTGGCTGGCCCACGACATTGTCACTCCAAGGTTATATCCCCCAGGAGGTGGGTTGGGGGTGTGATTATCTGGCAGCAGGCAGGCCACCCAGTGTTGGATCTGTCTCCATGCTGCATCAATGCTCCTTTGACTGTAATCAATAAAAATGTGGCCACATATTTTATCCAAACACTGGTTTCTGTGGTTTTCTTCTGCTGCATTGCCCTCCTATCCTCCCTAGACTTGCAACTAAGCCTTTCTTTCAGGTGCTTCTTCATTTCACAAAGCCTTATCTTGGGAAAAAGCTTTATCATAAGAACATAAGAACATAAGAGAAGCCAATGTTGAATCAGGCCAATGGCCCATCTAGTCCAACACTCTGTCACACAGCGGCCAAAATATACCAGGTGCCATCAGGAGGTCCAGCAGTGGGGCCAGGGCACCAGAATCCCTCCCACTGCTGCCCCCTCCAGCACCAAGAATAGAGTGCATCACCTGCCCCAGACTGAGAGTTCTCATTTTTACTGTAGTAAAAATCCTGTCCTTTAAAGAAAAGTCCTTATAATGACTGATACAAGTTTCAGAAACACTCAGCTTTGTTATTTAGATATACTTTTTTTCTGAAAGGAGTTAACTCATTGGGTTTGCAAACTGTTTGTCATTTCTGAGAATGAGGAGCTACTTGAAACAATACAAATTTGAATAGCATATATTGAGTAAAACAAGAAAACATTTTTCCCTTATGCCCAAGGCAAGCAAAAGTATAATAACCTCACCATGCTTTGACAAAAGGCCTTTAGTCAACACTACAGCCATATCTGACAACTGAGACAACCGTTAGGCCTAAGGCATTCAAACGTGACATTTTAAATAGAAGGTGCATTGAGGTGTAAAAACCATGTAGTGGATTTTCTAGCAATACAAAGGTAAATTTGCAGGTGGCTGCCTTTCAGTGCTCTTCATAGCTGCTTTTTTTAAAATCAGTTGTGCTGCACTGGGGGAACAAAATTTACAAGTTGCTTGAGACAGTAGCTTTTAGTGCTCTTTTGAAAGAAGTAAAATTTACAAGTTGCTGATGAAGGCTTGCAGCACAGCACATTATTGGCTTTTCTTGGTTTCCAGAAAGTCAAATTTACTAAACATTTTATGAGTTGGCTGTATTTGCACTGCAGCAGTAAGGCAGCATCCATGGGCTACTGTCCAAAGTCATCCCCAGCAATTCTTCCATTGTACTCTCTACACAGGAATACTCTATAACCACTTAATCTTGCGTAGGTTCAATGACCTTTCCTAAGTATAACGTACTCTACTAATTCCATTTATGCCAACTTCAGGAAACTGCTTGGACCAGCAGAAAGCCCTGGATGGTAACTGACATTAACAATCAAGTTACATTTGCCATATGAATTCACCTTTAGTTCTTTTCCTGTTGTAGTTTTTTAATCATATGCTGAGTGGCTTACCATATAGACTGAATAAATTTATTCATACCAGAAAACCCATCTTTCTGATGGAGTTTAATTGTACAAAAAAACAAAAACACCAAACTGGTCCATGAGATGAGCTACAGCACCCATGTGTTAACATGCAATGCAGTTGGCACTTAGGGTGATTTGAAGTGAGAAATCATTCACAGTTTTGGGATTGGCTGTCATCAATATACTGATGGTATCAAGCTCTGAATGTCCTTATCCAGATCTCCTGGTGATATGGTAGAGGCCCTGGATTTCTGACTGTCTGCTGTGGTTAAATGTCTGAAAGAAGAAATTGAAATGAAATTCTGAAAAGATACAGGTAATGCTGGTAGGAAAAGTGGAAATCTTAGAGGACATTGTGCTTCCCATCTTTCATGGGGGTTCAGCTAACCCTTGCTCTGAGCCATTTAACACCTTGCTTTCTGCTCCCCATGAAAAGTTGTGGGGAGCAGAAAGCAGAGGTCACAAACCGCTATGAACTGATTTGTGTAGTGAACCAGCTTCTCAGTTCTTATTGATTCATGGTTTGTTTTGTGGTTCAGCCATGAAGCATGAAATAAAACGAACTGCAAAAATGTGGTTTGTGCCTGTCACTACATAAATCCCATTCTACAGCCACTCCGTAGGCTGCCCTTCAGTTACAAGGTTCATTTCAAGGTATTGGTTATCACATACAAAACCTTTCATGACCTCAGACTCTCAAAAGAACATAAGAGAAGCTAACGTTGGATCAGGTCAATGGTCCATCCACTCCAGTGCTCCGTCATACAGAGGCCAAAAATACCAGGTGCCATCAGGAGGTCCACCAGTGGGGTCAGGACACTAGAAGCCCTCCCACTGTTGCCTCCCCCCAAGCACCAAGAATACAATGCATCACTTGCCCCAGCCTGAGAGTTCCTATCTATACCTTGTGGCTAATAGCCACTGATGGACCTCTGCTCCATATGTTTATCTAATTGTCTCTTGAAGCTGTCCAGGCTTGTAGTTGCTGCCACCTCCTGTGACAGTGAATTCCATTTGTTAATCACTCTTTGGTAAAAGTACTTCCTTTTATCTGTTCTAACCCAACTGCTCAGCAATTTCATGGAGTGCCCACAAGTTCTTGTATTGTGAGAAAGGGAGAAAAGTACTTCTTGCTCTACCTGCTCTATCCCATGCTCTATCCCTGCTGGACCTCCTGATGGCACCTGGTATTTTTGGCCGCTGTGTGACAGAGTGTTGGACTAGATGGGCCATTGGCCTGATTCAAGATTGGTTTCTCTTATGTTCTCTTATGTTTTTATGTTCTTATGCATAATCTTATAAACCTCGATCATGTCACCCTTACCCATCATTTCTCCAAGCCAAAGAGCCCCAAGCGTTTTAACCTTTCTTCATAGGGAAAGCGTGCCAACCCTTTTATCATTCTAGTTGCCCTTTTCTGCACTTTTTCCAATGCTATAATATCCTTTTTGAGGTGTGGTGACCAGAACTGTACACAGTACTCCAAATGAGGTCTCATATCTGCTGGACTGCTTCTTCCTCTGTGCTCCACCATGACAGCTTCACTCATCTGAGCAGGGTCTTCTGCAGGTGTCATCATACAAACTGACAAGATCAACAATTGCTTGTACATTCTCTTTTGTGGCCTGTCTCTCTTGGCATTCTGCAAACTATGCAAAACTGAATTATTCATGAGGGTATTACTACACAGGTAATAGAGCTATGCTATAGCAGAATGGTTCCAAAAGATGTTACGGTAAGGGAATATGGAATGTGAACTATAGTACTGTGTATAGTGCATATTGTCTGTTGCTGTATGTATTGTCCTACTATGTAATTTCTGAACCTTTTAACATGTTGTGTTAAGACTTATGCTTTGTTTCAGCTTTGTCTCAGATTTATGCTTGGTTTCTGATTTCTGCAGTCCTAATCCTATTACGTTGCTTACTGAATGTCCCATTCTCTTGCTTGTATTGATGTACACTATATAATTGGCCCTGAGTCTCAATGAGATAGCTGGACTATATATAAAATAAATACTGTACAAACATATATATCCCAATTGCCCTTGAATCCTATCCTTTCTTAAGACCAACTAGGTTTTATTTATTGCAGTGGGAAGAGATGGTATCAACTTGGACACCACATTAACCTTCCATATTCTGGGCTTTGTGCTAAGGAAGGACAGGGATTCAAACTGCACCCAGATCAGAGACATTTTAATCCTTCATCTTCTGTCCTTCTTCTTATCCAATTAACAGTCTCAGACCTAAGACCTTACGGATTAAATACTAAGAATTTGATCTCCTTGTTCTTGATCTCTATGGAAGCTTCTGTGTTTTGTGTTCACTGTGGAAAGTGTGGGTCATATACCCATGCCACAACCACAGTTTTCAGGAAGGGAGTCTGAAGAACTGAGTCAAATTGAGGTGACAAGAGAAGAACTTTGAGACCTAATGAGGAAATTAAAAACTGATGTCTCCAGATCCTAATGGCATATACCTGAGAGTACTTAGGGAACTCAAATGTGAGACAGTTGATCTACTAACTGTATATGTAACCTATCACTAAGTTCAGCTACTGTACCGGAAGACTGGAGAGCATTACATGTTACATCATTTTTGAAAAAAGGGATCTAGAGGGGAACCAAGAAATTACAGGCCAGTCAGCCTGTCCCAGGCAAATTAGTAGAAACTGTAATCAAAGATAAAATTATTAAGCATCTAGAGGAACAAAGACTGCTGAAGGAAAATCAGCATGGTTTCTGCAAAGGGAAGTCCTGCCTTACCACTTTTGAAGTTATTTGAGAAAGTGAACAAGCATGTAGACAACGGTAACCTGGTGGACATTATGTACTTGGACTTTCAAGAAGCTTTTGACAGGGTAACTTACCAAAGACTCCTGAGTAAACTTAGCTGTCATGGGAAAAGAGAACAGGTTTTCTTATGGATTAAAAACTGGTTAAATGACAGGAAGCAAAGAGTAGGGATAAATGGACGGTTCTCACAATGGAGGGAAGTAAGCAGAGGGGTCCCATAAGGATTAGTATTGAGGCTGGTACTATGTCATTTATTCATAAATGATCTGGAACTGGGGGTGAGTTCTGTAGTGGCCAAGTTTATAGGTGACACAAAATTATTCTGGGTGGTGAAAACCAAGACTGCCTGTGAAGAGCTCCAAGAGGATCTCCATCAATTGGGTGAGTGGGCAACAATGTGATGAATCAAGCCCAATGTTGGCAAGTATAAGGTGATGCACATTGGAACCAATATTCCCTCTAAAGTCCACAGTATTGTGAGCAAAAATTCTGCCTCATGAGCAAAAACACCTAGTAGCATTAAAGTTGTGAGTGGGTCTACATCTGACTATTGCATAAATGAGTTTTTTAGAAGATTATTTCCATAACATTGTATAAATCTCAGAATGAATTCTTTTAAATTATATTTTAAGAATAATTTAAACATTATAAGAGAAAACAGACTCAAGTCAAATTTAATCACAGAATATGTTGTCCTTTATGGGGGGGGGTAGACTAGGCCTCCAGAGAACAGATCTACTCTCCCCTTTCCACTATAGTAGTAGACCTGGCCTCCGGAGAACAAGTCTACCCTCCCCTTTTCACAATATTGGTAGACCTGGCCTCTGCAGAACAGGTCATCTGATCACCTCTTTGTTTACATGGTATTTTATGATATTTTATGAGTAAATTCTTTTAATACTATTTTAATTGTATTATTTAATTGCTGTACATCACTCTGAGCCCATTTGGGGAGGATGGTATATAAATATAATAAATAAATAAAATAAACAGGTCTACCCACCCCAGTCTACTATATTAGTAGACTTGACCACAGACTGTCACCCTGCATCAAACCTCAGAATACATACCAGCACTTGGGGAGAGGGGGACTCTTGCAGTCTACTTTGGTTTTTTTAGTGAAATATGACAAATTACAGGTCAAGTACAACAGCAGAGAAACAATCACTGTCAAAATCCTGCCTAACCTAACAAATAGGAAGTTGCTTAAATGTTATCAACCTGCCCAAATGACTTATTTATTCACATATTTATATCTCACTTTTCCCTGTGACTCCAGGTAGCTTACAAATCATACTGAAAAAGCATAATAGGGGCGTGCAAAAAAAAAAGAAAAAAAGATTTTTCCCAGCTCCGTTATAGCCTATGGGGACCATTATAGTCAATCTGGGGATATCTGGGGCTCAGGGGTGGTGGTGTTTTGAGGTAGAGGCTCCAAATTTGCAGCATAGCTGATGGCGCCTCTTCTGAAAAAAACAAATCCACCCAAGATTCAAAAAGATTGGACTGGGGGCCCAGTTCTATGGGCCCCAGAAGGAGGTGCCCCCATCCTCCATTGTTTCCAATAGAAGGAAAAATACCCTCTCCATTTACTTGTGAGCTGAAGCCAAAATCCCTGAGCCACCTAAAATTTTGTGCACCAGTGCCCCATAGTGCAGTTTAGAGGGAACTCTAATTGAGACAAAAAATCCCAGCTTCAAGTATAGGCTAATGGGGTGTGAACTTGCTGAGACTAAGAGAGAAAAAGATCTTAGGGTCATAGTGGATAGCTCATTAGAAGCATCAAACCAGTGTGCTGAAGTGAAACTAAAGGCAATTCTATGTTAGGGATTATTAGGAAAGGAATTGAGCATAAAACGGCCAATATTATAATGTCCCTGTGTAGATCATAGTATGGTATGGCTTCATT
This sequence comes from Gekko gecko, assembly GCA_029375565.1. Taxonomy (NCBI): domain Eukaryota; kingdom Metazoa; phylum Chordata; class Lepidosauria; order Squamata; family Gekkonidae; genus Gekko; species Gekko gecko. Next base: position 83,037,155 of record JAPDNY010000007.1, read on the forward strand.
TGGAATACTGTGTACATTTCTCATCACCATATCTAAAAAACGACATTGCAGAGCTAGAAAAAGTATAGAAGAGGGCAACCAAGATGATTAGGGGGCTGGAGCACCTTCCCCATGAGAAAAGGCCTTGGAGTCTGGGATTTTTCAGTTTAGAATAGAGACAATTAAGGGAGGACATAATAGAGGTTTATAAAATTATGCATGAGGTGGAGACAGTTGACAAGGAGAACTTTTTCTCCCTCTCCAGAAATAGTAGAACATGAGAACATCCAGTGAAGCTGATGGGCAGTAGATTCAGGACGGACAAAAGGAAATACTTCTCTACACAGAGGGTGATTAAAATGTGAAATTTGCTGACAGAGACTGTAGTGATGGCCAAAGGAATAGATTTAAAAGATAGCTTTATCAGTGGCTATTAGCCATGGTGAATGAGGAGAACCTCCATGTTCAGAGGCACTAATCTTCTGAATCCCAGAGCCAGGAGGCAACATCAGGGGAAGGCTTCTGCCTCTATGCCTTGTTGTTGTTCCTCCAGAGGAACTGTTTGATCACTGTGTGAGACTGTGTGAGACTGGATGCTATACTAGATGGACTACTGGTCTGATCCAGCAGGGCTCTTCCTTCTTATATTCTTATGAAGTGCCACTTGACCTTGATCTAAACAATCATCACAATAATATAATATGTATGTTATGTGCAGATGACCAAGGAACAATCATGCTGTAATGACTACTGTGATCTTTTTTGTTGCTGTTGTTCTGATCTATCTTCAGATTTTAAACCTGCAGGCAGGTTCAGTTTACATTTCTGTTTTGTTCCTAGCAATGCTAATATTTATAAATAATTATAAAAATGAATAACATCAAAATGAATGTGGGTAACCAGCTTGATATCCCTCCTTCCACCAGAAGGGCAGATTGGGAGGTTAAAATGGATCAGAACTAAGCTAAGTTGAGCGGCAGTCAGCTAGGTGTGTAACAGAAGGGAAGGCAATGAGTGAGCCTGTAATTATAATGGCTGTTGGGCAGGTCCAGCTCAAGCAACCTCTGCAGCCCTACAGAATCATTGGGACTTAGTTTGCCTTGCTCCTGGCCACTAATGGCTCGCCAAGGCAGCCACCTGCTGGGAACTTTTCCAGTAACTTAAAGAACCAATCTGCCCATGTCCTCTGCCTATTACATGGGATTTGTAGCATTGGAATATTATGGGTGGAGTGTTAATAGTATAATTCTGATATCTGAGTTTGCCATATTATTTCAGAAAGAGAGTAACCAGAGTAATGACTAGAATCCAGCTCTGTAATATGAAAAAACAAACAATATTTAGCTGTACTACAAAGGATTGCTCCTCAGCCAGTGTTCACCAGACATCATCTTTCTGACTAGATTGGAAGTGGATACAGTATCTTTACAATCTCATGGTTTTTAAGGATTAGCATAAAATTAGCTGTAGCCCTCTGATTCATGATAAAATTCCAGTCTGACCCTCTGTGCTGAGCATGTTGCTCATTCCTGTTTTCAGGTATTACCGTAGAATAGAGTTTTCAATGGTGGAGAAAAAGAAATACTGGTCTTGTTATTTGCAAAAGTGAGAAATTTGTTTTGAATGCAGTCTAATTTAAATTATGAAACATAAATTGTGTATTAAGTACTTCAGGCTAAGTTGGTGCAAAACATATTAATATTTATCATCTTTAATGATGGGGAATGAAAAAGTATAATTATACACATTTCACATTTTATACTAGTTCATTCAGCATGATTTCCTAGAACTGAACTAAAAGCTGTAAACCATTCAATATCTAAAACAATTTATCTAGTTAGAAACACAAAGAGAAATTGGAGTAAATAAAAAGAGTTTTCTGTGGGAAAAGAAATCTCTTCAAGTAGTTCCTGTGAAGTGAGCCCTGCTCCACTCTGCTAATATTAATGCAAATGAACAACACCTGAAGTTAATATGCCAGGGAAATGTTTGGAGACTAGACTTTGCTTTATGTTTAGGCTAGATAAGGAGAAATGTTGTCCTGTTTCATGTCTCTTTCCTGAATTCTTGTTTCCTTTATTCCCTTCTCTAATACTGCTGTTGAGATGTCACATTTCAAAAACAAAAGGCAAAATGATCCAATTGACAGCATACACAGTTGCATAGGAACTCCACATGGGATAAATGGCACTTCATGATCATAGCTAAAGTGATATTTTTCATTGGAGACTTATCTGCATACCTGTTCTCTGAAAATTGGACTAATATAAGCACTAACATCACATTGTTCCCCCCTCAAAGTTACAGTTAGCATTACAGAAAACTCAGGACCAAACTAGATGTGATACCATCCTTGTGGCTGCCACAAGGATGGTGGCTGTTGTTTTCTCTGTGTGATTTAGCTGGACACTACCCAATAGAGAGAGCAGAAATAGCAATAGCAGCAGGAGAGGTTTAACTGCAATAGGATTACCAGATTTTCTTTGACAGTTTTTGGAGGCTGTTCCTTCTATTGTGTTCTAGCAGAAGACAGAGATGACCAGCTCAGGAAAGGATGGCTTAACTTTTCTCCATCAGAATCCTCCTACAAGACGATTTCAACTACCAAGAGAAGTGCAAATTCATTTCCACAAGGGAGTGGTCAGAGACAAGATATTAAGAGAAGTGAATGCCTCACCACTGATGATGAAAGAAACAGAAATAAATGTTTTGAAAGAAATCCCTTGGAGAGTTAGAGAAAAAAGGAAAGGATATTCCAATTTGACAACAGTGCTGAGAAACAATACTATAAACTACAGATGGCTCTTGCCCAAAGGCTTGTTTTTCACTTTCAAAGGTAAAAGATATAGAATAACATCAACTTTCAAAGCAGAAGACTTTTTGAAAACTTTTGGAGATGAGCTTTCAACAGAACAAGAGGAGAAGGAAGAGGGAGAGGAAGACGGTAAAGAGGAGGAAGAAGATGAAGCTCTACAAGGTGCGGTAGCAGTGGGCAGGAAACCACAGAAAAAAGAAAACCGGGAACAACAAGGAAATCACCAATCAACACAAGACAACCGATGAGAGAGAAACTGGGACAAAAGAATTCTAACCAGAATGGATAGATTATAGTCTAGGGCAGGTGCTGCACTCTATTCTTGGTGCTGGGGGGGGCAGCAGTGGGAGGGCTTCTAGTATCCTGGCCCCACTGGTGGACCTCCTGATGGCACCTGGTATATTTTGGCTGCTGTGTGACAGAGTGTTGGACTAGATGGGCCATTGGCCTGATTCAACATTGGCTTCTCTTATGTTCTTATGTTCTTATATCCGTCAATGTAAACAGTTTAAATGGGCCACAGAAAAGAAGGAGAATATTTTACCAACTCAGAAAACAAAAACAGGATATAATATGCCTTCAAGAGACACATATTAAAAGAGGAGATGAAAAACACTTACAGGTTAAAGGACTTGGAAAAATCTTCATAGCATCAGATAAGGAGAAGAAGAAAAGAGGAGTAGCCACATTTGTAAGAGACCATTTACAGCCTGAACAAATATATGCATCACAAAATGGAAGAATTTTAATAGTTGCAATACAAAGACAAATGAAAAGAATGCTCATTGTGAATATCTATGCCCCCAATCAACACCAAGAAAAATTCTATAGAAGATTACAAAGTTTGGTTACTCAACAGGACTTTGATAAAAAGGAAGACAGGAAAAAAAGCATCTAGGGGAAGAAGAGAGGAGGCAATGAATTCCCACCCCTTTTGTGTCAACTTATGGAAGAATTGAAATTAGTAGATGCTTGGAGAGTAAGGAACCCTAATAAACAACAATATTCATATTTCTCAGGTAGACACGACTTGTGGTCTAGATTGGATATGTGTTGGATCTCAAGTATGGCTATTAAAGACTTATTGGAAGCAGAAATTAAAGCTGGAACATATGCTGATCATCAACCTATTACTTTGGAATTGCAAGAAATGAGACCTAAAAGTAGATAGACATTGAATACATCCTTGTTGAAAAATGACAAGTGACAAAGAAAATGAAAGAGGATTTTCAGTTCTTCTTTAAAGAAAATATTCAACCTAACATGCCCATAAAAGTGATATGGGATGCTTTTAAGGCATTTGCCAGTGAGCAATTGATAAGAGAATCTGCCTGAGTAAATAGACAAAGGAGACAAGAATATATTAAGCTCAAGGAAGGAATTTGGATTCAAGTAGAGAAAATGATGGCAAACTCAAACGCTCCAGATGTGAAATCTAAACTTAAGCTGAAGTGTGTACTTCACATAAGATGAAGTGTGTACTTATACACGAGCTAGCCAAGAAACTGGCATTTGCTAAGCAAAACTTTTTTTGGGAACGCCAACAAACCAACAAGGTGGCTTGCTTATAAAATCCAACATTGAAAAGAGAAATCTTATATAAAAGTTCTAAACAAGCAAGATGGAATGGAAACAAATAAACTTCAAGAGATGGACATTATAGTGGAAAATTTTTATACACAAACAAAATTCTGATGAAAAAGAAATTAAGAATTATAGACCGATTTCATTATTAAATGTGGTTTATAATTTTTTTTGCTTTGCTAGTAGCTGATAGAGTTAAAAAAATGTCAAAAACAATTCATAAAGATCAAGCAGGATTCTTACCTAAAAGACAAATAAAGAATAATCTAAGAAAAGTACTTGATTACAGCAGCTAGACTGACTTTTGCTCAATGTTGGAAACAAGATAAAGTACCTGAAACATGGGAATGGATTAAAAAGACGTTGTTTATGGCAGAAATGGACAAACTAACAAGAAAGTTAAACAACGAAGAAGATGAAACTTTTTTTGAAGACTGGAAAGACTTTCAAGAATATCTGTTGAAAAATTGGGATATTAAACGTGGTTTGATTTGTTTTGATAGTTATTAAGAAGAAAATGAAAGAGAGTTAGTTTTTTGAATTGTTACCGTTAGTAAGAGAATATAAGTTTAGAAGTAATTGTAATAGAATAAGAGAGACATTAATGGGGTTGGAGCAGTGCGGGAAGCCTTGTTTGGGGGAGAGAGGGAGTAAGAAAAATGGATATGTAGTGATTTGTTTAAATTGTATGAACATGTGATATATCCAATAAAAAACTGTATTGCAAAAAAAAAAAAAAAAGAATAATCTAAGAATAATCTATGAAAGACAAATAAAGAATAATCTAAGAATAAACTATGACTGCATCATAGATGTTATTGAATATTATGAAGTACATCCAGAAAAGCAACTGGCATTAATCTTTTTAGATGCAGAGAAGGCTTTTGACAATGTTAACTGGTCATTTGTGATGGAAGCTCTAAAAATGGCAGAAGCAGGAGTGGAGTTTGTCAAAATGATTCAAGCCATTTATACTAAACAGAATACAACCATCATGATTAATGGGGATCAGACCCAAAATTTTGAAATCCAAAAAGGAACGAGACAAGGTTGCCCTCTTTCACCACTTTTATGCATTTTTGCTTTGGAAATACTTAATGATTCAATTAGAAATGAAAATCAGATCACTGGACTTAAGGTGAGAGGAGAAGAGTACAGATTATTGGCATTTCCGGATGATCTAGTGTTTATTTTAGAGAACCTGCTATCCTCAGTACTTAAACTGAAGGAGGAACTTCAAGACTACGGACAAGTAGCAGGTTTTAGAGTAAATATTAATAAAACAAAGATTTTGACTAAGCATATTGACTCAAACAGAAGGTAAAATTACAAGAAACTTCAGGCTTTTAGATACAAGAAAAAATAAAATATTTGGGAATTATGATGACAAATAAATGCAGTACCCTACAAGAAAACAATTATAAAGAACTCTTGAAGACAACTAAACAAGATTTAGAAAAATGGAAAAACTTACAGATATCGCTAATGGGACAAATAGCACTAATTAAAATGAATGTTCTTCCCAGATGGATATTCTTATTTCAGACAATCCCTATCCTGCAAAATCAAAAAATGTTTAAAGAATTGGATCAGCTAGTTTCAAAATTTATTTGACAAGAGAAGCACCCTAGAATAAGACTGAAGGCTTTACAAGACTTTAAGCAAAGAGGAGGTTTCGGATTTTCAAACTGGACCTTGTACTATAGAACTGCAGCATTAGCTTGGATTAGGGATCAGTTTATTCTAGAAGATAAAAGAACATTAAAACTAGAAGACCATGATTTAATGATGGGATGGCATGTGTTTGTATGGTATGGGAAGGCATCTCTGCATAAATATTTCAAACAACATTGGCTTTGGGCCTCCCTACTGAAGGTTTAGGAAACTACATATAAGCAATTTTATACAAAGAATTAAAAACTAATTGCCCCCTTGGAGGCTTTTACATTATCAAATATTTATGAGGAAGAGATACGAAAAAGATATCAGGACATTTTGAATTCAAAGGATGAGTTGAAACCATTGGAGGATTTATCGTGGTGGCAAAAATCTCAAATAGTATCCAGATACTCTAAAGATAAGAAAATAGGCTTCCATGAAAACTTGTTGGAGATTGAGAAGATAATGACATCTACTGACCAAAAACTCATAAAAAGAATATATGCTTTTACTTGATGAGATGATGTTAGAGGAAACAGTTAAAGGGAATATGATTCAATAGACCCAAAATATAGGTCATAATATAGATTTAGAGCAATGGGATTAAATTTGGAAGAAAAATGTAAAAATTACAAAAGCTACAGTTTACAAAGAAAATGTATATAAAATGTTTTATAGATGGTATCTAACTCCAGAGAGATTAGCGAAATACAATAGTAAATGTTCAAATAAGTGTTGGAAATGTGAAAACAAGATGGGCTCATTTTACCATATGTGGTGGCATTGTGAAATAACTAAAAAGTACTAGATATGGACTTATGAAGTGATTCAAAAGGTATTAGGTGCGGCTATACCGTTCACACCAGAGGTATTATTACTGAACATTTTACTGAGAGACGTTAATAAAGATGATCATTACCTGGTTGTATATTTAACCACAGCAGCAAGAATTGTGTATGCCAAATATTGGAAGACATCTGAAATACCCACCAGGCAAGAATATCTCAATAAGGTTTTAGAAGCAGCTGAAATGGACAAATTGACTTTATTGATGACTCTGTATTTCAGAATACATGGTGATGATTTTATAATTGGTATAATGCTTATGTGTAGGTGGATATGATGGAATGGCAATTTATTAGACAGAATATACTTAGATAACCCTATAATAGAGAAGTGAATGAAATTACATATACTCACTTATTATAAAACTATGGGTTGTTGTTCTTTTAGGCATAGTTAATGCGTTAACTATGAGGCTTTGTTACCCTCTTTTTTGTGTTTTATGTGTGTGTTTTTATTGTTTGTAATGTTATGTAATTATTTTTGTAAAATTTAATAAAAAAAATTCTGTCCCTATGGACAGTTAAATAACAAGAATCCTCCTTTCGTTTTCTGCATGACGCAGATTACTTTGCTGTGTTTCCCCCCCAACAGCTTTGTTTTTTGTTAGTATCCAATTCCCATTATTCTAACCTTGACAGGAACCTGGTTTGCTAGTCTGGAGGATTATGCCAACTAATGGTACAACAAGACCAGTTATTATAAACTCTATTCTATACTCTCCAGATTGAATCAGATAGACAACTCACCCTCACCCCCTATCCCCATGAACCTTTAATTTTTTTGTATTTGCCACATATTGGGAAACAAATTGAGCTAAATGAATCCCTTGTGATGAATCTGGCTGCAAAATTTTAGCCAGCCCAGATACAAAAAAGAAGCAGTTACCATGAGCAAGATGTCTGGATGCACTGTGGCTAATTTTCCACGTGACTGTTGGTATATCATTCTTGCTCTTGGTATCTCTGTTTTTGTTGATGCAGCTTGCAAGGGCTTTTACCCTTTGGCAGTTTGTCTATTGTTTTGTATGTTCATGGCTAAATAAGTTTGTAATTGTAATTTTGGCTACAATGTCCATGGACAACAAAACAAAGTTTGACTCCAGTGGCAAAGTTTTATTCAAAGTGTAAGGTCTCATGTGCAAAGCACACTTCTTTGGACAAATTGGAATAAAATCTGCTCAAGGATTACTTACAGGAAAAAAAGAGGGTGGGAGGCAGCCGTTAGGAGGGGCCACTCAGAGCCAAAATGCATATGCAAAGCTGAAATTGGATCTGGTGGCTGGTAAGACCAATGGATAGCAGCAAATTACCATGTAAATGTAAGAGTTAACAAAAAGATGTGAGAATGAAACTAGAATCCAGCAGTACCTTCAAAACAAGTCAAGCTACATGTCCTACTATATATGCTATTTCAACCTTAGCTATATTTATTGCTCAGTTACTTATACATCTTGACTCTAATTAGCTCTTCCTGGCAACTAAACCCCCCCCCCAACTGCATGTAATATTTGAGGAGATCTGTTTCAATGTATATGAAGAAGTGGGCACACGTTGAGTCTCTGTTCTCCCATATACACAGGGTTGAGCTTGGTTTTTCTTGGGGGTACTGCTGGACTCTAGCTTCATTCTCACATGTTTTTGTTAACTGTTTAATTTACATGCTAATTTGCTGCTATCCATTGATCTTACCGGCCACCTGGTCTAATTTCAGCTCTGCATATACATCTTGGCTCTGAGTGGTCCCTCCTAATAGTTGCCCCCACCCTTTTTTTCCCTGCAAGTTACCCTTGAGCAGATTTTATTCCATTTTGTCTGAAGAAGTGTGCTTTGCACATGAAAGCTTATAGCATGTGTAAAACTCTGTTGATCTTAAAGGTGTCAATGACTCAAACTTTGTTCTGCTGCTTCAGACCAACATTTTTCTTCATGGACTACAAAGTCTTGCATATTCTCATACACATGTATCTGGATCAATGAGGGAGCAGTGGCGCAGGCAGTAAGTGAAGCCTGCATAACATCTGGCCGAGCAGCTTCGGCTGTTCAAGCCCCACTGCGGCTGGAGTGAGCTCCCGGCCCTTTGTCCCAGCTCCCGTCCACCCAGTGGCTCGAAAGCCCGTAAAAAGGCAAATAGACAAATTGGGTACCTGCTCTTAGAGCGGGGGGGCACCCATCTCTTGTGGAGTAGCGGCGACAGTGGCATGAGCAGCGAGTGGCAGCGATGGCAGAGAAGTATGGTGGCAGCTGGCGAGGCTGGCGAGCGAGAGGAGGCTGGACCAACAGGTGTGGAGGTGGGGTGACACGACAGGCCGGAGCCTGATGGACAGAGGCCAACAGCGAGCATGCGCAAACATGCGTTCAGCCCAGACTTAAAGGTGTCGCAATAACCAGAAGGTCGTAATAAATCAAAGACCAGCGCCAAGAGGACGTCGTCCACAGACAACAGAACAGAAAAAACAACTTGCTACAAAGGGTGCCTGGTAGGTTAGTCACCCCCTCCCTTGTATGTGGCCCTAGATTAGGACTTGTACCGATTAATATTTGTGTGTAAACCCTTGGGGTTAGAGCGGTATAGAAATTGAAAGTATAAATAAATAAATAAATAAATAATGAGATCCGCATCCAGGAATACATTAAAAAGTCTGCCCTGGTGACTTTGGTTTATAGGATGTTCACATAACACACAAAAGATCCCTTAATGCTTGGAAAATTCTCTGGGTTTTTTATATTCCTTAACTTCATCAAGACCCTCTCTGTTAATGGCCTAAGGCCCAGTATAGCACATCACATCAGTTTCTCCATTGTGAATCTTTCTATAAATTGCCTTCAAAAATTTTGTGCTTTTCATACAATAAATGTGTGAGGATGGAGAGTGACAGAGCTGCTTTTAAATTTTAATATTTCAGACTTGTGGTAAACTCAGAGACACAGAATTACAGAATAGCCCATGTAATATGCAAGTGACTAATATATTGACCACAGAAATGGACTTCTGCTTGAATATAAGAAAATCCAATTTTTGAATATATATTTTTTTTTAAATGACAGTGTTATGTGACATTTATGCTTAAAATTGATGAAAGAAGAGTGGGAAGGATAGAGAAATATGTCCTAATGTCCTTGCAATCCCTGTGGTTTGTAGATTAAGGATACCACCTCTATTGGAATGCCACACTCCCGGCCCATGCAGGTGATATAAAAACTAGTGATAAAGCATGGACAGGTTGTCATATCATACCAACTGATCTCATGTATGACCTTTGCATAATGACTGGTTTTCTGTTTAGTTATATGCATACCATTAATTAATTAAAGTATTTATATACCATTTTGTTCCTCAAAGCAAACAAACATATCAGGGCCTGACAAATTGTGATCAAGGGTATTACAGGAACTAGCTGATGTAACTTTGGAGCCTCTGTCCATCGTTTTTGAGAATATTTGGAGAACAGTTGAGATACCAAAAGACTGGAAGTGGGCAAATGTTGTCCCCATCTTCAAGAATGGGAAAAAGGAGGATCCAGGTAACTACCAATCTGTCAGCTTGACACCCATATCTGGTAAGGTTTTAGAACAAATCATCAAATAGTCCTTGAGCATTTATAAAAGTCACCTATGATTACTAAGAGCCAGCATGGGTTGCTCAAGAACAAGTCATGTCAGACTAATTTTATCTCCTTTTTTGAGAGAGTCACTACTTTGTTGGATCAGGGGAATGCTGTGGACATAGTTTATATTGATTTTTGTAAGACTTTTGATAAGGTTCCACATGATATTCTTGTTGACATGGTAAAAGAAAGTTAAACCAGAACTAATGGATTGAAATTAAATGAAGCGTTTTCCTAAACATTAGGAAGAACTTCCTAACATTTAGAGAAGTTCCTCAGTGGAACAGGCTTCTTTGGGAGGTGGTGGTCTCTTGTTCTTTGGAGGTTTTTTAAGCAGAGGCTAGATGGCCATCTGACAGCAATGCTGATTCTGAGTCACTTTGAATTTAGGCAGATCATGAGGGAGAGTGTAGGAAGAGATGAGTCAGTGCTTGGCTCTCATGGCCCTTTCTTATAAGCCCAGGGTAATAGCAATCAACACTTTGAGCTCAGGAAGGAATTTTCCTCCAGGCCAGATTGGCCCAACAATCCTGGAGATTCCCCCCCTTCATCTAGGTATAGCATAGGGGTCACTGGGGGAGTGTGGGGTGGAAAGTAGCTGTGAATTTCCTGCATTATGCAGGATGTTGGACTAGATGACCCTTAGGGTCCCTTTCATGCGCTAGGGTTGCCAGATCCTTTGGAAACTCTGGCAGGGGGATGGAGGGAACATTCTAGGAGCTGGAAGCATTGTCATACGATGTGCCTATGTCACCTGGAAGTGATGTAGGCACTTTGGTGATGTTGGGGGTGATGCTCTGTTTTTTGGACAAAACTCTGTGGTAAAATCAGACATAAGAACATAAGAACATAAGAACATAAGAGAAGCCAATGTTGAATCAGGCCAATGGCCCATCTAGTCCAACACTCTGTCACACAGCGGCCAAAATATACCAGGTGCCATCAGGAGGTCCAGCAGTGGGGCCAGGGCACCAGAAGCCCTCCCACTGCTGCCCCCTCCAGCACCAAGAATAGAGTGCATCACCTGCCCCAGACTGAGAGTTCTCATTCTATACCCTGTGGCTAATAGCCATTGGTGGACTTCTGCTCCATATGTTTATCTAATTTCCTCTTGAAACTGTCCATGCTTGCAGCTGCCACGACCTCCTGTGGCAGTGAATTCCATATGTTAATCACTCTTTGGGTGAAGAAGTATTTCCTTTTATCTGTTCTAACCCGACTGCTCAGCAATTTCACAGAGTGCCCACGAGTTCTTGTATTGTGAGAAAGGGAGAAAAGTACTTCTTTCTCAACCTGCTCAATCCCATTCATAATCTTATAAACCTCGATCATGTCACCCCTCAGCCGTCGTTTCTCCAAGCTAAAGAGCCCCAAGCATTTTAACCTTTCTTCATAGGGAAGGTGTTCCACCCCTTTTATCATTCTAGTTGCCCTTCTCTGCACTTTTTCCAATGCTATAATATCCTTTTTGAGATGTGGTGACCAGAACTGTACACAGTATTCCAAATGAGGTCGCACCAATGATTTATACAGGGGCATGATGATACTGGCTGATTTGTTATCAATTCCCTTCCTAATAATCCCCAGCATAGCGTTGGCCTTCTTTATTGCAGCTACACATTGTGTAGACATTTTCAGCGAGTTATCCACTATGACTCCAAGATCTCTCTCTTGGTCAGTCTCTGCCAGATCAGACCCCATCAACGTGTATTTATATTTAGGATTTTTGGCTCCAATGTGCATCACTTTGCACTTGGCCACATTGAACCCCATTTGCCATGTTGATGCCCACTCACCCATCCTCAACAGATCCCTTTGGAGTGCCTCACAATCCTCCCTGGTTTTCACCACCCTGAACAACTTCGTGTCATCTGCAAATTTAGCCACATCACTGCTTACTCCCAATTCCAAATCGTTAATAAACAAGTTAAAAAGCATTGGACCGAGTACTGATCCCTGTGGTACCCCACTGCTTACCACCCTCCACTGAGAAAGTTTCCCATTTATACTCACTCTCTGTTTCCTATTTATAAGCCAGTTTTTGATCCACAAGAGGACTTGTCCTTTTATCCCATGACTAATGAGCTTACTTAGGAGCCTTTGATGAGGAACTGTATCAAAAGCTTTCCGGAAGTCAAGGTAAATAATATCTATTGGGTCCCCCTTGTCCACATGTTTGTTCACTCCTCAAAAAACACTAACAGGTTAGTGAGACAAGATCTTCCCTTACAGAACCCATGCTGAGTCTGCCTCAATAGTTTTTGTTCATCAATGTGCCTACTAATTCTTTCCTTAATAACAGTTTCCACCAACTTACCCGGTATCGATGTCAGACTGATTGGCCTGTAATTTCCTGGATCTCCCCTGGAGCCCTTTTTAAAGATGGGAGTGACATTAGCCACCTTCCAGTCCTCAGGAATGGAGGCAGATTTTAAAGAAAGATTACATATTTTTGTCAGGAGATCCACAAGTTCACATTTGAGTTCTTTCAGAACTCTCGGATGAATGCCATCCGGGCCTGGTGATTTATTAGTTTTTAAATTGTCCATCAGTCGGAGGACTTCCTCTCTTGTCACCGCAATCTGATTCAGGTCTTTCAAACCCCCTCCCGAAATCGGTGCTTCTGGAGTGGGCAAACACTTCTCTTCCACAGTGAAGACAGAGGCAAAAAATGCATTCAGCTTCTCAGCCATTTCCCTATCATCCTTCACTACTCCTTTTACCCCTTGGTCATCCAAGGGCCCCACTGCCTCCCTGGCTGGCTTCCTACTTCTAATGTATTTGAAGAAAGTTTTATTGTTGGTCTTTATGTTTTTTGCGATATGCTCCTCATATTCCCTTTTTGCTTGCCTGATCACAGACTTGCATTTTATTTGCCATAGTCTGTGTTCCCTTTTATCAACCTCACTAAGACTAGCTTTCCACCGCTTAAAGGAATCCTTCTTACCTTTTACAGCTTCCATTACTTTATTTGTTAACCATGCAGGCTTTTTTCTATACCTATTTGTACCTTTCCTAACCTGCGGTATATATTTTTTCTGAGCTTCTAGGATTGTCTTTTTAAATAGTCTCCAAGCTTCCCCAATGGTTTTGACCTTCTCCACTCTTCCTTTCAATTTCTTCCTCACATGTCCCCTCATACCAGAGAAGTTACCCCTTTTAAAGTTAAAAGTGGTTGCGTCAGTCTTTTTGGGCAACTCCCTATCTGTACAAATCTTAAACTCAATGACATTATGGTCACTGTTCCCAAGTGGTGCAATCACTTTTACATCTCTCACCAGGTCTTGGGTGTTACTTAGGACCAAATCCAGGATCGCCTCTCCCCTGGTAGGATCTGTGACCATCTGTTCCACAGCACAGTCATTGAGAGTGTCTAAGAACGCAATCTCTTTTTCCCGACTAGTACTCATATTGACCCAATCAATGTTTGGGTAGTTAAAGTCGCCTATTACAACACAGTTATTTCGTCTAGCCGCTATCTTTAATTCATTCATCATTTTATAATCCTCCTCTATCTTTTGATCTGGTGGGCGATAACAAACTCCCACTGTTAAGCCTCCTTTTGGACCCACTATTTCAACCCATAGCATTTCCAGAAGGGAATCCAATTCTCTTACCCTCTCAATCTTACTGGACGGTATACCCTCTCTGACATACAGAGCCACCCCACCTCCAACCCTTTCCCCCTATCCTTCAGATATAATTTATAACCAGGAATCACCGTATCCCACTGATTTTCCTCATCCCACCAAGTTTCTGAAATACCCACAATGTCTATTTCCCCCCCAACACCAAACATTCCAACTCCCCGATTTTACCTTGGAGACTTCTAGCATTTGTGTATAAACACTTATAGTTTCCCATGTTTGTTAAGCCCACAGCCTTCCTCTTGCTGCCTCGAGACCTTGCCAGGCAGTTCCTATCATTAGCCACAGTCTCAGTGGACAATTGTAATCCATTTCCTTGTACAATAGTAATAGCTACCCCTTCATCTCTTTGAGATGAGCCATCCCGAACCAGAGACTTTTCATCTCCTGTCGGCTTTCCCCCATTATTCAGTTTAAAAACTGCTCTGCCACCTTTTTGATTTTGAGCGCCAGCAGCCTGGTTCCTTCTCAGGACAAGTGGAGACCGTCCCTTTTGTACAGCTCCCTCTTGTCCCAAAAAGCATCCCAGTGCCTAACAAACTTGAACCCTTCCCTAAACCATAGAGTTTTGCCCCAAAACCAGAGAGTTGCCCCCACGTTATTGATGTGCCTGTGTCACTTTCAGGTGATGTTGCATTTATTTCTGATGATGTTGCTGTTTGGAGGGGAATTTCCTCCCAATGGCCAGCTGGCTATTGGCAAGCAGGAGCCCACAAAATCAGGGAATCCCCCACCCCCAACTGGGGAATGGCAACCCTGTAGCCAGCCTCCTCAGCCTTGAGCCTGGGGTGGTCTTTCCTGAGAGACACCCCCAAAACGACCTCTGAACCTCCACAAGCAGTGCCAGACATGGCTTAAACAGTGGCTTTTGCTTGGGAGGCTAGGAAAACCAAGTCTTGGCTGAGAAAACTCAGGCCAAAGAGAGTTCTACAGCCTGGCTGCACTGCCAAGCATTCTCCATGCAACCAACCCCCTCACCACATCTATCCTGTCAGCTTAGTCCAAAGAGGACTGGAATGGGCAAGTCTCTGCCCTTGCCTCAGGCATCTTCCACTGACCAAATGGCTAGTCTTTTGTCTGTCAAATGTACAGGCAGGCAGGGACAAAAAGCCTCTGATCTGTGTTATTGTCATGAATGAAGTGTGTTGCATACTTAGAATCATAGAATGTTAGAGTTGGAAGGGACCTTGCAGGTCATCTAGTCCAACCCCTTGCACTCTGCAGGAGCATAGCCAAAAGATAGCCCTACAACATACCAGAAAGATGGTCATCCAACCTCTGCTTGAAAAGGTCCAGTGAAGGAGCATCCACCACCTCCCAAGGCAGTCTGTTCTACTGCTCAACCACTCTTACAGTTAGGAAGTTTCTCCTGATATTTAGCTGGTAACGACTCCGTTGTAATTTCCACCCATTAGATCTAGTCTTGCAATCCAGAGCAATAGATCTGCTCCATCTTCTACATGAGAGCCCTTCAAATACTTGAAGACTGCAATCATGTCCCTTCTAAGCCTTCTCTTTCCCAGGCTAAACATACCCCACTCTTTCAGCCTTTCCTCGTAAGACTTGGATTCCAACCCTCTCACCATCCTGGTTGCCATCCCCTGGACACACTTGGGCTTGTCAACATCCTTCCTAAAATGTGGTGCCCAAAACTGGACACAGTACTCCAGGTGATGCCTGACCGTAGCAGAATAGAGTGGGACTACTACCTCCCGTGATCTGGACACAATGCTTCGGTTAATGGATCCTAAGATTGCATTAGCTTTCTTCGCAATCACATCGCACTGCTGGCTCATGTTTAGCTTGTGATCAACCAGATTTTTTGCACCTAAGTGTAGGACTTTGCACTTATCCCTATTGAAATTCATTTTATTTGTCCCAGCCCACTGTTCCAGCCTATCTAGATCATTTTGAATCCCGACTCTGTCTTCTTCAGAATTAGCAATCCCACCCAGCTTTGTGTCATCTGCCAATTTGATAAGCATCCCCTCTATGTCTTCCTCCAGGTCATTTATAAAAACATTGAACAACACCAGGCCCAGGACCGAGCCCTACGGTACTCCACTCAAGACTTCCCTCCACATAGACACAGAGCCATTTATGAGCACTCGTTGGGTATGATTTTTCAACCAGCTATGAATCCGTCCAAATTCCATCCTCCTCTCCTGTTTCACCTATCTGCATTCTTATGCCTATGCCAGACCTATCAAGGAAACTTTAACGCTCCATGTCTAATGAATGGTCAGTCATTCAGGTTCATTCTGCCACACATTAAGAAACATCACTCCTTTTGTCTGGTACCAGGGAAACGCCAGACCACTCTATTGTTCCACAATGGACAGTCCCAGTACAATCATCCAACACCTGGCTTCTATTGTTAAATCCAAACCCTGCCTCTCTGGAATCTCATTGGTCACATCTAGGCCTTGCCCATCCTGATGCCACACACCCCTGGGATTCATCACTGGTCCAGGTAATCAATTGTTCTCACCTGAGACCAGCCCCCAGGGCCACCCATTGGTCTGCATTGTTTTCCAATGGGTATATCCCAGCGAACACATGACCTCAGAGTGTGTGCTTCTGCCCTGATGCCAACTGGCAGCCCACCCCTAAACCCTTTGGGTTTAGGCCATAATCTCATCTCCATGGTCCCCTGCACATTTGGACAGGTTGTATTACCCAGTAACTGTCCCATCTATTCACTATAAATCACCTCTGCTTTCTTATTGCTTGCTCTTTTGAATGTTTAGTGTGTTTGTACTTAGAGAAATATTTTAATAAAAATGATTTAATTTACTCTTGAAATCTGGAGTTTTCCTACTGTCCCGGGCCTTGGTATACAAGTGGTGTGTGATTCCTGTACCCCTCTGGCCTATTCTGCTGTATAGCTAAATTCCCCAAACAACAAGGCAGGCCAACAACCCTACCATGCACTGTATTTCTAAACAGGAGGGGGGAGGGCTTCTGATTGCATTCTCTGTGTGTGTGTCTCTCTCTGCCAGAAGATCTTCCTCTTAGGTCCAGGCTATGACCCTCAGGCTAAGAGCCAAATGCCAAGAGTCCTTGGGCTCTTTCCCTTTGGTTCATGCCTCTGGGCCAGTTTAGGCATTAAAGTTTACCTGTGAGAAAAGTAAAGGGTAGAGCACAGACTCATCCACAAAGTATTAGGCAGCTGACTGGTGTCTCAGTTCCCTCCACTCCTTACCATGCATATACAGATGCACCACAGAGATTGGGGGCAAGGCCAGAATGTGTGATCCTATTCCCCCACATTGATTGCCTTTGATTTTCCTGTTATCCATACAGAACTTATCTGCATTTAGCTCTTCTGGCCTCTGGCTTATAATTTCATCTGTACCACCCTATATTGGTTACGCCATAGAGTTATTTTCTGTCTCTCCCGCTCTCTCTTTAAATTGCTGTTGTTTAAAACAGTCACTGGATGATTGTCTCAAGAGGTTACTCGATTATTTATGACGCTGATGCAGAAAAGCAATATATCCCAAAGACGACATACCATTAATTAACATGTCTTCTTGCTTATCACTGCCTTTTTCACCTTTTATCCCATTTCAAAGATGTACTCAGACATTAACAATCTACCAGGTTGCTTTTCTTGCTTCCAAAATGACACATTTCTTACCTGGGAACAGACACTTACAATGGCTCCATACATTATCTCAGTTTAGCAAGAATCTTGATTTACATTTTCCTGTTCCTGTAATGGCAATTTGTGTGCATAACCTCCCACTGTCTTTCTTTTTCCATGCAAGAGCTGTCCTAAAATACAGGACAGGGCAAGATTTGTAATGGTTCCAACTCATTGGATGAGCCTGTAGAGTATGTCTGGAATAAGCTCTCTATACTTTAATTTTCTTTAGCTGCAGGGAATTATATTATTGATGTCCCTCCCTCTGCCTAAGTCACAAATCACTTATTTCATTTATGTCTGCAAATGTATTGCCCAGGCTAATCAGTCCCAAACCACCAATTCAATCAGTGATGCTGGGATAAACTCACTGCCTTCAGATGGTGAGCCAACTGTACCCCCAATTCCTCTTGACAGATGACTTGCTCAAATGTTTGTAAAGGTGAACATTTCACATTTCCACCTATTATGTTATATATTAACAAAATGTCAATTGCTCTTTTGAGCTATTTCATCTATGTTAATTTAAGTGAGGCTAATATAACCAGGACATGTGAGGATAATATCTAAATGTATACTTTGATCTTCTTCAGTACAAATTGGTAGCCTGCATTCATTGAATCAGGTGGGTAGCTGTGTTAGTCTGAAGCAGCAAAACAAAGTTCATTGAAGTCTCTTATCTTAAAATTTGATCTGAAGTTCATTATGAAGAAGAAGAGGAGGAGGAGGAGGAAAGGAGTTGGTTTTATACCCTGTTCTTCACTACCCAAAGGAGTCTCAGAATGGCTTACAATCGCCTTTCCTTCCTCTCTCCACAACAGACACCTTGTGAGGCAGGTGGGGCTGAGAGAAATGTGACTGACCGAAGGTCACCCAGCTGACTTCATGTGAAGGAGTGGGGTAGGCCTGATCTAAGTCCAGCTTTCTGAAGATCCTGGCACCCGCAAGAGAGGCTAGGATGTGGTTGACCACTGAAACTGGGTAGGAGTGGTCCTGCAGCACCTTGTTATTGGTACATTTGTAGTCTGCATAGATGCAGACATCCCCATTGGGCTTCATTGGTGTCCTGATAGGGGTTTCCAAGAGGGCATATGGAACTAGCTCTAAAACCCTTTGGGCAGTGATCAAGCTCCTTGTCTATTTTAGGCTTTAAAGCAAATGGGATGCACCTTGCCTTCAGCCTTATGGGCCACACATCTGGGTTTAGCTATAGCGAGATGGGAGGTCCAGTGTAGCGACTGAGCATCCCATCAAAGGCCACCAGGAACTCATTGCACACCCGCTGAAAGTCTTTCATGGCCACATAGTGAACCCCAGTCACTTGGAACCCCAGGGGCGCAAACCAGACGAGTCCTAGAAAACTCATGTGGCTGCCTCCCACCACCAGCAAGTCCAAAAGTCCGTCAAAATTCTGGTACTGTAGGGCTTCCGGTCTATAGCGTGGCAATGGCAGTCGCTCTCCCTGAGGCTCAGGGAGTGATTTGCACACCAGCAGTTTGGAGGGGAGCTACTGATGTGGCCCCCCATGGAACCCTTGGGTGGGGTTCCAAGCCATAGGGCTTTTAAGGGGTAGCCTCTTCAACGGCGGAATGCCTGCGAATTGAGGCGCCACTTTGCCCTCACGGTCCTACCGCTGTGTGGCCACATGGCACCAGCTAGTTTGACCGGAACGAGCAGTGGAGATCGAGCAATCGGTGAAGATCTAAGCAAGGTCGAAAGGGGCCAGCAGTGATCATGAGTTGGCTGTAACCAAACTTTAAAATAACCAGAAAATTCCTCACTCCCCCTTATAGCAGCAAACGGAAGGTGGAGGGATCCCCCCCCCAAGCAAGAAAAGCAGCAGAATAAGGGGGGGGGGATTGAATGTTTGGCTTGTTTGGTGAGACTTACCAGAGCAGATTTGAAGCATAAGCGATTTTCAGAGGTGGTGAAATAGCGGCTGGCTTTTGTAAACAATCAATCAAGATGTCAGGTGCACGGAGAAAAGAAGTGAAACCGAAACCTATGGGAGGTCAAAGTCCAAAGCCGGAAGACGAGGGGGTGGATGTTATGAGACTCTTAGCAGACACGCTCAAGCCTGTCATGGATCAACTCGCTGATATTAATCAGCAGTTAACTGTCCTTAATCAGACTCTCGCAGCACAACAGCTCCAGATGGTTGAAACAGTTAAACAGATGGAGCAAACAATGGAAGTAGTGAAAGAGATGCACACCAAAAACAAGACTTTGAAGAAAAGAGTGGACCAGTTAATGAATAAACAGCATCATCAGGAAAATAGACTGTTGTTTCTACAAATGGAAAAAGCCAATATGGTCCTCAGGTTCCAGGGAGTTCCTGAATCGCTGAAAGAGGACCTGAAGAAGCTTCTGAGTGATCTTATTGCACCAGCAGTAGGCTTGACAGTGAAGGAAATAATGCATGATATGGATGCAGCCTATAGGGCAGTAATGGTGAACCTTTTAGAGATCGAGTGCCCAAACCGCAACTCAAAACCCACTTAAGTATTGCAAAGTGCCAACATGGCAATTTAACCTGAATACTGAGGTTTTAGTTTAGAAAAAACAACTCATACAGTAACATCTTTTGTCTTAAAAGAAAAACACCATAACAGAGCTTTCAATGATACAAACAACTTTTTATTGAAAGGTACAGGTTTGCATTTGGCATGCTTTTGAACAATTAATGTGATTTTTGCTGTTGTATGCATGCTGATAATTTGTCTATCCTTGGCTCATACTTTGTAAGTTTGAGAGCAACACATGCAGCACTCAGGTCATCTGTCAGTCTGTTTCTGGTGTCAGATTTGATATAATTCAAAGCTGAAAACAGCTGCTCACAAGCATAAGATGATCCAAACAAAGTAAGGAAAGCAATCCCAAGTGTTTTCATTGACTTAAAATTATTTGGCAGAGAATTCCACACTTTAAGGATTTCATTTTCGGAACTAACTGTGTTGTCCTTTGTCATCCCTTCTATTTTCTCAAGTGTTTCACGCAGGTCATAGAATTTATTTTTCCAGATAGAGTTTTCTTGAAATTCCAATAGCTCCATTTCCAGATTTCCTAAATCTAACCAGTGTAAGCAGGAAAGATCAAGTTCTTCAAATTTGGCTTTATCTGGAGAAGTAAGAAAACACAGGGTTGTCTCCATCTTACGGAACTGTAAAAATCTGTTACTGAAATTCACCTTTGTAGCTGCTACAATGCTAGAAAATTCCTTGTAGATTTCCTGATGGCTTGTAGGATTGTCTGCAAATGTAGAATTTTCTAAATGCATTTTTAGATTTTGAAAATATTTCAGCTGCCCACTTTCAAGGTCTCTTTCAAAAACCTGCAGTTTTCTCTCAAATGTTTTGATATCACAAAACATCCTTTCTGCTGTTTGTCCTACACCTTGTAGTTGTTTGTTCAGTACATTGAAGTGTACTGTTAAATCTGTGAAAAACATGAGGTTGGTAAGCCAGGCCATATCAGTGAGCTGTGGATATTCCTGCCCTTTTTCATTCATAAACAGCCTAATTTCATCCAAGCAGGCTACAAATCTCTCCAGGACTCGTCCTCTGCTCAGCCACCGGACATTATTGTACATAAGTAAACAATTGTACTGTGCCTGAACCTCCTCAAGAAGTACTTTAAACTGTTGACAATTCAGAGCATGAGCCATGATGTAATTCACCATTTTTGTGACATCTGTGAGGACACCATCAAATTTTTTGCTGCTTTCCCTGGCACAAAGAGCTTCTTGATGTATAATACAATGAAACTGAATGACTTGATGTTTTGTTTCTTTAACAAAGATCTGTATGAAACCAGATGTTGCCCCCACCATAGAAGGTGCCCCATCACTAGTAATTGAAACCACTTTTTTCTGGTTTTATGTCTTCAGACAAAAAATCTTCCATCACGGCATTGTAGATATCTATCCCTTGTGTTCTTTCAGGCAAACACACCAGTTTCACCAGCTCTTCTCTCATGATGTCACCAACAGCATAACGCAAAATTACTGCTAGCCTTGCATGATTATTTATATCTGTGCTTTCATCCAAGCACATGGAGTAACAGGCTGCCTTTTGTAAGTCAGTGGTGAGCTGCTGACTAACATAACTTGCCATGCGCTGGACTCGATCTTTAACAGTATTTCTGCTAAGTGGCATCTCAGAGATGCGTTGAATAATTTTATCTTTGTTTGGGAAATCATGACAAAGGGAATTACTCCCAGACAACATGGCTGTTTTGATACTATCCCCATCAGAGAGGGGCTTACCATGCTTTGCTATGCACAATGAAATTTGAAAACTGGCAGCGGTCAGATGATTTGTTCTAGAAAGATAGTTGCTAAAACTAAGATGCTAGGAATGATATTGCCTCAGTTTCCCTTCAAGAAACTCTTTTCTTTCAGTTTCACCAAGTTTGGCAACACTTTTGTGGTTGGTGTCAAAGTGCCGTCTGACACTTGATGTGCAACACACAACACTTTCATTACACACAATACATAACACTTTCCCATTGTGTTCAATCACTCCAAATGACTCTGTCCAGGCCTCTTGGGATGATCTTCCACTATCTGTTTTTGCTTTTTTTGCAGTACTCATTTTTGAGTGTTCAAGACTTGGAGTCTACAAAAACACAAACTAAAAAAAAATTAAGCACCCAATACAAATCTATCCCTATACCAAAAATAGCTAACACTATTAGTTAACACTAAAGAAATACCTGCCCCCCCCCAAGGCATCACAAGGAATATTCCTTATCTTCCAACCCCAAAAGAAGGCATTTTTATCTGTGTTTTAAGAGCTCAAAAGAGGTGAGCCACCTCCACACCATGCAGAGAGACACATTTACAGAGAAAGCCCTGGCCATAAGAACATAAGATCAGGCCAGTGGCCCATTCAGTCCAACACTCTGTGCCACACAGTGGCCAAAGCCCAGGGGCCACCAGGAGGTCCACCAGCGGAGCTGGAACTTCAGAGGCCTTCCCACTGTTGCCCCCCCCCTCCAAGCACCAAGAATACAGAGCCATCACTGCCCCAGACATAAGATGTGAACCACTACACCAAACTGGCTCTCAATTATACTAAACAAAGTCCCCTCTGGCCTTTTATTATATCAATTTTCACCATTCGCACAAGAACAAAAATATTTGGTGGGGGGAGAAAGGGATAAGTTGCCTCACTAGCAAATGTAGTTACTGATCACCAGTACACAGGTTTATTAAGTACACTGATTCTAAAGTGTAAAGTTCTAATAGGGATGGCCATTTGAAAATACTATTATAAGCCAAATACAATTACAAGCCAAGAAGAAGAGGAGGTCTCAATCTTTCACACACACACACAGAACCAACCAAACATTTTAAGACAGCCTGGAGATCTCTCTCTCTCTCTCCCTCACAACCCCCCGCCCTGGATTTTAAGACAGCCTGGATCTCAATCTTTCTCACACACACACAGAACCAACCCAGCATCTTAAGACAGCTTCCAATCCCAAGAGCAGCCTTACCTCGGTCACAGTGCTCAATCGGTGCATACCAGGGCTTTGCTTTCCCTGTACCTCTTACATTTCACAACTTTCCAACCTCACTGCTTGTCGTTTTTCTATACTCAGGGATACACCTGCTGACAACTGAACATCCTTCAGGGACTCTAATCTGGGAGTCTAATTTGGGAAAACTGGGTTTGAGTCCCCACTCCTCCACACACAGCTGCTGGTATGACCCTGGGTCAGTCACAAGTTCTTTCAGAGCTGTTCTCTGAAGACAGTTCTCAAAAAAGCTCTCTGAGCCCCACCTACCTCCCAGGGTGTCTGTTCTGGGGAGGGGAAGGGTAGGGTATAAATCCAATCTCTTCTTCGTACATCCAGTGGTGTGGGCTCTCACCTACAAGCAAGCTGTTTGAAGGTTTTCCACACACCCCAGAGACTTCATGTCGATTCATTGTTCTCCATATCACGCATGCCCTCCGGATCAAGGCAAGAGAAGTGGTCTGCCATTGCTTGCCTCTCTGTAGCAATCCTGGGCTTCCTTGGTCTGGTCCCCCTTCCAAGTACTAACCAGCTTAGCTCCTTGCTTAGCTTCTGAGATCTGATGAGATCAGGCCAGCCTGGGCCGTCCAGGTCAAGACAAAAGATGTTCAGAGGTGGTTGGCCACTGCCTGCCTCTGCATAGTGACCCTGGACTTCCTCGGTGGTCTCCCATCCAAGTCCTAATCTGCCCTCACAGAGAGCTTTTACCTATAAAAGCCTTGGTCTTAAAGGTGCCACTGGACCCTTTCCATTCCTGGGCGGGGGGACACACACGCAGATCTACCCTCACAGAGAGCTTTTACTTGGGAAGACTGGAAAGAAACAGCAACTGGCAGCTTGGAGGGTGAGTCAACCACAGAGACAGGAGATGGAGCAATGGAGGCAGCGGATCACTACCATAATGGTGCTGGACAATGCTCTCTGCAACCAAAGGGCTGTGCTGGCTGCAATCAAAAGATCAAAGACTGGTATCTTCTGAAGGCTTTGGATAACCGCAATTGTAGCCTAGGAGACATTGGATCCACACTTTACACAAAGACAAAATGCCCTGCAAGACTGGGGGGGGGAGTTGGGAGGGCTTCACAGGGAGGGCAAAGATGGGGGGTTGAGAGGGCTTCACAGGGAGGGCGAAGATGGGGGGAGTTGGGAGGGCTTCACAGGGCTCCACGCTCCAGTGGGGCCCTGCAAAGACGGGGGGCAGTTGGGAGGGCTTCACAGGGCCCTGCGCTCCAGCGGGGCCCTGCAAAGACTGGGGGGGGGGAGTTGGGAGGGCTTCACAGGGCCCTGGGACTGGGAGGGAGACAGGCGGACAGGGGCTGGCGGAGGCCCTGAGCGGACAGCAGGCACTTACCTTTCGAAGATCCAAGTCCTTTAAGCACGTGTGTGTAGTACTTTAGGCAGGATCAGGAGTGGAGGCGGAGCTGACCAGAGGGGTGGCAGCCCAGAGTGGGTGGTGGCCCTTATATGCTGGGACCAGAGGAGTAGCGGCCCAGAGTGGGGAGGAGTGGAGGCGGAGGCCTAACCTCACCTTATGGGAGCTGGGGAGGCCCGAGTGCCCACAGAGAGGACTCTGCATGCCCTCTCTGGCATGCGTGCCGTGGGTTTGCCATCAGGGATATAGGGTGTATTCCAATTACACCAAAAAGAATAGCCTGCCTGGAGAAATATCAGTCAGATTCTCAAGAAGACAAACTAGGGATGCAATTTTAAAAGCTACATCAGCAACTCCACTGAAATGGGGGAATGCTATCATCAAGACTCTAAAAGACATTCCATTTGAAATTCAGCAAAAACGAAAGATCTACAAGGATTTAATTCCCTTCCTTCAAACTAATCAAATCACATGTAAATGGGCATTTCCAGAAGGGGTCATCTTTAAGCTACATGACAAAAGAGAGAAGATTGACTCCGTGCACAAGGCTAAAGAATTCCTGAAACGTCATCTGGGAACCAAAGAAGACGGTGAAACTGGTTTGAATGGATCCACACCGTCGGAGACAGAGGAAGACTTGGCTACAGAAGAAGGGGCAGCTGCCTGCAAACCAACCTATGCCTTTAGAGATAGAAAGCCTAAGTAAAGGTAGAAGGACTCTGAAAATTGCCTTTAGGAGTTTGGTAGATGCTCTGAAATTCTCCCATAACAAGTAATCAGCTAATTTTTGATCAGGGATAGATAGAAACTAACAGCATGCATTGTTCACTAACAATATAGTACTAATATAGACTCTAACCGGGATAATGATCTCCTACTCTTGGGTTTTTAGTTTAGTGTGGGTATACTTTTCTTTCTCCCTAGTTGTTAGTTCCTCTCCCCTCTTTTTCATTGTAGTTTTAGTTGTCTATTACAAAAAAGCAATAAAAAATCCCCTTCGGGGACCAAAAAAAAAAAATTCTGGTACTGTACTTGGAACTTGCCCTCCCCTATGATGGACACTTCATTCTTTTGGAAGTCCCGCAGGGTGAAACCCACACGTCTCAAGTGAGCCCCCCCCCTTGGAAAGAGTTTCTTTAAAGTGTCCTCTGAAATTATGGAGATGGAGGACCCCATGTTGAGCTCCATCATGTAGGGGTTCCCCTAAATTAGGACAGTCACTGTAATTTTATTGGGGTGCCTTGGGGCAAGTTTAGTACCTGCTACTGCTGGACAGAGGTGGTGTGCAGTTCTACAGTGTGTGTGGATACTGGGGTTGCTGTAGGTACCCTCTGGTTTCCCTTGGAGCGGCAGGCTTGGCTAATGTGGCTGACCTTCCCATAGTTCCTGCACATGCAGTCCAAGAACCAGCACAACCTCCACTCGTGTTGTTGATGTGGTGGTGCATGGCAGTGCAGACAGGCAAGTGTTGTGACATGTGGGGCACTGGAGTTGCAGGGCCTCTTCTTCCTCCTTGGATGTGTCCACGTGGTGGGCTGTGGTGGTAGGTATCTGCAAAGATGGTAGGTTTTTCGCTTGCTGGACCTCAGCAGTGAACTGTTTAGTGGTCTCCACAGTGAGGGCCACTTCCATGGCCTCCTTGAAGCTGGGATCACCCTAGGTGAGGAGCTTTCATTGAATCTGCTCATCCCTCAGGCCGCAGACCAGCCGGTCACAAAGTGCGTCCTCAAGGTCATGGAAGTCGCAGTGCCGGGTGATCCATCAGAGAGCTGTAATGAAGGCTGTGATGGATTTGTTTGTGGCCTGTGGAACACGTGGCAGGCGGTGATGATGGACAGTTTTGGAGAGAAGTGTTCCTTTAGCTGATCCAAAATCGTCTTATAATCGGTATCCTTAAGCACCATGGGAGTGATAGGCTAGTGGGAGACCTTGAAGGTTGAGTGGCCACAGACTCGGAAGACGGTTGCGTGCTTCTTTGCCACTGCCTCAATCCCGGAGGACTTGAGGAAGAACTTGAACTAGGAGAGGTAAGACTCCCAGTCTTCTGCAGTGGTGTCGAATGTGTTGAAGTGTCCTGGAGCAGCAGCCATGGTCCCAGGAGTGATGTGATGTGCATGGCACTGGAGCTTGGTGCACGGTGCAGTGATGGTAGGCGCTGGGCTGGCTCAACAGGATCCCATCCTCGTCACCAGTATTAACTACTGGGTTCTAGATGCACTGCAGTGATCCGCTCTAGTTTATTCAGTGATTTCAGCAAACTACAAGACAACTCTAGCAGGGCTGGAGCCCTGCTTATAAGCATGCAAAACACCACATCCAACACACATATACTCCCAGTGATTGGCTATTTACATTACACTGCTTATCTATAGCTTAGTTCCTGGATCCAGGCGAGCTATTGTTCTTTAGAAGCAAGCCCAGCCCATTCTAGGCACAGCTGAAGGAAAGGCTTAGGCTCAATACATAACATTTATTTAACTTGGAGGAGAAAAAGTCAGGTGGAATCAGGTGTCCATGCTTGTAGTTGCCACCACCTCCTGTGGCAGTGAATTCCATGTGTTAATTACTCTTTGGGTGAAGAAGTCCTTCCTTTTATCTGTTCGAACCCGACTGCTCAGCAATTTCATGGAGTGCCCATGAGTTCTTGTATTGTGAGAAAGGGAGAAAAGTACTTCTTTCTCAACCTGCTCTATCCCATGCATATTGTTATAAACCTCGATCATGTTACCCCTCAGCCATCATATAGGATATATGAGGTGAACAGATAATAAAACTGAGGAAATTTTGTATTCACACAACCAGATAATTTGTTGCCAACAAGTGTTTCTGCTATTCTACAAGGTCTTTAAAACTTTAAGGTGAGAGGCTTTCTTTTCAGTTTCTGCTTAAACACTCAGGCATAGGTTTCTGAGTTTCACAGATGCATAAAGTATAGAAGACAGGAACATACAACCAAGTTCCTGTTTCCTGCTTTTTACACAAACTGGGAATCACTCCTTTGTTTAAGAGCTATTTCCTTTCTTTGACTGGGCAGAATTAGTTATCTGTACTAGACACTGTTTTTCTTTTTAACTGGGCAGAGATCACTTCTCTTTACTGGAAGCTATCTCCCTTCTTTTTGGCTTGAATGGGGATCCTCCTTGATCCACTTACTCTCTCTTAGCCTCCTTCACAGTCCACAGTCAGTGCTTAACTGTCTCTTCTTCAACTGTCAGTTCCCAACTGTCATTCCTTAACTGATTATCTCAACAGAATTCTGTTTGAATAGGCTGTCACTCAAAGATTCTCAGACTCTGTTAGGTATTAAGCCTTTACAGTCTGTCACAGTTCCACCCTGTGGAACTGGCTTCCTGATGAGATAAGGGTTACCCTCTCACTGGAGATCTTTAGGAGGAGTGGCAATTCCTGTTTGTTTGCCAAGGCTTTTGATAGGCTATGAACAGCAGCCATCTTTTGGCATGGGGAGGAAGAGATATTTGTGGTTTGTTTTTAGGTTTTTGTTCTGATTCACAATGTTTTAATTGTTGCTGAAAACCACCTTGAGCCAAGAGGAAAGAAGGGGTAAAAATGTTTAACTAAACAAATGACATCTCCAAAATAGTGATGTAGCTACAGTTCATAGTTACAGAGTTTGGAACACTAATTTGCATAGCTTATAAATGCTTAGATGTATTATAAATAGAACAAACAACCTGAGAAGTTCTTCAACGGCTAGGAATGCAAAAGAACATTTTGTAGGTGTGCAAAATGTACTTTCAATTAAAATGTATTTTTAGCCCAAATACCGGACAGAAGGTGCAACTCTAATTAACTAAACAAACATCCCCCAAAGATAATTTTTAAGCCTGCAGAGAACAGCAGACAAGTCCACTGCTGCTCTTGAGTCTGGTAGAAAAGAAGCTGTGCAATCCTAGAGCTTCCCAGACCAAACTCCAAGAGGTTTCCCAACACAGAAAGCTAAAATGCATTTTGTATATGTATAGAACCTCTTTTTTACACTATGAGACAACTGGGGGGGGAGGGGCAGTGTTATTCTAAGCCTTCCCCAATAATGCTCATAATGACAATCTCAGTTCTCAATTTGGCTAAGTGTAGTTTGCCCATCACTCCTAAGAAGCCTCATTGTGAGCACAGAACTTGCTGCAAAGCACTCTGGGGACTACAACACATGATCAAATAAGGGAACAAGTAGAACCATTGTGTCAAATTGTCATATATGTGCTCTGCATCTATATAGCTATGTGCCAGTGAAACACTTTTTAAAAGTTGATATGAAAAACATCTGCTTTTCCAGAAATTCATGATGAATATATATTTCCAAAGTGGTAAAACAAGAAGAAGAAGAAGAAGAAGAAGAAGAAGAAGAAGAAGAAGAAGAAGAAGAAGAAGAAGAAGAAGAAGAAGAAGAAGAAGAAGAAGAAGAAGAAGAAGAAGAAGAAGAAGAAGAAGAAGAAGAAGAAGAAGAAGAGATTGGATTTATACCCCGCCCTTCACTGCCCAAAGACGTCTCAGAGCGGCTTACAAACTCCTTTCCCTTCCCCTCCCCACAACAGACACCCTGTGAGGTAGGTGGGGCTGAGAGAACTCAAACACAAACTGTCCTTGAGAGAATAGCTGTGCCAGAGCTTGTGACTGACCCAAGGTCACAGCAGCCTGTGCAAGTGGAGGAGTAGGGAATCAAACCCGGTTCTCCCAGATAAGAGTCCATGCACTTAACCACTACACCAAACTAGTTGGTTTTAATTGGGGGATATCACTTTTAAAGGAGTTTTCAAGTAGGTCAAAGTGTGTTAAAAGCGCATACAGGATAACTAATTCATAAATGGAAATCTTGAGGTTTCTTCTCTCCTAAGCATATCCTTTTGCTATTCGCATTAGAGTTTTGTGGACATGAAAAGATATTTCAGGATAGTGAGAAGCTTTAGAATTTAGATTCTTTTTCTCTGGCATGTGCTTTTAAACCAAAAGCCACATTTGAAGAGTGGAAAGTTTTTCCCTTATTTGTTATGTAAACCAAAGATGGGACCAGCAAATTCTACACAAGTCAATTTACTGCATTTATATGGGGATGTGGGCATTGCTTGTCTGTCTTGTTTTTCTCCTTCAATATTTCCAGCAGCAGTCACATCTGCCTCTGAAGGAGATTCTATTTTCACTCCTACCTTTAGACATAAGGTATGACTGTCAATTTTAAAAAGTGAAAATGCTGGTAGACAGAAATGCTGGTAGATATGCTGCTATTTTGTATAGCTTCTGAGAAATAATTACACTGTATTTCCCTTAATTAGTTCTCTTAGATGTGACACTTCTTTCCTTCCCTCTAGAAACATCTTCCCCCATTTGTGATTTCTAAGACTACTGAGTACAATAATGTGCATCTGTTTTCTCAACTGGGAGCACTGGCATAACTATGAACCTCAGTTTTGATAATAGCATTCCATTGCAAATAGCCCTTTGAGAAATGAGTTAGGCTGGATTCATGCCAAAATTTGTTCTTGGACTCCTGTTATTTTTCTTGAATATCTTGACTCTTTTACAGTTTAGAAAACATCTGGGTAGACAGCGTTTAATGCATTTTTGCCTGCCCCTATCTTACGTAGTATGACTTCCAGGCTTGAACATTCTATCTGGAATTTTTCTTAATTTAATCTTTGGCCTAAAGGCACAGGTGAGGTGTTGCATCGTTGTCTTGTTTTCTTCATGTAGAACACTAAAGTTTAAATCATGGATAGAAAACTGGCAGCCAATATGCCATCTAGCCGAAGAAATAATGGGCTTCCAAAAGTCTACCAATGGCTTAGATTACACCATGTTGGATGACTGGCCCTTGTAAAGAGCAGTGACTGTACTCTGACACTGTGGATTTGAGCATGGAGGTCCTATGCTCTCTTGGATTCACCTATTTGCCCATACTTGGTAGAGATATTTGAATGCCTACTGCTTTGGCACACTTCCCACTCACACACTGTGAGCAGGGAGCTGATTGTTCAACAATCATTTTAGTTTGCTCATAAACAGCTTGAGCCTGTTCATCAGATTACTTTCTACACATACAGTTAATCCCTCATATATCATCAGTATCTTGACATGCTCTTCTGCCAGTGAAAGAATGAAAAAGTCAGTTATGTATAAAGAACGAGCAATTTTTAAGAAAAAATCTTCCCGTTTGGTGTTGGACAAACCACTGGGCAACTTGCTACCATGTGACTTGCATGACTCATTCAGACCTGGCTGCTCTCTACAGTTCAACAGCAGCTACCCCAAGAAAGCCACTGTAGTGTAGTGGAGAGGCTAGGATCTGGGAGACCCTGTTTTGAATCACCATTCTGCCACTGAAACTCCCTGGGTGACCTTGGGCCAGTTGTATATTCTCAGCCTAACTTACCTCACAGGGTTGTTGTGAGAATAAAATGGAAGAGAGGAGAGTGATGTAAGCTGTGTTGGGTCCCCATTGGGGAGAAAAGTGGGGTATAAACAAAGTAAATAAATAATAAACATAGCTAGATGGGGTGACAGATAAAAGCTAGGTAAGTTAGGTGGGTGGGTAGGAGAGAAGGAAGCAGGGAAATGTAACTATATGGGGATTGCCAGTAGGAAAGAAGGAGGAAATGGTGTGGGTAAGGGGGTACAAGGGAAAATGAGGTGCCCCTTTCAAGTCCTCTAGAATTCCCTACTATGCAACTGAGCTTGAGCTGGTTGGCAGCCAGCACCATGCAACTGGGCCATAGTTTTCCTGGATAGAGAAAAGAAGAAAGAAGGAGGGGAAGCTGAAGATACGGTGAATGGAACTAGGCAGGTGGGAAGACAAGATGGAAGCAGGAAAAGGGGAGACGTTATGGGGCCTTTCAGGGAAGAGAAAAAGGAAATAGTGGAGGAGGGGAAATGAGATGCCCCCATTTGTGGGTGCCCCACTTGTCCCCTCCTACGTTTAGTCACTATATAGGTAGGGGAAAACTTTGGAAATCTCACCGATTAGAGATATTTACAATTAGGTAGGCTATCTCTGCTTCTCTCTTGTATTTTGATAAAGACCAATGAAAGCATGAAGATTTGTCTGTGATTGCCAAGTCCAAATAACTCAAACTTTTGAAAGAGAAAAAACCCTGTGTCTTTAACTATATAAGCCATCATTGGATACAAGTTAACATTGCTACAGTTGCCACAATTAGAAATATAGATAACAATTTTCTGTGTAAG
Source organism: Gekko gecko (assembly GCA_029375565.1). NCBI lineage: Eukaryota > Metazoa > Chordata > Lepidosauria > Squamata > Gekkonidae > Gekko > Gekko gecko. Next base: position 83,069,027 of record JAPDNY010000007.1, read on the forward strand.
ATCTAGCTGAGAAAGGGGGTGACCCATTTGTTTACTACATCATCCCTGAATCCTTTTATTCCTTGCTTTGTTAATAATGTGTCTTAAACATATGTAGAATTTTTAAGATGATCATCCCTGTCATCCCTTTTCATTATTGCCCCTGACCAATGCAAGAATATAACAGTCATCCAGTGGAAATGGGCAAATTTTCCTACATCTCTTCGATATTCTCATATTGTTAATCCCTCAAATGTGTGGTTATTACTAGTGTTGCTTCACTCTCCTTTTGACTCAATCACTTATTTCCCCCTATTTTATGATTCATCATTTGTAATATCCAACTGCTCAGTTTCTTTTGAGTGGTAAAACTGTCAAAGAGAGGAAGGCTTTGGAGACTGTGATCTTAAAGTTGGTTATGGAATGACTACTGTTCTCATGGAAGTAGTGTCATACTCTCTGTATAACAGATGAAATAGGCAAGAATAAGATAAGGGATACATTAAAAATCCCATTATGAAACTCAAGGCTAGCATGAGTTTTTTGTCTTTGGTATTCATATTTCTTTATCACTAGAGTAATATTGAAATTTATGTATTAAACCTATGGGGGTAGCGTGTATAAAAAAAAACATGGCAAGAAAAATTACCTTAGACCTACAAATTCTTCTTCATATTCCAAAAGTCAAACACTTACTCATCCATCAATATACACTGTCAATATTTCTGGAACAAAGCTATAAACATTTTTAGCCCATGACACTTAATTTGTGTTTTTGCTGGGCAGTGAAAAAGGTGTTCTTGTTTAACATATTCCTCAGTTAGGCATTCGAAGTACACAAGTTGTCAAAAGGATGATGGGAGTATATTACTGGCAACCTTCTTTGCACAAGATTAGGAGCTCAATATTGCACAAATTGATACATTTTAAGAACTGGCTGTGACCATGTGGGATGCTTATTGCACAATCTGAAACTGTACTAATGTATTTGCACTTTTTCTTCCACAGAAGTGTAACTGCTTGGTAGAATCTTTAGGTAGCATCAACAAATTCCATAGCCTGCATTTGCAGCTGAATCATGTTTTCCATCTTTTCTATGACTGTACTATTCAAACTGTAGCGATGAAGACAGTCAAATATGGAAGGCAAAATTAGTACATTGTTCAAGCGCTCAGCAGTTTCGGGCTGTTCACCCTGGGTGTAAATTGATTACTATGGTACTGTTACTTACGTAATTTCAAAAATATGTCATTTTTCTTTCATTACTCATGAGATACATGGGATGTAATTGAATGTGTGCGTTACAAGTTTATAGTGAACACAGAGAAATGATGTTTGGGCCTTGGCTGTGGAAATGCATTATTAAATATAACCCACAGGGAACCAAAACCACTCACTGTACAGGAAAAATATATCATCACAGAGAATACCAGCCCAACAAGTGTTGGGGACTTTATTTTTAGGTGGTGGCAGTAAGGAGTATTTAATTATGAAAGCTCTCATTTGTCGTATGGCTGGGAGGGGGATCATATTGTGCAGATAGAAATTTGGTTATGAAGATTAGAACAGCATCCAGAGCAGAATCCTAATCCAACCAGAATTATTTCTAATATTCAAGAATCATTGGAATACTTCAGATCTGATGGGAACATGAATATCTAGCTTCATTTTCTGGGGAATGGGAAAATAGGGCTAACACAGCAATGGAGAAAAATGACTCAACAGCATCAGCAGGTATGACAGAGAAGATGGGAGTAAGATTGTCCTAACTGGCATTTATTCTGCAAACCATTGCATCATCTTATTGGCTTGTGACAGTTTTTCTGATTCTATATAAGCTCATCTTCTTTGCCTCAAAGGGATCTATGCAAATAGAGTCAGAGACTGTTTCAGCTTCCCAACAAGGAATGCATGTGCACACACAGCAAACTGGATAGACATGACAGATCAGTGATGAGAACAAATTAGAGCATCTATAATCACTCTGTATGAGAGATGACTAAGGATTCAGGATCAGAGATCTCCAAAAATCTATAGATCCATGTAAAAACAGCTGTACTTTCCCCTGATATGATTCACTTGCAGCAAGGTAAAGAAATAAGGGGAGGCAAGGATCATTAAGATGCCAATTAACACCTCTCCATTCCTGCTGTGCTCTGCAAGAATTTTAATTGCCTGTAGAAGGGGGGTATCTGCCTAAACTTGGAAGGGAAGATCTGTGTGGGCTGCAATTCTTGAACATTTCATCCTACTTACGTTTGCACATGGCAGGGGTGAAATTACATCCAAAAACATGTTTCCCTACTGAAATAAATAACAACAACTATTGGACTGATTTACTATTACCAGCTTGTGATGACCCTTTTGCTCACTCACAGAGTGCCTGCCACCCTCCACACTCTCAGCCCCACAGGTTCAGAGTTACTAGTAAGTCAGATAGTCGCGGTTTGCCACCCATCTTGCCTCTTTTAAAACTCATAGAGAGCTATGACTATTTCACAAGTGAACATTTCACATCTCTCACTCACAGAGACATCACAGGAAAGGTTAGCCCAGGCTCCTTTAATAATCAACTCTCACTCACACACTGCATAGAACTATTGGGGTTGGGGACTCAAACATTCACACGCTGCCACCATTTATTCACATGCACACAAACGCATACACATTGAAATAGCTCAAAAGTATATATAGGCCAAGATCTTAGTTTGTATGTATGGGTATGGGTGTGAGTGTGTTTCCCTGAGACAACCAGCCCACAGGGTTAAACAAACAAGGAGTTAAATTTTATTTATGGTTATGGTAGATTAGGTAGAGGTTACAAAGTAACTTTTCAATTGAACTTTTGAACAATTTCCCTATTGAAGCATTTGAGTTACTATGTTACAATTTCATCTTCTTTGCACAGCTTCACTCTTTTCCATAGCTTCACTCAGCCAGACTCACTCCCAACTGAATTAATAACTGTCTTCAGCTGTCTCCCTCACCAAAATTCTGTCAGCTTCCATTGGCTGCTCTTAGGGAAAGCAACAAACACAAGTGAAACATAGCAAGGATGAGTAAACATAGAAAAGTCTGAACCTAGTCTGTCCATTACACAACTTTAATTTTGATATTTAAAAAATCTAATTCATATTTTTAAAATGCCACATGAACTTACTTTGAACTGGAGGGTTTTTTTTTTTTTACATACCCTTATGGTATAGTGATTTTTGTTCCAGTTTAGTTGTTGTTGAGTGACCACACATTCTGTTCAAGACACTTTTTGACCAGTGTTAGGGATAGGGATCCCAATTCTGGCTTGGGAAATTCCTGAAACTTGGTGGTAGTGCCCGGAGTGTCTGGGGAGGATGGCGTTTGGAGATGAGAAGGAACTCAGTGCCATACAGTCACCTGCCAAAGCTGCCATTTTCTACCCTAACCTTTTATAGGAAAATTCCAACAGTTAATTCTAAAATGAGATTCTATGGCTGAGTTCAGACTGGCAGTTTGAAGCGGGAGCCAGTCATGGCAAAAAAGCCCTGGAACAAACTGTTCCAGATTTTCCCAGTCACACTGCATCGACTGATGCAGGAGCATACCGGGAGGAGGCACACGGGAGCGTTCAGACTGCTGGCCCAGAGGTGTGGCTGTAAATGGCTTTTCCCTGGTAATTCGGCTATGTGCGCATGAGCTCATATGCACTCGTGCGCATAAGCGCATCCGGCCGATTTGTGGAGGATCCCGTTGTGTCAGCACCGCATTGGGTGGTAGAGCGGAGCACAGCCAATCATATTGCTGCTGCCTTATGAGCAATGCGGGTTGCTCCTGGCTTTTTGGGTTGGCATTCACACTTCCCGGGAGTGGAATGAAGCGGGATAAATGGGCTCTCAGGGATTTGCTACCACTTTTACCAGGTACCTTTTAAATGTGGGAGCGAAGCGGAACAGCATGGGTTGACTACAGGTAGGGAATGCCAGGCAGATGTGCCTGTCTGAACGCCCCCTTTAATCCGCTTGCAAAACGTGGCTGAAACGTGGCTATAGCAAGGCAAACTGCCAGTCTGAACTCAGCCTATGTTTGAAGTAGGCTGATACCCCTGTGTGAAGTGTGGGATTTTTAAAAAATATAATGTTTTATAGGGATGAAAACTGAAGTTATGTGAGCTAATTCAGTTTGTCCTGTTTTAAATAAACATGTTACTTAGTAGACTGCCTACTGAACTACACACTAAAGTTTCTGGTCAAAGCCAGTTCTCAGCGTGTGGTCTGTTTTCTACTTCAGATTGCTTTCATTTAGCTTCAGTTCTCTATTTATAAAACTGGGCTATAGATATCAGACAATTGTCTACTCAAGTCTTATATGTTTCAACTACATCTTTAAAATTAGGATTTCAGCCTCAATACACAGCCCCTATGGCAGCTGTTCAGAGCTTCAGTGTTGTGTCTCATTCCACAGGGGAGGCTGTTAGGCTTTTCTGTATTTTGTGATACAGTCATCTTAGTGTTTCACAGGGAATGGCAAAGAGCCATGAGAGTAGCAAGTGGTCTTGTTACTCCAGCTGCTGAACACACTACACGTCTGTCCAGTCAGCTGTTGTGAGGGGTCTAAGGACTGATAATTCATCAGACATGGAAGGAGCAGCTAAGCTAACACAGAATGTGTCCAAAGAAGTAAATGAGAAGTTTAGAGATCAATAATATTCTCTTTCCTTTCAGGTGTCTCACATCAAAAATAGAGACCATTCACAAAGTAACTACCTAATCAACCATTTAAAAGGTTGTAGTAAGTTCCATGCATAACACTTAGGATGGTGGAGATACTGAAGAGGAAGGAGGAATGGCAACCAGCTCATTGGTAGTGGGAGAAGAGAAGTGGGAATACAACATAATCACTGTCTGTGAAAAATGTCATCTATTACACTCTGATTAAAGAGATTTCCCTTCCACCATGCAAAACTTCTTTCCATTATGATGCATCACAAAAATCCTGAGAAGTTAGTCATATTGACCAGAAATATCAAAGTGCCAAAATTTAAAACCAGAGTCTTCCTCAAACAAATACAAACCACTTGCCCATGTGTAACTTATGAGTGGCTTAAAAAGCTGCATTATAATAAAACAATTATAATGGATGAATAAGAATATTGGGCACAATTGTGAAGGCAAGACCTTCATGTCCCAATGGAACAGATCTTCCTTATATATTTTTGTGTTTTGGCTTGTGCAAAGGGAACAATCCACATATACAAGCACATTTTCCAACCTGTTTGGATTATGGCCATCACCTCTACCGCCCCAAGTATGTCTTTCATTCCATAGGATAGATCTGGCAACAGCTGTGCACATGACAGTGTATATGTTCAATTATTTGCAAGAACACTTCATGAAGATGGAAAATATCTTCAGGCATTTCAATCTAGATGTCTGATTTTTCTGCACATTTCAGAATTCACATTGTTTGATCTTTACTCAGTTGAAATGCATCACTAACAGTGCTTTATTTTAACTATAATCTCTTAATTACAGTAGAGCACGATAGGTATTTCACATATTGGTGATTACATATTTCAGTAGCTTGATCAAAGGGTTGACAGGATTGCTGTATGAAAGGTGAGCCTATTGGTGTCTTTCTAACAATCCACAGCCGGAATTTTTGAGACTGTCATGCCTCTGGGGACAGCCTGTGGATAAATAAATATTTTATTGGGTTTTTTAAAAAATTAAAAACCCTGAAACTTATTAATGAAGAGTCACTGTGTTGTGTCTCAGCTTGTATATTGCTGTCGAATTTCTTAATGGCTATGCACAATGAAAATGCTTGACATAGACATGAATATCAGCGCAAGGGCTTTCTTTTGATCAGTAACACTTTTTTATAATAGAAAGCCATGGCAAAGCACTAATCAAGGATGAGATAAGACATGTTTGAGTTGCCCATCCCCAAAAAGACTAAATGGCAACAGATGATGAAAGAGAAACGAAAATTCTAATCTTCTCATTATCTTGACCAGGAAGGGGAATGATCATACAAACAATCCCCCACTCATCATCCAGGTTAGGTATCAGTTTTTGTGTATTTGAATCTGCCATTAATGCCAGCATACTATATCTTTTAGTTGATTAAATCTGTACTATAATGACCATAGTGATTACTGGGATGGTCGACTAGAATTCAGATCAGTGGAAAGAATTAGCTAGAAGAAAGAAAAAATTTCAAGAAGGTTTTTAGCCAAAATTTTTATATCCTGAAGAAAAACAGGAGTATTGAACAGCGACTGTTTAAGAAAAGATACATCTTTCTTGCTATATGTGTTTTGAAATATGTAAGGATTTGAAAGGATTGGACTGAAACAAATGCAAATTTCAGATATATAATTGAAAACATTGTTGATACTTTTTCAAAGTGGATTAGAAAATTCTAGTTTCAATTTCCTGCTATAAATGATCAAAATTAAACTTTGCAAGATAACAACATACCTTAAAAAACAGAAAATATATTAAATGAAATGTCAGTTACCTAGTAGAGTGCAGTGCACATTGCCAATGGTTTCCAGATTTGCCTTTAAAGAATGGCAGAAAAATAACTATTGGGAGACAAAAAAACTACTGTTCCACAGTGCATGTATCTCCTCAGAGGACTCTAGAGCCAGTTATAGAAAGTGTGAATGATAATATACAAACACATTTCACATTTTATTGTTGTATTATGTTTCAAAGCCTGACAGAAATCTACTTGCTCTCAAAGTCTTTATAATTAAATCCATATATGATTACCATTATAGATAATGTATGATAAGAATATAAGAGAAGCCAATGTTGAATCAGGCCAATGGCCCATCTAGTCCAACACTCTGTCACACAGCGGCCAAAAATACCACGTGCCATCAGGAGGTCCAGCAGTGGGGCCAGGACACTAGAAACCCTCCCACTGCTGCCCCCTCCAGCACCAAGAATAGAGTGCATCACCTGCCCCAGACTGAGAATTCTCATCTATACCCTGTGGCTAATAGCCACTGATGGACTTCTGCTCCATATGTTTATCTAATTCCCTCTTGAAACTGTCCATGCTTGTAGCTGCCACCACCTCCTGTGGCAGTGAATTCCATATGTTAATCACTCTTTGGGTGAAAAAGTATTTCCTTTTATCTGTTCTAACCCGACTGCTCAGCAATTTCATGGAGTGCCCACGAGTTCTTGTATTGTGAGAAAGGGAGAAAAGTACTTCTTTCTCAACAAGCTCAATCCCATTCATAATCTTATAAACCTCAATCATGTCACCCCTCAGCCGTCATTTCTCCAAGCTAAAGAGCCCCAAGCGTTTTAACCTTTCTTCATAGGGAAGGTGTTCCAACCCTTTTATCATTCTAGTTGCCCTTCTCTGCACTTTTCCCAATGCTATAATATCCTTTTTGAGATGTGGTGACCAGAACTGTACACAGTATTCCAAATGAGGTTGCACCAATGATTTATACAGGGGCATGATGATACTGGCTGATTTGTTTTCAATTCCCTTCCTAATAATCCCCAGCATAGTGTTGGCCTTTTTTATTGCAGCTACACACTGTCTAGACATTTTCATTGAGTTATCCACTATGATTCCAAGATCCCTCTTTGGTCCATCTCTGCCAATTCAGACCCCATCAACGTGTATTTATATTTAGGATTTTTGGCTCCAATGTGCATCACTTTGCACTTGGCCACATTGAACCCCATTTGCCACGTTGACGCCCACTCACCCATCCTCGACAGATCCCTTTGGAGTGCCTCACAATCCTCCCTGGTTTTCACCACCCTGAACAACTTCGTGTTATCTGCAAATTTAGCCACTTCACTGCTTACTCCCAACTCCAAATTGGAGGTGTATGTGGTCACACACACACACACACACACTGCTGGGAAGCAGGGTGCTCCAAATCTTCGGGCAAAATGTACTCTGGGGCAGGTTGACATATTTGCCAGAAAAACAAAAGCTAATGGGGCTTTTGGAGATGGACAATAGTGTGAGAGAGGTTTGATGATCCTACAAGTACCAGGCAGGAAGGGCTAATGGGTTAGGTGAATAGAATTATGTGTCAGTTGACTAAGGTAAAGAGGTGCAGGGAAGTAAGGTTGGGTGATCCAAGGGTGAGTCAATAGGTTTTGGGAGACCCATTGTCCTAAATTATGCATCTCTCCTGGGTGTGAAAAGGGCAGTAGACAGTCAGTAGACAGTAGACACTCAAGGACAATAATTTCAACTAAGGCTAAGATGGCCAGTGATAATAAATAATGCTCAATCAAAAGTATTCCGGTTGCGACCTGCCATCTTCAAAGGGTTCTTGGGCATTTCTCCCGGAGAGATCCTTGAACCTCCTGGGCAAAGCGGAATGAGCGGGATGACCCGGTCTCCCAGAGAGTTTTCTCGATGGGAAACTTTTGCAGGGAGCTTGATTTGGGGACACTCAGTTGCAGCAGTGATCAAGAGGACTCTGAATCATTCCAGTGCGAAGCTCAGGAAGGGAACACTTGTGGGGAGCCACAGTGTGGAGGTGTGATCAGCCGTTTCTCGGAGCTATACTCCTACTGAAGAACTTTATTTCTTCATGCTTACTTGGCCATGAGTATGGAACTGGTGAATACTTAAAGAACTATGCTGCTTTTTAAAGAAGATATTTAAAATTGTAAAGACCTGGGAAAGAGTGAGAGGGGGTAGTGGATCTCCCCCCCATACACAGCTTGGTTGAGGAAAGTATCACAGACTTCTTGACTATGTAATAGGGGAATAAGCAGAGCTGATTTAAATTTGGGAAGAAAAGTAGCTGGAAGATGTTTATCCTTTCTCCTTTTTTCTTGAGGAAAAGAAGGATTCCTTTAAGCGGTGGAAAGCTAGTCTTAGTGAGGTTGATAAAAGGGAACACAGACTATGGCAAATAAAATGCAAGTCTGTGATCAGGCAAGCAAAAAGGGAATATGAGGAGCATATCGCAAAAAACATAAAGGCCAACAATAAAACTTTCTTCAAATACATTAGAAGTAGGAAGCCAGCCAGGGAGGCAGTGGGGCACTTGGATGACCAAGGGGTAAAAGGACTACTGAAGGATGACAGGGAAATGGCTGAGAAGCTGAATGCATTTTTTGCCTCTGTCTTCACTGTGGAAGAGGAGAAATGCTTGCCCACTCCAGAAGCACCGATTTCAGGAGGGGATTTGAAAGACCTGAATCAGATTGTGGTGACAAGAGAGGAAGTCCTCCAACTGATGGACAATCTAAAAACTAATAAATCACCAGGCCCGGATGGCATTCATCTGAGAGTTCTGAAAGAACTCAAATGTGAACTTGTGGATCTCCTGACAAAAATATGTAATCTTTCTTTAAAATCTGCCTCCATTCCTGAGGACTGGAAGGTAGCTAATGTCACTCCCATCTTTAAAAAGGGCTCCAGGGGAGATCCAGGAAATTACAGGCCAGTCAGTCTGACATCGATACCGGGTAAGTTGGTGGAAACTGTTATTAAGGAGAGAATTAGTAGGCACATTGATGAACAAAAACTATTGAGGCAGACTCAGCATGGGTTCTGTAAGGGAAGATCTTGTCTCACTAACCTGTTAGTGTTTTTTGAGGGAGTGAACAAACATGTGGACAAGGGGGACCCAATAGATATTATTTACCTTGACTTCCAGAAAGCTTTTGATACAGTTCCTCATCAAGGGTTCCTAAGTAAGCTCAATAGTCATGGGATAAAAGGACAAGTCCTCTTGTGGCTGGCTTATAAATAGGAAACAGAGAGTGAGTATAAATGGGAAACTTTCTCAGTGGAGGGTGGTAAACAGTTGGGTACCACAGGGATCAGTACTCGGTCCGATGCTTTTTAACTTGTTTATTAACGATTTGGAATTGGGAGTAAGCAGTGAAGTGGCTAAATTTGCAGATGACACGAAGTTGTTCAGGGTGGTGAAAACCAGGGAGGATTGTGAGGCACTCCAAAGGGATCTGTTGAGGATGGGTGAGTGGGCATCAACGTGGCAAATGGGGTTCAATGTGGCCAAGTGCAAAGTGATGCACATTGGAGCCAAAAATCCTAAATATAAATACACATTGATGGGGTCTGAACTGGCAGAGATGGACCAAAGAGGGATCTTGGAATCATAGTGGATAACTCAATGAAAATGTCTAGACAGTGTGTAGCTGCAATAAAAAAGGCCAACGCTATGCTGGGGATTATTAGGAAGGGAATTGATAACAAATCAGCCAGTATCATCATGCCTCTGTATAAATCATTGGTGCGACCTCATTTGGAATACTGTGTACAGTTCTGGTCACCACATCTCAAAAAGGATATTATAGCATTGGAAAAAGTGCAGAAAAGGGCAACTAGAATGATAAAAAGATTGGAACACCTTCCCTATGAAGAAGGGTTAAAATGCTTGGGGCTCTTTAGCTTGGAGAAACGACGGCTGAGGGGTGACATGATCGAGGTTTATAAGATTATGAATGGGATAGAGCAGGTTGAGAAAGAAGTACTTTTCTCCCTTTCTCACAATACAAGAACTCGTGGGCACTCCATGAAATTGTTGAGTAGTCGGGTTAGAACAGATAAAAGGAAGTACTTCTTCACCCAAAGAATGATTAACATATGGAATTCACTGCCACAGGAGGTGGTGGCAGCTACAAGCATGGACAGTTTCAAGAGGGAATTAGATAAACATATGGAGCAGAAGTCCATCAGTGGCTATTAGCCACAGGGTATAGATGGGAATTCTCAGTCTGGGGCAGGTGATGCACTCTATTCTTGGTGCTGGATGAGGCAGCAGTGGGAGGGCTTCTAGTGTCCTGGCCCCACTGCTGGACCTCCTGATGGCACGTGGTATATTTTGGCTGCTGTGTGACAGAGTGTTGGACTAGATGGGCCATTGGCCTGATTCAACATTGGCTTCATTTATGTTCTTATGACTGTTTAAAACTTAAAATTTTTTTATTGCCTTGTACTGCTGGAGCTGATGGAGTGTTGGAATGTTGGAAAGAAAGGGAACCTGGGGGCATTGAGGGATTAATTTTATTGGATTACCCTGAACTGTACCTCTTTTTTTTTGGGGGAGGGACTTTCTGATACATTTGGAAATATACATATTTTTTATTTTTGGAGTTACTGGGACAATTGGATTACACTGGGCTTTTATTTGTTTTGCTGATGGACTAACTCTATTAGATTATCTTGGATAAATGGGACAACTGGAGAATATTGGGATCCTGTGTTGTTGTACTGGAATGGACGAGTGGCCTATTTATTAATTCTGAACTGACTGAGTTATTATAGATTAAACCTTCCTTGGACTGCTTTGCTGGATAGAGTACACACAGGGCTGTCCCCAGCTTATTTTGCAACCTAGGCAAGGATCCCTTCTGGTGCCCCCCGTGCACCCAACAAAATTCACTGGCTGGTCCTCAGGGTTCCCAGCACCCCACTTGGAAGACACACCTTGGAGAGGGAACAATTGAGGCCCCCCCACCCCCCAGCATGGCTCCCTCCTGGCTGACCACCTGCCGCCCTCACCTCTGCAGAAGGCCAGCCAGACTGGACCAGAGGGGGGGCACAAGAAAGCAACCAAGTTGGCTGAGGAGGGGGCAGAAATCCGAAGGCTGGGAGGTAAGGAGTCCAGCCCCAGCCCGGCAGAGGCAGAGGAGAGGAGGGTGCTGCCTGCCAGGTCTCGGTTATCCCCCTGCTCCAAGCCAGGCTCTTCCTCCACCCTGGCAGGAATGGGACTTGCCGGCCAGAGGGAGAGGCCAGGGAGGGAGGGAGGGAGGCTGCTGCAAGGCATACAGGGCAGTGCCGGACCTGCCCTGGGGGGTAGGAGGTGGTGGTGGAGGAGGAAGCCAAGCATGGCAGCCATCCCAGCCCACGGTGGTGGCTCCCCGGAGTGAGTCTCCGTGGCAGTGCCTCGGAGGAAGTGGCCCCCTGCTTGCTCGGGGCTCAGCAGCTCCTGTTCCAGGCAGCTGCACTTCTGGGCAGGTAGTGGGCACTCAGCTTGCCACTCTACCCCCCATGCAGGTGATGAATGGGGTACTGCTGCTGCTGCCGCTGTCCCCTCCCACCCTCTGTGCTCTGTTGGGGCCTTACCTTGCTTCTGCCCCATGCTTTTGGGAGGAGCTGCTGCTGCCATGGTAGCTCCTTCACAGAGCTGGTGGGCTCTCTCTCTCCTGCCACAGCTGGCAGCTCCCACCAGCTGGCCGGCTGTCCCACCACCCCGGTCTCTGGATGGTGGTGGCCACCTGGTCAGGGCTTTTGGCAGAGGTGGGGGGCTTTTGGTGGGGAGTGAGTGCAGTTTGGTGCCCTAGGGACTGGCCCACCCTAGGCGAATGATTAGTTTGCCTACTGCGTGAGCCAGCCCTGAGTACACACTCTGAGCTTCCAGAGTTATTACATCTGGTTTGGCTGAATGGACTAAGGTGCTGACTCCTAGAAAGGGTATGAGTTTCATCAACTTTTGAACTTCCTAATAATAAATTTGGGCATAATATCTTGAAGATAAGACTTTGCCAATTAGGAGTTTTAAAGAGAGTTTGGTTTTTTTAAAAAACAAAGAGGGTAACAGTTTCCTTTGTATTGTGGAATTTGGAATTTTTGCTTGAGCATATAACAAGAGGGCTGAAAGTGTGATTTGGAAGTATTTTGGCTCAAGTATAACCTGTGTATGTTGGGTATTTAGACTGCTGAATAATGTAAGGAGGCCTGTTGAGATTGTGTTTGGGAACTAACATTGTGGTCAATTGTTTGGGAACACTGAGTGCTAAGTAGAGTAAACACTGTTGTAATAATATTATTAGTGATATTGGTTAAAAAAAGGGGAAAAGGGGGGCTGAAGAAGGCTTTGGGGGAAAAAGTGTCTGGTGAATGGGAGATGGCATCGGGCTTTGCAAAGCACTCTCCAGGTGTAGTAAAATCCACAGCTTCTAGTTTATCCAAAATGCAAAATCAGGAAATGCAAAATATGATCAAGGAGGCTGTTAATAAAGCAGTAGAGATTGCAATCCCCCAGGCAATTTGTAACACATTGCCAATGGTGGTGGAACCATTACAAGCAAAGTGTACCACAGAAAGTGGCATCACAAACTCAAGATTTTAAACAACAAATTGTTGAAAATGCTCAACAGATCACCACACTGAAGCAGTCTACTATCCAATTGCAGAAGAAATCAGAGGCACTAGATCAAAGAAGTCAATTGTTGGAGGTCAAGAAAGATCTTCTACAAGATTTTCTAATTAGGTTGGAACTAGACAGAGCATCATTTATTTTGAGATTCCAGAATATTCTGGAAAAGCCAGAGGAAGACGTTAAAGAGGAAATGATTCAAATACTGTCAACATATCTGGAAGAAGAGAATACTCAGGCTATTGCAGATGAAATAGATGTGGCTTATAGAATGAATTCAGCTTATGCAAGGCATAATAAAGTACCCAGGGAGATTCATGTGAGATTCCATAAAAGAGCAATGAGTGAGATGATACTGAAAACTGCATGCAAAAAGGCACTTAAGGTGCAGGAGACAGAAATAACAATTTTCAAGGAGATTCCATGGAGAGTCAGAGAAAAGAGGCACAATAAAGTGCCCAGGGAGATTCATGTGAGATTCCATAAAAGAGCAATGAGGGAGATAATACTGAAAACTGTAAGCAAAAAGGCACTTAGGAGATTCAAGAAGATTCCATGGAGAGTCAGAGAAAAGAGTATGAACTATAACCAGCTCACAAGTCTGCTGAGAAAGAATGATATAACCTACAGATAGCTAGTACCTGAAGGTGTCTTCTTTACAGTAGAGGGGGAAAGATTCAGAATAAACTCAATTTTTAAAGCGGAAGACTTCCTAAAAAAAATGGAGAAGATTTAGGAGCTAAAGGAGAAGAAGAGGAAGAGGAAGAAGAAGAAGAGCAAAAAGATGAAGAAAAGGATGAGGAAGAAGAGGATCAGCAGGATAAAGGTGCAAAAGGACCCAAACCACAAAGACCTAGGGAAAAAGATAAGACTCTACCATGGAGCATAGTAACAAGATTACAAGAGAAGAATAGAAGAATAGAACTGGGACCCAACACAAAAAATCACACAAGGATGGATAGAAACAAGATAAAGATAGTCTCCATAAATGTTAACAGTCTGAATGCTCCACAGAAGAGAAAACAAGTATTTCAACAAATTAAAAAGATTCAAATGGATATAGTTTGTTTACAAGAAACTCATATTAAACAATCAGATAAAAAGTATCTAGAAGTTAATAAACTTGGAAAAGTTTTTATATCAGTGGATAAGAGTAAAAAGAAAAGAGGAGTGGCTATATACATGAAAGAACATCTACATCCAGAAATGATGTATGAATCAGAAGATGAAAGAATAATAATTGTGAAAATACAGAGACAAGCTAAAGAAACAATTACTGTTAACATCTACGCACCGAATCAACATCAGGAATAAATTTTCCGAGACCTACAGGCTATTTTTGCAAATCAAAGTTATGAAGAAATATCTATTATTGGAGACTATAATGCAGTATTTGATAAAAGTGTGGAGAGGAAGAGGCAAACAGAAAAACAAAAAAAAGGTAATGAACTTCCAGAAGCTTTTTTTACAGTTAGTGGAAGAACATACACTAGTGGACTCATGGAGAATTCGAAATTTAAATTAAAAAGAATATACTTTTTTTTCGGCAAAGCACAAGTCATGGTCTAAACTGGATATGGCCTGGATATCAACAAATATGGTCAATGATATTGTGGAGGCAGAAATTCTGCCCTTAACGTATGCTGACCACAATCCGTTACTTTTGATTCTACAGGACACACCGAGAAAAAATAGATGGACAATGAATTTATGGTTATTGAAAGATCCAGAATTTGTTGTTAGAACTAAAGAAGCATTTCAAGACTTTTTAAAGTAAATAAACAACCAGAATCTTTGCAGGATATAATTTGGGAGGCCTTTAAAGCTTTTGCAGGGGGATGGTTTATTGGAAAAAAATGCATTGGTAAAGAAAAAAGGAAACAGAAATACACACAGATTGAAGAACAAATTAAAAGAGAAGAAGGAATGCAAACGGAATCTACAACAGTGCGTATAAGAATAAAGGTTAAAAATCTGCAACATCAACTAAATTGTATGTTATCACAAGAAATTGCAAAGAAAATAATGTATGCAAAGCAAAACTTTTTTGAAAATGCTAATAAACCTACTAGATGGTTGGTGTACAAATTACATAAACAAGCAGACAAAAAGCATATAAAAATTTTGAGAAAAGAACAAGATGGAGAGGAGAATACACAGAGAGAAATAAAAAAGATAGTTGAAAGATTTTATAGTAGATTATACCATGAACATAAGTCCAAACAAGAGCAGATTAAAGAATTTCTACAACAATATAGCCGAGAAGAATTTACTGAAGAACAAAAGAAAATGTTAGATGATCCAATCACATTTGCAGAGATAATAGAAGCCATTAAAAATCAAAAGTGAAAGAAAACTCCAGGATTGGATGGGTTACCAGCAGAATTCTATCAGATATTTGAGGATCAAATTGCATTACCATTAAAGATGACTATTCAAAATATATAGGAGCAGAAGAAGATACAAGAGTCGTGGAGCCAAGCATTGATTACGTTAATCCATAAACCAGATACAGAGGAAAAAGAAATTAAAAATTATCAGCCAATCTCACTACTTAACGTGGATTACAAAATCTATGCCTCGATTTTAGCAAGCAGATTCAAAAAGGTGTTGAATACAGTAATCCACCAAGATCAATCAGGTTTTTTGCCAAAAAGACAAATGAGAAATAACGACAGAAATATATTGAATGTATTAAAATTTTTTGAAGCACATCCAGAAAAGCAAATGGCATTTTTATTTTTAGTGTTTTTAGCAGAAAAGGAGTTTGATAATTTAAACTGGACTTTTATCCTGGAACAACTGTTGGCGTGGAAATGTGGAGATTATTTTTATACTATGGTCAAAGCAATTTACACAACACAATCGGCAAAAATCATAATAAATGGTGATCTGACACAAAATATTAAAATTAATAAAGGAACAAGACAAGGATGTCCCCTATCGCCACTACTATTTATCTTCGCATTGGAAACATTAAATAATATGATTAGACAAGATGAACTAATTAAGGGTCTAAAAGTTAAAGGAGAGGAATATAAACTTCAAGCTTTTGCGGATGACTTGGTGTTTATACTAAAAGAACCGCAAAGCTCGATATCACAACTTTTGCAAATAATACGGAAGTATGGACAGCATGTGGGACTAATAATAAACCTTAAAAAAACCAAAATAATGGTAAAGAATTGCACACAAGAGCAAAAACAGTACATACAAAATCTTTCAGGAATAGAAATCCAGAAAAAAAATTAAATATCTAGGAATAACATTAACTAACAGATGTAGTTCGCTGTACAAGGACAATTATATGAAACTTTTAAAGGAAATACAAAAGGACATCATTAACTGGAAACGTCTACAACTATCATTTATGGGAAGAATAGCAACAGTGAAGACGAACAACTTACCAAGACTACTTTTTCTTTTTCAGACAATTCCTATGATTAAAAACCAGGACTTTTTTAAAGAATTAGAAAAAATGTTAAGTCAATTTATATGGGAAAGCAAGAAACCAAGAATTAAGTTAAAATTACTACAGGATGTTAAAGAAAGAGGAGGATTTGCATTACCAAACTGGAGATTGTATTATAAAGCAGCTGTCCTTACGTGGATGAAAGAATGGATTACTTTAGAAGGTATGAGACTTTTTAAATTAGAAGGACATGACTTACAAATGGGTTGGCATGCATTTGTATAGTATGAGAAAGTAAAAACCATAAGTATTTTAAACAACATATACTTAGAGTGGAATTACTCAAGGTGTGGGAACTAATCCAAAAACTGTATTACAACAAGATGCCAAAGTGGGTTTCCCCATTAGAAGCTTTCATGACTTTTTCTAAGGATTTAACATGAGGGTACCAAGAACTGTTAGAGGAAAAAGACAGTACTTCGACAAGAACAACTAAAAGAGAAAGGCATTAATTTAAACTGGGGTGAAAGACCACAATTTGACTCTAGATTTGTAAAGGATAAAAAGATGGGATTCTACAATACATAGCTTGAATTAGATAAAATTGTATAGTTTACAGAAGGGAAGCATATCAAACTATTCTATGGGTTTCTGCTAGAAATGAAAATGCAAGATGAGGTTGTAAAAGATGTGATGATTAAATGGGCACAAAATATAGGGCATAATATACCTATAGAGCAATGGGAAAAGATTTGGAAAGTTAATGTGAAACTTACTAGAGCGGTTTCTTATAAGGAAAACTTGTATAAGATGTTTTATAGATGGCACATGACACCAGAAAATTTAGCTAAATGGTATCCAAATATGTCAAATGTATGTTGGAAATGCAAATGTAAAACTGGCACGTTTATCCATATGTGGTGGACATGTGGTGTTGTGAAAAAATAATGTATTTGGATACATGAAATGTTACAAAAAAGGCTTAATATAACTGTACCATTTATACCAGAATTGTTTTTATTGAATATTATACCAATGAATGTGAATGTACATGAGGTATACATGATTGTATATGTAGTACCTACAGCTAGAATTTTATATGCGAAATACTGGAAAAAGGAAGAAACGCCTGCAAGGGAAGAGCTAATTCTTAGACTTATGGAAGCAGCAGAGATGGACAATCTGTCACAACAACTGAATGAAAAAACAGAGAGTGACTTTAAAAAGAAATGGGCGAAATTTTACAAGTGGTTACAAGCATATTTGGAAGAGCGCTAATTATAAGATATAAAAGGCATAGAAGGCCTAAAAGAAATTGATTTTATGGGTGTATGTTAAAAATCATATATCAGTATAGTTTCGTGTCTGTATTTCTGTCTTTTCTTTTGTCTTTATTTTCTTGCTGTTTTTCTTAATGAAACCAATAAAAATCTTTTTAAAAAAAGTATTCCGATTGCTTCAACGAAGGTACAAGTCAACCTATAAATGAACATTTTCTGTATTTTACTGACCTAGAGATTACATTTAGATCCTTCTTTTTTGCCCTCTCATCTAGTAACTCCCCTCCCCTCCCAAGTTGATTCCAAGGTTGCAAGAGCAAGGGTGTGGGGAAATTACTCTATAATGTATATCTCCTGTTTGTCTGCTCTGGGCCTTGACCACAAAGATCTTGCTTAGTTTGTTGCTTACACAGAGAGCTATGTGGGTCATTTGGAAAACTTTGTTTACTGTCAGGTATCATCTGAGCACAATTCATGTTTGTACTTGTTGCTAGAAACTATACCATAACTGTATTGTTTATTCTTGAAGTTATTATACTACAAGCCCTCAACATCAAATTCAATTTAATTTAAAGTGAATGCTGGGTTATAAGATATACAGACATGTTATAAATGACAAGTGGAATGGATCATCTAATTCAGTTAAAGCATGTGGTCTTGTCAGAAGTTTGGTTTTGTTAGATCTTGGAGGGTCATGGATCATTGAATGGGATCACAAACCAATTACACAAATTTCATTTCAAGCATGTCCTGAAGCTAGGGAACAAGAAATTCCTCTCTTTGTAATAAACCTTTTGACAAATTATTTATTTCAGTATCATTGCTCTTCAACATAGACAGATGAAGAAGTACCTTAATACAATGAAGCCAGAATGTCCTTTAAGTTCTGTAAAAGCATGCTGATGTACTCTTGAGAAATATCAACATGTAAATATCAGTAGGAGAGCGCAAAAGGGCCATTAGATAAATAATTAATGTATTATCCCTGATAGTGTTAGCCTGAGAAAATTAGAGATATCTGAGATAAGAGAGAGCAACAGAATGACCTAAGAGGCATTATAGAAAGAAAAATATGGGAAGTTACAGATATAGCAGTGATATAAATGAAGTGATAAATTAAGGCATAAAATGTATAGATATGCAACTGAAAAGTCAGAGAACGCTAAAAAAACATAAATGTAGGTGATGTTCTTTGTGGACCCCTTAGCATTTGTCTGAGCTCCTATGATATCACAGAGGCCTGGTGAACACAGCTGCCGGCACCCCAGTATATTGAAATGGACCCTTCCCTACACCACTGGCTGAACAAATATCTGTGAACATTCTTACTGCTCAGGCATTAACTAACTGGAACAAGGTCCAAGAGAAAGAAGTGGTTGTATACAAAGCAAAGAGTCAGGACTGTCATTGGTAGTTGACAGGTTGAGGGCACTCCATTCCTCTCGGTGTAGCAGACAATAACATTTATTGAAGGAAAGTGGTTATTGAAGTCATTCTATAATACTTCTCTCGCAGTAAATAATTACCTGTACTATTTTTCTGGGACTTTGTTTTTTGTAGGCTGTTCTATAAAGAATTTGTTGTTAATAATAATGATAAAGTTTTATTTATGGCCGAAGCCAGCAATAACATTTAAAACACAACAAAATTAATAAATAGTAAGAACCCCATAAATAAAGTAAAAGAAGCTTAAAACAGCAATAAAATTCATTTTGAAATTCTTAAGAAACAGGCAGTTAACAGTAGGGTGATTGACATTTAACTTCCTGCATTATTATAGATTTTCTAATTCTTAAAGCTATCCATCCATATCTAGCCACTAGAAGTGTTACCTCTGAGTGTCTGTCCGCAAGGAGATTTTTCATAATATAAACTCTTTGCCTACTAGTGAGAGGTAAAGACTCAAGGAGTGGAAGTGATTTACAGAGATTATTATAAGACTTACAGTCGAAAAAGATATGTTCTGAATTTTCGATGCCTTCGTTACAGCAGGGGCATATATGTTCCTCAAGTGGGATTTTCTTATACTTTCCTTCTGTAATTGGTAGAGGAAGAGCATTCCAGTGCATAAAAGTAAATGTTCTCCTATATTCATGGTTTGACAGTGAAGAATTTATTCTGTTAATGGGGTCCAGAAGTCTATTCCATTTCCCTATTCTGCCAATATCGTTCTGCCTATCAATATCCATAATCCTCTGTTTTATCAATTCTCTAGCTTTGTCATATGCAAGAGAACATAGGTATTGTTTTGTGAGGCCAAAATAAGGGAGTTTCCCTTCTATAGCCTTAAGTCAGGGGGGTATAAAGTTATCTCGTAATATTAAACACGTAATCCCTTTATAGAAAAACTAATTTCAGCCAGTAATGAATCACCATGATCCATAACCTTGCCTCCACAGTAATCATTCCAGTTTCAATTCAAATAAATGCATCTGGAATGCCATTAGGTACCTGTAGAACAGATCTCAGAAATTTTGATTGCACTGTGTCCAGTTTCTTTTAGTTAGATGTAATATTGATGGAGGATCCAAAGGTAAGTTGACAGATTTGGCTTTAAATAGTCTAATGGCAGCTACAAGACATTTACCCCCTTTGTGCCAGTAAAAATTTTGTATTGCCCCCGTGCTCCTTTTGGCGTTTATGGCCACTGAATTTAATGCTGTCTTCTTGGTGCTTGGGGGGGGGGCACAGTGGCAGGGCTTCTGGAGTTCTGGCCTCACTGGCGGACCTCCTGATGGCATCTGGTATTTTTGGCCACTGTGTGACACAGAGTGTTGGACTGAATGGGCCATTGGTCTGATCCAGCATGGCTTCTCCTATGTTCTTATATTTACAGTTCTTGAACCGTTTGCCTGGAAGTTGACACCCAGATATTTAAAACAGGTAACTTGTTCAATGGGAACAGCGTTTTAGTGCCAATGGAAAGTTTTGGGGGATCTTTTAGAAAAGGCCATTATTTTAGTTTTTGAGTAGTTAACCTCTTAGCTGTTATCCTAGCAATACTGGGCAAAAGAACTCATGGCTTTCCTAAAACCTATGAGTGTCCTTGCAAGTAGGATGTCATCATCTGCATATAAGAGCACCCCTATGTGTCTGTTGCCTAGCTTTGGGGGATGAAACTCAGGCCTGTTTAAATAGGCTACCACATCATTGATGTAAATGATGAATAACCCCTGACATTGGTGTTATGCAACGCCAGGTCATAAGAACATAAGAGAAGCCAATGTTGGATCAGGCCAATGGCCCATCTAGAAGAAAAAGAAGAGAAGAGATTGGATTTATACCCTGCCCTTCACTACCCAAAGGTGTCTCAGAGCGGCTTACAAACTCCTTTTCCTTCCCCTCCCCACAACAGACACCCTGTGAGGTAGGTGGGGCTGAGTGAGCTCTTGACAAAAACTGCTCTTTTTTCAAGAACAGCTCTTATCAGAACTATGGCTTGCCCAAGGTCATCCAGTGTCAGGTTCAACAGCAAGCAAGTCCAAACACACTTCACTCAGAAAGTTATGCTTTATTGGAATACCAGTCTGTTGCCCATAGTTGCAGAGTCATTGTGAGGAATAACAGATAGGGCATAGGAAGCTGTGTATATACTCTGATGCTTCAGCTAGCTAAGCAAATGAAAACCAAGCATGCAGGCAGGAATTCTCCCTGTGAGATATTACATAATGAACTGGAGACAACCCCCTCTGTAGGAGGGCTGGGACATTCACACCATCTGAGAACCCAAGCCCTCCCTTCTGTTCAAGGTCAGAGATAGTGGCTGGCAGATGAGTGTTTCCCACAGTTCCATAATCAAAGCAAAGCAATGCGCATGCGAGAAAGCAAGAAAGCAAGGCATGAGATCATACAGAAAACATGGCAGTTATCTGACATCCAACCAGGTGCAAGTGGAGGAGTGGGGAATCAAACCTGGTTCTCCCAGATTAGAATCCACGCACTTAACCACTACACCAAACTGGCTCTAGTCCAACACTCTGTCACACAGTGGCCAAAAACACCAGGTGCCATCAGGAGGTCCAGCATGGTCCTGCTGGACTTCCTGCTGGAGCAGAGTACAGACCTGGCATGCATGTCTGAGACCTGGGTGCAGGATGGGGAGACGGTAGCTCTTTCCCAGCTTGCCTCTCCCGGGTTCTCGGTCCTTCAACAATTGCAGACTAAGGGGCAGGGGGGAGTGGCGATATTCATTTGGGAGGCTTACTCCTTTAGGGCGCTCCTGCCACTGATGATCACGGGCATTGAGTGTGCTGTCCTAGTGTGGGAGGCTGGGGAGAGTTTGGCGATTTGGCTGGTGTACTGACCACCCAATGCACTGGACAATAGCCTGCCGCCCCTGATGGAGGCCATATCAGGGTGGGCACTGGAACACCATAGGCTACTTGTCTTGGGTGATTTCAACGTCCATGGCGATGACGTGTCCTCTACCCAGGCTACGGACCTAATGTCCATGGCGGTGCTGGGACTATCCCAACTTGTAACGACCCCTACTCACTGGGCTGGATTTGATCTTTACGGCCGGGGTAACAGTGGACCATATTACTGCTTTGGCACCACCATGGTCAGACCACCATGCCCTTAGGGCCTGTCTGAATGTTCCACTCCAACCCTGTTTGGGTGGTGAGCATATTTTAGCTCACCCGCAGAGCCAAATGGACCCTTTACAGTTCTAGGCAGCTCTGTGGGATCTGATGCTCCCTGGCGGCTCATCAGATTAGCTTGTAGGGGACTGGCATTGCTGACTCTCTGCAGCCATCAACGAGATCGCTCCCTGGCATCCTCTAAACCCTTGCTCTAGGCTTGCTCCCTAGTATACCTAGGAGTTGCACCTTATGAAGCAAGGACTGAGATGGTTAGACAGAGGGTAGCGACGTATTCGTGATGTAACTACAAGAGCATATTATAGGACATTTATGAGATCCTATGAGATAGTGGTCAAAGCTGCAAAGAGGGAGTTCTATGTGGCCTTGATCATGTCTGCCAGCTCACACCCAGCCCACTTATTTAGAACAATTCAGTCTTTAACTGTTCTGCCACAGGGTGGATTAAACTCTAGGGAATTGGATATTGGCTGTGAGGCTTTTGCGAGCTATTTCACATATAAAGTCTTGTCACTCCACTGCAAACTGTCTGTCACAATTGATACAGTGAGTGAACTTGAGGCTCCATGCATGTCTTTGAGTCAGCTTCTGGATTCTTTCAGTCCACTCAGCCTAGACAAAGTTGACAAATTGCTCCTAGCAGTACACCCTACCATGTGCTGCCTTGATCCGTGCCCGTCATGGCTAATTAAAGCTGACCATGATGGGTTGCGAGGTGCCCTGTGGAAAATTATCAACAAGTCCTTCATTGAAGGACAGTTCCCTGGGGTGCTCAAGGAGGTGGTGGTGCAGCCTCTCTTGAAGAAACCATCTTTGGATCCAGCCAAATTAGCTAACTACCGGTCTCCAATTTGCTCTATCTGGGCAAAATAATAGAGAAGGCCATGGCAATCCAGCTACAGAACTTCTTGGATGATGCTTCCATCCTAGATCCCTTCCAGTCCAGTTTTCACCCAGGCCATGGAACAGAGACAGCACTGGTCACCCTCATGGATGATCTCTGGAGGCATCTGGATTCAGGCGGTTCAGAGGTACTGTTGCTGTTAGACCTGTCAGCTGTGTTTGACACAGTCAACCACCAGTTACTGGTCTGCTGCCTCACCGACACAGGAGTTCAGGGGCTTGCCTTGCAATGGCTTGTCTCCTTTCTCCATGGTTGGGGACAAAGGGTGGCGTTAGGGGAACAGCTTTCCCAGAGGTACCCACTAGAGTGTGGACTGCCTCAAGGGGTGGTGCTTTCACCAGTGTTATTCAACATCTACATGCACCCCTTGCCCAGATTGCCTGGAGGCATGGGCTGGGGTGTCACCAGTATGCTGATGACATCCAGCTCTATCTGATGTTGGGTGGTCAGTTTGGCTCCAGATTGGAAGAACTGGAGTGGGTTTTACAGGCCATGGCTGGTTGGCTTAGACTGAGCTGACTGAAATTGAATCCGACAAAGACAGAGGTCCTGTGCTTGAGTCAGTGTAGTCCAGGGGTAGGGATCCCACTCCTGATCTTCAATGGGGTGCCATTGGTGCCAGTGCCAGAGGTTTGGAGTTTGGGAGTGCTCCTGGATGTTTGGGAGTTTGGGAGTGCTCCATAACAATGGAGGCCCAGGTAGCAGCCACTGCCAAGTCAGCCTTTTACCACTTTCAGCTGATTAGGCAGTTGGTTCCCTTCCTCAAGAACAATGATTTAGCAACAGTGATCCATGCAATGCCCACCTCAAGATTAGACTACTGTAATGCTCTCTACATGGCGCTGCCCTTGTTGCAGGTCCGGAAGTGGCAGCTAGTACAAAATGCAGTGGCTAGGCTTTTGATGGGTCTTCCCTCGAGGGAGCACTTCCAGCCAGCCCTGAAAGCATTGCACTGGCTGCCTATAGCATACCAGATTCATTTCAAGGTGCTCGTTCTGACCTTTAAAGCCCTTTATGGGCTTACCTGAGGGACTGCCTTTTACAGTTCCGCAGGGCCTGGAGACGGAGCTCTTCCACCAGGCTTTCAATTAGGAACCACCACCATTGTATAGGAAAAACCTTTCCTGAATAATTCCTGCTAGGGCCAAATGGCCTAGCTGCTAACATGTCCATGCGATTTTTGTCACCTGCAACAGATGGCATGCCAGATGCCAAGCCTATCCATATACAAGACACTTTGACACCTTTGCTGGGAAGAGCAGACATCTAGGTGTCTTCCCAAGCTGGGGGACTCAGCTGTCCCAAGACATTAACACATCAAAGCTCCTCTGATATGGCTTTTGTCATGTCGACCCAAAGATTTGGGCACACCCCTTCATCCCCTCTGATTGGATAAATGGCCATATTCAATTATGATGGGAAAGGGAGGGAATTGTGATCACGCTATGGGAAGAGGGGGAGAGTTTTCTTGGAAAGAGAGCTCCTTTCTGAGAGAGAGTTCTCCTTTGGAGTGTATACCTGCAACATGGAATTTCACTAGTGGGCAGAGAAGCTGGACTTAACTGCCCACAGCAATCATGTGGTTCATCCTCAAGATTCCCTGGTATCTCTGAATGACTGTTAACTATGAATACCTCTAAGTATAGTTAGAGCTGTCTATGCGTTATTTGTTTTATTCACCTTCTTGCTAGACTCTTGTTATATGCATGCTTTTGCACTGAATAAAGATAAAAGATAAATTAATACTATCTGGGCTTGTTTACTTTGTTGCAACTTGGTTCCAAGCCTTAATCCTGTGCCTAGGCTGATACTGGTGATGCAGCTACCACTGTGTTAATTAATTAATTGCAGTTCTGGCACAGAGCTGATAAATTGTTAATTCCCAGAAACCAGACAGGAGGTGGGATCTCTTCTTCTGAGCTGGTGGGAATCTAGTGTCCAGAGGTCCTGGTGGCAGTGACTACTGATACCCTAAAGAGAGTGTGCAGACATTCTTCTGGGCTTTTTTAAGCATTCCTGAAGCATATGGGATTTTGGTATCTTTCATTCCTGGACATTATTTATTTAAATAAATAAAGGTTAAAGAGACCCATTCTGTATAAAGATATTAATTCGGTTTGTTACCTGACTTACCTGAACCAGTTTGGTGTAGTGGTTAAGTGCACAGACTCTAATCTGGGAGAGCTGGGTTTGATTACCCACTCCTCCACTTGCATCTGCTGGATGACCTTGGGCAAGCCATAGTTCTGGCACAGCTGTTCTTAAAAAACAGCAGTTTCTGTCAGAGCTCTCTCAGACCCACCTACCTCACAGGGTGTCTGTTGTGGGGAGGGGAAGGGAAAGGAGTTTGTAAGCTGCTCTGAGACTTCTTTAGGGAGTGAAGGGTGGGGTATAAATCCAATCTCTCCTCCTCCTCCTCCTCCTCCTCCTCCTCCTCCTAGCATGAGGACTGCATAGTTGACTGTTGTGTCTTTTGAACACCTGTTTAGAGGTAGAACTGTACTTTGGTCCCTTAAGAAACAATAATTACTTTTGCCATATAGATTGAGGTTATTAGCTCCTATCCTTGCATTGAAGTCACCACCCATGATAGTGTAAGCCATGAGATAGACTGCCCTCAGGTCTTGTAAATAGGATTCCAGACCAAGCAAAGTTACCAATATTTGTTTGTTGACCCCACCATATGGCAGATAAACATTTACAATTAAACAAAATAAGTCCAAGGTAGCCTTCTCAGAAGTGCTACCTCTTCCATGCACAGGGCCAGAGAGACAGGCTCAGATCAGGAGTCTCAATGCATGGATGAGATGATGGTGTAGGGGAGAAGGGTTCAAGTTTGTTAGGGATGCTTTTTGGAACAAGAGGGAGCTGTACAAAAGAAACGGTCTCCACTTGTCCTGAGAAGGAACCAGGCTGCTGGTGCTTAAAATCAAAAAGGTGGCAGAGCAGTTTTTAAACTGAATATTGGGGGAAAGCCGATAGGAGATGAAACATCTCTGGTTCAGAATGGCTCATCTCAAAGAAATGAAGGGGTAACTGTTACTTCTCTACGAGGAAATGGATTAGAATTGTCCACTGAGACTGTGGCTAACAATATGGACTGCCTGGCAAGGTCTTGAGGCTGCAAGAGGAAGATTGTGGGCTTAACATGCACGGGAAACTATAGGTGTTTATACACAAATGCTAGAAGTGTCCGAGGTAAAATTGGGGAATTGGAATGCTTGGTGTTGGAGGGGAAAAATAGACATTGTGGGTATTTCAGAAACTTGGTGGGATGAGGTAAATCAGTGGGATACGATTGTCCCGGACCTGGTGGACCGGGCCAGGCTGTGCCCCCCCTGCCACGACGCAACCCGAGCACTCACCCGAGAAACCAGGCCAACGCAGGGCACTCGGGACGTGCCCCAGCCCCTCTCCGGCAGAGAGGATGTCAGGACGAGCGAGGCCCCATCGGCGTGAGCCCTGGGAAGCGACAGAGACAAGCAATCCTCCCCAGACGATCGGAGACACCGGTGGTGCAACCCTCGGGCCGGCAAGGCCGCCGCCGGCACAAGAACTCACGCCCCTGATGCGAGGAGGGCGTCCTACCTTATCAAGGGGGCGGGGCCTGGGGGAGGTGGAACCGGGGAGAAGCAGTGGGAGGAGGATATAAGGGAGGAGGGCCGGAGGGGCCGGGGAGGAGACGCGTGTCAAGGAGAAGAGAGCCGTCCGTGTGCGAGAGAGAGAGCCCAGCAAACCGGCAGCTTCCCTGGCACGGGACAGCGGGGCAAGAGGGGTGAAGTCAACCCCGCCCCCTGTCATTCTGAGGCCCCCTGTCTCCTTATCCCTGGGACTCCTCCTGCCTCCCAGTACCGCGCCCTGTTTGGACCGCCCGACAACACGGCGACTGGAGGAAAGGTCCCCGGGGCCCAGGGGGAGCTCGACAACGATGATTCCTGGTTATAAGTTATATCAGAAGAATGGGGGGGGTTGGAGGTGGGGTGGCTCTGTATGTCAGAGAGAGTATACAGTCCAGTAAGACTGAGAGGGTAAGGGAATTGGATTTGCTTCTGGAAATGCTATGGGTTGAAATAGTGAGCCCAAAAGGAAACTTAACATTTGGAGTTTGTTATCGCCCACCAGATCAAAAGATAAAGGAGGATTATAAAATGATGAATGAATTAAAGATAGCAGCTAGATGAAATAACTATGTCGTAATAAGTGATTTTAACTATCCACATATTGATTGGGTCAATATGTGCTCTAGTTGGGAAAAAGAGATTGAGTTTCTAGACATTCTTAATGACTGTGCTATGGAACAGATGGTCATGGAACCTACCAGGGGAGAGGCAATCCTGGATTTGGTCCTAAGTAATGCCCAAAACCTGGTGAGAGATGTAAAAGTGATTGCACCACTTCGGAACAGTGACCATAATGTTATTGAGTTTAACATTTGTATAAATAAGGAGTTATCCAAAAAGACTGACACAACCACTTTTAACTTTAAAAGGGGTAAATACTCTGATATGAGGGGACATGTGAGGAAAAAACTCAAAGAAGAAGTAGAAAAGATCAAAATCATTGGGGGAGCTTGGAGACTACAATCCTAGAAGCTCAGAAAAAAAATATATACCACTGGCTAGGAAATGGATGAGAAGCTGAATGCATTTTTTGTCTCTGTCTTCACTGTGGAAGATGAGAAGTGCTTGCCCACTCCAGAACCACTGATTTTGGGAGGGGTGTTGAAAGATCTGAGTCAAATTGAGGTGATGAGAGAAGAGGTCCTATGACTGATAGACAACTTAAAAACTAATAAATCACCAGGCATACATCCGAGAGTTCTAAAAGAACTCAAATGTGAACTTGTGGATCTGACAAAAATATGTAATCTTTCATTAAAATCTGCCTGCATTTCTGAGGACTGGAAGGTAGCTAATGTCACTCCCATCTTTAAAAAGGGTTCCAGAGGAGATCCAGGAAATTACAGGCCAGTCAGTCTGACATTGATACCAGGTAAATTGGTGGAAATTGTTATTAAGGAAAGAATTAGTAGGCACATTAATGAACAAAAACTATTGAGGCAGGCTCAGCCTCTGTCTTGTCTCACTAACCTGTTAGTGTTTTTTGAGGAAGTGGACAAACATGTGGACAAGGGAGACCCAATAGATGTTGTTTACCTTGACTTCCAGAAAGCTTTTGATAAAGTTCCTCATCAAGGGCTCCTAAGTAAATTCAATAGTCTTGGGATAAAAAGGCAAGTCCTCTTGTGGATCAAAAACTGGCTAATTATTAGGAAACAGAGAATGAATATAAATGGGAAATTTTCTCAGTGGAGGGTGGTAAGCAGTGGGGTACCACAGAGATCAGTACTCGGTCCGATGTTTTTTAACTTGTTCATTAATTATTTGGAGTTGGGAGTAAGCAGTGAAGTAGCTAAATTTGCAGATGACATGAAGTTGTTCGAGGTGATGAGAACCAGGGAGGATTGTGAGGCACTCGAAAGGGATCTGTCGAGGATGGGCGAGTGGGCATCAACATGGCAAATGTTGGCCATGTTGCCAAGTGCAAAGTGATGCACATTGGAGCCAAGAATCCTAAATATAAATACATTTTGATGGGGTCCGAACGGGCAGAGACTGACCGAGAGGGAGATCTCGGAATCATAGTAGATAATGCAATGAAAATGTCTAGACAGTGTGCAACTGCAATACAAAAGGCCAACGCTATGCTGGGGATTCTTAGGAAGGGAATTGATAAAAGGGTTGGAACAGTTTCCCTATGCAGAAAGGTTAAAATGCTTGGGGCTCTTTAGCTTGGAGAAACGGTTTATAAGATTATGCATGGGATAGAGCAGGTAGAGAAAGAAGCACTTTTCTCCCTTTCTTACAATACAAGAACTCATTGGCACTCCGTGAAATTGCTAAGCAGTCAGGTTAGAACGGATAAAAGGAAACACTTCTTCACTAGGGGTGTGCAAATAAATAAATAAATAAAATTTCAGCCCAATTCAGATTCAGCCTAATCGGGCAGAATCAATTTTGGCTTGCAGAAAGACTCCCGCATGTGAATTTCGGCAGTACGAGCCTATTCAAGAGTCTTTCGGCCAGCCAAATGTCAATTTTGGTCCCATGATATCCTATGGGCCATTGAAGTCAATGGTAAAAACATAGGGTGTATTCCGGGGGCTGGAGGGGAGGGGTTTTGAGGGAGAGACTCCAAACCCACAGGGTAGCTGCTAGAGCCTCTCCCCAAGATACGCACCACTTGTTCTGGAGTGTGCCACTTGTTCTCATGGCAAACAAGCACCTCCCAAGACAATTCACTTTCCCTGAGATTCTCTGGGAGAGTCTGACTAATGGGTGCTGCCTGCTTGCCTGCCTTAAGTGCTGCTGGCTGGGTTTCCCCACTGGAAAAAATGGAGGTAATGGGGATAACCTCTTTGGGTTCCCATAGAATTGGGCCCACTGGTCCAATTGCTTTGGGACATGGAGGTTTATATGGGGAGAGGTTCCCAAAGCTACCCTGTAAATTTGGAGCCTCTCCCTCAAACCGCCTCCCCCCCAGAGCCACTAACATCACCGTGGGAGAAAAGTAACTTTTCCCCACCATAGAGAACAAAGGAGGGGATGGGGCAACCTGTTTGGGGCCCTGTAGAATTGGACCCCCTGATCCAATGTTCTTGAAACATGGTAGGTATCTTGGGGAGAGGCTCCAGCAGCTACCCTATGAGTTTGGAGCCTCTCCCTCAAAACCCCTCCCCTCCAGCCCCCAGAATATACCCTATGTTTTCACCATTGACTTCAATGGCCCATAGGATATAATGGGGCCAAATTTTGACAGCATTTCGGTGGCAAGCAGATTCAGATCAGAGAATCTGAATCGGCCCACAGCAGCCCAAAATGGCCATTTTTGGGGGTGCAATCAGTTCAGATGAACCAAATGCACATCCCTATTCTTCACCCAAAGAGTGATTAACACATAGAATTCACTACCACAGGAGGTGGTGGCAGCGGCTACAAGCATGGACAGCTTCAAGAAGGAATTAGATAAGCATATGGAGCAGAAGTCCATCAGTGGCTATTAGCCACAAGGTATAGATAGGAACTCTCAGGCTGGAGCAAGCGATCCTCTGTATTCTTGGTGCTTGGGGGAGGCAACAGTGAGAGGGCTTCTAGTGTCCTGGCCCCACTGGTGGACCTCCTGATGGCACCTGGTATTTTTGGCCACTGTGTGACAGTGTTGGACTAGATGGGCCATTGGCCTGATCCAACATTGGCTTCTCTTACATTCTTATGTCCCGCTACTTAAGTAATAAGTCTTGTGCAAGATGGTCATAATTAGGAAGCACCACTTCCATTGTTTCCAACAAGAAGAGATCAAAATACAAAGCCCTCCTTTGGCTCTACCATGCACTGAGGCTTCCACAGGTAAAACAAATGTCTTGTAACCAGTTAATGACAGTTCCTCCATGCACCATGTTTCCTGCCCTAAAATTATGTCAAATTTACAGAGAAATTCCATTGCACTAACCTCCCACATTCTACAGTGCCACCCTCTTTAAGTTCCATGACAGTAGTGATAAAACTTGAATTTTCTGGGGCATAGTACCCTTATGTAGTTATCCTAGTGGTGAAATGATGTTCAGATCTCCTTCCACGTCTAGGAAAACACATCCATTGTGGCAAATATTTTTGATAGTAGAACATATTGTGTTTGACCACCATTATGACCTGTGACCTGAACAAGTGATCTGTTTACCTATCTGTCAACCATGACAATGGCTGCAGAGCAGCTTTTCAGCTGTGCAGTAGCTGTTAGGAAGTAGTTGTGTGGAATTTCATGTCCTTGCCTTCCACCAGCTTTTGTGTTTGTGCAGTAGGAGAGATCAGTTCTATCTAGGGCCATGGATGGTCAGATCAGGTCATTAAATGTTGGGACAGGAAACTATACTTCCCATAAGGCTGTGCAAAATATGCATGTGTGAATAATATTGATAGCATGGACTTGAATAAATACCAAATGGTAATTTTTTTAAAAAAATATTATTAATTTTTATAATCACTGGCTGATTGATTTGCTCACTGTGTATTTCTACTATTGATCATTAAGCGTCATGCAGCAATGACAGGCTTGTAGTGGATGGGTCAAGTAGGACTGCCATTGGATTTTCTGTGAATACATATGTATAAAATACTACCGATGACTGCTCTGGTCAGCAATGCTTGAACTCTTGAAAAATAACCCAATGAACAGGAACTGCTTGATTGATGGACAATTAGCTCCTTATCCTTGACTAGAAATAGACGGTGAAATTAATTGTTGGATGATCACATATCTCTACCTCCTTACTCCTCCTTCTTCAGTACAGTGTATCAGACCTAGCAGAATAGGAGCTAAATCCTTTCTAATTCTCTCCATGATTTCACTTTAGGCATTCATGTGTTGAACCATTACATGAAGCAATGAACTTTAGATTTTATAGAATACTGTGCTATATAGACAAATGTCATTCGGCTCATTGGTGTGGTACTCTATTCTGATAATGAATTAATGATAAACATTGACAGTGCCATGTGAGAACACATCACCAAATTCAGTCTAGGAGAGTATAACCTTAAAATTTTGCAAGAAAGATAATGAAAGAGAATAATCCTGTGACTTTCTTTTTAGATTCATTTTATCTCCAGAAGGGAACTCTATAAACTAATGCTGTATATTTCAGTGAATTTTGTTTAAATTGTTTACGTTTTGGTAATAAACCCCGGAAGGTACTTGCATAAGGAAGGCATACAAGCTGTGTCTACATTTTAAATTTATTTCCCCATCTAATTTCAGATGTTACAGCTAACTGCAAGTAAGAACTCTGTTCACATGCACATCTTCTATGGTAGACTTTGGTAACATTAGAAGGCAATCTGAGGGGCTCTTGATCATTACTCAAGCCACTTTTCATGAGCAGCTCCTGTGTGACTAGGGTAACCTTTAAATTCTCATTTTACTGAGATTGGGGGGGAGGAGCTATCACCAAGCCCACAAGCTTGTGATGTTTGGCAAACATGAAATCTTTTCAGTATAGACTTTACAATAAGGAAAGAAATACCAAAGGGGAAAGGATTAGGGATGGGCACGAACTTTGGCCAGTTCGTGGTTTGTGAAGTCAACTTTCAAGAACTTTTAGTGCCGTTTGTAGCAGTTCATGAATGGAGACACATTGGGTCCAGTGGATTAAACTGTTAACAAAACTCCAAGGCAATGGGGTGGTGATGGAATTCTCCAGCATTGGAAACATCAATAGGAACCCTCCAAAACTTAACAGGCACTGCTCGCCACCAATCACAGAGTTCCATTCTGCTCTATGGGCTCAGAATGCTATATATTCAGTCAGCTTTGCTCCCACCCTTTCCTCTTTTGGCTTGTGAGAGAGAAGAATGGAACTTTTCAAAGCAGAGCAAATTCATTGCTGTCTGCTTCTAATCTGCTCTCTGCTGCTGGGGTTTGGGTAGGTGGACTCAGGGCTCTGAGCCACTAAGTCTCTCTGCTTACACCAAGCACTGGGGCTTAGCTACTTGGTGTCTCGGTGGAGGAACCAGGTTTCATACCCCCACCCCTCCTAATTGTGATCTGCTCTCTACTGTTAGGGTTTTGTTTGAAGCTTTTTTAGGTCATGATGGTTCATGGTTTCGTTTGTGAGTCTGCCACAAACCATAAACTGAACTACATTTGTGGCCATCCCTAGAAAGGTTATGTTTTTAATAATAATGCCCCCCTGCCCCAACCTTACATTTTAAAGCTTTCCTGAGGCTTTTGCTATTAACCAGCAAGAGGTACACATTGTTGTACATTTAACACAAGCATGTATAGTCTCTTTGTGTCCCAGCAGACAGGGGGAAAAAATGGAATGAGAAATGAAAGAAAAGGTAATGTGTTTGCTCTGGAAACAATCTGAATGGTGAAGCAATGCACAGTACTATGAGAGACACCTGTTTCTAGCTGACAAGATTTAGTATTGTGTAGAATCAACATGAGTGTAGGTGCTAAATCCTTACGTTTGGAGACATGGCAGAGGTTAGAAAGAGAATGTCTATGGATTTCAAGGTTCACATCTTAAATGCAATCCTAGTTTATACACAGTCTGGACAACAAAATATACAGATTGTTGTTCTTCTCTAGTTCCCTGAGAGGTGAGAAGCTCCAGGGATGGTTCAAGTTGGACTTGGTTTCCTTTGGATGACAGAGCACTGAAAATTCATGCATTTGTAGGGTTGCCAGATCTTAGGATGTGGCTCTGAGATGGAGATTTTTATGTTAACTCCCAGAGCTGCATGTAGAAATCCAGAGCCCTCATGTACCTCACGTACTTAATGTCTTTCTTTAAGACTTTTATGTTGCCCTGCTTATGGTAGGTACCACACATACACATGGTGAGAGTCTGTATACATATTTAAACCCTTCTGCCCTCTGTTGAGTTTAATATGCTATTTTACAAACATTAGTTGGAGCCCACTGAAAATTTCCACATGCACATGGTGTGTGTGTTGATTTTTGTTGATTTCCCCTACTGCAGATTTCTCTTCCTCTCACTTCCCCCAATCTATATCTCCTGTGACTCCTTTCATCCCTCAGGAGCAGCTGGGGTGACATTTTGGGATGCAGCGGGAGGCAGGGAAGTCATACTTCCAAAGATGGAAATCCATCCAGCCATTGAAAGTTTTACGATCTAAGCCAATGTTTACAATCCTACACAAATCTCTCTCTCTCTCTTTTTTTTTTGAGGCTCAATATTAATGAAAGGGGGTCATTGTGCATGAAACCCCACCAGCTATGGCACAGAGCTGAACACATAGCTTGAGACATTCCTGAAGCAAATGGTCATGCATTTCTTTGTTTTAATAAATTATTGTTCTCATTTTATACTTTCTTTTTGTCACACAGGACTCTTAGGAGAATGAATGGAAATAATGTGCATATATTCTAATTAAAACCCCTGTTAGATCATTAACATTTATTTTCATTAAAACTCAAAATTAATCTTGCAGGAAAGCGCCTAGGGATATCTTGGAAACCTTTGGATGTTTTTTCTTTCAGACACTCATTTAAATTTTGGTATTAAGAGCTGAACACTGTGAGGTGCTCAGTGATGGGCCTTCTCTCTCTAGCCTTCCCTGGGAGCTGAGGCAACTCAGCATCATCCAGAAAGCATTAAGAACCTTACCAGAATGAGGTCTCTGTACTAAATCAACATCATTCACTCATGATGGATTTGTAAAAGTATCCTTCTGACTATAAATGATGTGATTTGCATCATAACTACAACAAAGTATAACTGAACCAAGTGAGTATTGAGTACTGCCGCTGAATGAGAATAAGCATATAGCCTAAGGGAGATTTTGGATTTTAGGAAGAATGGAAAATGTTTATTTATCTTCAAACCATACACCTTAATAATATTTGTTCTCTCTGGTCAGTTCTCAGTTTACTTTCAGACATCCTATCAAAAACCACTAATGGGAGATGTGGGTATTCGGAGACACCATCATATAATTACAAGTCTAAATCAAAGTCAAAACTGTGAAATTGTTTCCTCAGCTAACACAAATACCTGTACATTTTTGTGATTATTTGCCTAACAAAATACTAAAAAACCACTGGGAATTTCACATATATTCATCCTATGCACCCATATTTGCTAGAGGTTTGGTATGCTAATACAATCCAGTTGATCAGCACAAGGAACACAACAGTTGCCTTTGTTGTTGCTCTGATCCATTTTAGTTTATAGAATAGATCAGAGGAACTATGGGGCTGTCTCAAGTGGCAGTTTAATGCTGTTTGGCCTCTCTGTTAGGAACTGTTTGCCATGATTTCACTTTACAGGGTCAAAGTTGAAGTTCAGGAAGTTCTTAGTGCTAGAATATACAAGATCTGTTGTGTGAATGAAGCGAGAAGGATAAGAAGAATATCCAACAGGGAGCATCGGAGGGGTTAAGTGGCTAGCATAGTCAGATTAAAGACTTCCTGGTGTTTTCAAATAATCCCCTCCTGTCTCCTGATTGGCTCATTGGAGACTTCCTCTTTTTGAGGCCACTTCCTCCTTAGTTGTTTGTTATACAGTTAGATGTTTAGGTAGTTAGAACCTTCTCTCTCCTCTCCTCTTTGCAAAGGTGTTTCTCTTCTAAATAAAACTGTTCATTCTTTCAGCAGCTCCCCTCCTTTTTGAATATTTAAAAATCTACTAACATGTAGGAGGAAAAGATGTATGAAAGCTAGGACTATGGGACAAGGTTGTGAAATTGTATTTAGATTGGATCTCTACTATCTAGATGCTAATATTAAGAGTCTGAATTTGGACTGTTTCCGCTGTTTAAGAATAGGCACTGTTCAGGTTGTATATCGATCTGTAAATTTTCAGCTGCACATCATTACTATTTGCTGTTAATTTGTGCATACGACATTGTGTCTAGGGTGTTTTTTCCTAAAGCACAGGCCATCAGAATACTCCAAGAAAAGCTTTTGCATTACATTACATGAAACACACATGTGAAGCAGTAGTTCTTTTTCTTTTGCTCACTCTTCCCAAGACAATAATCATGTGCCCATAAGAGCTTCAAGCAGGGTACTGTCAGAGCACAGAAAGTGTTGTGAAATTGATGGTCATCCTGATGCTGGTAACAGATCAGAATAAACTGTTGGTTTAGTTTAGAAGAAGAAGAAGAGTTTGGATTTATACCCCGCCCTTCACTGCCCAAAGGCGTCTCAGAGCGGCTTACAAACTCCTTTCTCTTCCCCTCCCCACAACAGACACCCTGTGAGGTAGGTGGGGCTGAGAGAACTTCTGACAGAAACTGTCCTTGAGAGAACAGCTGTGCCAGAGCTTGTGACTGACCCAAGGTCACATCAGCAGGTGCAAGTGGAGGAGTGGGGAATCAAACCCGGTTCTCCCAGATAAGAGTCTGCGCACTTAACCACTACACCAAGCTGGCAACTTTATCCTGCAACTTTTTGATCCTTCTAGTACCTTCAGGGCAAATTATAACATATATGAAACATTACCATTTTAAAATTATGGAAAAATTATTAATATAGCATTTTCTTACTGAAATGTTTAAAAAACACACAAAAATGGCCTCAAAACATTGGCCAGTTGGATAATCTGAAAGCCTTCTGGAACAAGAATGCTCTCTGTTTGCTCAGAAGGCACATAGTATTGGCATTCATCTCATCTCCTGAGAATAAGAGTACCATAAACTGGGGAACAACAGATGAAAAGGCCCTTCCATGGTAAGGGGGAAAATGCCATCCAGTTGCGGCTGACTTATGGCGACTCTGTAACTAAGAGTCCCTGCAATTTTTATGCCAAACAAGGCAGGTTCCTTCCTCCCTCCCTCCCTTCCTTGTGCCTTCTAGTATATATATGTGTGAAATCAGGGTTGCTGGCTACAATCTGTAACCCCTATAAGCTCTGCGGGGTAGGGGACTGCACAAACATGTGAAAACTGGGAGCTTTAGGATTCACAAAAAAAATAAAATGGTTTAAACCATAGAGATTGGAGCAAATCCTACAGCATCCACCCCTGATGTCATGATGCCACAACTGGTTTTCTCCAAATGTGATATCAGTGTGCTGAAGAAATGCTGGCATCTTCCCCCATGTCCCCATACTTTGCTCCCATTGGTGTTTCAGACACCAATGTACAGAAAACACTCTCAAACTCTTGTATGTGTGTAAAGGGCCATAAAGTTACAACTGCCTTATGGATACACCAGCAAAGGGCTTTCAAGGCAAATGAGAAGCAGAGGTGGTCTCCCATCCAAGTGGTCACCCAGCCTAGCTTTATTTGACAAGATTGGGCTATTCCATACAGCCTTTCCCCTCTCTAAATCTTAGTAAAGGTAAAGGTTTCCCTTGCTTGAAAGCTAGTTGAATCCAACTCTAGGGGGCTGTGCAAAACAGAGAACAAAAATAAGGGCAATAAAACATAGTTCCATTAAAGGAACGTCAAGGATTGCTTCTGTTCCCCTTACTTCCTCCAATCCTTCTGTAGGGGACAATTCAAGGGTTCAAATGATTGTCTATTGATTATTGCTGACGTTCCAGAACTGTTTGGGAGAGATTCTTTGGGATTCTCCAGGAGACTTAACAAACTGTTAACCACTAAGCAGAATTGTAGAAACAGGGGTTTAAATCTAATC
This sequence comes from Gekko gecko, assembly GCA_029375565.1. Lineage (NCBI taxonomy): Eukaryota > Metazoa > Chordata > Lepidosauria > Squamata > Gekkonidae > Gekko > Gekko gecko. The sequence goes on from JAPDNY010000007.1 coordinate 83,106,480, forward strand.
TAATTGACAACAAAGAATTTTCTAAATAGGCCAGGTGTTTTTACATCATCCTTTTTAATTGGGATGGCAGAAAGCACCATAGACAATTTTAGAGAATTATAGTGACATCCTTTGCTTCAAAGAGAACTAGAAATAATTGGTCAAGATGTTTTTAGAAAAGCCTAATTGGGGTAAATGAAAGGATAAGAGAGGAACTCCCCTCCCTCTCCTCTAACTTGGGTGTTTTTAGACTTTATATTTTGTTTAAAGCTGAATATTTACTAAGATTATGGTATAAGATATTTGTAAGAGCAGCAGCTAGCTGAATTATTTTAAGCTTTGCTAAAGAATTATCTTATACATAAACCTAATGCTGATGCTAAAGAAATCCATAGTTATAGACCTATCTTACTTTTAAACGTTGATTATAAGATCTTTGCAACAATCATAGCCACTTGCTTTAAGAAGATACTCTTACAAGTTATACACCAAGACCAAGCAGGCTTCCTCCCAAAAAGACAGATAAAGAATAACATAAGAATGTTCATAAATACATTAGAATTTTATGAGCAACACTCTGAAAGACAATTAACTTTGGTTTTTTTGGATGTGGAGAAGGCCTTCGATAACATAACCTGAGAATTTTTAAGATGTAAATTGGAACTCTGGGATTGTGGCAATAGTTTCATGGCGATGATAATGTCTATATATAAAGAACAATTTGCAAAGATAATAGTTAATGGACATTCAACACAAAATATATCTTCAGCCAGGATACTGATTGCTAAATGTTGGAAATCTGAAAACTTACCTGCTAGAGAGGAGTTGATTATAAAAATCTATGATGTGGCTGAAATGGACAAGTTGAATATGACTCTTTCAGGTAAAGAGGATAAGGCTTTTCAAAAGAGATGGTGTAGAGTTAATAAATAGTTGGGGAAAAATACATAACTCCATAATTATATTTCATATACAAAACATTGGTCATTTTTCTTTATTTGATTTTTATTTTGTTTATTTTTTGCTTTTTTGTTTTGTGTAAGTGTGTTGTTGTAATGTAAATTATAAATATTGCTATAGTTTGTTGTATGGAAAAACATATTGTGATTCTTGTTTGTAATGGAAAACCATAAATAAATTTTGGGGGAAAAAAGAATTATCAAGCTTATTTTTAAGACAAAAAGATGCTTGCTTAAAGAGAAACCATTATATACTTAGAATTAATCTGGCAAAGATCCACAAGCTGCTAACAAGCAGAAAGTTGGAAGATGAAGTCACAGAAATTAATCATGCACACCTGTCTTTCACTAGAAGCCAATTAAAAAGTACAAAATTTGCATTAGACAAAGGAAACCCTATTGACCATCAAAAGGGTTTTAAAAGGGGGATTATATATAAGTATTATTTTAAAATCAATTATGAAGCCAGAATTGCAGCAGGAGGTTGGGGCTATCCCATATTTTGCACAGAGTGTCACATGTATGACTATCTGCCCACTGGACAGAAGTCTTGGGTGTGTGCCTAGTGCAAGGAACTCCCTTGAGGCCAAGGTGGCTGACCTGAAGAAGCAGAGACAGTCAGTTAGGTGCACAGAGAAGACTCTTGGGGACCTGTTAGATATGCCCCATTCTGGATCTGGCAGCCCCACCACTGTCACGGAGTATGAGGGTTGGGAGGGAACAGGGCACCATGCTGCAAATAAGGGGAATGTGCCCTCAGAAGGGACCTCTTCTTCAGCTGGTGAACGGGTATCCTTTCACACCAAGGAACCATACCTGGGCAGGGAGGAAGGGGGCTCTTGGTAGCTGGGGATTTGATCCTTAGGCAGGTAGACAGCTGGGTGGTGAACCCATGTACTGCCTGTATGGTGACTTGCCTACCTGGTGTGAAGATAGCAGACATTACGCATGTTCTAGATAGGCTGGTAGATAGTGCTGGGGAGGAACCAGTGGTCATGGTACATGTTGGCACCAATGATGTGGGGAAATCCAGTCATGAGCTCCTGGAGGAGAAATTTAGGCTGCTGGGCAGGAAACTCAAGGCCAGGACCTCCAAGGTAGACTTCTCAGAAGTGCTACCTGTTCCACACACAGGGCCGGAGAGACAGGCACAGATCAAGCATCTCAATGCATGGATGAGACAATGGTGTAGGGGGGAAGGGTTCAAGTTTGTTAGGCACTGGGATGCTTTTTGGAACAAGAGGGAGCTGTAGAAAAGACAGTCTCCACTGGTCCCAAAAGGAAGTTTAACACTGGGAGTTTGTTATTGCCCACCACACCAGAAGATAGAGGAGGATTATAAAATGATTAATGAATTAAAGGTAGTGGCTAGACAAAATAACTGTCATAGTAGGTGATTTACCCACACATTGATTGGGTCAATATGTGTTTAAATCAGGAAAAAGAGACTGAGTTTCTAGATACTCTCAATGACTGTGCTATGGAGTAGATGGTCTCAGAACCTACCAGAGGAGAGGTGATCCTGGATTTGGTCCTAAGTAATGCCCAAGACCTGGTGAGAGATGTAAAAGTGATTGCATTGCTTGGAAACAGTGATCATAATGTTATTGAATTTAATGTTTGTATAAATTGGGAGTTGCCCCAAAACACTGACACAACCACTTCTAATTTTAAAAAGGGCAACTTCTCTGATATGAGGGGACATGAGAGGAAGAAACTGAAAGGAAAAGTAGAAAGGGTCAAAAGCATTGTGGAAGCTTGGAGACTATTTAAAACTACAATCCTAGAAGCTCAGAAAAAATATATACCACAGGTTAGAAAAGGTAAAAATAGGCAGGGCTCTTTTTGTAGCAGAAACTCCTTTGCATATTAGGCAACACACCCCTTATGTAGCCAGTCCTCCAAGAGCTTACAGTAGCCGCTATAAGAAGAGCTCTGTAAGCTCTTGGCGGATTGGCTACATTAGGGGTGTGTCGCCTAATATGCAAAGGAGTTCCTGCTACAAAAAGAGCCCTGCAAATAGGTATAGAAAAAAGCCTTCATAGTTAACAAACAAAGTAATGGAAGCTGTAAAAGGTAAGAAGGATTCCTTTAAGCGGTGGAAAGCTAGTCTCAGTGAGGCTGATAAAAGGGAACACAGGCTGGGGCAAATAAAATGCAAGACTGTGATCAGGCAAGCAAAAAGGGAATATGAGGAGCATATAGCAAAAAACATAAAGACCAACAATAAAACTTTCTTCAAATACATTAGAATCAGGAAATCAATCAGGGAGGCAGTGGGGCCCTTGGATGACTAAAAGTTAAAAGGAGTACTGAGGGATGATAGGGAAATGGTTGAGAAGCTAAATGCATTTTTTGCCTCTGTCTTCACTGTGGAAGATGAGAAGTGCTTGCCCACTCCAGAACCACTGATTTCGGGAGGGGTGTTGAAAGACTTGAGTCAGATTGAGGTGACGAGAGAGGAGGTCCTACAACTGATAGACAACTTAAATCACTGGGCCCCGGTGACTCATATGTGAACTTGTGGATCTCCTGACAAAAATATGTACTCTTTCATTAAAATCTGCCTCCATTCCTGAGGACTGGAAGGTTAGCTAATGTTACTCCCATTTTTAAAAAGGGTTCCAGAGGAGATCTGGGAAATTGCAGGCCAGTCAGTCTGACATTGATACCGGGTAAGTTGGTGGAAACTGTTATTAAAGAAAGAATTAGTAGGCACATTGATGAACGAAAACTATTGAGGAAGACAAGACTCAATGTGGGTTCTGTAAGGGAAGATCTTGTCTCACTAACCTGTTAGTGTTCTTTGAGGGAGTGAACAAACATGTGGACAAGGGGGACACAATAGATGTTGTTTACCTTGACTTTCAGAAAACTTTTGATAAAGTTCCTCATCAAAGGCTCCTAAATAAGCTCAATAGTCACGGGATAAAAGGACAAGTCCTCTTGTGGATCAAAAACTGGCTTATAAATAGGAAACAGAGAGTGAGTATAAATGGGAAACTTTCTCAGTGGAGGGTGGTAAGCAGTGGGGTACCACAGGGATCAGTACTCGGTCCAATGCTTTTTAACTTGTTTATTAATGATTTGGAATTGGGAGTAAGCAGTGATGTGGCTAAATCTGCAGATGACACAAAGTTGTTAAGGGCGGTGAGAACCAGGGAGGATTGTGAGGCACTCAAAAGGGATCTGTCGAGGATGGGCAAATGGGCGTCAACATGGCAAATGGGATTCAAGAATCCTAAATATAAATACACGTCGATGGGGTCCGAACTGGCAGAGACTGACCAAGAGAGAGATCTCAGAGTCATAGTAGATAATGCAATGAAAATGTCTAGACAGTGTTCAACTGCAATAAAAAAGGCCAATGGTATGCTGGGGAATTGGAAACAAATCAGCCAATATCATCATGCCCCTGTATAAATTGATGGTGCAACCTCATTTGGAGTACTGTGTACAGTTCTGGTCACCACACCTCAAAAAGGATATTATAGTACTGGAAAAAAATGCAGAAAAGGGCAACTAGAATTATAAAAGTATTGGAACACTTTCCCTAAGAAGAAAGGTTAAAATGCTTGAGGCTCTTTAGCTTGAAGAAATTACGGCTGAGGGGTGACATGATCGAGGTTTATAAGATTATACATGGGATAGAGCGGGTAGAGAAAGAAGTACTTTTCTCCCTTTCTCATAATACAAGAACTTGTTGGCACTCCATGCAATTGCTGAGCCGTTGGGTTAGAACAGATAAAAGGAAGTACTTCTTCACTCAAAGAGTGATTAACACATGGAATTCACTGCCACAGGAGGTGGTGGCGGCTACAAGCATGGACAGCTTCAAGAGGGAATTAGATAAGCATATGGAGTAGAGGTCTATCAGTGTCTTTTAGCCACAAAGTATAGTCAGGAACTCTCAGTCTGGGGCAAGTGGTGCATTGTATTCTTGGTGCTTGGGGGGGCAACAGTGGGAGGGCTTCTAGTGTCCTGGTCCCACTGGTGGACCTCCTGATGGCACCTGGTATTTCTGGCCACTGTATGGGCCATTGGCCTGATCGAACATTGGCTTCTGTTATGTTCTGTTATGTTCTTATGTAAAGTAAAACAACGTATTTTAAAAGTCTAGAAGTTTTTAAAACTCTTTTAAAATTAACAAAAATGTTCTTGGGGGTCCAAAATAAAAACTGACAGATAGATTCAATGTATCTACAAAAGCTTTATGTCATAAACTACTTTGTTACTTGTAGAGTTGAGTCGTGGCCAAGTAACATCTCTTTGTCAAATATGTGATTGATGACTGACCAGACAAAGAATTCTAAACAGAGCATGTGCAGATGATGTCAATAATGATGTAAAGTGAGGAAGAGCAAGAAGAGCATATAAGCAAGATCCCTGCTACTACTCTGTAATGTATCCACTTGAGGACATGGGCTTAGGACAGCCATGTGCTGGGGCCGGTTCTAACCGGTCCACCATGTGGCCAGGCGAAGGGCCTGAGCTTCGCCCCGAAAGACAATGGACTAGAGGATCCTAGCTCCCTTCCAATGGAGGAGCAGGAGATAACTCAATCAATGTAAATAGCGAATCACTGGGTGTTGTGTGTTTTGGGGTGTGGGCTCACTGGGGATAAAAAGCCGGCCTGCGAGCCGGCTTAGTTGTCTTGTTCTTCAACTAATAAAGTATGTGAGAGCTGAAATCACTCGTCAGTCTCAGTACTTTTAATACTCAATGAACATCTACACTGAATTCTTAGCTGTGAAATGTTCCTTTATTCGAATAAATCTTTTTCCTCCCCTTTATTACCTGGAATTGTCTGGTTCATTGTGTGGTTTATTGGCTAGCCACACAAGTCAAAGAACTTTAGCACCCTCAGGGCATTGCTGTCACTTCCTTCTGTTAACCAACCAGGGGAAAAAAATGGAACTAGGGTTCCAGGTCCAGCCTGATAACTGGTGGGAAACCAGAGAGGCAGGAACATGGGAGGGCAGCTGTTGTCAGTGGCATAATATCATTTACAGGGAAAAAAAATGAAGTGACATCACACCACTCTAGGAATTGCCTGAAATGCCATGGTTTCACCACAGTGCTTCAGATGATCCTTAGAGAGCTGTAACATCATTTCTGGATTTTCCCCGGAAGTGATGTCATGCCATCAGCCTAACAGCCTTTTTTAAAAAATTCTCCCACCACCTCTACAAGTGGGGGATTGGCAACCCTACTGCAAAACCCCAAAGGCTCCACCTCAAGCCCTGCCCAGGAGCAAAAGCCTTTTATTTAATCTTTTGTTGACTTTTTTGTAGGTCCATTGGCATGCATGGACTCAGGAGACAGTTTCCCAGTGCAACTGATCTCTATAGTCTGTTGGTCAGTTTTAATTCTGGGAGATCTCATGGCCCCACATGAAGGTTTGCAGCCTTACTGGGTATTTTAGAATATGAGCCAGCTGAACAAATTCTAGGACAGGCTTTGTAGTAGCAATCAACAGAAGCCAGGCGATAAATAAGACAAGGAAAAGAAGACATAGGTACATGAATATTTTATACAATGAGTAGATTCTGTTTTAGTATAGCTCATATAATTAAGAGAATCAATGGCAGCATTTTCATCCATTTTCTTATTTGTAATGTGGCTGAAATCAGTGGTGTTTAAAAATAGAATTCTTGTGATATATTTCTGTATTGTAAAGACATAGCAGCCATTAAAAAGAACTGGCACAATCCATTAGAAGCATTTCGGAAGCAGTTGCTACAGAGAACCAGACTGGCCTATTAGCTAAGATGCAAGAGAAAACTGCCAATAAGCAGAGTGAAATGGCAAACTGGGATGTTTGCACTGACTATTCATAAAGTGTTCAGATCATTTATTCAAGTTTTGAAGACAAGTTGGGATTTCTATTCTTAAAATATTTTGAGAAATATGTAAAGTCAAGTAAGCTCTTAGCAAGCAAAGGCAAAAGCAAAGGTAATTTCCAAAGTATATCTCAGCCATTCATCAAAATTAAGCCATGCAAGTAACTCACATCATCCAAATGGAAAGTGGGGAAAAAACATTTTAGCTTCTCCCCCGCCCCCAATTTCCAAGTCAAATACATAAGGGAAAAAATGAAAAATATACCTTGGGTGTATTTGAAATATAACAGAAAATTACTGCAGACATGAAGAGCATACTTTTCACTTCCAAAGCACCCAATTCCAACAAAGAAATCCATCAGGTTTCAAAACATGACATGGACCATTCTGCTCCAGATTCTTTGTTTCTAGAATTTTCTCAAGTTGATGCATACAATGCATACAAATGAACTAGAAACTATGAAGATTTCACTGACATGAGAACAAAGAATGAAATCTGCATATCTTCAATTATGGGAAATGTTAAGTCTTTATTACCTTATTATTGATGTTAGCATTTTAAAACATGCAACCATGGTGTCTTTTTGGCTCCTGGAAAACACTCAGAGAAAATATCCTAACCATAAAACACTGCCTAATGAAACGGGCTACTAGCTGACCACCAGGACCATGTTGAGAATACACAAGGAACCACCAATCAACAAGTAATTTCTTCTCCCCTTGTCATAAGAACATAAGAGAAGCCAATGTTGGATCAGGCCAATGGCCCATCCAGTCCAACACTCTGTCACACAGTGGCCAAAAATACCAGGTGCTATCAGGAGGTCCACCAGTGGGGCCAGGACACTAGAAGCCCTCCCAGTGCTGACCCCCCCCGAGCACCAAGAATAGAGAGCATCACCTGCCCCAGAGTCCCTATCTATACCTTATGGCTAATAGCCACTGATGGACCTTTGCTCCATATATTAATCTTTCCTTCTTGAAGCTAAATTTGCAGATGACACGAAGTTATTCAGGGTGGTGAAAACCAGGGAGGATTGTGAGGCACTCCAAAGGGATCTGTCGAGGATGGGTGAGTGGGCGTCAACATGGCAAATGGGGTTCAATGTGGTCAAGTGCAAAGTGATGCACATTGGAGCCAAAAATCCTAAATATAAATATAAATATACGTTGATGGGGTCTGAACTGGTAGAGAGAGATCTTGGAATTGTAGTAGATAACTCAATGAAAATGTCGAGACAATGTGTAACTGCAATAAAGAAGGCCAACGCTATGCTGGGGATTATTAGGAAGGGAATTGAAAACAAATCAGCCAGTATCATAATGCCCATGTATAAAAAGTCAACAAAAGATTAAATAAAAGGCTTTTGCTCCTGGGCAGGGCTTGAGGTGGAGCCTTTGGGGTTTTGCAATAGGGTTGCCAATCCCCCACTTGTAGAGGTGGTGGGAGAATTTTTTTAAAAAGGCTGTTAGGCTGATGGCATGACATCACTTCCGGGGAAAATCCAGAAATGATGTTACAACTCGGCCCCATTTGATGAAAACAAATCAGCCAGTATCATCATGCCCCTGTATAAATCATTGGTGCGACCTCATTTGGAATACTGTGTACAGTTCTGGTCACCACATCTCAAAAAGGATATTATAGCATTGGAAAAAGTGCAGAGAAGGGCAACTAGAATGATAAAAGGGGTGGAACACCTTCCCTATGAAGAAAGGTTAAAATGCTTGGGGCTCTTTAGCTTGGAGAAATGAGGCTGAGGGGTGACATGATCGAGGTTTATAAGATTATGAATGGGATTGAGCAGGTTGAGAAAGAAGTACTTTTCTCCCTTTCTCACAATACAAGAACTCGTGGGCACTCCATGAAATTGCTGAGCAGTCGGGTTAGAACAGATAAAAGGAAATACTTCTTCACCCAAAGAGTGATTAACATATGGAATTCACTGCCACAGGAGGTGGTGGCAGCTGCAAGCATGGACAGTTTCAAGAGGGAATTAGATAAACATATGGAGCAGAAGTCCATCAGTGGCTATTAGCCACAGGGTATAGATGGGAACTCTCAGTCTGGGGCAGGTGATGCACTCTATTCTTGGTGCTGGAGGGGGCAGCAGTGGGAGGGCTTCTGGTGCCCTGGCCCCACTGCTAGACCTCCTGATGGCTCCTGGTATATTTTGGCTGCTGTGTGACAGAGTGTTGGACTAGATGGGCCATTGGCCTGATTCAACATTGGCTTCTCTTATGTTCTTATGTTCTTAACTCTCTAAGGATCATCTGAAACACTGCTTCTGAGAGACTCTTTGTCTCTTCCATAGCCGTTGCCCTATGGGCCGTTGCAAAATTTCATTTTGTTGCCCATGCTATTTAATATCTTCAAAAAATTACTAAGTATAGTCATTCAGAAATGACGTTTTCCCTCTCATGTGGGGCATGTACCCATGCCACAGCCACTATTTTCAAGAACAGAGTCTGAAAAACTGAGTCAAATTGAGATGACCAGAGATTAAGTTCTAGACCTATTGGGGAAATTAAAAACTGATAAGTCTCCAAGTACTGATGGCATACACCCAAGAATGCTTAGGGAACTCAAATCAGCCAGTATCATAATGCCCCTGTATAAATCATTGGTGCAACCTCATTTGAAATACTGTGTACAGTTCTGGTCACCACATCTCAAAAAAGATATTATAGCATTGGAAAAAGTGCAGAGAAGGACAACTAGAATGATAAAAGGGTTGGAACACCTTCCCTGTGAAGAAAGGTTAAAACGCTGTCTCTCAGAAGCACTTTCTGAATCTACCCTCCAGAAAGATGTGGAAACACTGCAACATTTGTGCCTCCTAATCATAACCTAATCAGGTAACATAGAAAGATTTATGTCAGTGAGTAAGGTATTCAAAGGTTCAAAAGAGCAAACAAGGATGTACTCCCCTTGTCCATTACAGGATGCTGCCATTCTGCCTAAGTGACAAAGGATGTTTCATTTCTACACCTGGACTAGATGATAACTTGAGGTAAGATGTTAGCACTCATTCTATACCTTGCAGAAATCAGGAAGAATTAAGACTGACTGATAATGATCTAAATCTAAGGGACTGAAATAGAGTTAACTTGTGATTCCATGGTTCCTTCCCTCAAGGAATCATTAATTACTTCCATTACCAAATAGGACAGCCCCTCTGGCAGAATTCATACACCAGAATGGACAAAAATCCACAGGGTTTCACATCTCCAAACATCTTGTCCTTCAATCTGAACAGCCTTTAAACCATTTTGAACTGACCCTGAATTTAATGTGGCATCCAGATCAGAACAGATAGTGATTTTTCCCCCTGCAACATGATTAGGAAACCAGTCACAGTATCAGGTATAATAGATCCTGATCCACTTTGAACAGCTTCACAAGGTGCTACAATGAAAGCAGAGAATTATGCTTTCTTCACCACTATCAGTGCAACGGAGTAGTTTTTAATATGATCTCTGTGTACCCTTAGTGCTCAGGTCATCATTCCTACAGTTTCATCTTTCTGAAATCCTTAGAATATCAAGGGATCAGATTGGACTCTAATCACTGGGAAAGGATACCTAGAAAGATGGTGCCATTTACTGTCTCCTCATCCCAAAGGTCAGCTAGGTTTTGAAAGGACCATCAGCTATGTCAACAGGAAAATACCTGTCAAGAAACTATGGGATTCTATTTAAAATCTGCCATTTTTTGGCTTTCTATTAAAAATCTGTTGGTTTTTTTTGTTTTCTCATGTCTAAATCCTACCAGGCAGTGATCTGATCATGACATGGCAGTTAATTTCCTCAATCTACAGATAATTTCCCTCCTATGATAGGCAAAACACCAACCCCAGGGGATGAACTGCTTCATATGTAGTCCAAATACTGTTGCTATGATAACTATTAAGTTTCAAGTTTTATTAAATTAGGACTTCAGCATTAATACTGAAGGTCCATAGGATAACTATGTTTCAGGTCCTCAACAATATACCCTGAAACATATCTATCAGCTCAGAGTGGACTGTTTGACAGTGGGGTGTGTGCATTCCTTACCTGTGTTTGAGAACCCAACATACAATGAATACAATCAAGAAATATGACTCCCTGAGTGTGTACCTGGAATGAAATATTCTTAGCAGCTAACATTCTTGTCCTAAGCATAGGGTGAGCTGTAACCCCACTTCCCTCAGTGTATCAGGGTCCTTTACATCTATACTAAGCATTCTTAGTTGAGGCACCCACCTGGTGGACTGGCCTGCTTAATAGGGGCTGGAAGGCTCCCATGCTTCTATCATTCCATAGAATATATAGAAAGGATGGTTCAGGATGGTATTTTTATAAAAGTCACAGGAATTGTTCAGTAAGGGCCTTTTAGTATAGTAATGGCTATGAAATTTTGGGTAGTTTTAACTGCTTTGATCATAATTGCACTGTTGGTTTAATTTTGTAATGCAGTTTTGTTATGTTATTCTTATCTGTATTACTCTGTTTTGAGTGTCCTGTTCTCTAATTTCATAATACACTTCTGAATGTGAGTAGCATATAAGCAACTAGTCCACTCATATAGTAGCAAGTGTTTAAATATGTCAGCATTGCTATGGCTTGAGCCGTTCCATCAATGCTGCTTTTATATTGTATACAAAGAGCTCTACACAAGGAAGAAAATTACTGACCAGTGAGTATCAAACATTCATCTTGATGTTCTTGCGGTCATAGATATCACCATGGCTGAGTACTGCAAGTTCCTTTTGTATACTACTGACCTGTGCATTTCTTTCCCTGCTTTCCTGTAAAGTCTGAACCATTTCCAAGTGTTGTTCCTCTCAATGGAGCTGAGGGCGCTTTCATAACAGGCAAAAGAACAACTGCAACTCAAGCTGGAAATGAGGGGGGTGGGTGAAAAAAAGGAAAGCTCTCAGTCTTAACAAAACCCCATCCCTTCATTCAGCCACACTACTGACTGACAATTGTATTTATCACAGACTAGGGAGCAAAACCCGTTGTAGTGGAAAACAACGGGCCCTAGAAAGGAAGAGAGGGAGGTGGAAGGGAGAGAGGGTTGGAGAAAGGAAGGAAGGAAGGAAGGAAGGAAGGAAGGAAGGAAGGAAGGAAGGAAGGAAGGAAGGAAGGAAGGAAGGAAGGAAGAGGGGGAAGAGTGAAAGAAAGGAGAGAGGAAGAAAGGAAAGGGGGAAAAGGAAGGGAAGAGGAGCAGAAAAGGCCTTCTCTGGGCTCAGAGAAGGCCTTTTCTGTCCCCCACACACCATCCCCTGGGCCTTCTATGGGGGCAGTAGGCAGTGTGTGGGGGAAAGGGCTTCTCTGGGCCTACTGCCCCCATAGAAGGCCCAGGGGATGGCGTGGGGGGGATGGAAAAGGGCTTCTCTGGGCCTAGTGCCCCATAGAAGTCTCAGGGGATGGCATGTGGGGGACGGAAAAGGGCTTCTCTGGGCCTAGTCCCTTCATAGAAGGCCCAGGGGATGGTGTGGGGGGCGGAAAAGGGCTTCTCTGGGCTTACTGCCCCCATAGAAGACCCAGGGGATGGCGTGTGGGGGCGGAAAAGGGCTTCTCTGGGCCTAGTGCCCCATAGAAGGCTCAGGGGATGGCGTGTGGGGGGCGGAAAAGGGCTTCTCTGGGCCTAGTCCCTTCATAGAAGGCCCAGGAGATGGTGTGTGTGGGGGAAAGGGCTTCTCTGGGCCTAGTCCCCTCATAGAAGGCCCAGGGAATGGCATGTGGGGGGTGGAAAAGGGCTTCTCTGGGCCTAGTCCCCTCATAGAAGACCCAGGGGATGGCATGTGGGGGGTGGAAAAGGGCTTCTCTGGGCCTAGTCCCCTCATAGAAGACCCAGGGGATGGTGTGGGGGGGCGGAAAAGGGCTTCTCTCACTTGCCTCAGCCTTGAGGGCCTGTCTCTGCACTCACACTCCAAACGGTCCTCTCCTGTCGGAGGACTGGAGCAGACTGAGCTGAAAACACTGAGCAGGGCTGACGTGGGTGGGACTTTGCGAAGCAGCCAATCAGCCCTGGCCTGTGTCTTCTGAATGCCAGTTCTTGAGCCGAATCAATTATGGCAAGCATAGAATGCGGTGGAACCAGAATTCAAATATATATAAGGACAGCATGAGTTAAATAGCTGGGGTTTCATGTGTTTGTGTGTGGGTCACTTTTTAAAAATAATTACATCCATGCAGGGCTATTTTGGGGCAGGAATGCACTGGAATGGAGTTCCAGCTGGCTCCTGAGTTGGCCACACCCCGCAATAACTTATTAGCATAATAGGCCACACCCAACAGCAGAAACTCATGAGGATTGGCTACGTTAGGGCTGTGTGGCCTAACATGCAAAGGAGTTTCTGCTACAAAAAAGCCCTGGGTTTTGACAAAAAACAAGGTACACAGAATAAGAAGCAAAAGGTGGGTGTGGCTGGATGATCACACTTCTGGTAACATGGGGTGTGGCCTAATATGCTAATGAGCTGTGCCATCAAGGTGTGGTCTAATATGCTAATGAGTTTCTGATGATGGGTGTGGCCTATTATGCTAATGAGTTTCTGCTGGGCTTTTTCTATTAAAAAAGCCCTGCATCCATGAATAAAGAGGTAGAAGTCAGAAGATGGCAGTAGTCCATTTCTGAAAGAATATCTTCTCCTTGGTCTATTTCTATAGTGAAAAGGCAACATTCAGGTCAAGAAAAGCATAATATATGAAACTGTCAACCAATTGCACCTTAACTTACAGTTGTTTGCTACTTATTCCCATGGTTGTTGAAACGCTGATGCTTTAATGACTGACTCCCATTCACTAGCACTGTCACTTTAAGCTAGGTATCTTGCTAGGGTGATTCCCAGAACCTGGAGGAGAAGGACTTTTGTCTTTCCCCCTCCCCCAATGCTTGGACAAACTGCTTTCCCTGAAAAGCCTAGTAGAGAGGCTCCCCAACAAAGCTGCAATTTCCTCAAAAAACAGGATTACGAAACTGCGGGGGAAATCGGGCGAAGCCGCGGGTCAAAATGCAGCCCCGCAGCTTCGGGTGTGAAATTGACTAATAGTATCGGGCCAAATGGCGGCGCTACCCCGAGTCAGCTTTAGTGGGAAATCACCCTTAGTATGCGTAAAACTGTGTGTGCTCTGCTAACAGTCTCAATCAGCCTAACAGATTTATATGCAGAGGGCAGAAGCTATAAACTACACCGAAACTAGAACACTCATGAGAAAAAAAGAGTTGGGGAATAAGTTTAAACACTAGTTAAACAGCACCACTTTCATATACTCTGGTCAGTCAGTCACTCATTCTGTCTCACACAAGTCACTCAATAGGGCATAAGCAACACTAACAGCAAAACAGAACATGCACTTATACAGCCTCTATGAAAACAATCAGAATGTAGGAAAAAAGGGAACTGGCAGAAGTTACTAATATAGAATCCAGAAAGCCCTCCCCAAGCCACTTATCCAGCAACATGACTGGTGAAAATACTGTAGAAAGACATGTCTAACAGCACAATTGTTTTCTGTTATTTTGATTGGAATGCTTCCATATCAGTTACCTTTGCCTCTCTTTGTACTCTTCAGCTGGGAAGCCAGCCTCCAGAACAATGATGGGATACAAACCTTACCAAATGCCATTATTTCCCTTTTCTCTATAATAACAATATTAAATAATAGGGTTGACTTTGTTTTGTAAAAATGTAGGAGTAAAAAAGTGCAAAACCTTAAGCAGAACTAATGTATGGCCTTATGATAATGAAAATGCACTATCACTAATGGAACTATAAACTTGTCATGAGTAAGGCTGCCAACTGGCCAGGGAAAAAGTACCTAGTCCCTTTAACAGAGGTTCAATATGAAGAAAGAGGCAGCTGAAGCTTTTCATGGTATGGCACTAAACAATATCACCTGATAATTGCTGCAGATCAAACTGATGTTAAAGGGAGAGCTAGGGGGACTAGTTTAAATGCTGTCGACTCTAGTGAACATAACATAAGAGAAGCCAATGTTGAATCAGGCCAATGGCCCATCTAGTCCAACACTCTGTCACACAGTGGCCAAAATATACCAGGTGCCATCAGGAGGTCCATCAGTGGGGCCAGGACACTAGAAGCCCTCCCACTGCTGCCCCCTCCAGCACCAAGAATAGAGTGCATCACCTGCCCCAGACTGAGAGTTCCCATCTATACCCTGTGGTTAATAGCCACTGATGGACTTCTGCTCCATATGTTTATCTAATTCCCTCTTGAAACTGTCCATGCTTGTAGCTGCCACCACCTGCTGTGGCAGTGAATTCTATCTGTTAATCACTCTTTGGGTGAAGAAA
Organism: Gekko gecko; assembly: GCA_029375565.1. Classification (NCBI taxonomy): domain Eukaryota; kingdom Metazoa; phylum Chordata; class Lepidosauria; order Squamata; family Gekkonidae; genus Gekko; species Gekko gecko. The sequence goes on from JAPDNY010000007.1 coordinate 83,121,572, forward strand.
TACTTTCTTTTATCTGTTCTAACCCGGCTGCTCAGCAGTTTCATGGAGTGCCCACAAGTTCTTGTATTGTGAGAAAGGGAGAAAAGTACTTCTTTCTCAACCTGCTCAATCCCATTCATAATCTTATAAACCTTGATCATGCCACCCCTCAGCCATTGTTTCTCCAAGCTAAAGAGCCCCAAGCATTTTAACCTTTCTTCATAGGGAAGGTATAAGGAAGGAGAGTATTCATAGTTTACATGCATCTGAACTCAGGGTATTCAATCTGCTATATGCAAATGTCTGAATGCCTTAACTAAGCACAGAACAAAAGACTGCAATGGCTAGAAAGTCCCAAACTTGTATGCTTAGCCCTGTTTTTGTAGCTCAACAAGAGAGTCTCATTTGCTTGGACAGAAGTCTTGTACTTCTGGCCTGGTATCTGCTGCATGAATTATTGTCAGTCATGAGTATCATGAGCTGAGATGGCTGTGTGAGGCTGATGCCATAGGCAGTTTTGTATATGGAATTATTTTTCTGCACACTGCTGAAAAAGCATCTATACAGTCACTGAAAGGCACAGATCTCTGAATTGACCTTGTAAGAAATTATGCAGGTGATAATGGCTACAGAACACCATGTCAGCCAAGCCATGTTCCTCCCAGAAAAGCAAATACAATGTAATTGCCAATTATCAGGCAGTTATGAAAATTATGAATGTGTTATTTGCTATGCTCCAGTGGGAGTGGTTAAAAAGGCGTCATCTATAAACTGAGCTGGATTTTGCAATGCCCTCTTATCACATTTTCTAGCTAGCAAGCATTATTCATTTCTATTTCTGTAAAATTTTAAAGATGCAGCCACCTCTCTTTGGGAATACAGCCTTTCAGCTTTGCTGCCCAGGATACAAGGAGACAAAGGTTCAGGTAGGTCATATGAGCTGTAAAGATGTTTTCTTATTCACCAAGCAGATGTGTGTTTATCTGGTCTTTTAGTGACTCTTGCGTCCTCTCATTATCTGTGTGATTAAACAGCAAAATGTTTTGCATGTTTTAAGAAAAAGCCAAGGCAAATTAAAGCCCCTAGTACTGAGATCCTTCATTGGATTGGCTCCTATTTATTATTATAATTTTAATGTAAAAGGAAATCAAAGAATTATCTTCAGGCCTGCTCTTATCACTTACTGGGATAAAGTGGGTCAGCTGGAGCTGTAATTAGCCTGGACTCTGTCTATCTCTCTCTGTGTTGTGATTCTATTGGCTTCTTCAGAGCTATTCCCTATGTAAATGAGAGCAAATTATACCCAGTGTAGTCCTTTATGCCTGAACAACAGAGCTCATAGCCCGGCGTGTCCAGAAGAGGGCAACTAGGATGGTTGAGAGGGTTGGAATCCAAGTCTTATGAGGAAAGGCTGAAAGAGTTGGGTATGTTTAGCCTGAGAAAGAGAAGGCTTAGAGGGGACATGATTTTAGTCTTCAAACATCTGAAGGGCTGTCATGTAGAAGATGGAGCAGATCTATTCTCTCTTGCTCCGGATTGCAAGACTAGATCTAATGGGTGGAAATTACAAGGGAGTCGATACTGGCTAAATATCAGGAGAAAATTTCTAACTGTAAGAGTGGTTGAGCAGTGGAACAGACTGCCTTGGGAGGTGGTGTATGCTCCTTCATCGGACATTGTCAAATGGAGGCTGGATGACCATCTTTCAGGTATGTTGTAGGGCTATTTGTCAGTTTGGTGTAGTGGTTAAGTGCACGGACTCTAATCTGGGAGAACCGGGTTTGAGTCCCCACTCCTCCACTTGCACCTGCTGGATGACCTTGGGCAAGCGATAGTTCTGGCACAGCTGTTCTTGAAAAAGAGCAATTTCTGTCAGAGCCCTCTCAGCCCCACCTACCTCACAGGGTGTCTGTTGTGGGAAGGGGAAGGGAAAGGAGTTTGTAAGCTGCTCTGAGACTCCCTTGGGTAGTGAAGGGTGGGGTATAAATCTAATCTCTTCTTCTTCTCTTCTTTTATCTTTCGGCTATGTTCCTGCAGAGTGCAGGGGGTTGGACTAGATGACCTGCAAGGTCCCTTCCAACTCTAACATTCTATGATTCTATGTCGGTCTGTCTATGTATGCATATATGTAGCCCTATAATTCATCATATACTGTAAGATGCTTAGGACCCTTGGTTTGAGAGGATTAAAATGTTATAAAAGTATTTGGTTACCAATAAAGCTAAAAAGATTACTGTGGCATTATTTTAAATGCAACCCCTTCTAAATTATCAGGTCGCTTTGCTCATTTACCTATTTATTTTAAATGTTTATATACAACACTACAAACTCTCAAGGTGGTTCAGTGCTTCATCAGTTGCTCTACAAGCTGTGCTGAGACTGAAATCTATTTCTAGCTGAAACTGTGATGTTAAAAAAATATATTTCAGCTTTGTAAACTATAAAGTTCCTTCACCCAACCGTTGATCAAAGAGCTGGAAATACATGCTGTCACAATGAATGGATGACTTACATCTGGCTTGAATCTGATCTGATAGATTTGGTGCTTGCTTTCTAATTTCCACACTGTGATAATCTGTTGTGGTGGGCTGGTTGGCAGCTGTTGTAAAAGCTGATGTAAAACAGTCCATGTATATCTGTATGATATATATCAAGTAAAAGTATCCCTACTTTAAGTTGGCATATATAATATTGAATGCACACGAGAATTAATGACATGGACTGCTTTGCATCAGTATTTTTTTAACCACAGATGCTTTTGAATAGTGCAATATATTGGACATTAAACTAGTATAAACTCTTAACATAAAGACGGGTGGGATAATCCAGAAAAACATTGTAAAAGCTATCTGAAACTGCTAGAAAGTTTAGTTAGAGGTTCTCAGAGTCATATTTAACCGTAATTACAGGTATGACCATAGAACATGCAGTGAAGGAAATCAATATACTGAATTCTCAGCATGGTCCCATCTGCAGATATGTACATCTGTGGAATGAGGCCATAGAGATAGAAGAGAAATTTTTCAGCAAACTTGGGGGACTGTCTGAGGTTTGCAGGTAAATCTGGAAAGTTAAAGGGGGGTTACAACTTCCCCAAACAGAAGAACATGATCTGCACAAGTGCACACATCAATTTAAGAAGGAGGAGGAGGAGAAGGAGGTAGAGGAGATTGGATTTATACCCAACTCTTCACTTGAAAGGAGCTGCGGTGGCTCAAGTGGTTAAGACGCTGAACTGCAGGCTGTGGAAGGTCAGTAGTTCAGCAGTTCAAGACTCGTGAGTGCCGCATGACGGGGTGAGCTCCCGTCTCTAGTTCCAGCTCCTGCCAACCTAGCAGTTTGAAAGCAAGAAATTGTAAGTAGATAAATAGGTACCACTTTGGTGGGAAGGTAACAGCGTTCCGTGCGCCTTGGTGTTTAGTCATGCCGGCCACATGACCACAGAAATGTCTTCGGACAGCGCTGGCTCTTCGGCTTTGAAACGGGCATGAGCACCGCAACCCTAGAGTCGGATTCGACTGGCTTTCGAGCAAGGGAACCGGAACCTTTACCTTCACTTGGAGTCTCAGAGCGGCTTACAATCTTCTTCCTTTCCTCTCCCCACAACAGATACTCTGTGAGGTAGGTGGGGCTGAGAGAGCTCTCTTGAGAACTGTTCTTGAGAGAACAGCTCTCAGAGAACTGTGACTGACCCAGGGTCACCCAGCAGCTGCATGTGAAGGTGTTCTCCAGTTTAGAGTCCACTGCTCTTAATCACTACACCAAACCACTTTGGGGAGGGAAAGAGGACCCAAGTGACACTGCATGCCCTGATGCAGCCATCCCCTGCCTGTCCTTTGGAGGCTGACTAGCAGGTGGGAAGGAGACATGGGAGCTGTGCCCCCTGAGGTAGTGGTGCTGTGGGTGGGTCCTGAGAAGTAAGAACCACAACCATCCAGCTCCCATTTCAGATGGGTGAGCAAGGGAGCCCAGGAACTGCTGCTGTTGCCTCCCTGCAAGCAGCCAGGAGAAGGACAGGCAGGTGGGCAGATAGACTGGCAGCCAGGTGGCCTTACTGAAGGTGTGCAGACAGCTGGGCAAGGAGGAAGGGGAGACACTAGTGCAGCTCCCTGCTGAAACCACTGCTGAAGCTGCAGTGCTGGAGGTGGGTGGATGTAGGAGCTTCCACTCCCTCCCATCCTCTCTTCACTAACTGTCACTGAGGGGGTGGTGCTGGGGGTAGGCTGACAGGAGAGGAGGAGGGGGAATGGGCAAGCAGGCAGGAAAGGCCCCCAGAGACTCTTGGTAGGCATGGGGAGGAGGGAACTGTGCTGAGCTGCCCAGAAAGTTGGTGGGATTCTCTCCCTGAAAGTCCTGCATGTCCCCACTTGTCTGTTATGGAAAGTGCTGATAGATTCATCCTGTGTTGGCTTCTGCTGCCTGCATCTTCCATGTCTTTTGGAAATTAATTATGATGACTCTAAGGGACAAATGCATCTGGTCATTACTCAGCATGCTGTCTCAGCACTCAGGGTATACCAGGTTAATGTGTTCTTTCACCAAAGCTCCACTCCTTAAAAGTCTTGAGACAGAGCATACCTCTAGTACTTGTTTCCACTGGGAGAGGACAGTAACTTCTATTGGAGCTCTGCTGTGAAATCAATAGGGATACCTCATGAATAAGCATCTGTGGACCAACAGTGGCAATGCCAGAGCAATGTGGTGGCATTATATGGCATCATTATCACCATGACATAGATTGCTGACCCCTAATGTCTTGTGAATTGATTGCAATAAGATAAAGGGTAAGCGAAACAAATGAAACAAATTGAAATAGGGATTCCATCAGGTGGCAAGTAGAAAGCTTGCACATTTTCTGGCAATGCCCTGCAACCTAGTGAAATCTTAATGCACTGGTAGTTGTTTTTCCTCTGGGTTTAGCTTGTGAGGATCAGACACAAATTTGAGCCTCTGCAGTTCCACCCAGACTGTTGCAGAACAAAGAGGGCACTTTGTCCTTCTATAGGCATGGAACAGGAAATGTAAATCATTCATATGCTTCCAGTTCATCCAAAGGGATGCTACAGTACTATCATGTTATGACAATGGATAGACACGACAACTAGCAATAGTAATAGCAGGAAAATTAAACGACTTCAACCAGAGATCTAGAAGATATGAAGCAGAAAATATATTCACCCTGATCTGTCAAGAGCAAACTGAATGTGGAAGCAGCTTGTGTGATCACATGAACACATGAAGCTACCTTACGGTGAATCAGACCATAAATCCATCGAAGTCAGTACTGTCAGCTCAGGCAGTGGCTCTCCAGGGTCTCAGAGGTCTTTCCCATCAAGTAGGACCTGATCCTTAATCGGAGATGCCATGGATTGAACCCTGGCACCTTTCAAGTAACAGACAATTCAACTAACATGACAATGCTGTGTGGTAAAAGAACTTACACATGCTGCATAATATATAATGCAAACTTGATGGCATAGTCACCTTTGTTAATGTGGGTCACTTGTTATGGGGGAGGCATCCTTGTCCCCAACAGGCAGGCAATCCTGCTAGAAATCACATTCTTGGCAATTGATAGAAGAGTAAGAGCACCAAGTATAGAAGATGCTGAATTATAATAATTTATCTATTTGAAAATGCAATTTGGAATGTTCACATCTTCATTTTAATAACCAGGCAAGCCATTTCTGTAGCTGTTACTTTGCTGGTAATCTTTTAGACAGACCTTGAAACACTATACCATGCCAGCAGACAAGTCCAAAGATGTACCTGTTGGGAATTGCCTAGAACTGTCTCTAGCAACTATTTGTTTTGATGCAGGTCACTTGTTATCTGATTTTGATCTTGCAAGAAGAGGTACTTGGCACCAGGGCTCTTTTTGTAGCAGGAACTCCTTTGCATATTAGGCAACACACTCCTAATGTAGCCAATCCTCCAAGAGCTTACAGTAGCCCCTGTAAGAAGAGCTCTGTAAGCTCTTGGAGGATTGGCTACATTAGGGGGGTGTTGCCTAATATGCAAAGGAGTTCCTGCTACAAAAAGAGCCCTGCTTGGCACAAATGACTAAGATTAACAAGGATCCAGGTGGGTAGCCATGTTGGTTTGAAGCAGCAGAACAAAGTTTGAGTCCAGTGGCACCTTTAAGACCAACAGAGTTTTATTCAAGGTATGAGCTTTCATGTGCATGAGTACGACAATTGATTAACTCTTGTCTTCTCAGCATTTACTGGCATGCTAATGCTGAACTGCAGACATATAATTTATCGTATTTTTATCTCATGATTCCTCAAGGAGCTCAGATGGTTCTCCCATTGTCCATGTACTCATCACAACAACCATATGTGGCAGGTTAGTTTGAGAGATAATGGCCATGATCTCCCAGTGAACTTCAGGACTAAATGGGGAGATTCAATCCAGTTCTTCCTAATCCCTGCCCAACACTCTGACCAATATACAACTGGCTCTCATCCATCAGCAGCCTTGACTGCATTCCTTCAAAGCTGCAAGGAAAAAACCTTCTGTGGTGCCAGGGAGTCAGAAAGGGGCAAGCTGCCTTTAAGGGCCCTGTGGGGAAGCCCAGCTGAGGCCAATAGACATATTCTGCAAGTTTGGCAGGAAGGGCACCAGGTGGGAGGAGGCTGGCTGCTGGAGGCTGGTGCCACAAAGTCAGTGTGTGTGTGTGCCACAAAGTTGAAGAGCATGGTGGGCACAAGGACTCCACTCCAAATTACCAGGTGGTAGGCCAAAGCTCAGGTAAGCTTTAAGGGCAGCTGCGGAAAGGCGTTGAGCAGTGAAAGGCAGGAACAACTCATATATCTAGGCTTGGAAGAAGGTGTTCCCTTGAACACTGGTGAGGAAAAAACTAAAGAGAAAGAGAGTGTGAAGAACTACCCCAAGGACACTTGTCTGCTGTGCAGTTGACAAATAAAGGTTTGTTGGTGTTGGAACAACCCACAGTGAGTCCATCATACTTGTTTGAGGGGAATGGAGGGCTGACCTAAGCTAAGTCTGTGAAAACCCGTGGTACTGGCCTTGCAAGCTAGGCATGGGAGCTTAGAACATGACCCAACAATGACACCCTCCTTGTACAGGTAAGCAAGGGAAGTCATTAGGAAAGGGAGGGGGGAGTTGATGTGTCAGTGAATGACTCAAGTACTGCAAAGTTTGTAGAGTTCTCCCCATTTCCCCTGTAATATGGTAATTCATGTAATCCCTCTTTATTCAGCAAATTAGTAGCACCATCTCCCACAAAGTGGGCACAGAATAAGTATACAGTGTGCAGAAAGAGTGGAAGGCGTTAGTCAGAATATTTATCACCTCAGCATGTCATTTGAGTTTGTCACTGCAAGGAAATAGTAGCAATCCTATCATACCCGGTGGGCAGAAGTCAAGGAGAACATCATGCTTTGAATTTTTTAAGAATTCCAACTCTATTTCCTCATTAATGATTATGTATAATTCTTCTAATCCTAATGGAACTTGTTGCATGTTTAGCAGGGAAATGAGCTACTGTTTACTTTGCTTAACATTTTCTTGTCTATTTAATTATACTGCAAAAGAATTAAAATACAGCAGTAAAATTAGCTTAATATTTTTAATTCTTTTCATTTACATACATTTCTATTAGCCAACAAAGAGATGATAAATGTAATTGCCATTTCAACGCACTTGTCACTGAGTTAGTATTTTCTGTGGTTCTGTTCTGACCTTTAATTCAGTAGATTAAAAAAGAGAGAGATGGTTGTCCTGCAAATGTTTTGTCATCCCCTTCAATCCCATGAGTAACCAATAAGTAATATTTGGGGTGACTGCAAGGGTAATTGCAACTATCCTGCTAATGGATGAAAGACTTGTGCAACACAAATCATAGGTCAGTGTGGTTTGTGTTGTGCCATTTCTGCAGTGATAAAAGAAATTGCTGTTAATTACGAGGTTATTACCATACTTAATTCTGATAATTCCAGGCTATCAAAACAGTGTGCAGAAGCACAAATTATATTATTTTTGTTCTTTCAGCAAGGTGGCAGTATCATAGTTGTATCATTAGCTTTAGGAATGCTTCAATTTAATCTAATGAATTAAATTTACAGCTTTATTACGGGTACACAGAGATTATAAATTTGCCTTGAGATGCTAAACAGCCCTCTTCTGAATGATTTACTGATCTGCATATTGTTCTTTGAAAACAGTATAGCTAAAATCTCAGCAGATTAGTCTCCAACACATGCACACCGAAAAAAGCTCCACAGCTTTTTAGTATAGTGGGTAAGAAGTAATTTCCATGAGCTACTAGTGCATTATATTTGGCAGTTCTAGAAAACAAAAAATCTGGAACCTGGAAAAAAGCCTGAAAGTATAATCTAGCATAGATCTTCATGTGGAGCCAAGAGATTTGGGATGAATAGGAAAAGGAACTCACTGGGGTCAGAGATCCAAGTAATTTAAATGAGTTTGTCTGTTTGTATAAGGTGTAAAGAATGTAGAGAAGCTATCCTTTCCACTTGTGTTTCTCACAACTGGACCAAAAGTGGAAACCTGGCAAGATTATTCCCCACTGTTGGCATTGGCACAATTCATCAACATACCAAATACGTTTAATTATTACACACTGGGGTTTTTTTGGTGTGTGTATGACACACTGAAGATATAGTGTAGAAAGCATATTTCATATCCCAGTGAGTGAGGACTAGTAGAGGGGTTGGCTAGTAGAACTGTGTGTATGTGTAATATCCTCATTCCCATATCCCAGTATGTGAATAGAAGTTACCATTTCTACTGTTTCCCTCATGTATTATGTGAAGTTCTACGGAAAGGAAGGAATTTCTGAACATAACCCAGGCTAATATCAGAGGGAAGAAGAACTTTAATACTATCATAACTATAGTAGGTAAGAATGCTATTTAAGCTGTGGTAAATTCCCTCATGAGTACTTAAATAACTGCATTTAAAAGCTGCTTGGGTACAGTCTGTCAGCTGGAGGCTGGGATATAGACCATATTGGTCAAACTTTACACACATACAAAGGTAACAGGATGTTAAGAGCTGTCACTCCTGGCAACCTAGCAGCTTGAAAGCAAGAAATTGCAAGTAGATAAATAGGTACTGCTTCGGTGGGAAGGTAACAGTGTTCTGTGCACCTTGGCGTTTAGTCATGCTGGCCACATGACCACAGAAATGTCTTCAGATAGCACTGGCTCTTCAGCTTGGAAATGGAGATGAGCACCGCAACCCTAGAGTCAGATTTGACTGGCTTTTGAGCAAGGGAACCTTTACCTTTTACCTTTAAAGAGCTGTCAACTTGCAGTTGACTATGGTGACCTCATTATCAACTCTGGAATTCCTTGCTGGACCAAATACTCACCAGGACCAACCTTGCTTAACTTCTGAGATTTGATGAGACTGGGCCAGCCTGAGCCATCTAAGTTGGGGCCGTGTTACCTTTGTCCTAACATAATTTAAAAGCCCCAGCCTTCGTGGAATGACACAGGCATTTTCCAACATGAAAATTAAAAGTTACACTCCTAAACTTAGTGAAGTCCCATTGAACTCTAAGCAAACACATGGTTAGTTTCATAAATAACTACCTGCAACAATGTGCTTTTATTGATTTTCAGATAATCACATCATATGTGCAAATTTGGATCCAGGATACTTGAAGGACTACTTAGCTCCAGGGAGACCAGCCTCGTACCCTTCCTGACATTTCTTTAGTATCTGGCCAAAGCAATGCTCTTTTTAAAATCATTTGACTTTCTTAATTAAAGACACTGGCATATACTGAATCAGACCATTGGTCCATCAAGGTCGTTATTGTCTATTCAGACTGGAAGCAGCTCTCTGGGGTCTCAGGCAGAGGTCTTTTGTATCACCTGCTCCCTAATTCCACTGCAGAGTGGAGTATGTATGTGTGAATACAGGCAGTGACCTGGGTAAATATTGTTTTAATTAGATTTGTATTTAGTGGACACTAAGTTGGACCCTCCCTCTACTTTCTAAAGTATTGGGGGGGCAAGCAGGGTTGTTTGTTAGAGACCGTAAATCTTTTGTCCTCTTTGATCTCAGCTGAAAATAATTTCAGATATTTGATTGATCCCTGAAGGATAATATTAAAATTATCTTTGTGCTCTCAGTATTCAAATAGACACTCTAGTCCCTGTTATTATCTCAAAAGAGCAGAGGCTAACTGGCAGGAAGTCCTTCCTTATGTTTCCTCGCTGAGTTAATACTAATACAGATGAATGTTAAATTGTTCTATAATAATCTCAACTTGAAGAGGGTACTTGCCTAGCATGCTAGGGCTGTTTACATAGACATGGGTGTAATCAATTTCATTCCATCTCAAAATAAAATATAAAATGTCAACTTGTTGTTTTGAAATGTAGCATAACCTTCTGCTTGTCTAATAAAGCTGAGGTCTGACAAATTCCTTCTGCAAAATTTATAAACATGTTTACACACTGCAGTTTTCCTGTGGGTTCCATTTGTTGCAAACCTGAACATTGCTCCTTCTGTTTTCAAATGTCCTCATGCCTACGTTTCAGAGCTATGTGCTAGATGGCCCGCCAAGCATGGCTCACCATATTCTTGACAGCATGCATCATTTCACAACTCAAACAGATAGCAGAAACAACTGCTTTTCATGTTCCTGGAGAACTGCATGAGCCTTTTTGGATCTCAAGTTGTGCAGGTCTATTGCGGTTCTTGCTCCTAATAAAGATGTCAACCAAACAGAAAAACACAAAACAAAACATTTTTTTAAAAACCAAGCCTACCCTGGTCCCCCCCCCCAATTAGTCCTATTGTTGTAAGGTGCAAAAAGGAAGAAAGTGACAGACTGCACTTTTTAAAAGCTTAGAAGTGCTGTACAAACAGAGTGAAGGACTGCGGAGGGTTAATTTTTCACAGAAACAGAGGGCCTTGAGTGACAGGCTGCTCCAAATAATCTGATTGGTTGGCATCAGCTGAGCAGAGAAAGACTTGAGAGCTGCATACTGAGGAAACAGTCAGTCAGATTTCTGTCTTGACTGAGTTGAGTCTGATTTTAGCCTTAACTGAGAGCAGTTTTACATAGACTACTGGGGGGGATATTTGGCAAGAAATTTTGGGAAGTTAGGTGAAAATTCCCATTCGGACCAAAGAAGGGTGATAGATCTTCTAGTGAGAGAAGAATTCCCTACCCAGTCAAACAGGGAGTAAGCACTGAAGACTACAGTGATCCCTGGTCTGGTGTGGTTAGAAACTGCCATTAGAGACCTTAAGGTTCAGTTAAAACCTCAAGACACATACTGGTGTTTCAAGAAAAAGGGGGTTGGGTACTGGAAAGAGTGTAATAGCCTTCTGAAAACCAAAAGAGTCAGAGGCTCCGATCACATGCACAGTTAGCCATGTGATAGGGATGAATGCTGTGCAGATTTAATGGGCACGATCAAATATGAACATCTGGCCAGTGTCCCACACCCATCGGCAACCCGTTTTGCTCCACCACAAGAGCAGAGTTAAAAGACACTAGGAAAAGTCCACTATCAAATGGATATTGTGTACTGGAGTGTTTGGAAAAACACTGAAACAAAAGCCCCTCAACATAAAGATTTAAATAACTGTGAATAGCTTCAGAAACTCTCATTAGCCTGAAACAGAAGAACTGAAGTCTGATTTTACCTCAGAGCTATCTATATTGAGTTACCTTAGAAATTTCAACCCCTGATTACACCTGACCTTTCCCCTCAATGTTAAATAAAATATTTTGTTATTTTTTAATTTCAAAATGGCTCAAATGCCACTTAAGTTGTTTAAGTTAAAGGGGGCTCCTGATTCTTCCCTCAGGTTCCTGGGTTGAACCAACAGCCAAAATATCATACCGTGAAAGGGTGGGACAGCCAGGGTTCTTCAGCAAAGAAGAAAACACATTACCAGGGCAGCTCAGTAGGTAAAGGGAAAGAAAAACGAATGGAAAATCTTGACTCTGAGGGAGGGAAGTGGATAGGGCCATCATAGGCTGCTGTTGTAAAGCAAAAAAAGGGAAGAAAGCTTGGCTGTATGTGCCAAGATTTGGCAAGGAGGCTGAGACTCGATCCAGAGAAGAAGCAGTTTTGTGAGCACAGACTGTCCAGTCAAAAGTAGCTGCCATACTTTTCTTCAGTGTTGCTGCCAAACAAAGGGCTGGGAATGCTTGACAGGCTATGGGGTGGCAAGGAAGCAAAGAGGGATAGTTTACTGCAGTGCTAACTGGCTGTTTGGGCTTGTGGATATGCTGGCTCACATGGCTGTCCAGATGAGTGTTAGCAAGAAGAATGAGGCAGCTCAAGAACTGGTGAAGAGACAGTAGTTTGCATATTCTAGCAAGTGGCATGCATGCATTAGGACACTGTGGGATTGAGGAAAGTAGCCCAAATACAACCAGCACATTTCAGTCCCCTTAATAATTGCTGTCAGATGGTGGCTGTGCAAGTTCTTTGCTGCCTGATCACCCACTGGCCTGAGGCAAAACAGAGGTGGTACTGCTTGATCAGCATCAATTACAGTCTAGAAAGGAGTAGCCAACACAGCAGCTGTTATGTACTGGGAATGGAACATTCCAGGAATGTTTCTACCAGAGACTGGCTGAGCTTGGAGCTCTAGAACAATAGCCCACCAGGACTCTGGAGGTGGCCAATGAGGAATTAATGATTCTGACAATGTCCTGTCATTGGTAGTTGTTTGGGGAAGTGGGTGGAGTTGCATGCTATTTAAACAGGGCAGTTGCCCTGGCTTTTGGCTTTTTATTCTTGCTGAATCACTAATAAAGGAGAGCTGATCACCAGGTTTGGGGTTGGACCATCCATGGAACCCAGTATTTAACAGCAGCTCTGGGCCAGTCTCTTCTATTCATTTCACTGTGAATCTGATTGGTCTGTTGTAGTGTGTCCATGGGCATACATGTGCATGATGAGAGCAGAAGTGCTTTGTGCTTTCTAAATGCTTAATTTGCTGAAAGAATAGTATTTCTGATCCTTACAACATGCTCAGCTTCTTGATTATGTGGTTCATAGGTTAGGCTTGTCTATATTTCTTGAGCTGCACAAGTTGCTTGGATTGTCTACCATGACTTTTACTCACTGGCTATGAGACAAATTTCATCTTTGCTGCTCTCTACATCTATAGGGCTTGGCTAATCCTTACTTAAAACATTACTTAATTGAATTCTATTTCCTATTCTTAAGGCTACCTCTCTTAATTTTAGGCTTTTTTATTTAATGTTTTGCAGTCACTTTTTATTGAAATTATACACTACACAATGTAATACATAAATGTAAACTACAATAGAGCACAAAAGAATGTGCTAAAGCTTGTGTAAAACTACATGAAATACACAAATATCCAAATACCAAAAAGCCACTGGAAGTAAAAGGTACTTATCCTGTTTACTTCTCAGTAAATCAGGAAACATCAGTAAGGAAGGAAAATTAGTACCACATTATAGCAAATATAAATGTAGTGTTTGAGAATCCAGTGGTTGAGAAATGATGTTTCCGGACCTTAAAGCAATGTTTTGAGGTGAAAAATGTCAGCGATTAAAAGCTGTCAAATATCATACCAGAATTACAGATGAAAATTTAAAGATTTCATATAAAGAGTGAGTCTTCACAGTTACACATGTGGCAAGACTATAGTATTCTTTCTAGATTTCCATTCATACCAGATTTAGATTTGCAGAGAATGCCACACATACACTACTGAGGACGCTGAAACTGAGTTGTTTGTGTGCTCTGTATGCATTTTTGATGCAAAGAAATTTTGGTTACTTACAACTCTTACTAACAAAAAAGATGAATTGACTCACTGGATAGGAACAGCACCATCCCCCAAGCATTAGGACTTCAATACAACAGAAACTTGTTACTTCCTCATCTAGGAATTCACTCCTAGAATCTTTGCTGTAGCTAACCCTTTGGCTTTAACCCATTAGTTTTGGGTGATCTTTGGATGGTTTATTTTCCACTTACATGTAATTTATTTCTTTCAACTTTAGATCCTTTTCTTAGCAATGACATGACATGCTCAATGTTAGCATTCTTTGGGTACATAGGCTTCTGATTTGCCATGAAATCACACTGATGATTTGTTGATTGCCCATGACTGAGTCTTTTTTTTTTCAGTTCAGCACTTACTTTCATCAAGGCAAGTGGGTTCTCTTTCAAATTAAAATTTTGCATCTGCATCACAAGACTTGAAAGTATGGGCTTGTTTCACACTATCAAAAAGGGATGGAACTGTCTTTAATGATTGATCCAGTCAGTGTTCCCTCTAAGCTGAGTTAGTGTGAGCTAGCTCGCAGTTTTTTAGCCTCCAGCTCACACATTTTTGTCTTAGCTCAGGAAGGATAGCTCCAGAGCAAACTAATTCATACAGTAGCCAAATTGCTTGTGCACAACTTTAATTCCAGTAGCTCACAAAGCAGAATTTTTGCTCACAAGACTCCACAGCTTAGAGGCAGCATTGGATCCAATATGATAATTTACCTTTAAAAATGCCCATAGCATGCTAAGAAGCAAATGGCAAGAAAAAGCCAGCAGACAGTACATGCTGAGGTCACTGCAGAAATTTGTATAAGAAATGGAAAGGAGTTAAAAGTTTTCTTATGTTCAGCATGATGAGGGGTAGGACAAGAAGAAAGGATGAGATTTCTCTCCGAGCACATACTCAAAGGCTTATGTGTTTAATGAGACACTATTTCCATGATGTGACAGATCCTTGGATGTAATGTGGACAGGTTTCTGCTTTCCATAAATATATGTAAGAAAAAGTCTGGTCTAGGTGCATCCTGGGATGCAAGATTTAATTTTACAAGGATTCACAATTGATCCCATAAGTCTGAACCAAGTATATTGAATAACCAAAGCAACTTCACAGGATTGCGGGTGGAATATTACGACTTAAATGCTGAGGAAAGTCCCTAGAAAAATAATCAAGCCATTTCCATGAAATAGAGGAGCAATTTGGCCCTTTGTTCCCAAGTCTTTTGCCAAGCAAATAAAAAAGAAACTATTCAATTATTTAAAATTCCAATTTGATATTTTAAAAAATACATGCTATCTTCAATTCATAAAAGTCTGAAGAAAATAATGCTTTTCATTTTCCAGCTTAAAAGTCAATGTTGCAATCCAAATGGCCACAGTTTATTTTCCAGGTGTTACGGTGCTGGATCCAATTGCTCCATTCTGCTATGTCTTTGAGGATATCTTCTCTGTCAGATTATGACTTACTGGAAATGATCAATTGATCCTAATTGTTTAAGCTTGGCTACAGCTTGCAGTTGCCTTGCAATCATTTCCTTGTATATAAATGTAAAAAAAAAAGTCTGGCTCAATGTATGTGTGTGCGTTTGTGTGTGTGTGCATGTGTGTGTGTGAAATGCCATCAAGTTGCTTCTGGTTTATGATGACCCTGTGAATTAATGACCTCCAAAACATCCTCTTGTTAACGGCCTTGCTAAGGTCTTGCATGCTGAGGGCCCTGGCTTCCTTTATTGAGTTAATCCATCTCATGTTGGGTTCTTCCTCTTTTCCGGCTGCCTGTTATTTTCCTGGCATTATTGCCTTTTCTGGTGACTCTTGTCTTCTCTTAATGTGACCGAAACACAATAGCCTCAGTTTAGCCATTTTAGCTTCTAGGGAGAGTTCAGACTTGATTTGATCCTGCTCCTTAGAGGTTGCCAGCCTCCAGGGGGGGGTTTCCAAAAAGAGATACAGCAAGCATCAAAGCGACACGCCTCCCAGGCAAAAATTGCGTGTTTCGAGAGACTCTTCTTCAGGCAAAATTATTTTTCCTGGAACCAAAGCTTACAATGCTACAATGCACAAGTCAACAATTCTATAAAGGGCTTCTCCAGTTCTCCAGATGGGGCCTGGAAATCTCCTGCTTTTACAACTGATCTCCAGCTGATAGAGATCAGCTCCCCTGGAGAAAATGGATGCTTTGAATTGTGAACTCCATGGCATTGTACCATGCTGAGGCCCCTCCCCAAACCCTGTGTTAGCCTGATTGCACGTAGTTATTAATAATAATGAGGGGAATATGATTGATTATCAATAGACAATCAGCTGCGAGAGCGAACACCTGTGTAGACAGAGGTCAGCCCCGCCGGCAGGTGTTGGTAACAGACCAGGAGACTTTATATAGTTGAAAAATAAAGTCTTTTACTGAAGTTCTTCATGGGCAAACAATACACACTCTCACACACAATTACTCAAGTCTAGGAAATACAGAGAGAAATAAGCACATTTGCATTAGCAGGTAAATTGTTGGTGGGCAATACCTACCGGTCCCGTCGTGTAGAGCATTCCTCAGGAAAAATGGAGGGGAAGGAAACTAAGAAAAATGGGGAACCACATGGCCTGGCCAGCAGGTAGCACGTGGGAACTCAGGCTGCAGACCTAGAGTTTAAAGATGGAGGCTGGGGATAGCAAGCTGAACATAAGAGGGTCAAAGGTTCAATAGGGGTCGAAGAGCAGAGAGAGAGCCAGTGATCAGGAATCTCCTTATAAGCAGGAGGGAGGGGGCTGGTCACAACCCCTGGTTCCACCTCATGCTAAGTCCGTCCCTTAAAAATACCCTATTGGTTGGAGGGTGTAGGGGAGGTGTACCTGAGGAGTGGTCAATACTGAGAGCTAGAAACTTACTTATGTCTGACACCTGGTAGCAGCTAGGATGAGTCACTGGGCCGATTCCATTGTCTTCTTGATGGCATTAGCCAGGCTGCTGATGGCCATCAATTAATTACCAAGCAACAGTGAATAGTCTCTGCCAGGTCTATGTGAGGTCAAGCAGGTGAGGGGGGAGGGAAAGAGGCTGCCTGCCTGATTTAGAAGGAACTCTTAATGGCGGTTTTTGGAGTTCTTAGTCCTTGTATTTCATCAAGGCATGTTGCTGTGTTCAGTGCATACTGGGTCTGTTCCATTTTCCTTCATGAGGAACAGGCTGGTAACCTATGCTGGGCACTGGAGCTGCTGGGGAGGTCAGGAGAATGTTTCTTGCCTAGGTGCAGTCTCTCCTGGCATCGTGGTGGGGTTACCATGTGGTTCCGTCCCTTAGGTATACACTGGCACAGTTTATTGTTTATTACAGTTCATAAAGAGGCTCAAAAGCCTTGCAGGGCAACACCTGCCATCTCCTGGCTCCACCCCCAAAGTCTCCAGATATTTTCCAGCCCAGACCTGGTGACCCTACTTAGAGGGGTACAAGTGGGAACCTGCAAGGACTTGTAGGATGCATCTCATTTCCTCCTCCCCTACTGTATCTTCTTTCTCTTTCCTGAAAGCCCCCATAGTCTCTGCCCTGTCCCTGTTTCCTTCTCTCTTTCTAGGGTTGCCAACCTCCAGCTGGGCCATGGAGATCTTCTGGAATGAGGACAGATCTCCCAACTACAAAGATCAAGTTCCCCTTCCAGGTCTCAGCTCCAGGTTGGGAAATTCTTGGAGATTTGGGAGGGTGGAACCTTGGGAAGTGAGGTTTGGGGAGGGAAACTATCTCAGCAGGGTATAATTCCCTAGAGTCCACCCTACAAAGCAGCCATTTTCCTTTGAGGAATTGATCTGTCATCTGAAGAACAGTTGTAGTTCCTGGTGATCTCCAGCCCCCACCGGGATGTTGGCAATCCTAATTCCCCCGCAGCAGATGACTGTTTTGGATAGTGGTGTCTATACAGTTATACCACTCTGAGGTGTCTCCCCTCCTCAAACCCCACCATCCCCAGGTTTTTTCAACCAAATCTCTAGGAATTTCCTAACCTGAATTTGACAACCCTGTCTCCTTCCCTCCCAATAGCCAACCTACTTTTATATGTCCCTTTGTCTTAAGCTTTACCATTCCTTCTCCCAGCAGCTTCTGCCTAACAAAAGTGTGGCCCAGTTGTGTAGTGCCAGCCACTGGGCCAGGCCCACTTGTACAGCAGGCAACCCTCAAATACTTGTGGAGTGGTTCCTTGTATCCCTCTCCCCACACTATTTCCTCTTTTTCTCCTTCTTACAACCCATATATTCTCTCCCCTTTCCCTGCCACATTCTCTCCTTCTCAGCCATTCACCAACCTACCTCTTATCTTCCTCCTATCTTCAGTTACATTTATTATTTATTTATTTACTTCATTCTCCACATTTCCCCATAGTGGGGACAAAAGTAGCTACATTATTCTCCTCTCCTCCTTTTTATCATTATGACAACTCTGTGAAATAGGTTATGCTGACAATATGTGACTGGTCCAAAATCACCCAGTGAGCTTCCACCACAAAATGGGGTTTTGGAATCTGGGTCTCCCAGACCCTACTCTGAAGGTCTAACTGCTACACTACTTTGGCTTTCATAGGGTGGTTGCTGTTGAACAAGAAACCCAACCCTTTTCAGGTTTGTAGAAAGATCTATCTTGCCCATTCACAGCTCCATTCACCTGATTTAGCTATCCTCAGATTTGGCCAACTTGGCTATTAGTATATAGATAAAATGTATTTCCATAAAGGTAATGGATTTTTTTAAAAAATAAATAAATAAAATGTCCTACTTATCTCTTCTATTGTGTTGGTGCTTCTACAACAGTCTATAAAGCTTCATTTTATCATAACATGCCATGTCATTGGAATAATTGGCACTATATAAAAGCATAATGATGACTGGATTTTATAAAAGGAATCCTGATTTGTTCATGGAAATCAAGTTACACTGCCAAGGCTGTTTTATAAAGAAGATCATCAAGGGATGGTGTAAACTGCAAACTCAGAGCACAATAAAGTACAAAGCATGGCAAACCTGTGTGTGTGTATCTCTATATAATAATCCTCTTAGCGTATTGGCTGTTTCCAGCTCTCCCATTGGCTGTACAATGTGCTCCATCAGCCATTGGCCCATCAGCCGCCACTCAAGAGTACTCACATGCCATTGGCTGGGTGCTGGGTCTGCTCCTCTTCCCTGCCCACTCCCAATTCATCCACAGTTCCCTGTCAGAATAACTGGCAAATGACTATCTCTCCTGATAAATACACTTCTCCTGCTTGGCTCCTCTGCGGGACTAACTTTTCCCTCAGTGGCTGTTGGTAGGCAACCAAACCTGGTTCTGTCAGTAAAAAGACAAAGGAAGGAGACTCTTTCCAGGCCCTGACTAGGGTTGCCAACTCAACGTTGGGAAATTCCTGGATATTCTGTGTCTAAGGAAGTCAAGAGTTTGGGGAGGGGAGAGGCCTCAGCTGAACAGAATTCCATAGAGCCCACCCTCCAAAGCAGTTATTTTCTCTGGGGGGGGGGGAGAGATCTATTGTCTGGAGTTCAGTTGTGATACCCAGCGATCTTCAGGCTCTACCTGGAGGTTGGCTACCCTAGGCGTAGCAGTTATCGCTTCAGAGCAGGGTCTGCCAGACCCAGGTTCCTGCTGTGGAAGCTGTGATTTCGGATCAGTCACAGATTTTCAGCATAACCCCCGCCCAGTGCCAGCTTGGCCACTTTCCTATCAGAATAAACTGTGAAAAGGGTTCTCTCCTGCTTGGCTTCACCATGATGGCTGGCTACTGAGGTGGGCCAGTGGCCATCAAAGCATTCTCTTCAACCCCCTGCTGTGTGACTCTCCCCCTAGGGTTGCCAATCTCCAGGTGGGACCTGGAGATCTCCCACTGTTACAATTTATCTCCAGATGACAGAAATCAGTTCCCCTGGAGAAAATGGCTGCTTTGGAGGGTAGGCCCTATGGCATTATCTCCTGCTGAGTCCTTCCCCTCCTGAAATGCTGCCCTCCACAGAATCTGCCCCCCAAATCTCCAGGTATTTCCCTACTCAGAGCTGGCAACCCTACTTTCCCCTCAGTGCCTGTTTCTAGGCAACCAAGCTTGGTTCTGTCAGTAAAAGCTGGGAAGAGGAGACCCTTTCTATGCCTATGTTGGCCTTTGGGAGAAAACTCATTTTGGACAGTCCTGACTAGGTTTGCCAGCTCCAGGTAGGGAAATTCCTGGAGATTTTATGGTAGAGTCTATGGAAGCCAGGGTTTGGGGAATGGAGAAGCCTCAGCAGAACAGAATACCACAGAGCCCACCTTCCAAAGCAGTTATTTTCTCTAGGGGGGAGAAAAATCTGTTGTCTGGAGTTCAGTTGTGATACCAGATGATCTTCAGCGTTTCAGAGCAGGGTCTGCTAGACCCAGGTTCTTGCTGTGGAAGCTGAGTGGGTGATTTTGGACCAGTCACAGACTTTCAGCCTAACCTACCTCACAGGGTTGTTGTGTAAGTCAAAAGGAGGAGAGGAGAATGATGTAAGCTGCTTTGGTCCCCATTGCAGAGAAAAACTGTACTTTTCATCCTGGGGAACCATTGTTGCCAATCTCCAGGTGAGGGCCGGAGATCACTCAGAATTACAACTGCTCTCCAGATGGCAGAGATCAGTTCTGCTGTCCAGGAGGGAGGGCAGAAGTCAGCTGAAGTCATAGGAGCAGATAATGGTAGGTTGATGATTAACTGAGAAGGACATGGGGTTGCCAACTCCAGGTTAGGAAATTCTTGGGGATTTGAGGGGTGGAGCCTGGAGATGATGGGGTTTAAGGAGGGGTTGGACCTCAGACAGGTACAATGCCATAGACCCCACCTTCCAAACCAGCCATTTCCTCCTGGGGAACCATTGTTGCTAATGTCCAAGTGAGGGGTGGAGATCACTCAGAATTACAACTGCTCTTCAGGTAGCAGAGATCAGTTCCTCTGGAGAAAATGTGTCATTATACCCTGCTGAGGTCTCCACAGCAAATTGACACTGAGTGCCCAAGGCCAGGGCACTCTCCCAGAGCCTCTTTCTAGAGCTCATTGTATTTATTTCCACAACAGGCCTTATTCCTAGTGTGAGTGTGTGGGTATAAAGATCCAGTGGGATGCAGTAGTTAGAATGCTGGACTAGGAGCTGGGAGAGGCAGATCTGAAACCCGACTCTGCCATGAAAGCTTGCTGGGTAATCTTGGGATGGTCACACATTCTCAGCCTAACCTACCTGACAGGATTGTTATGAAGACAAAATGGAGGAAAGGAGAAAGGGAGGGTATAAATGAAGTAAATAAATAACAAACATATCCTTTTCAGTCAAGATGATTGTTAGAACTTGTATGCTAGTGCAGTCATTGCAGTCTTAAAACACAACAAGAAAAAAGTACATTTGTTCAGTAACGAAGGAAAGATCAATAGATTACCCACAGTAGCATAGTCCATGTAGATATAGTGCATGATTAGGATGCTAGAGACAGCCATACTTAGCACTGTGCCATCTGGGAACAAAATCCAACCACTGAAAAATTCTGTTCCATGCCATGATGGAGATCATAGTGTACAACTGAAATTACATGCCATGGTGGTGACAGCTATAACATCTAGATTTCAGTAAAACATTTGACAAAGTTTCTCATGATATCTTTGAGGATAAGCTGGTTAAGTGTGGGCTGGATGGTGCAACCATTGGATGGATTCATGGTTGGTTGAAAAATCGTACCCAATGAGTTCTCATAAATGGCTCTACGTCTACATGAAGGGAAGTCTCGAGTGGAGTGCCACAGGGCTTGGTCCTGGGCCCGTTGTTGTTCCATGTTTTTATAAATGACCTGGAGGAAGGATTATCAAATTTGCAGATGACACGAAGCTGGGTGGGATTGCTAATTCTGAAGAAAATAAAGTCAGGATTCAAAATGATCTAGATAGGCTGGAACGGTGGGCTGAGACAAATACAATGAATTTCAATAGAGATAAGTGTGAAGTCTTACACTTAGGTACAACAAATCATAGGCACAGATATAGAATGAGAGGGACTTGGCTTGACAGCAGCACATGTAAAAGGGATCTAGGTGTTCTGGTTGATCACAAGCTCAACATGAGCCTGCAGTGTGATGTGACTGCGAAGAAACCTAATGCAATCTTAGGATGCATTAACAGAAGCATTGTGTCCAGACCACGGGAGGTGATAGTTCCGCTGTATTCTGCTATGGACAGGCCTTACTTGGAGTACTGTGTCCAGTTTTGGGCACCACATTTTAGGAAGGATGTTAACAAGCTCGAGCATGTCCAGAAGAGGGCAACCAGGAAGGTTGAGAGGGTTGGAATCCAAGTCTTATGAGGAAAGGCTGAAAGAGTTGGGTATGTTTAGCCTGGGAAAGAGAAGACTTAGAGGGTCATGATTGCAGTGTTCAAGTATTTGAAGGGCTGTCATGTAGAAGATGGAGCAGATCTATTCTCTCTTGCTCTAGATTGCAAGACTAGATCTAATGGGTGGAAATTACAAGAGAGTTGTTATCGGCTAAATATCAGGAGAAACTTCCTCACTGTAAGAGTGGTTGAGCAGTGGAACAGACTGCCTCAGGAGGTGGTGGATGCTCCTTTGCTGGACGTTTTCAAGTGGAGGCTGTTTTTTGGGTATTTTGTAGGGCTATCTTTTGGCTATGCTCCTGCAGAGTGCAGGGGGTTGGACTAGATGACCTGCAAGGTCCTTTCCAACTCTAACATTCTATGATTCTATGATCACAGTGACAGGAGGGCAGATTGGAAGGAACATTTCCATTTGCTATCCTGTCCCTAGGTCTAAAATTTCAGTGTGCCAGAGGGACACAAGTGTAAGAGCTAAAGGGTTCTTGGCTCTTGGTAATTACCACAGCTTGTGCCTGTTGCCTCACATGAGCTGGCACCTTAGATTCTGGAATAGTTCAAGATATAGCGTATTATTGTTATTTTTAATTGAGTTATGTCAATTGTATTCTGTTTCAAGCTGCTTTTGGTCCCTTTGGAAAGAAAAGTAGAAAATAAATATTCTAAATAAAAGGGGCAAAACCTATAGCGCTGAAAAACACAATAATGCTTTAATGAGGCAGCAAGATTGTTATGACTTCTAAATGCATTTTGCCTGTCTGATCACTCTTGTTTCCCTCTCACCTAAATGGATGAAAAATTAGGCTTCCACAGGTGGCAACTAGCCTTCAGTATCTCTGCACTGTTGTTGGAATGGATTGACCAAAGCACTGTCTGTTTCTGCTTTTATTCTGCCAAGCAGTCTTCTAAGTTTAATGTGAAAGTGTTGGTGCTTATTGAGTCAGTGTTTGCAGTATAAGTACTCAAGTTGACATTTGTGATCAAACTCCTGTAAACTAAAATTTCATGCTGAAGAAAGTAATCTTGTCTGTTTCTTATCATGTTGTGGTCTGTGGCTTGGATCCACTGGATATTTTCTGTGTGCTGAAGGATTTCCATCTGCAGATCATGGCTTTCTCATCCCCCATCCTGCTGCAGCCCAAAATACTTCCCAATGCTTCTCTTGGGGGGGTGGCATTTAAGGCTGCAAAAAAGTTGTACTCTGCAGGTGGGAATTTTTCCACTTACAGACAAACTCCAGTGGATCCAAAACTGAATCTTGGGACCCTAAATAATGAGTTATTTTCTGGAGTTTATGTGTGCTGGCAATGAGTATATGAGTTATTTTCTGGAGTTTATGTGTGCTGGCAATGAGTCTACATGAGACTAATATTAATCTCTTTATTACAGTGCCAAATGATGTCCTGAAGATCACTTCATTACACAAGGACTTGTACTAGACAGGTGATACAGAAGCTGTGTTGGAACTGTTGTGGTTCTTTTGGTATACAGGCTTTTAGTATCAAGCAGAAAGATGTATATTCCTCATTAATCTGCTACAACTGGCGTTGGAATTAATTTTTATTTGCTGGGCTTTCCTTGGAAATTGATTAAACATGGATGTTAAGATTTATCATGCAAGTTCATGACCTTAATAGTAATAAGATATTTTAGTATGAGAAGGATTAGTAGTTAAATAACATTCTGGGGAGGATTTATGGCTTTCTTGAACAAAAAGCTATTGCTTTTTGATTGAGGTGAAATCAGTATGAATTCTTTCAGGACCAAGATTTCACTTCAGGTCAATGCAGTTGTTCTCTTGCTATCAGTGTTTTTTGAGTCATATTTCTTAGGATGTTTCTTTTTGTTTAGTGACATAAAATACAAGGTTTTTATTGATTATAAGGTGATAAGAAAACATTCTTTTTCCTAAATAAACACTTGTTGCATTTCTCTATGTTAAAAACATTTATTTTGAAGAACAGTATTGCCTTTATTCAGCAAAGGATTTGAGTAGCAATCACTATTGCACGTTACTCCTGTATGCATTATTTTACATATTCAAGTTTCCTTATTATTTTGTCATTTTAGAGAAGGGCAATTTCTAGGTCTACTTCAGTGCTTGGAGGACAATTTAAGAGCTGTAAATTGGAAACCAAGGCGGGAAGATCTTCCCTGCCTGATAGGAAAGGATTTATCATTCCAAGAAAGAAATATGGTACAAGAGGGTAAAGGCACAGAAAATCTAATAACACACGTTTGCATTTCACTTATATATTGAAGTATTGGCCAGATTTCCTTTGAGTTTTCTTCCATTTTGACATTCCTTTCATACAGACTTTTTTCATGTCTTCACAACAATGAACTAAAGCTCATATATGAACATCTGTTCAGCACTATAATTGTTATAGTGACCTGTATATGTGAAATTTAAATTAGCCACCATTTTACTGACAGTGTTCATATTTTTCAACAAAACAGCTTTGTACTTTAAATAACCCCAAACTGGTAGTAAAAGCTTAGAATAATTATTCTTTATCATAAAACAAAATTATGTGCATCTGAGTTAGCTGAGCTTTTTAAGAGAATGAAGCAGCCCTTGAGCACACAGAGTAGCACATTGATTGGGAGAGATCAGCTCCAGTTAAGAATTTCAGGTAAACAATATTAGGGGAGACTTTTTAAATTCCAGAGTTCCTGAAAAGCTGTGATAGCCTTAGCTGATAATAGTGAAGCAGATGGACGAATAGTCTGACTTGGAATAAGGCAGCTCCAAATATTGGTATGAAGCACCATGGGCATACTGGTATCATACTTAATGTAGTCCTACAACAATATCTGTTCCACTGCTTTATTTATATTATTGTGCTCATTTTTAAATTTCATGTATTTCACAATCCATTGGAATATCTCTTTCAAATCTTTTGGTCTGTACGTGCAGCAATGAATCCTGAATAGTTACCAAAGAACTTAGGAGAGACTCCTTTGGAAATCTGAGCAAGCATTAAACTTGATGAGTTCAGCCTGAAGGCTATGGGGAGGGGGAATCCTTCTGAATTCAAAGCCAAAAGTAAGATTGATAGAAACAGAGTGTTAGCAAAAGTATTGATAAAAGTTGTAACAGAATGAAATAAACAAGAAACATAGTGTAAGAGTTAAATACACAAACAGACCACTTTGTAAAAAGGCTTTGCCAAACATCAAATAATTCTTGTTGCACGTTCAATAAATTTATGTTATATTAAAAAGACTTGTTTGTTACATCTTGAAAATAATGGCTAATCAGCTCAAAAATGTACAAGGTTGCAACCAACCATCAACCAACCATATAGTATGAAAGTATCATAGAAAAAGCAGCTAATCAACTCAGCAGCAATTCTACATCTAGCCTTGAAGTCTGACAATCTTGACTACACTGTGCAATTTTGCAGCTAGAGACCCGGCAAACTTGGCAAACTTGGCAATGGGAAAAGGTGCCCACAGTTCCTTGTTTTGGCTGTAGCCTTTATCACAAGCCAAAACACTTCTTCAGATCATGAGAAAAAAATCTCGTATGGACAGCAGTCCTTCAAAGTTTAATTACTGGCAAGCGAATACATGCACTCAAGATAGCAAGCATAGTTTGGTTCAGTTCATTACATAGGGGAAAGGTGCATTATTCAGATTCTGTGATTCTATGATATGTATGATTCTATGATGTGTAACTCCAACTTGTTAAAGCATTATCTTAGTTCTCTAGCTGATTTTTAATATAATATAAAGATTAAAAAACAGAATATGTACCAGTATCTTAAACTGAACATGAATCAAGAGAAATGTAGACATTGATTTTTAATATTAATTAAATTTGCATTTGTGCATTGATTGATTTATCACCTGATCAACTGTCAATGCATTTGGTTTGGAAAGAAATGGATATTGAAATCCGAATAATGCTAAGATAACTTCACTATTTTTCCTGTGTAATGAACTGAAACAAATTATGCTTGCTATCTTGAGTGCATCTGTAATTTGGACTAAAGGGGAAATAATGGATTGGGGTTAGGGAGACTGAAATTATTAGTACAGGATATTCCCCTGGCAACACCCTTGCCTCAATACTTCCATGGAAAAATGGAATAAAACAGCTGATACTCTTAAAAAGTAGTTTGAAAACTGATTTTTGAAGGACAGCTGAAAACTATCTGGTTCAGGATAAAAATATGAATAGGGTATACCCTCAAACTGAGGGCAGGACAGGAATTGATAATAATCATACAGAGACAACCAAGAGCCAATCAAAAACCCAAAAGTATCACAAAAATCATAAGAAAAATGTGAAGGAAGAGGGTAAAATGTATAGGTGTTTATGGGAGATAGTGCCAGATGTAAATCTGTTTAGGATCACATTGTTAAGACTGGTTGGTATTAGAAGAGAGAAGGATCCTTTCTCTTTCAATAGGGTTACAAACCTCCAGGTGGTAGATGGAGACCTTCTAGGATCGCAACTGATCTCCAGGAGACAGAGATCAGTTCATCAGGAGAAAATGGCTGCTTTGGAAGGTGAATTCTATGGCACTGAAGTCCCTCCTTCCCCAAATCCCACTCTCCTCAGGTTCTACCCGAAAAATTTCCAGGTATTTTCCAACTTGAAGCTGGCAACCCTATCTGCCAATCAATTTCTTTTAAAGTTCCATACAGTATTTTGAGTATTGAGAGGCAGGAGACGATGGTCAACAAAGAACGCTTTATTCAGAGCATTGCTCAGCTCAGGACTACTCTGTGTAGAGTGGCACTCAAACTTATACGATTTCAACAGTGAACTATTTCCATTGTAACTATAAACACAAAGTCTGATTGGACCTAAGCAGAGTTCTACGATTGGTTACCTTGAGTGGCTTCAGGACCAATGAATGGTCTTTATTAGACAGCCAAACATAGTGACGGAACTAAGATACTAGAGGCACTTCAAAACAACATAAAATAAACCCCAGTACACAACAGGTTCTAATGACTAAAAGTGAATACAGATTATCATTTATCAAACAGTAATGTTATAATGGTATATTTGTAACCACTTAGTAAATCAGTAACCTTTTGCCAGCCTGTAAAATGTTGAGAAGAATTTCAGTTGGCTGATCTTTGATTGTAATAAATGAAATATATTCAAAAATTTGAAAAGAATTTCATTAGACATTTACCTGATGAGAAATCTGGAAAAGCAGGGAAGTGGTAATGTTCTAGCATGATAGAAGTGATCAAATTTACTTAGTCAATTACCATCCATAGCTACAAAATGCGACTGCAAATTAAATGCAAATGTAGAGTAGCAGTCAAAGCTTCTGTACAACATGCATCCTACATAACATGAAGCTCACCATAGCTGTAGAAAATCCAGCATTAGTGGCAGACAATGCCAGATCTATATTGTTCAGAATACAATCTGAGTGGAAGCCTCCAGGCACTGCTATATGCTTTTCCTAGTACTCAGAGAAGCTTTTGTTATCATACTCAAATTTGGGGGACATTGTACTTACTAAAATCTGTTTATGTAACCATTTACAGAAATTACATTTTTGTCTTCAATCTTATTACTATATACTATTTATGTACTTTCAGTCCACTGATCAGAGAGTAGATAAGTCATTCATTGTAAAATATATTTAAAGAATATTAAATTTTCAGTTGACATAGTTCAGTCAATTTAGTAATGCAAAATGTATTCATCCAATAAATTATCTGATGGCATTCAGACATCACATGACAAGTCAAATGGGTATCAAAGTACTGCTTAAGTACTGCCATAAAATCTAAGTGCTCTCCTTATTTTAAAATTTTTATTTTAAATGAATTGGGTTGGGTGCAGTGAGTCTCATGGAAGAAGATTCTTAAGTTGTGTCTGTGTGTGTGTGTATAAAGTGACATCAAGTAGCAGCTGATTTATGGTGACCCCAGCAAGGGATTTTCAAGGGAAGTCAGAAGCAGAGGTGGTTTGCCATTGCCTTCCTCTGCAGAGTCTTCCCTGATGGTTTCCCGTCCAAGTACCAACCACGCTTAGCTTTTGAGATTAGGCTACACCCAATCTCAGAACAAGATTGGTCTATACCATGCTGTCTTCCCTCAATCCTCACTTAGCAGAAAGGAATCCTTGGATTCTGTCTTTTGTTAGTATTAATAGTGAACGATTAGTCTTGACTACTGCATGCTATGCCTAACTATTTTTGCACATGACATCTGTGTCTTTATGCCTTGTAGAATCTTCTTGTATCTGTTTTAAATGTGAGTTTTCCTTTGGCTTCCTGGTTTCACCTTCCTGTATCCTTCCCAATCACTGCCAGAAGACTCTCATTTGGACAGTACTGGTAGTGGGAGAGGCATTGCCCTCTTGTGGGTGTTGTGGATGGATTAAAGAACTGGAGATAAAGAGGATCTCTGAATGGGAGTTTGAGTTTGTTTTGAGTTGAATTGAATTGAATTATGGGTTGCTTAACTGGATATAGGTAAAATTATCCTTACCCAGCAGTATGTGGACTGGGCTTTTAAAAAGAACACAACTTTTTATTTATACTATTTATCAGTTATTTCAGTCAAAAGCTCCTCTCCTTCAGTGTGAAAGGAAATGCAAAAACTCCTGACAGCTGTAGTAGCAACACAACAAACCTACAGTGAAGAGAACTAAATGTTCTATCGTAGAATGGAACTATCGTCCCCCCTCCTCACAAATGCATCCCAATGATCTTATGAAATTCTGCTCTCCGGATGGGGATCCTGAGGAACAATGTGGGGGAGGTCTGTAGTGGGAAATCAGAGATTTCCCCTTCTGTTAACAGAAAGTTTTGTCTAGATCCAAAGAGGGAGAGTTTATGTTGTGTCAACTGGATTCATTTTCTCAGAGGACTACATGTATTGTCACACACTGTATTTTATATGCAGGTGTGATCCTCAGGGAGTAAACAATTTACACAAAAACATTGACAGAATTGTCACCATGTCAGCTCAGTTCTTTCACATGTGTGAGTTTTCCATATGATGAATGTAACATTTAAATCGGGTCTTAGAAGTTTCTCATCCACCTCAGCATCACAAAGAGCAGTATAATTGGAAAACATATTATGGTGATACATTGCCAAAAATATCAAAGGTATGCAAAACACTCTTGCAGACTTATCCTTGAGAAACATCCAAAGAAATAGAATAAGCCAAACAACTGCAGAATCTAACTGCATGATACCTTGTGCAGCAACAGCATATCAGCACTGTAGGTTGTTCATCTATTGTTGCAAAGTACTCTACCAGAAGGCAACATTTCCTTTTTCTGCATCAGCAAAATTGACTCTGGCAAAGAACACTATGATGTAATAGAGTATTTATTTTAAAGAAGAACATATAGCCTGCCTTTCTTGCTCTAGATTTCTCTATCAAAATTGCCTGCTGATGTTGTAGAGGTCTTCCATTGCTATGATTTAATGTCTAATAGTGAACAAGTTGAAACTGAATCCTGACAAGATGGTAACAGTGGTTGGGAAGGCTAAAGTCTTATGGGACATAGTGCTCCCCACTTTTAATGTGGCCAAAATGACATTCACTCTCTAAGTTAACAGTTCAGGGCAAGTGTCCCCAACCCCTTTGAGCCTATTGGCACCTTCGGAATTTTGAGAGGGGGTGGTGAGCACCATCCTAAAATAGCTACCATAGGAGCCCAATACCTCCCTCCTCACTTTGTGGAAGAATTGTGTGGCAACTATGCTGGACACATGGAACTGCCTTATTCAGAGTCTGATCATTTGTCTGTCTTGGATAATATTATCTAGGGATGGGCACAAACAACACAAATATGTTTTGGTTCATGGTTCATGGGTGAACCACAAACCAAACCATGAATACTACAAACCCCATCAACTTGCTAATGAACCAAACCAGGTTTGTGAGGTTCATGCCTGAAACAGTTGAGCTGTGGGGGCAGCCTGTTCCTGAGTCTGGCTGCCTAGATAAGCCCCTTAAAATAGCTGAGCCACAGGAGCAGTTTGCTCCATGTGGCTCAGCTATTTAAAGGGGCTTTCATGGGCAGCCAGCACTGCCAAGAAAGCCCCTTTAAACTGCTGAGCCACACAGAATAAACTGCTTCTACAGCTCAGTTGTTCAAGGGGGTTTCTTTAAAGGAGAAGGCTGTCTCAGCAGCTCAGCTCTTTCTGATTTTTTTGGTGGCTTTCGCAGGAATGTTTCGGTGGCTTTCGTAGGGAGGATAAGGAGGCTTTACTGAATGAGCAATGCAAAGTAATAGAGGAAAACAATAGAATTGGAAGGACTAGAGATCTCTTTGAGAAAATTGGAGAAAGCAAGGGAACGTTCCATGCAAAGGTGGCCATAATAAAGGACAAAAACGAAAGGGACCTAACAGAAGCAGAAGAAATTAGGAAGAGATGGCAAGAATGCACAGAAGAATTATACAAGAAGGACCTCAATGTCCTTGACAACCACAACTGTGTGATCACTGACCTCAAGCCAGACATCCTGGAGTACAAAGTCAAATTGCCAACATTAGCTAGATTATGGAGAAAGCAAGGGAATACCTGAAAAACATATTCTTCTGCTTCATTGACTACACTAAAGCCTTTGATTCTGTGGATCACAACAAACTGGCAAGTCCTAAAGAGATGAGAATACCAGACCACCTCACATGTCTCCTGAGAAACCTGTATAAGGGTCAAGAAATGACTGTTAGAACCGGTTATGGAACAACTGATTGGAAAGGAGTACGACAAGGATGTATATTGTCACCCTGCTTATTTAATTTATATACAGAGTACATCATGCGAAATGCCAGCCTGGATGAATCACAAGCCAGAATTAAGATTGCTGGGGAAAATGTCAGCAACTTCAGATATGCAAGTGATACCACTCTGATGACAGAAAGTGAAGAGGACCTAAAGAGCCTCTTGTTCAGGATGAAAGAGGAGAGCGCAAAAGTTGGCTTGAAACTCAACATCAAAAAAACTAAGATCATGGCATCCAGCCCTATCACTCCTTGGCAAATAGATGGGGAAGTCATGGAAGCAGTGACAGAATTCTCATTCCTGGGATCCAAGATCACTGCAGATGGTGACTGCAGCCATGAAATTAAAAGACGCCTGCTCCTTGGGAGAAAAGCAATGGCAAACTTAGACAGCATAATAAAAAGTAGAGACATCACCCTGCCAACCAAAGTTTGTATGGTCAAAGCAATGGTATTCCCAGTAGTAATGTGTGGCTGTGAGAGTTGGACTATAAGGAAGGCTGAGCGCCGAAGAATAGATGCTTTCGAATTATCGTGCTGGAGAAGACTCTTGAGAGTCTCCTGGACTGCAAGGAAATCAAATCAGTCAATCCTAAAGGAAATCAAACCTGATTGTTCCCTGGAAGGCCAGATACTGAATCTGAAGCTCAAATACTTTGGCCACCAAATGAGAAGGGAGCACTCACTGGAGAAGACCCTGATGCTGGTAAAGATTGAAGGTAAAAGAAGAAGGGGACAGCAAAGGATGAGATGGTTAGACAGTGTTACCGATGCAACAAACATGAAATTAAGCAAACTCTGGAGGATGATGGAAGACAGGAGGGCCTGGTGTGATGTGGTCCATGGGGTCGCAAAGAGTCAGACTCGACTGTGCAACTGAACAACAACGACTTTTACCTTTGTAATCTACTTTCTGTATTATGGACCTCATTTGGAATACTGTGTACAGTTCTGGTCACCACATCTCAAAAAGGATATTATAGCATTGGAAAAAGTGCAGAGAAGGGCAACTAGAATGATAAAAGGGTTGGAACACCTTCCCTATGAAGAAAGGTTAAAATGCTTGGGGCTCTTTAGCTTGGAGAAACGACGGCTGAGGGGTGACATGATCGAGGTTTATAAGATTATGAATGGGATTGAGCAGGTTGAGAAAGAAGTACTTTTCTCCCTTTCTCACAATACAAGAACTCGTGGGCACTCTATGAAATTGCTGAGCAGTCGGGTTAAAACAGATAAAAGGAAATACTTCTTCACCCAAAGAGTGATTAACATATGGAATTCACTGCCACAGGAGGTCGTGGCAGCTGCAAGCATGGACAGTTTCAAGAGGAAATTAGATAAACATATGGAACAGAAGTCCACCAGTGGCTATTAGCCACAGGGTATGGATGGGAACTCTCAGTCTGGGGCAGGTGATGCACTCTATTCTTGGTGCTGGAGGGGGCAGCAGTGGGAGGGCTTCTGGTGCCCTGGCCCCACTGCTGGACCTCCGGATGGCACCTGGTATATTTTGGCCGCTGTGTGACAGAGTGTTGGACTAGATGGGCCATTGGCCTGATTCAACATTGGCTTCTCTTATGTTCTTATGTTCTTATGTTCTTATGTATGTCATGCCTTAGAAAAGTTTTTGTTCATTTACAATCTTTTCAAGTTCTGTATTCCTCCCCTTCTGGATGTTTTATGCTGTCTGATGGTATTATTTTTCATATTTAATCATTCACCTTAAGTCTCAGCAAGAAAGGCAGGCTAAAAATTAAGTAAATAAACAAATTAAAAAAACTGTATAAATGAAAATAAGTATCAATTAATGTTTGTTATATAACATTTCAGTGATGGCAGTGATTTGGAAACATGGTATATCCTGGTCAAAAATATGATGCAGTAATTAAAATCAGGCAGTATGCAAGGAGTGGTTAAGCTGTGGTGCATAAAATTCTTTCCCACCCCTGTCCTTTGGGGGTGTTAACTTCAGATGGTCCCATTTACTAAGTGCCAAGTTGAACCCAGAATGTGACATACTGGCAATCTGCCATCTCTTGACTTTCTGTTTGCCTTTTCTTGAGTGTCCTTGCTTCTGTTCCCATTTAAGGTGATGCTTCAGACAGACTGACTTGCATGAAAAGATGTGATAAGCATTTGACTGATGATCTATGGACAGACATTCAATAAGAAACAAAAAAGGTAGCTCTAATGTCCTGTCCTGGTGAAATGGACTGCTGTTTTTAGTGTCAGCCTGTCTTTCTTCCAGCATTCATTTTCACCTTTCCACGGGTCCTTTTCTTATGATGTCTCACCATAAAATAAAAGTTCTGAAATATATTTGTTTGTTTAATTTATATCCCACCGTCCCTGCTAAGGCAGGCTCAGGGCAGCTAACATAGAGATGTAAAACAATTAAAACAAGAGTTGAATAAAATCAGGACGATACAGTATGAGTATAATTATAAAATATACAAATATAAAGTGCTAGTTTGTATCAGATGGTGGACATAGCAGCATTCTCTGGTAACAGCTGGCTGACATGATAGTCTGAGTTGCTTGGCTGTTAGTAATGATGTTAGTGTTGATGTTGGGCCAGGGCTATAGCTGCTTGGGTGCAGCTCCCTAATTGAAAGCCTGGTGGAACAGCTCTGTCTTGCAGGCCTTGCGGAACTCTAAAAGGTCCTGCAGGGCCCTGATGTCTTCTGGGAGCTCATTCCACCAGTGCAAGGCTGCCACTGAAAAAGCCCTGGCCCTCGTTGCAGCCAGCTTGGCTTCTCTGGGGCCTGTTAGGGCCAGGTGGTTTAGGGATCCCTACTGTAGTGTCCTCTGGGGAACATGTGGGGAAAAGTGGTCCCTTAGGTATGTAGGACCCTGACCATATAGGGCTTTAAAGATAAGAACCAGCACCTTGAACTGAATTCGGTATGCTATAGGCAGCCAGTGCAGTGCTTTTAGCGCAGGCCGGATGTGCTCCCGCATAGGGAGGCCCAACAGCAGCCTGGCCACTGCATTCTACATGCTGCAGCTTCCAGATTTGGGACAAGGGCAGCCCCATGTGGAGAGCATTACAGTAATCCAGTCTCAAGGTGACCATTGCATGCATTAATGTTGCCAGGTCATTGCATTCAAAGAAGGGAACCAGAGGCTCGATCAGCCGAAGATGATAAAAGGCTGACTTTGCAGTGGCTGCTACCTGTGCCTCCATTGTTAAGGAGGCATCTAGGAGAACCAAGCTCCTAACATCTGGGGCTGGCACCAACGGTGCCCCATCAAAGGTGGGGAGTGGGATCCCTACCCTCGAACTGCTCCAACTCAGGCACAGGACCTCCGTCTTCATCGGATTCAATTTCAGTCGACTCAGTCTAAGCCAACCAGCCATGGCTTTCAATGCCAGGTCTAGATCTTCCAGTCTGGAGTCAGACTGGCTGCCCAACAACATATAGAGCTGGGTGTCATCCACATATTGGCGACAGCCCACCCCATGCCTCCGGGCAATCAGGGCAAGGGGCGCATATAGATTTTAAATAACATCAGGGAAAGCACTGCCCCTTGGGGCACACCACAAGCTAGTGGACGCCTTTGGGACAGCCGCTCTCCAGTGGCCACCCTTGTCTCCGACCCTGACGGAACAAGGTGAGCCACTGTAAGGCAGACCCCTGAATCCCAGTGTTGGCAAGGCAGTGGGTCAGTAGTTGGTGATCAACTGTGTTGAATGCCACCAACAGGTCTAACAACAACAACACTGCCAAACCACCCCAATCCAGATGCCTCTGAAGATCGTCTGTGAGGGTGACCAGTGCAGTCTCCATCCTGTGGCCTGGTCAGAAGCCAGAGTGGAAGGGATCTAATGCAGAGGTGTCATCCAAAAATCCCTGCAGCTGAATTGCTACCACCCTCTCAATTAGTTTGCCCAAATAGGGCAAATTGGACACTGGCCGGTAACTAGCCAATTCGGCTGGGTCCAGAGATGGTTTTTTTTAGGAGAGGGCATACCACCCCAGGGAACAGCCCCTCAGAGAGGGACTTGTTGATAATTTCCCTTAGGGTATCTCATAGCCCATCATGACTGGCTTTAATTAGCCACACTGGATATGGATCAAGGCTGCAGGTGGTAGGGCGAACAGTTAAGAATAATTTGTCAACTGCCTCTAGGCTGAGTGGACTGAAATAATCCAGTGTGACAAAAAGACACACATGGAGCCTCAAGTTCACCTACTGTATCAACCGTGGCAGGGAGGTCACGGTGGAGTGACAGGACTTTATTTGCAAAATAGCTCACAAAGGCCTCACAGCTGATCTCCAGTTCCTTAGTGTTTAGTCTGCCCTGAGGCAGAGCAGTTATAGACTGAATTGTTCTAAATAATTGAGCTGGGTGAGAGCTTGCAGACACAATCGTGGCCACATAATAATCTTTCTTAGTGGCTTTGACTGCCATCTCATAGGATCTCATAAATGTCCTATAGGATGCTTTTGTAGCTTCATTGTGAGTACACCACCACTGTGTCTCTAGTCATCTGAGCCCTCGTTTCATCAGCTGCAACTCCTGAGTATACCATGGAGTGAGCCTCAAGCAGGAGCACAGAAGATGCTGAGGAGTGATCTCATCAATGGCTGCCGAGAGCCGGCTATACCAGTCCTCGACAAGCTCATCTAATAAGCTCCCAGGGGGCATCAGATCCCACAGAACCATTTGGAGCTGCATAGGATCCATTTGGCTCTGCAGATGAGCTAAAATATGCTTGCCACCCATACAGGGTCAGGGTGGGACATTCACATGGGCCTTCAGGGTATGGTGGTCTGACCATTGAACTGCCATAGCTGTAATTCAGTCCACTATAACCTCCACCATGAAGATCAAATTGAGTGTGTGCCCCGTTTGGTGAATAGGAGCCATTACATATTGGGAGAGTCCTAGCGCCACCATGGATAACATCAGGTCCACCACCTGAGTGAAAGCTGCATCATCAGCATGGACATTGAAGTCACCCAGGACTATCAGTCTAGGGTGCTCCAGTGCCCAGCCTGATATGGCTTCCAACAGGGATGGCAGGCTATTTGATGGTGCATTGGGTGGATGATACACCAGCCAAATGGCCAGACTCTCCCTGGCTTCCCACACAAATCTGGTGCACTCAATGCTGTTGTGAGATATTATGGTTTGTGTGTTCCCTGAGTGTCGCCTCCTTACCAAAGGCAATGGATGCAAGGTAGGAAAACCCCAAGTGCTGACAGAGACACTCTTAGCAAAAGGTCTCTTCTTAAAATAGAACTTATCTTTATTAAGAAAACATCCAAAAGTTTACCAGGCCAGGAGGTTTGGCAAGACGCCAGACCAGCTGCCAACACCATACAATCCTATTTCTTAACCATAGATAGTGAAAAATATAGACAATAAACATGCAAGCAAAGTTTCCCCCCCCCAGAGCATGCAGAAAATGAAAGGCCTTCCGGGCTGACTACCAAAGTCTCCAGAGAGTAAAATCTCTCCTGGTTCCTTCAAGAGCCAGCGAAAGTCTGTTGGGACTGCCCAGTCTTTATACCCGAAAGATCAAAAAGATCCCCAATAATCAAATTACACTTGTAAATTGAAATCTTGAAGTTGAGGATATTTGCAAGGAAATTGCTTTCTTGCGTCTCACACAACAAAAGTTGCCTTTTGTTTACAGGACCAGGAATGGTGTTATTGTGTTTTTCCTGGTGTTCCCAGCATTGAAGATAAAACCATTCTTTCATGTTATCTCTGGGATGGGAGTAGGGGTGTGAATCCCTGTATCAGATGGATTGAAGTCTGTCACTGCCTAAATGGCTTTTCCTGCCAGATGGGATTTCATGGTTTAAATGGATATAGTGAGTCTCACACCTAAGGGAATTTACATTGATTTAGATCCTGGGAGTGGAATGAGTGAACTTTGTACGTGACAGAGAGGGGTGCTTTGCCTGGAACAAGGGTTTTGCACAGACTCATGGGATTTTGTTCAGTGAAAACAGACCAAAGCCGTTTGCTAGCAAAGACAGAGACAGATACATCGATTTTATACACTATTTGGTTCATTTTAAAACCCAAACCTTCTATATTTCTGAAATTTCTTACCACAAATGCCTGTGAGCCTCGTCGGTGGGAGTGCCCTGAAGGTGTAAGCCTCCTGAATGAACAGAGCCACTCCTCCCCCCTCCCTTTAGTCCAGGATTGATGAAGGACTGAGAACCTGGAAGGAGCCAGCTGGGAGAGAGCTACAGTCTCCCCATTTTGTACCTAGGTTTTGGTCATGCATGCCAGGTCCATATCCTGCTCCAGCAGGAAGTCACGAAAGACCATGGTTTTATTATTTATGGACTTGGCGTTATACAACAACAATGTCAGAGAGGGGGTCATTAATCCTAGCCCCACTGCCTACTACCTTCGGGATGGGACATAGGCTGGAAAGAGATTGAGGACTCCTACTTCTCACTCCCCTTCCCATACAATCCTGCCTAGTCCCTCCACCATACTTTCCCTTCCCCAGGAGCACTGGTATCCTCTGCCCTGCCATTGCCAGTGAATAGGCTGTTTGGTAGTTAAGATTTAAATATGGATGCTAGTAACTATAGCAGTTCTCCCAGTAGCGTTAGTCTTAGGTAATCTCAAGAACCCTAAGTTATCCCCTTAAAATTTTAAATGCTGATATATACTGAATAAATATGTGTGTGGAGGCAGGTTGCTTTAAACATTGTCGCTGGTTGAATTCTCAATATGATGCTATGACGGACCCCTACTTCTCACAGTAGAGGCAAATTTTCCCACCAAAATGCTGTTCCCCACTCTGACTGAACAGCCTCTTAGATAGAATTATAACTTTCTGCATGTTTCACCCTCTTACTTGGCTTTTTTCCAGGCCAGAGATTTATTGTAGCTAAGCAGGAGCCCTCTTATAAATCCCTTTGGAAATGGCAGTTGACATGAAGTAAAGTTCAAACCAGAATGTTTATTTTATTGAACAGGCACAGTTGGGTTAGGAATAGGGCAGGGGACAAGAAGTTGAGGTAAATTTTGTTGTTTATACAAAATTATAATCTTTTGAACAGGCAACAGAGTATAGTTGAAACTTATATTTTTAGAGACTTAGTTCTTAACTCTTGAGGATCTAAGACTATTTCCTCTTTTCACTTAATCCAAGTATTGCTTCAGAATTGAACCCACTGAATAGCTGAGAAGGAAATACTTTCCTTTCTCTAGAAGCAATATTTATTTATTTATTTATTTATTTATTTATTTATTTATTTATTTATTTTATTGGGATTTTTACCCTGCCCTCTCCGCAAAACGGGCTTAGGATGGCTTACAAGGGGCAAAGCCCATATAAAACAAGAAAAAAGCAATAAAAACATTAATAACAATTAATCACAAACAACAGTAATACTCAATTGAAAGCAGGATGGTTCCCGAATATGGGGCTGATGTTGTCCTATAGCTGATCCCAAGCAAGTAAGTCTGGTGATGTCAGTCACGCAAAATTGTGGCAGATCTTCCCAGGCCATCCTTAAGCCCAATGTTGTCCACATCATTGGTGGTGGTGGTGGTAGTGGCAGCCCCTATGTGAAAGCCTGGTGGAAGAGTTCCATCTTGCAGGCCCTGCAGAACTGCATAAGGTCACACAGGGCCCTGATCTCCTCCGGGAGCTCATTCCACCAGGTAGGGGCTGCCACCGAAAAGGACCTTGCCCTAGTCGCGGCGAGCCTTGCCTCCTAGGGGCCTGGAACCACCAGGTGATGTTGTGCCCCGGACTGAAGTGCTCTTGGGGGTATATGTGTGGAAAGGCGTTCCCTCAGGTAATTATTTTTTCTGTTTGGCTAGACTGGCAGCTTCAACCTACTGACCAATCCCTCCTGCCAAAACTGACCCTCAGTTCTTAACTCGGTGAAATAAACAGTTCAGCTTGGTTGACACTTAAGACTAAAGTTCTTATTTGGAACTCTTCCTCAGATTTGATGGTACACAGTAAGGGCAAGAAGTTTTGTCCCTTCACTTCACAAGTGAATTTGTCCGTTTCCTTCTGACAGACACATAACTCCACTGGACTGGCTTCTGACATGCCAGAGACAAAGAAAGGCAAAAAAATATCTTTTTCCTCAGCACTCAGCTGTTCTTAAAGCTCTCCTCAGCTGGCACTGACCAATGGGGGGGTGCATGCAGGCAGCAGCTTTTTAATCAACCTGTGCTTCACAGTGAGGCATTAACCCTTAATCTCCCAGCTCTCTGAATTTGACACACTAAGCATCCTGCTTTTGGAGGTCAGTACGGCACAGATGCATATGAGATTTTATCTTCTAATGCCTTTTACATGAAAAAACAGATGCAACAGAACTTTGACTTGGATGAGGACAGCAAAGCTGGGGTGTGTTTTCCTCTTAGATCAGTTCCTTAATATAAATTGTACCTCCAACACTCCTGTTAGATTCCTTGGGAGTGGTGGTGGTGGTGGTGGTGATGGGAATACAGGCACCATAAAGCTTTTTGTATTTTATTTTCTTTGCCCCTGGAGGCTGCAGTTTTGGGTGGCAGGACAGTGGGGCTTCCCCAATTAAAAGCAACCACTTTGAAATTTGAAAGGGTGTCAGGAGATACAGATACAAGATCTCACACTCTTGAAAATATTTATATCCAACTTTTCTTCATAGCTAAAGGTGATTTACAAATCACTGTTAACAATATTACAATTTAAACCATACAAGATAAACTACCATCTAGTTGGCCTCCTTGCAGCCTACACCTCATTAAATGCCTTGGCAAATAAAATGGCACTTGCAGTGCCTCGTGAAAAATTCTTAAAATAGCACCTCCTCATGAAACCTATTCCATAAAGTGGGATTTAAAGGGAAAAAGGCACAGGCTCTAATTGATGCCTTTAGTGAGGCAACAACCAGTAGTGGCAGCATGAGGACCTGAATACATGAAACTGCCTTACACTGAGTCAGACCATTGGTCCATCAGAGTCAGTATCTACTTTGATTGGCAACAGCTTTACACAGTCTGAGGCAGAATTCTTTCACATAATCTGCTGCCTGAGTCTGTTAACTGGAGACTGAACTTGGGACCTTCTGCATGCAAAGCAGATGCTCTACCACTTGAGTCATGACCCCTCCACTCTCCTGTGCTGCCCCCTCACTCTCTTGAGTCAGAACCAGCCATCCCAAAGGCATTTGCAAATGAAAATAGCATTATATCAGCTAGTTTTGCTGCTGAAATGTCCCAGGTTCCTGGTGGAAAGAAAAAAAAATTACATCATTTTTAATTGGGAGTTTGATGTATATGGGTGGAAAGATCTAGTGCACAGTTATTAATACTGCAGTGCTTTCCAGACATCTAATCATTTTGGAAGATTCACTTGACCTTGGTTGAACTCTCTACTGCTATGTTATTTGTTTTTAGCTTGGTGGTTAATATGTTGCAATTCTATTGGCAGTGTTGTGCTGGGCTTGAAGACACCAACAATGCAAAATAATAAGGTACATTACTCATCACATCTGCATTCCAATATTGGAATGAGGAATTACAGAGATGATAAAACATCAATTTACGCCAGAGTAGTCTGCTTAAAGCTTTTTAAACATGATTTTAAAGAAATGGATCATCATTGTCACCTCATGAGAAATTTCATCAAAATTCAATGGAGCCAAAGGATTCCACTGAACAGCTCATTATGGATTACACTATAAAATGACTTTGAAATCAGACAAACCTTGTTCCCTACAATGTTCTTCCTAACATGGTTTTAAAATTTCAGTGGGTTTGATCCAACAGAGGATATCCATGGAAGGGGAAAGAAAAAAGAGTTGGGGGGGGAATAAGCAAAAATTACCCCTTTTGTCCAATAAAGTCCTCTATGGGATCCAATCCAATGCCCTGTTTTGGGCATAATACATATATGGAGTTTTTAAAAATACATTTTAATAGAACATTGTCCAACAAAGGATAAAATACATGAAAATAAACAGTTTGGTGATCTATTAATAACATACATAGTAAGTGTTGAAACGACAAAAAGATGAAGTACTTATACATAGCAGAGTATCTAGCTCTAAAAGAAAATGTAATTTCAAGAAACGTCAGTAATTTTTGGAATTAGTCCAGAATGGGTAGAACTATTTTGCTCATAAAAGGAACAGCCAAGAAAAACTTATTTGATGCATCAACAGCTTCAGGAGAAATAAATCAGGCTCCTTACCCACATCTTCCAATTGGAAGCAAATTGCCTTGTGCTTCAGGTTAGGCTATTTTTAGTGATAGTTAGTGATCCTGCATTAAGATAAAGGTATGAAAAGATGTAGGTTCAGATGTATACATCTTCCTTAACTAGTGCTTTATTTGTAAGCTGAAAAAGTTTTTTGTATGCCATATACCAGTTACATTTGTATAGATCAACTTAAACACTTCTTGTTCTTAACTACCAGAGACAGCCAGTCCCATCATTACTGATATCATAAGATGATGCAAATCAATTTTTCCCAGAACATAAATTCCACAAAAATATAGCTTGGATGTTCAGTAAGTGCTAATCCCATAGATATGCCAACCAGCAAATGGCTATTTAGGTTAGGATGTGATTTGCTGACACATTA
The DNA here is from genome assembly GCA_029375565.1 of Gekko gecko. Classification (NCBI taxonomy): domain Eukaryota; kingdom Metazoa; phylum Chordata; class Lepidosauria; order Squamata; family Gekkonidae; genus Gekko; species Gekko gecko. The sequence goes on from JAPDNY010000007.1 coordinate 83,162,980, forward strand.
TGCCAAAATGAGACATGGAAATGCCATTCCTGCTGTGTCCCATTGGCATCATAAATGCATAGGCTGGTGTAAAGTTTAAGGTTGCCTTTTGACAATCCAGTGCTTAGTCTCTGAATACAATGGCATATTTATGTGTATTCATTTTACTGTAACTTAAGTTAAAGTGCCATGCATTCAGCCAAATATCACATTTTAACTTTGTTGACTGAGTGTTTTGTTGACTGAGATATTCATTCCTTTTCTTGCTAGCTGTGGCCCACAGGAACACTGAGATAGATCTCCTTACCCAGTAGAACTTAATGGAAAATCTCTATTGGAGCCTCCCAGCCTGCTCTGTGCTGTGCAGCAGATGCTGCTTAAAACTCTCTGGAGTTTAAAAAAGCAATTTGTAACACCCCTGTGTGTTCATAAAAAGAGGTGCTGAATCACAGCCATTGTTTATATTTTTTTAAGACCTTCAAGTAATCAGTTATAAAACTGTGTCAGGAGCAGATGATGATTTTAGGCTTTGTGCAATCAGCTTGCTCTCTTCATGACTCACCCACATGCTTTTTCAGTCCTGATTCAAGGAGTGTCATATAGACTGGAACACAGCGGAGGTTTTTTTTGAGAAGAGCACAGAAGTCAGGCACCAAGGAAAAGCAAAAAAGGGACAAAGACAATTGGGGGCAATTTAGGCTGAATAGTTGGTACAGAATGAACTTCAGGAAAGGTGGCAGAAGCAAATGTTTCCCCTGCAGAGTACATGTCATGAAAGAAACACAAGCCTAAATATCTGGCTGAAATTCTTTTTTTAAATGTAAACATTAATACAAAAGATACAGAAAGCTATAGTAATATGTTGGTACAAAACTAAAAAGACAGAATAACAACATAGAAAATATTATAGATCACATACCAGTAAGAAAAGAGAATGTCTGTTTATATCTATGCCCAGCAATGCAGTCCTGAGTAGCCATTGACTTCAGTGGACCAAGAAGAATGGAACATTGTTTAAGACTGCATTTAGTCATTGTTCTCACTATTACATTTCAAACACACACATATATGTAATGCAATTAAAGTTGCTAACATGAATTCAACAACACAATATTAGCACTGTTTTAATAAGAACAGGAACACACAGTTGTACCTATCGTAAAGTAACAAGTTATTTTCTTTTATTCTTTTATGAAGGTTAAATCAATTATTTCTCATTTTCTACCTATAGATAAAAAACAGATGAGTACATTAGGGAAGATTCCAGTGGCTTTGCAAGATTCTCTTCTTATTTGTCATTTCTTTCTACGTTACCTTCAAGAAGTGTACATAGGGATTGTTTTTCATTTTATGATGAAAACAACATGAGAGAAGTTGCTTGCTGCTAGTTACCCAGTAAGCTTTGCAGATGAACAGGAGTTTGAAATCAAGTTTTTATGGCCTAATTCTCTATGAACCTATTCCTCACCTTTGATATATATATATATATATATATATATTTGCAGCATGTAAACTTTGATGAGGTAGAAACAACAGTATCTTAAGTACCCACAACAGTCTGTGTCGGTATGCACAATTGGTGTGCCTTTAAGACTCTGCGAGATCATTAATTATTACTTCCTTTCCCTAGGTTTGCCAAGTATACAGTATGTGTAGCAGATACTGCAGCACAGCAGAAAGAAAGAGAGAAAGAAAGAAAGAAAGAAAGAAAGAAAGAAAGAAAGAAAGAAAGAAAGAAAGAAAGAAAGAAAGAAAGAAAGAAAGAAAGAGTGAGTAGAGGTAGCAAGAGATGAATTAGATGGAAAGAATGCCATAGAATCATTATCCTGTGCATTGAAGTAGGATGTCTAGAAGCCATTCTGCTAATGGTGTCCATATTTGTACTTAATTACTAGAAAATGTTGCTAGGCAGACTATCGGATCTTCTTATCCAGAATATCCCCCTTGTTGGATATTTCTACAGTTTATCTGTCTGTCTGTCTCCCACTCCTTCCCTATTTGAATCTGATTCAGGCTTGCATTAGGGATGACAATGGTCTTTATTGCATTGATTATATTTGCTGGAGGGGGGGAATTCATCCCTGCTAATTTTCTTGTACCTCTTGGCAATTGTTGCTTCAGGAGATCTGCTCTTACCTGGCTGGCCAGTTGTAGACAGTGGTGCTGGGGCACTGCTACTCAGTTCCTTAGTATTTGTGTAGTGTCCTGCTGTTCCCCATTATGTTTAACCTCTACATGAAATTACTAGAAGAACCCAGGGATCGTGCAGCCCAGGAACCGCTTTTGCCTCACAGCAAGGAAGAAAAGCTAGAGAGCTGCAATTGCACAGCCATAATTGAATCAATTGGAGGGGTAGAGCCAGAAGTTTCTTGGAGTGGCACTCACCTCCTCCCCAGCAGTCTTTGTCAGATTGTGGCATGCAGAGGAGCTCACGATCGAACTCCTGTGCTAGGCTTTAGTGCGGTCTTGGTGGTGGCAGTGGCAGCGACAACTTAGTCAGCCATGGCATCGGGGCATACCTGCGGAGCCAGGTGTGGCATTTGGTGGTGCAGTGTGATGGCTTGCGAGTCGGCGTGTGGCAGCGGCATGTGGACCCGGTGGTGGACTCAGCTGCTAAGTACTGGGAGCAGGGTGGTGGCGCATCTGCAGGGTGGCTCTTGGAGGCACAGGCAGCTGTGGGCTTTGCGGTGGTAGTAGGGGCTGTCGGTCTTGGGAGCTGCAGTCTGGGCTCAGGGCCAGTTTATTACCTGGTGGGGGTGCTGGGCTGCTCTTAGCAGCATTCTGGTGGAGCAGACCCGGCTTTATGGAATATTGTAGGCCCCGTGAGGGGAATCAATTGTGGCCCCGGGGTGCTAGCCTTATCCTTGACTCCTGGGTGATCAGTGGGTTCCTTCTGGGCTGGGCTGTGAAGGAGGATTTGCCTTGGGGCCTGGAAGGGCATTTTAGCGCTAGTTTCACTTTTGCTGCCAGGGTAGAGTGGAGAGCCTGCCTGAGTGGGTGGTTTCACTTTTGCTGTGGCCATTTTGAATGCCAGGGGCCATTTTCATTTTAGTTCTCATGGCTCCAAAGAAGGACACTGGGCAGTCTAAGGGGAAGCAGCCCACTCCTAAAGCCCCTCCTAAGAGGCCTGCTCCCACTCTTTCCTCTTCTGAGGATGAAGGGGAGGATGTAGTACAGCAGACCATTATGGACCGGCTGCAAGCCTTGGAGGAAGCTAGGGGGGTATTGGTACCCAACATGGCCGCAGCAGCTGTGGCTGCAGGGAGGAAGGAAACCCAGGCTTCTTCCAACAAGTGTTTTCAGGCTGAGGTTCTCACACACTTATCTTTTCTAAAGAATAGGCCTTCTATTTCAGGGACTGGAGACATGGAAAGACCAGCTCCTGCAACCGGCTTGAAGGACAAGGCAGGGACTGCTCAGCAGCAGGGCTTGGTTAGCACAGTGCCTTCTGGTGCTGCTTCTTCGGTGGCAGCAGGTAGGTTGGATGCTTTGCCTCCCACAGATACGAATTGGCCATGGGGTCCTTGGAATGGCCAGGCAACATATGATGCAGGAGTGTTGGGTCAGGTTGCTTCAGCAAGTGGGCTTATGCCAGGGCAGGGAGGTGCTTCTGCCTTTCAGGGCAGCCTTCCGGGGTGTGCTCCCCTGGCTTGGGGTTCGCCTCCTACTACTTCCCCTTATGGGTGGGCTTATCCTAGTCAGAGCAGTTCTGCATACCCGGCAGTGCCAGCTACAGCCCTTCCCTTCGGAGATTTGGCTTTCCCATTGGGTGACCATTTGCTTCCAGCGACTAGGGAGAAGATATGCTGAGGCAATTATGTGGACCTCTCTTCCCTCCTTTTCCAGGAGTTGGAAAAGAAGGAAAAGTAGAATTTGGAGGATAAGGATAAGGAAAAGTTGAAATGAATGAGGGTTGACAGGACTTGAGCCAATTGGGTAGCAGTCTTCCTGGTTTATGTGGGTCTTATTTCCCAGGCTCAAGCATGGCAGGCAGCATTCTTGTTTCAATATTTTGATATTGTATACAAGGGTTATACTGGATTCAATGGACTGGCCTGGTTAGAATATGAGGGCTGCTATGAACCCATTGCTTCATTGGGATCAGGTGCACCCACATTTATGCTTGCAAGTGATGTCTCCGTGTAAGCAGAACTTGGGCAACTGGTCACACAGTGGTCACCTGGTTCAATGTCTCTCTAGCCCACTGAGTACATGCAGTTCGGCAGGGCAGGTGGTTCAACCCCACCAGCTTTGCTGGGAATTTTGCTCGCAGGGGTTGTGCAATAGGAAGGCCTGTCAGTATTGGCATGAGTGCCCACTCTGCGGAGGTCCACACCCATTCTCCAGTTGTTTCCAAGCAAAGCCACAGAAGAGACGCCATAGGTCTGAAGGGGGTGGGCCCAGACAGCAGGCTGGAAAAGGGACCCAGTCCCGTAAAGCTGAAGGTTCTTGAGGATATGTTCCGGGGGTACCCTCGGTGGCTGATGCTTCATACTTGTTGCAAGGGTTCCAGTGTGGTGTCTGTATCCCTTTCCAGGGCGTTAGGACCCCTGCTCGTGCCCCCAATTTGCTTTCTGTGTGGGGGTATGGAAGGGTTTGTTAAGGCTAAGATTGTCAAGGAAATAGTAGAAAGCAGGGTCTTGGGGCCTTTTTGGACCTCGCTGGTTCCTAACCTGCGGGTTTCCCCTTTGGGGATTGTTTTAAAAAAGGCCCTGGGGGAATATCGCCTCAGAGGGAAGTCAGTTAATAACTCCATTCCTGATGCATTATGTTCGGTCAAATACATTTTTGGAGTGGGCCCTTTCTCGCCATTCAGGGTTGGCTACTGATGTGCACTATTTAGGTGATTTTTTGTTTGTGGGTTCCCAGTACTCAGGCCACTGCACAGAGTTATTGCAAGCCTTTCTTGACCTCACTAATGATCTTGGTGTGCCCTTGGCACATGAGAAAACAGAGGGTCCATCACAAGTTTTGATGTTTTGGGGAGTTGAGTTGGACACAGTGGCTCAGGCGTCTTGCCTTCTCCATGAATAAATTGCAGGATTTGAGGGATTGGGTTTCCAAGTTTAGGAACAAGACCAAGGCTACCCTGTGGGAATTCCAGCAGCTTGTGGGTCACCTTAACTTTGCTTGCGAAGTAGTGGCACCCGGCAGGGCTTTTTTACACTGATTCTGTTATGCTATGAAGGGTTTGAGATTACCTCATCACAGGGCACGCATCATGGTCGGAGTCTGGGCCAATTTGGCTATGTGGTTGGAGGTTTTTTAATCCTTTAACAGGGTTTCCTTTTGGAGAGAGGACGTGAGGCTTGAAGCCAAGCTCCAAATTCATTCTGATGCTGCAGGATCCTCTGGCTTTGGGGTTTATTTCATAGGCCATTGGCATGCCAAATTATGGCCTGAGGATTGGCTTGGAACTGATATTGTTAAGGACCTTACCTTTCTAGAGTTTTTTCCTATTCTTGTGACAGTCCAGCTGTGGGGTTAGGAACTGGCCAACCACACCGTCCACTTTTGGTGTGACAATTTGGTGGTGGTACAGGTCATTAACTCTCTTATATAAAAATAAATTATATCTGGATCACCATGAGTGATGGGCTTGGTGCGGGCCTTCACCCTCTGCTGCCTTAGTTTGAACATTCTTTTTCTGGCCAGGCACATGCCAGGGGTTGACAATAGGATGGCTGATGCTCTCTCCAATAAACAGATGGAGAAGTTCCATCGGCTGGTCCCAAAAGCTGATCCACGGCCGGTGCGAATGCCAAGGGATCTTTGGTCAATTGGAAGGCAGAGGTAAACAGGGCTGTGGGCTTAGCCATTTATCCAGTATGAAGAGGGCATATGACCGTGCAGTCTGCCAGTTTTCCTACTTTAGAAGGGAGGTAGGGTACCCCGGTTCATGGCCTGTTCCTGTGGACCATTTACTTCATTTCTGTGTTTTTCTTAAGGATAAAGGATTGGCAGTTAGTTCAATTAAGGGGCTGCTATCAGCGGTGGCCTGTGCTAGTAAAACTCAGGGATTCAGCAATGTCACTGGGGATTTCAGGGTTCATAAGATGTTAGAGGGATGGACATGGGAAGCAGGGGTGCATGCTGACCCCAGGCATCCTATTTCCCCTTTGAGTCTCAGAGGCCTACAGTCAGTGTGGAAAGATGTTTGTGGGTCTCCATATGAAGGTACTTTATTTCATGCAGCTGCTCTGGTAGCCTTTTTCGGAGCTATTTGCATAGGCGAGTTCATTGCACACTCCAAGACATATAGGTTAGGCAGGGCTTTTTTAGGTCAAGATATTAGGTTAGAACCAACCAGGGTACACCTGATGCTTTGGTGTTCCAAAACAGACCAACGTCGAGTTGGGACAGTGGTCACCTTGGAAGTGTGTGCAGAAAAGGAGTTGTGCACAGTGTCAGCTTTGGTGGCTTACTTGGCAGCCCAGGGGCAGGTGCTGGAATGTTGTTCTGCCATATGGATTCCACTCTGCTGACCCAGCATCAATTTTGGGCGGTAATGTCAAAAGCTTTTGAAAGGATTGGGTTGTCTGGGATGCACTTTTGAACTCATTCCTTTCACATTGGGGTAGCTTCCACAGCTGAATGGGATATTCAGTTCAGGATATCAAACGTTTGGGCCATTGGCATTCTTCTGCTTATAAATCTTACATGCACCCCATGGCAAATCCATAAGCTGAATTAGATTGTATTGTTAGAGTTTATCTGTTCCATTGCTCATTGTTCTTTGTGTTTCAGGATTTGGCCAGCAGGAGAAGTTGAAAATCCTCATATGTGGCCACAGTTTTATTTTTTGATTGATAAGGCTTGTCGAAAGGCTAATGGGGAGCTACAGAGGTACCTGGAAGTTACTGGGAGCCATTTTCTTCCTTACCCGGATTTGAGAGCCTGTGACATTGGCATGTACAGGGGTGATGGGATACATTTGAAAGAAATGGGCCTTGATATTTTTCTTGAAGATCTATGGCAAGGGCTGTGGGAGGCCTTGGGTGCAAGGGCCTAAGCAGAGGCTTGGCCTTGTTTGTGGCGGGGTTTTTGTAAATGATACTGATTGTGGTCTGGTGAGCACCAACTAACACCCCCAATTGGGGCATGGGGGTCCTGTGAGTACACCCTACGGGCCTTGCAGCAAAGTACAGGGAAAGCGGACTGCCCAAGGGACCATCCTGGATTACTTCCCTTTGGACCTTGTGGTTTGGGGGAGGGAGTTTCAGGGTGACCTCCCAATTATGCTGACTAGATGCAAGTCACACTGATTGGCTAATGCCTGGGGCATGGCTGCTCACCTGGCAAGGGAGGAGTCTTGTTGACACCTGGCCTTGGCCCGTCTGCAATGCAGTTATGGTACAGCCTTTGCTGTATTTTTGTGTTATGTAATAGTTAACCCAACAATGTTGTATGACTCTTCTTTCCAGCTTGGGGGGCAAATCATTGCTGGGGTGTGAAGTGAGGTGCCTTTAATATGGGGATGACTGTTCTATTTCTGTGAGCTGAGTCAGGTTAGTCTGTGGTATTTCTGAACAATGTCTGCAGAAAGTAATGGGATAGATGAGGGCCAATAAATTGAGCCCCATTTAGATAAAACTGAAGTGCTGTTGGTTAATGACAAGAAGTCAGCCTGTCCTGTAGGAAATTTCACTCCCCCTGTAGGAGCAGGATACAAGTTTGGAGGTGGTTCATAGCCCCATCCTTTAGTTGGAGGCTCAAATTTCTTCCATGGCACATAGAGTCTTTTAACAGCTTTGGCTGTTCCTCAGAATTGCAGCCAAGGTGAGCCATTACTGTAATGATTACTGTAATGTGGCTTTATGTGTGTGTGGCTTTAACAACTGTCTAGAAGCTTCAGTTGGCTCAAAATGCAGTTGCCAGGCTAATGTCATAGACTAGTTACAAGGATTTTATCATTATTAAGCTGAAATATCTGCACTAGCTGCCCATTTGTTTTCAGGCACAATTAGAAGTACTGATTCTTACCTTTAAAGCTGTAGTGTACCCATCCCCGACCACGTGCAAGGCGAGGTCCCCACGTGGTCAGGCGAAGCACCTGAGCTTCGCTGCCAGAGACAATGGCCAAGCGGATCCTAGCCCCAAGCCACTCAGAGGGCTAGGCTCCCAGCTGTAAACCTGTAGAACTCTCAGCCACTATAAAGAGCCTATCATGAGTGTGGGGTGTGTTTTGGGTGTGTGTTTACTGCAGATATAAACCGGCCTGCGAGCCGGGAAGTTTGTCTTGTTCTGCAATTGAAATAAAGTATGACAGCTGAAATCATTAGTAAGCCTCAGTACTTTTCACTGGCGACGAGGATGGGATTCTACCTCCCATGAACAATGGTCAGGAAGAAGATTCGAGCATCACATCAAGCCCCGCACCGCCGGCCACCGCTCACCACCCCGCTGACTCCAAGCATGGCACTGCGCCGCGCTGTCAACACCACTCCTGAGCTACAACCGCCATGTGGAGTTGCTAAGATGGCCGTTCCACAGGAGAGCATCGCCGCTTTCGATATCTCCCACCCAACACAGTGGGAGACGTGGCTCGAGATTCTGGAGGGCTACTTCTCTTGCCATGACATCATGGACCTGGGTAAGAAGAAGGCCCACTTCCTCTGGGCCTGTGGAATGGACACCATTCTACTGCTAAAGGACCTGATTGCACCTAAACAGACCAAGGATGAGACCTGTGGGGAGTTGGTGAAGGCACTTTCCAACCACCTCTCACCAAAACCCACAAAGTTTGCCAAGTGCATGGACTTCTTTGCGTGCATCCAAGGTCCAGACGAAATGGCTTCTGAGTTCTTGGCTGGACTCCAGCGGGTGGCCACGAGGTGCTCTTTTCCCGACCTGGTGGACACTTTGATCAACCAATTTCTCTTGGGTCTCTGGGAGCCCAAACTTCAGAGGAAATTGATTAGCCAGGATGATCTGGACCTGGATAAGGCACTCTGGGAGGCCTACGAAAAGGTGCATCAGGACTGCCGTGGAAAGACGGTCCGTCGCACCCAAACTACCGTCAAACAACTCAGAAGCAGAAGAGGTGCTACAGATATGCCACAGCACGCCCCAACAGCAGCATCGGTCAGCGGGCTGTTCCTCAGCCAAGACACCATCATCGTCATCATCCTGTGCCAGCTACGGGGGAGTGCATGAACGCCGATTGTGCCATTTCAGGGATGCCGTCTGCCAGACATGTAACAAATTGAGCCACATCTCCTGGTCTGCCAATCTGGAGGTCCACGCCAGAAGACACCAGACATTGCCGGACCTCCACTCCGACCTCCACACCCTCTCAACCCACCACCAGCAGCACCTGGTATGTAACTTGCTCCCCGAAAGCCCACATAAAGTGCACATAACAGTGTTAATTGAGGGGTCCCCATGCAGCATGGAAATTGACTCTGGGTCATCCTTCTCCATCATTTCAGAGGAGACGCTGTGCTCACTCTGCCCACAGGGGGACCCCTCCTTCAAAAGCCACAGGGACTCATGCTGCAGGACTTTAACAAGAACCCTGTGGCGGTTTGGGGTTGGGGCAGGTTTAAGGTGCAGCATAAGGACTTCTGTGGGCTCTTGGATTTGCTGGTGGTGGAGGGTAGGCTCACTAGTTTGCTGGGACTCTCATGGTTCGGCCCCTGGGGTTTATGATCATGGGAATTCATCAGGTCTGTGCTGTGGACTTTGCAGCAGTGTGCAACCAGTTTCCCAGGATTTTTGACGGCACGCTTAGCTGCTACACAGGGCCCTCCATCTCTCTCAATCTCGACCCGGTGGTGTGCCCCATTTGGGTAAAAGCCAGGCACCCCCCAATAGCAATGAGGCCTAAGATCGAGGTGGAGCTCTATTGCCTGGTGGAGCCGGGGGTACTGGAGCCGGTCGCTTCCACACAGTGGGAGACCCCAATAGTCATCCCGGTTAAACACAACGGGGACGTTTGCATCTGCGCCAACTATAAGTGCACATTGAATAAGGCCCTCCAAGACCACGCATACCCAGTACCGGTGGTCAGCCACATGCTCGCCGCTCTTGGGCCTGGGTCTTTGGCAAATTAGACTTGGCACAGGCATATCAACAACTCCGGGTTGATGCCACCACCACCGAAGCCCAAACCATAGCGACACATAAGGGGGCTTTTAAAGTTCACCGACTACAGTTTGGGGTGTCAGTCGCACCAGGCATCTTTCAATCTTTTATGGATTCTCTCCTGAAAGGAATCCCCAGAGTTCAGCCATTTCTAGATGACGTGCTCATCGTGGCTCCAGATGCCTTGATCTTCGCGGAATGTCTCCAGGCAGTGCTGCAATGGTTTGACTCTGCTGGCCTGAAAGTCAAATGCGAAAAATGCTGGGGGTGCCCCTGGTGGAGTTCCTGGGATTCGCAGTGGACAGCATGGGCATCCACCCCACCAATGACAAGACAAAGGCGATCACTCAGGTTCCCCTGCCATCTTCCAAGTCTGAACTGCAGGCCTTCCACAGCCTATTAAACTTCTGTCATTCCTTCCTCCCTCTCAAGGTGGCCATGGCGGAACCCGTTCACTGCCTGCTCAACAAGAACGCCCTTTGGGCCTGGGGACCAGAGCACGTTGCCGTGTTCCAGGCCATGAAGGACCTCTTGGTTTCGAACTCCGTCCTCTCGCCTGTGATGCGTCTCCGTATGGGGTTGGGGCGGTCCTGGGCCATCAGCTTCCAGACAGCCAGGAGGTCCTGGCTGCTTATTATTATTATTGACTGCAGAGCGCAACTACGTGCAGATTGACAAGGAGGTGCTGGCTATAGTGGCAGGCCCTTTATGATCCTCACTGACCATAAACCGCTTCTTGGCCTCCTGGCCCCTGACCACCAGACCCCACAGATGACGTCACCCCGGGTGCTTCAGTGGTCTGGTTTTTTGGCAGGGTACATGTATTTGCTCGTTCACCAACCTACGAAGGCGATTGGCCACGTGGACGCTTTGAGCCATCTCCTGCTGCCGGCTTCAGATCCGGACCCAGCGCTGGCCTGGCCCATCAGGTTGCACTTCTGGAGGCTCTACCTAGCCACATTTGTGAGGTGGCATGCCGCACTGCCAAGGACAAGATCTTCTGCTACATCTTGGACTGGGTGAGAAGGGGATGGCCCTTGGGTTAGTGGGGTGGACTTCACAGCGTTCACCTCCTACAAAGACGAGCTGTTGGCCCACAAAGGCTGCTTGATGTGGGGAGGCAGGGTGGTAATCTCGACCCCCTTGAGGGAGTGGGTTCTCGCAGATCTCCATGAGACACATCTGGGGGTGGTCCAGATGAAAGCACTGGCCAGGAGCTATGTCTGGTGGTTGGGGCTAGATCGGGACATCGAGGATGTGGTCAAGAGATGCCAGCCCTGCCAGGCATCCAGACCTGAACCACCCAGGGCCCCCGCCTGGGCCTGGGAATCATCCCACAGACCCTGGTCCAGGCTACACTTGGACTTCGTAGGCCTGTTCCAGGGTCAGCTGTTCTTCATCCTGGTGGATGCATACAGCAAGTGGCTGGAAGTGGTCCCGGTGCCATCCATCTCCTCACAAGCAGCAATACAGGCCATGTGGAGGATCTTCAGTGCCCAGGGCATTCCCGACACCCTGGTCACTGACAACGGCATGGCCTTCACATCCAGCGAGTTCCAGGACTTCACCTGGTACTACGGGATCTCCCATGTCAGGTTGGCCCCCTTCCATCCTGCAACCAATGGCCAAGCTAAACACATGGTCTGGATGACCAAGGAAGTGCTCCGCTGCCTGGATAGTAAGGACTGGGACTACAAGCTGGTCGCCTTTCTCTTCGGCCAGCAAACAACGCCCCACACCACGATGGGATGCAGCCCAGTGGAGCTCCTCCTGGGCAAACGCCTGATGACCCAATTGGATTGTCTTCACCCCGATCATGCACCAGAAGAGGAACTGGACACTGAGTCACTGGAGGTGGCCAGAGGATTGTTCCCAGAGGATCCTGTATATGCCAGGAACTATGCGTGAGGCCCGCCATGGATTCTGGCCTGGGTGGTGAGAGTCATGGGGCCCCAATCATGTGAGGTTTCCAGTGAGGATGGCCAGATACTCCCCTGCCACACTGACCAGCTGTGTAGGTGGGTGCTGCCATACGGTCCTGAGGACCTGGAGGAAATGGGCTCCTCTGAGGCTGCGACATCCCCTCCACTACCAGATACTCTGGCTCCTCCCAACATGGCGCTTGATCTGTCGCCACCCTCCCTGCCAACAGACAGCACAGTCGCACCTAGCAGGACAATGCAGAACGTTCTACCTCAGCTGACACTGGCCAGCCCTCAGTCAGCTCCCATCAGTGCACCCATACTTCGTCGCCCCACGAGAGCATGAAAAGCGCCCATTTATCTCCAGGACTTAGTATGTGGGTGTCTTTTGGACCAAGGGGGGAGGGGTGTAATGTATCCATTTTCGACCATGTGAGAGGCGAGGTCCCCACGCAGTCAGGCAAAGCGCCCAAGCTTCACTACCAGAGACAATGTCCAAGCAGATCCTAGCCCCGAGCCACTCAGAGGGCTAGGCTCCCGGCTGTAAGCCTATAGAACTCTCAGCCACTATATAGAGCCTATCACGAGTGTGGGGTGTGTTTTGGGTGTGGGTTTATTGCCCATATAAACTGGCTTGTGAGCTGGGAAGTTTGTCTTGTTCTGCAATGGAAATAAAGTATGAGAGCTGCAATCATTAGTAAGTCTCAGTACTTTTCAAAGGCACTACATATTTTGGGGCTCAGGTGCTTAAACACTGCCTCTTTCCTTACCAGTAAACATACTAGGTAAAATCTTATTCCCAAGCCCCATTTGCTATGCCCATGCCTGCAGAAGTGATATGAGTGGCAACCAGAAACTGTGCTTTTCAATCGTGGTACTTCATCTTCGGAAAGCCCTCCTCCAAAGGTTCAATTAGCATCTACTTTACAGTCCGTTAGGCTCCAGGCAAAAAAACCAACAACCGCACTTTAAACCAGACTTTTGCATAGTTGCCTAAGATCCCATAAGGGCCCCTCACAAAGATTCTGCCAGGGGCCCTATTACATAATTAATTACATTCTGGAGACCAAGCCCTATGAGGAAAGGTTAAGGAATTTGGGAATATTTAGTCTGGAGAAGAAGAGGCAGAGGAGGGACATGATTGCTTTCTTTAAGTATTTGAAGGACTGTCTCTTAGAGGAGGGCAGGGAGCTGTTCCTGTTGGCAGCAGAGAGTAGGGTTTAATTTAGCTTAAATTAATGGTGGGAAGGTACTGGCTGGATATTAGGAAAAACTTTTTTACAGTAAGAGTTGTGCAACAGTGGAATCAGCTGCATAGGGAGGTGGTGAGCTCCCCCTCACTGGCAGTCTTTAAGCAGTGGCTGGATAAACACTTGTCAGGGATACATTAGGCAGATCCTGCATTGAGCAGGGGGTTGGACTAGATGGCCTGTATGGCCCCTTCCAACTCTATGATTTTATGATTCTATGAAGTTAAGAAGAAAAATAAAGAAATAAATAAAATGAGTTGTTACCTTTAGGTCACATCTGCAACTGTCCTCACATATGCAAGAACTAGACTCAGGTTTCAGGATCTTAAGCCTGTGTAAATACAGATACAGGTTAGAATGTGATTCTTCAGGGAAAAAACCAAGGCACTTGTCCTAAACTAGGGTGTCTTTATAGACCGCAGTTAGAGAAAAGACAAGAAGAGTGGCAATCAACAGTATTTTTATAATACTTTGGCAAATTTAAGTTAAAATTTCTTAGTGGTAACAGTAATTACAGAATACACATATATTATATTCATGGCAAGTCCAAGGGGAAGCTACCTGGGAAAGGAGGTAAATGTCTACTGCATGTCTCTGGAGAGGATGGGAAGGATTATCAGAAAGATGGGGAAGATGGCTGGAGGGGTGGGAGAGAGAAACCCTCCAGCATGACATCCCAGTTGATTTCCAAAAAGGAGCTTGGAGGCATTTCCCCACTTGCTGGATCCAAATTCTGCAAATCCAGTCTACTGTGAGAACAAAAAGAGTGAGCTCATGGCCAAAGCACTTGGGAGGATTGCTGGATATTTTGAGATACACAGCTGGCTTGGTTAAAGCTTTGTTTCCATTTCTCCCATGGTCACCAGTTGAGCATTGGTGGAAGCTAAGGTGCTCACTGCTAGCCGCAGTGATTTATGGGGTCTGAGTTACAGCTCCCCAAAGAAGGTGCCCCATCCTCCATTGTTTCCAATGGTGGGAAAAAACAGCACAAAACCCCTAAGGGCAATAGAAGCCCAGTAGAACAGAATCAAAGTCCCAGAGAATCTCTGCAGTAGAAAGTGAAGGTGAGTTTTGGGGGGGGGGTTTGCAAGTCCAGGAGAACCAGAGCAATGTGTCCAGCAGAACCAGTGCCACTGTGGCTGTGCAAACCCAACAGGATTAAGGTTAAGCCAGAAAAGTGCTTCTGGGGAAATGTCAGGCACAGGTTCAGAAATGTACAGCATGGACCCCCCACAAGCTACACACACCAAATGCATGGGGAGCCTCAGTCTACCATCTGCTCCTCTACAATCTCTCCAAGTTAGGGATGGATTACATTTCTGGGGTCCATGAGTGTGAAAGTGAATACAAAGAGTGCTCATAATGGGGGGAAGAAGTCCTCCATGCCCTACATACTATAGGTCCCTGGGCACCAAACCCATCCTGCCAGGCCATGGGAACCCAGCCCTAACAGGGCATCATCAGGAGTCTCAGCGCCTCCTACCCTGATCTATGTCTGGGGCTCTCCACAGAGGCAAAAGAGTTGTTACTTCTGTATTACCTGGAACCTCTGTTCCTGGACTGGAGTTGGATGGACTGCCCTCTCAAACTCTGACTTTGGGCTATGTTTGGTATTTCTTGAACTCTGTAACTCCTACCTCTGGACTGACTTGCTTAGCCCCCAGTAGTTGTCTCTCAGCAGGGCTGGGTCAGTACACCCTGTGTGGCAGAGTACCAGGTGTTTCACACCCATGTCTGGAGGGGTGCAAGCCCCCAACACATGTCCTTTTTCATCCTCCACAGGTACCTACAAAGGGGGCACCCCACTGTGTTGCAGCCAGAGGAAAGAGTGTCTGCTAGCAGGAGGAAGAAGAGTCGCACTCCCTCTCAGCAGGGAAAAGTGGAAGGGGAGGGGGAGTCCCCTAGAAGAAAGGCTCCCTGCGCTCAGGCTGCCTTGGGTAGGACATCAAGGTGGGCCATCCTCCAAGAGGTCAAAAGGGCTACATGCAGAGCCCAGGGACTAGTCCCTCATCTCACCAAGGTTGAGATTATTTCTGTGGATCGCCATCCCTTCTCCCTTATGGACTCTGTAACCTTTCACTGGCTGCAGTGGTGATGGTCAAGGCTCAGGTCTCCAGAACAAGTCAGGGCCTTGACAGAAAGGTTGCAGATGGGCATCACCACCAGGTTGCATCCTCTCTGATGGAAGGGGGAGTACAATCTGGCCTGTATCTGTGACCCCTATATTTAAGGTAGCATTGCTCTCCAAGATGCAAAGCTTTTGCAATGGAAGCATGAGCTATGCAAAGAAGTGAGGAGCCTACAGGCCAACAGATGCGACCAGAGGGAACAGCAGATGAAAGAGGTTGGGGAGGAGGAGGAAGAGGAACTATTTTCCCACCACAGAGAACAATGGAGGGAATAGGGGCAATCTGTTTGGGGGCCTATAAAATTGGACCCCCTAATCCAATGTTCTTGAAACTTGGTGGATATCTTGGGGAGAGGCTCCATCAGCTACCCTGTGAGTTTGGAGCCTCTCCCTCAATTCCTCTCCCCTCCAGCCCCCAGAATATACCCTATGTTTTCACCATTGACTTCAATGGCACATAGGATATAATGGAGCTGAAATTGACATTCGGCTGCCTGAAAGACTCCCTGGGACGCCGGCTGGGGGCGGGGCTTGGCTCCTGAGCTCCCGGAGCTGTGCTCCGGTGCACTCCCCCCCAAAAGACCCCTGCTGTTGCATTAAAGAGATTTGTTATAACTGGGATCTGGTGGAGTGTTTAACAAAGCTAACAAGGACTAAATTTAGCAATAGCAATGCAGTCATCCTAGAGTGCTCCAAGGAATGCCTCTCTGTGGAATAAATAACTGGTGGTAAAAGGGAAAAAAATAACTGCCATTATTACTTAGTTTTCCTTTTTGTATAGTTATTGGCAAACAGTAAGTTTTTCATTGAGGCACCTGGAGCTGTCCCTCCACTGCCTGTCAATCAGTGACCCAGTACATCAATAAAGAGTCTTTTGCTTCTGCCAAAATGGCAGGAAAATTAGAAGAGGTTATGGAGAGGAAGTACCAGCCACCATTCCTCCAGCCAGCCACTGAAGGCATTTTAAAAGCTGAGCCCTAGTGGCCAACTTGGAATGGTGCCAGAATGTTATCAGGGGTTTGCAGCTGTTCTTTACCTGTAGGTCTCCTGCAGATATCTGGAGAGAAAAATGAGAGAGGGCAAGCAGCAAAAAGAAGCAAAGCCAAGAAGAAAATTCTAGGAAGGAAGAAGGGGACAGACCAAGGGGACACTGGGATAAAATACCATTTCTCCTTATTTTAGGGAAAGAAGGGAGAATTGGAGATTATTAAATCAATCTTCAGGGACTGGGAACAGACCAGACTGTGAAATCCCAGTAGCCAATTGTCTCAGGGTGTAGAATGGTGCTGTGATGAAGTCAGCTAGGTACCAGCCATGGCATGACTTGAAACATTTTCTCTCACAAGAGACTCACCCTCATGCAACTGTGTAGCAGGGAGTCTCAGATTTCTACCTTCAGGGCCCACTCAAGGCTTGAAGCATGATACAAAGGATCTCATCAAGGTCTCTGGTCATAAATTACTCACTAAGCAACCAGCTCCTAGGATTTTAGCCATTTAAATTAAATCATACTATACTTATTTGATAGCAAAGAATTAATTGATAGAACCATTGATTTATCTGGTAGGTATATAATAAAATCAACTAGTAAAATCACTGGGTGGTATTTTACATTACAAATGGTCAATCCTATAACATGTCAGAATTACTTAACTCCAAAGATTGAATTCACTACCGAAATCCTGTAAAAATTACCTTCTTGCGATTTCAACTTCAACCACCATATGAAATCTCTAAGTGAGGGACCCAAGGAGAAGACCCTTCCCCTTCACTATTTGACTGACTCAGAGTGATATAGAAAATATTTTGAGTCATTTAAGAGTTCTCCAATAGGGTAAGACACATAAAATTCAGTTGCTATTTAGGTAGTGCATGCTTACTTAGAGACAAAGAAGCTGCTTAAATATAAATCTGGTTCAATTCAACAAGACAGTTTATTCATTGAAATGAAACTTTCTAAAGCAAGTGTGGTGGCTAAACAATCAGAGTGGCAGCCTTCCAAGCACATCTGGTAAATGTGAGGATGCAGTTTTACTGATGACAACCAAACCTAGGAAAAGAATTCTTAGTCCCAAGAAACTTAAGAAATAAATATGCTCCACTGTAAAGAATCTGTTTCCTTTCCATCACTTTCCATCTTGCCTTCTACAGTACATCCCTGGATTTCTTATTACCTCAGTCTTTGTTACCCTTTTCACTATGTGTTTTGTCATGATCTTTTGCTGCAGCACCTGCTACTGGATTTAATGGGCCACAATCTCATCTAACTCTAAATATGCTCATCTTACTTAATGAAACTGGAGGCAGGCACACCCATTTAACAACCACAATCAATAACACATTCATCAGAATGAGTGCATTGATTTCATTTACACCTCGGGTGTATGCCTTCTTCCAAATGTTTGCTTGTCATATAAGTGTCACAGTAAAAGGTTATTGTTGTCAAACTATAACATTATTTATAACATTATTTAACTGTGTAGACTGAGATTTAAGGTTTATTTGTAATCATGTAAATTCTATTATTGATTTATTTCTCCTTCTATAATTTAGGGTTATTTCTATGTTATGCTAATGAAAACTGAATTGATGGCTCTCAATATGATTGGAAGTGATGGGAGCAGAGTGAAGCGTGCAAGAAAACTGTCTGTATCATTTCTTAGATATTCTTTTGAGAGTATATAATCTGCTGGGGGTCAGAACAAGCATGTGACATACTAACATTAGAGACCCACAGCATGAAAAGCTACAGTACGAGTCACATATGTATCCATTTCTGAAGTTGCACTAAGTTTGGGTTACATTACATGATACCCTAAAGTTTAGGTTGCACACACTGAAAGCACAGGTGTTTGTCTTGAATCTCCACTGTGACAGGGGTTCACATGTGATGGTGGAGAAGTTCCAGGTGGATTCCTGTATACCAGCCAATGACAGGTGAGGCATAGAAATATTTGAAGCACAGACATGAGCTTGGTGCCAAGGTAGATTTGCTTCACATTCAAAGCCACTGGAGAATTAATCCCCAGAACAACATTTTTTAAGGCACCCCGCTCTGAGGTTTGGGAACAAAGTCGTAAAATACATTCTTGTTGCTCAGATTAGCTGTTAATAAAGTTTTTATTCTAATGCTGAATCATGTGTCTTCTTTCCACAATATGGAAGCAAGGAAGTAACTTCTAATGGAATCAATGAGTCAGATGTAAAAGTAACAGTAACTGCAATAGCAGAAGTGCTATGTTCATTAAAAACCAACAGTATGGTACAATACAAGTCCACCTAGCATGAGCTGGAAGCCACAGCATAAAGCTGATGGAATAAGGAAGATCCCCTACTGTACATGAGGAGAATCTCCTAGTACACTTCCTATGATTCAAGAACAATTTTTGTCTTTACTACTTTATATTTTGGACTATAGTTTTAAGAAATGCTTCTGTGTGTTATATTGTACACTTGACTATGAACTGTTGTGTCTAGTGCATCAAAGACTTCTGGGCTGTTTCCTATTAATATCAATGTACATTGTTGTAGTTGTACCTATGAGAAATTGTGAAAAAAAATATTTAAATAGAAATCTTTTAATGTCAGTTAAAGAATTGTAAAGATCCGTTAGTAGCATCCAAATCACAGTTATTTTGTTATTGGTTAAACTCTTCCCCCAGTCATCATCTGTCTGTGTCTCTGGCTATCAGCCAGTCTGTCTCTCACTGTCGATGCAGTGGGGCCTGGGGTAGATCCCTGTGGCGGCCATTTCAAAAGGTATTGGGGGAGAATTCAACCTTCTTGATTTTTAAAAAACTTTTTGGATTTTTCTGCAGTTCCACTAAGTCCCCCAAGTCTTTAGAAAAACCTGTTGAGGGAGAGTGTGTCCTCTGTTTGCTGAAATAAGTATCTGCAAGCAAAGTGGATTGTTGAGAATTAGTATATAGATGATCTACAGCTGACTGGACTGGAAATCAGGCAGGTCACACAATCATAGTAGTTTGTGGATATCAAAGAGGAATGTTATTCCATGGTTAAATCCAACCCTGGGAGTCCCTGTTTTGATGCTCACCTTAGGGCCAAAATACATGTTACATCTACCTCTTCATTGCCATGGGGATTTGCAGCAGGACACCAGCTGTGAGTTTTCCATGAGAACTCGTGACAAAGGCATAGTTTGGATCAGGCCCATGATGCAGGAGGTTCCTGCCATCACTATTATCCTGACCTAAAACATTCTCTGTGCAAGCATTCAGTGCTTGTGCATTCCCCCAATGAAGCAAATACCCCCAGGGCTATTTTGGGTAAGGAAAGCTGTATGTGGTGGAAGATAGGAGCCAGCAGAAGGCAGGAGCCCTTCATCCCCTGCACTATTGGCCCTTTCTGAATTGGTCCCCTGTGGCACTTCTTAATTGAGTTCCCACAGGTAACTCACAGCTGTTGTATGGCTGTAATTCCTTGTTGTGATAACATGGTAGATGTAATGTAGTTTGGACCTCAGTCATGAATTCATACTAATTAGCAAAGATGTACACTAGGTGCTACATAAAACAAGGGCTTCCCTACTCCCATCAACAATATGGGGATAGATATACTGATTATCTTGCAAGATTGTAAAATTATGGTGAAAATATATGTGAGTAAAGTCTGTGAATTCAGACACGAGGGATGTGCATTCGGCTAAGCTGAACCAAATAAATACCTGAAAAATACCTTATTGGTATTTTTTTGATATTTATTCAACTGAATCAAATTCTCTAATCTGATTTGGCAAACTAATAAGGTTATGCTGAATAAAAGCCAATCTTATTCAGCTTTTATTCATGTGCATTCACCATACTGGAGCTGCTGGCCATTTAAACCTAACAGCTGACAGGCAGCCCCTTCCCCAGCCAGCTCACTGCTTTGCCCTGGCAAGCTGGCTGGGAACTCCAGAGAGGCATGCAAATTGCCTTCCCTTCAATGAAGGGAGTGTGCTGACACTGTGGCTCAACTCCAGAGAGGCGGGATTTAAACTTTAAACCCCTTTAGTCTCTGGAGTTGCTGCTGAGGTAGCATGCGTCCTTCAGTGAAGAAAAGGCAATTTGCCTTCCCTTCAATGATGGGAGTGTGCCACCTCCAGAGTGTAACTCCAGGGGGGACCATTATACCCTATGGGTATAACTGAGCCAAATAAATTTGGCAATACTGATCATTTCCCAAACCCCAGTATCATGCCAATACTGGGATTCAGAAAAATTGGCAAAAATGGTATTTTCGAGGTTTGGTATGTCCAAACCCAAAAAATATCATTTTTTTTGTGTGTAAACCCCTATCAGACACATTTATAATTATGAAAATTAAAATATTCACATTCATGAAAAATGCATTTTATTAGGTAAATACAGTTTAACATTATTTAGTTCTCTATAGATTTTCTTAAGTTCTGAGATACATCCCTCTCTTGGGCTAACTAAACAAAGGCATTAATTGATTTGAATTCATTAGTTGTTTTATATCCTGGCTAGAAGATGGAATACTTGTTTTCAGCCTATGCAAACTGATTGCAAATGCAAGTTTAAAAGCAGCTCTAAGAAACAGCTGCAATAGCAAGTATGTAAAAAGGACAGAGATCCTTAAAGTTCACCTCAAAAATAATCATTTCCTATTTTTAGCCAAAGCAAACAAGGTATTTCTGACATCTGTGGCTCCAATGGAATTTTAGGAAGAGGGATGAGATCAATGGTGCTTTGAAATTACTTACTAGTTTGATAACTCGAGAATATTCTTACAATGAAATCAGTGTTAATGTTAAGGCAATATGAAAATCACAAGACTCTCAGCCAAATTATCTTTGGCCACTATCTTACACAAAATTCATTTTATTTAGATAAGCGATATGTAGTCTGTTCTAGCAAAATTACAAAGGAGACAAGAAGCACCGTAAAGACTAACAAAATGTATTTCAGCATCAGCATTTTTTGTTAGCGTTTTAAGTGCTATTTGACTCTTGTGTAATTTTACTGCATAAAGAGTTTACTCTAATGGGTGATATAATAATTCTGTTTTGGTCGTGGACTCTCCTGAACATTCCACATGATCCCAAATCAATTGGCTCCCTGATATGCCACTCAGAAGCTGTCCCTATTCACTGAGTGCCTGAGTCTCGCCTCCAATATTCTAAACAGTTTGCTGTTCCCTTCCCCCTAATAGTCCGTTGGAACACAGAGGTCATTTGCATATGCGGCCTGATTGGCCTTTGCCTCTAACATTCTAAATCTACAGGTCTGGCCCTCCCCTTAGTATTGCCAGCCTCCAGGCAGCACCTGGAGATCTCCAAGATCAGTTCTTCTGGAGAGAATGGCTGCTTTGGGCAATGGACTCTATGGCATTATACCCTGCTTAGGTCCCTCTGCACCCCAAACCCTGCCCTCCCCAGGCTCTATCCCTCAAATCTACAGGTATTTCCCAACCCAGAGTTGTCAACCCTGTAACTGGCTATGGAACCGCTTTCCAGACCCTTGGAACCCAGAAGACATGGCACAGGAGGAAGTGCTTTTCTACCTTAGCTGTCACTGCATAACCCCAAATCAACATAAATTAGGGGTGGAGGGAACCATATCTGTTACTATGTGGCTGTCCTCCCATACTATCCATTTGGGGCAGCAAAATGACTTGAGACAGCCCTGCCCCAGAAGGAAGGAAATAAACATGGCTTGCCTCCCTCTATTTTCCCCTTCCCTCTGCTGCCCCACCAGCCACAGCCGGGACACTCACCTGGAGCTTCTTTCTAGAGCTCATTGTATTTTTCCCCACAATGGGCCTTACTCTTAGTATATATATAATTCTGAGAGATCTCCAGGTTCCACCAGGAGGTTGGAAGCGCTACACTTTAGCCCACTGATCTCCCTGAAATGCTGTTCTGGTGGTCAGGGGATCCTCAGGGACAGCATGAGATAGGGTTGCCAATGGCAACTCTCAACAACAACTCTCACTTCCCACCACCACTCTTTCAAGCAGTGGGAGAACAATAAATTTAAAAATTGCTGTTAGTGTAATGGTGTTATGTCACTTTCAGGGAAATCTCTATGGTAAAACCAATTTCTGGCAATTCCTAGAGGTGTGTGACACCACTTCTGGGTTTTTTCCTGGAAGTAACATAATGCTGTGGCACTGGTGGCACCCCCATATCCCCTCTACCCCAGACTCCTGCCAGTTGTCAGCAACTGGCCAGCAGTTTTAGGATAAGAGGCAAATCAAGGGTCTGTGGTAGAAAGAAGAAATTAATGGAATTTATCCCACTCTTCTGTTAGATAAAAAGGGTCTGGATTCAACCCCTTGTAATTAATTTGAACTTTAGAAGAATGCAGAATATTGTGCAAGACAATTATTATTTTTGTTATTAGACAAGTTGGGATTTTGGGGAGCAGGGTAAGTGAAGCAAATATCTAACACATGTAAGTGGACTCTAGAAAACAACATTATAGAGCCCCAGGTATACAAAACCAAATTTAGATACAGGCAGCACAAATAACAATTTGGCTGCTTTCAGTTCTAACAATTGTCCATTCATGGAAGCATTGTGATGTGAAGAACAGTTCAAAGACTTTTTCTAATGCCTGCAGGGGAGGCCTTGCCTCATATCTTTCTTTTATAGAGGTAGTGACTTCAGAGTCACAAAGCTAGTCTTTTGCTTTAGAGACACCCACACTAACGAATGTTCTTCATAGTACTGTTGGTCTGTCACCAAGTATAAATGTGACTTTTTCAGAAAACTTTTCCTTCAGTTTGACTTGTTCTGTTCTAAATGGCTGTGGGATCCCCCCCCGAATTGCTCAGTGGCTCATTTATTCCTGTTGTGTTGTAGCATTGTTATGATTTTATTGTAGCTTGTATGCTTTTATTCTCGCTTGTAACCTGCTTTGGGTGCTATATGGATGGCAGGGAATGTGGCATATAAATATTTAAATGAATAAATAACAACTTCTCCAATCTCAAAATTGCATTTTGGAACTTCAGAGAATGCAGAAGTTTGCAAGGCTGGAGACTCATGTATTATACTGTTTTTGTGAGTAGACAACTCCCATGGGTAAAATAAGTAACTGAAAGTATACTAATAGACTAGGATTCAGCCAATGCACTACTGTTTGACAAAATCTGAAAAAACTGAGATACTTATAAAATAGTGTATGCCTTTTGTTACAACCCACAAATCTTGGGTAAAAGGATATAGCTAGATCAGAAGTAGAGATGGGCAAGAACTGGCTCATGAACAAAAGTTCATGATGAATTTTGGCCAGCTTGTGGTTTGTGAAGTGAAGGTTGTGGCCAGTCAACCCACATGAATTTTCCACAAAGTTTAAGCAGTTTGTGGAGGTTCATGCTGGTTCATGAATGGACGCATTTCCAGGCAGACTGTCTCCACTCAAACAAAAAGTTTACCAAACTTCAAAGCAAAGGGTGTGTGTGGAATTCTCCAGCCTTGGAGAAACTCTTGTCGGTTTTAAATCAGTTTTGTCAGTTTCATGAAGGTTTCCCCCCTTTGCCAGCATTCCTTTGTGTTCCCTTCCCATTTTCTTGCACAGAGTTTGCAGCCTTACTTGGATTTGCTGTGACTTTCTGCTTTGAGATGAGTCCTTTTAAACTTACAATGCCAGTGGCACTGGGTTCTGCTGGGCATTCAGTTTCTGCTGCAAAGATCGTCTGCCTTGACCTTAGTCCTGTTGGGTTTGCACTGCCACAGTGGCACTGGTTCTGCTAGGCTTGCAAAAATGTGCCCCACCTTCAGTTTCTGTCGCAGAGATTCTCTGGAACTTTGATTCTGTTCTGCCTGGCTTCTATTGCATTTGTTTTTTGGGGGGTGGTTTTTCCCATTGGAAAGAAATTCCTATCAGCAATGGCCACCAAGGAGGTGTAATGGTCATAAACAGCAACCACCAGTGAGTGGTAACTGAGAGGGAGAAGGACCCATTCCCATACTGTCAGGCATCATAATATGCCATTAGAGGCAGGAGCCACCAGTATATATGGGCCTCCTCTCAATTTCCACTCTGCAGTGGCAGCCATTTTTTTTCCTTATCACAATACCTCATCAGCAGCTGCAGTGTCATATTTTCTGATTTTGCTGCTACAATAAATCTATGGTTGCACTTAAATAATATGAAAGTATACATTCTAAGCTTTTCATCCAGATCATGAACACTTGGAAGCTGGATACTAAAAGTGTTTTCCTGTAGCTTATAAAAAGTTTAGCTCTGATTGACCTTCTACTCACCTGAAGTACAATTTAGGCTGCAGCCTAGGCATATCTTCTTGAATAGTCATGTTGCTTTCATAATTTAAAAATTATAGCACAGTGGCACTCTTAGCCTAGTGGCATTCCTAGGTATGAGGTAAGCCTCTTAGTAAGAGCAGTTTCATTTCCAGTTCAGTTTGGCTGTAGCTTGAAGCAGTTCATTTCCTCCTGATGTACTTCTACTATAAAGTTACCTGTTGGTTAGAAACCTTCTGTGTGGTCTGTTCTTTAAAATGCTTAGCAAAAATAATTCCAAACTACTCATCTTAATTCTGAAAGTCAGCCAACTCCCTCCTTTTGTTGCTTTACACAAGACAATGCAGCTCCAGACTTAGCTGGCACTAACCACGGTTAGTAGTATTGTTGTTAGGCTTGCCAAGAACTTACTGTATTTTGGTGGGGGACGGATACATCCTGGCAGGACCATCCCCGGGGAAGGAAAGACGTATGCACGATGCTGTCACCAGGAAGTGACGCTAGGCGACGCTCTGGCAATGCGGCTGGAAACTCGATGGTACCATCGAGTGTTCAGCCCCATTGCCAGAGCATTGCCTGGTGTCACTTCCTGGTGATGGCATCATGCGTTACAGGGAGGACTGGTCCAGCCAGGGAGCATGTGTCCCCTGCTTCCACGTGGTAAGTACTTGGGAACCCTAATAGTAGTAATTTCTTGCATCCCAAACAAACACTGTTTATACACGTGAAACGACTCAAGTGGAAGAGCTGTTGCACTTAAGTTGTTTCACATGTATCTGTAGTTTCTGAAAGGAGCATAGAGTAGCCTTATGCACCATACTAATTCCCTGTAGGAAATAACAGCCCATAACAAACAAGCCAAGTTTATCAAGTCTGTTGAATTGCCTTACTTTTTTTTCCAATTTAGAATATTGCCATCAGATATGAATATATATGGCCTGGGTACATCTGCTTTACAGATTTAGAATTGCTAATTAGAATTCTGATTTTCTTTCTGATAGGAGTCTTTTGACTTTAACAGCTACCTGACTTACAAAAAACATGGCAGGGAGATCTCCTGGCCTGAAGATGGTAGAAAACCATCACCTACTAAGTTTCTATATATTTAACAGTTACTTACTCAGGAATCCCAGCATTACTGCAGAGGGCTCTGGCATGATATCCCAGGTCTAAGAGTTCTTAATTCAATCTGCTAAAGAAAGCCCAACTAATTTAAAGCAGGCAAATCAGTACCTGACAAACACTCTGCTTTCCCACCAAGCACCAGTTCCATCTTGTCTGGATTAAGCTTCAGTTTATTTGCCTTCAGTTGCTTGACCATGGCCTCAAGATGCTGGTCCACATTACAGCTTCTGGAAGCTTAGATAATAAGATGTAAAGCTAGGTGTCATCTGTGCATTGGTGCTGACCTACTCCAAAATTCTGATGAAGGGTATCTGATGAAGGGAGATTTGACTCCCTTATATCCCAAAGCTTATATGCCAAAAATTGTGTTGGTCTCTAAGGTGCTACTGGACTCAAATCTAGCTGTTCTACTACAGATGAACACAGCTACCCTCTAAAAATACCTGCAAAGCTTTGAATGATTCTGGCCAAATGTTTGACATAAATATTAAGATAATAATCATTCATCCCTTATCCAGAGACGACTTCTTAAGCTGTCTAAACACAACTTCTTTCCACTGTGAAAGAAAAAAAAATGCTCATAAGATGACATATAAATGATCTCCCCCAAACGAGTTTCCACTTTGTCCTGGTGTGATTTCAATAGTAAGCATGAGCACAATTTGCCAAAACTGGCCTTAACAACTACAAACACCTTAACGACTACAAACACTGATTACTAACCTTGATCAAGGAGACTAGCTTGAAACTACCTATGGATCTCTGAAAGGAAGTTGCCACTGAAACACCTAATACAGGATCTACCCTGAAATTGCTATCAGTCAGATCAGATGAGAGAGAATTTACGAAAAATCCATCTATATATATATAAAAGAAAGTCCCCTCACCGTAATATCAATGCCCAGGCCAAATTCAGGGAGAGCGCTCCTACCATGGTGTAGGTTCTCGCTAAGAAGGGATTTTTAGAAATTCAACCCCTAAATGGGTCAAAAGGGGTAAAATGTGCTCCCCCCATTGATTTCTATGCAGCTGCAATGCAGCTGCTTCCCTGCACCCCCCACTCACTGATTGGTCAGCTGCAGAGCTCAGTGTTTTGAGGTAAAAAAACCCCCAACAGTTACAGGGAACCGCAAAAAGCTAATGATAGTTGAGGAAATCAGGAGTGGCCAACAACCACCTGTGAGGTGAAGCAAAGCTGCTGGCCCAGCCTCACTGATGGTTTCCAAAACACTCCCCCCGCCTCCTACACCTAACAGGCAGTTGTCTGTCAGGTGCAGCCCCACCTCCACAGTGGCTTCTAATACTCCTCCCCCTCCTACATTGGATAGGCAGCTGCCTGTCAGGTGTAGGAGAAGAAGTGGGATGGCTTCCAACACACTCCCCCCACCTCCTACACCTGCCTGTCAGGTGGAGCAGCAGTTGCAGGGTGCTTAAAGCTGTGAGGGAGCCTGCCCCAGCTGCAACGCCTTAGTGATCCTGCCAGCCCCAACTCCACCATGGCTTCTAATACTCCTCCCCCCTCCCCAGGGGTCTTTTTGTAGAAAAACAGCTGCAGGAGCTCATTAGCATATGGTATGCTAATGAGCTGTTAGGCTATTAGCATATGCCATGCCCCCTGACATCACCGGAAGTGATGTCAGAAGGGGAAGCAAAAGGGGGGAGGCATCTTCAAAAGCCTTCCCTTCCCCAGCTAGTCTGGGTGGGGGAGCTAAGAGAGAAGGAGTTTAAAGTTTAAACTCCTTCTCATGAGAGTTGGGCCACAGAAGGAGGAAAGAGGGAAGGAAAGAGAGAGAGAGGAAAGAAGGAAGGAAAGAGGAAAGAAGGAAGGAAAGAGGGAAAGAAAGAGTAGGAAAGGAGGGGAAGAAAAAGAGGGAAGAAGGAGGGAAACAGGAAAAGGAGAAGAGAAGAAGGTGGGAAAGAAAGAAAGAGAGAAGTGAAGAAGGAGGGAAAGAGGGAAAGGAGAGAAGGAAAGGAAGAAATAAAAGAAATTTGGCAGCAATTTGGCCCCATTATATCCTATGGGCCATTGAAGTCAATGGTGAAAACATAGGGTATATTCTGGGGGCTGGAGGGGAGGGGGTTTGAGGGAGAGGCTCCAAACTCACAGAGTAACTTATGGAGCCTCACCCCAAGATACCCACCATGTTTCAAGAACATTGGACCAGGGGGTCCAATTCTATGGGCCCCCAAACAGGTTGCCCCCATTCCCTCCATTGTTCTCTATAATGGGAAGAAAAGTTATATAATGGAGCCGAAATTGACATTCGGCTGCCTGAAAGACTCCCCGGGACGCCGGCTGGGGGCGGGGCTTGGCTCCTGAGCTCTCAGGTGGGCTCCCCCCAAAAAAGACCCCTGCCCCTCCCCCTCCTACACTGGACAGGCAGCTGCCTGTCAGGTATAGGAGAGGACATGGGATGTTTACAGCCACCAGGGAGGTTTGCTCTGCATGATTGCCTTAGCACTGCTGCTGGCCCAGCCTCCCTAATGCCTTTAAATACAATCTGCCCCAACACCAGACAGGCCAGTGTTTGTCAGGTGTAGGAGCAGGAGCAGGGTACTTTAATCCAACAGGGAGGCTGCCCTAACAGGATCACCTTAGCAATGCTGCTGGCCCAGCCTCTCTGATGGCTTCCAACACACTCCCCCACCTCCTACACCTAACAGGCGGTTGTCTGTCAGGTGCAGCAGTGGTTGCAGGGTGCTTAAAGCCATGAGGGAGCCTGCCCCAGCAGTAATGCCTTAGTGATCCTGCAAGCGCTGCCTCCACAGTGGCTTCTAATACTCCTCCCCCCTCCTACACTGGACAGGCAGCTGCCTGTCAGGTGTAGGAGAGGAGGTGGGATGCTTACAGCCACCAGGAAGATGTGCTCAGCAGGATTGCCTTAGCACTGCTGCTGTCCCAGCCTCCCCGATGCCTTTAAATATAATCCCCCCCAATACCAGACTGACCGGTGTCTGTCAGGTGTAGGAGTAGGGCTGGGGTATGAATGGTTATGGGGAGATAGTAAAGGACATTTCTAGGAGCCATTTCGATGTGTGCCTCCCTCATGAACCTGAAGAAATGTCCACCACATCACCACTCCCTCATACCAACTCCCCCTCACACCTCTCACCTCTTAATGCCCCAAGAAAGCTCCTGGCAAATGTCGAGCCTAATACACAAACGCTACCAGGAAGAGGCAACTTAGGAATGTGGCAAAGACATTTGCACATAGTACTCCTGCAGTGCACTGAGCTGCACAGGCAAAGTACCAGCAAGATCACCCTGAGGTACTCAGAACAACACAGTCTCCATATGAGCAAAACAATCCAGGAACACAAGTAGAGAGGCCATCACTTTCGTGGAAGGTAGCAGGAGTTGACTTAACAGACGACTGCTTCTTAAATGGACAGTTCTATGTGGCCTGCTCCAGAGTGAGCTCATCAAGCAGCCTGGTGATCCTAGCACCTGAGGGCAGAACCACCAATGTAGTCTAGAGAGAAGTCCTTCAGTAGAGAAAAAAAGAGCATGCATGTCTCACTTCATTTCTTACACTACAGTCTTCTCCATTAGAATTCCTACAGCAAATGTCACATTTCAGATTTCACATCATCAGTTCACAACTGGATTTACAGAACTTAAATACCATAGCAAAGCGTGGGTATCAGGCTAGTTGAGAATAATTATTACAGCTAATATCCAGATCTGAATTAACAAGAGTGTACAGTCCTGATGACATTAGCCCACCCTCAGCCACACCCCATCAATTTTGCTAGATGAGATTCAACTGATGAAATGGTAGCAGAAAACAAAGCTTTCTTTGCCACCGCCATCACTACCACCACATAGATATTCAAATGAGCTATGTAGTTATCGATGCAATTAATATGAAATTAAGCAAACTCCGGAGCACAACGGAAGACAGGAGGGGCTGGCATGATGTGGTCCATGGGGTCGCAAAGAGTTAGACTCAACTGTGTGACTGAACAACAACAGAAGTGTGTTCTGGTTGATACAGCATGACTTCTTATGCTGGACTTGAGCATACAACAGATAGTAAATGCACAACAGTAAAATACATGCAGAGGAAATAATTTTCAGATGAATCCATAAATTAGTATATAATCATTTTGATTTGGAGAAGAAATTGCTAGAGGAATTTATTTAATTCATTTGAAACCTGTCTTTCTCCCTGGTGGGCCCAAAGTGGTTTGCATCCTCCTCCCCCCTCCATTCCACCCTAACAACAACTTGCTAAGGTAGATTAGGTTGAGCATGTATGACTGGACAAAGGTGACCCAGCAAGCTTCCACGTAGAGCAGGGATTTGAACCAGAAGTCTACCAGATTCTAGTCCAACACTCTCTGTCTCATTGTTGTTCCCCCCCATCGGAATAACGAGATAGAAACAGTTTGGAAGCAAGCAAGGGCCACTTTATTAACTATTTAAGAACACAACAGTGCAGCAAGGGAAAAATCTAAGTGAGCATGGAACAGGCAAGGCAGGTGTCACTCCCTGACCAACCTCCTTGCCCATCATGGGTGAGTCACCAGCTCCGGTCTTGAGCTGACAGTCTGGCTCATGACCAGCCGACCAGTAAACTGGTTGCCACCGAGGAGCGCCTACCCCTGAAGCCCTACAACTTGCAGGGAGGAGTCTGCACCAAGAGGTTTCCAGAGGTGATCATCATTCCTCACCTTGGACCATAAAACCTGAAGGCAGTTCCTGATGATCCCCTGTTCCCCAATGAGAAAATGCCATAAGGTGCTCACCAGTTCCATTTTCTTACCCGTGCAACCCTGCCACTGCCAAGGCCAAGTCTCTGCTTTCACCTTTGCAGCCACCTAACAACCCAAAGCTGACCTAATCCCTTGCTGCAAGTCTTGCAAAAATAACTCATTACCCTTTTCTGACAAGTGCACCCCGTCAATTCTATACAGGTCCTGGAACTCGACCCGTATTTCAAGGTGCAGCAAAAACTGCCCCAAAACACCCTCCATGGCCTTCCTCATCTGGCGGTTGGCTTTATGCCTTGCCCAATCAATGCACTGGGGCTTTCCCAAATTATGCCACACCTGGTGGGGTAGAATAGCTGACCAAACTATCTGTACACTGGGCCAGATTGTTCTTATCATCACAAGGTCTGCCTCAGCTTGTAACACAAGGACCTTTCTGTTCATTAAACCTAGGTTGTTACCCCCTAGGTATACCACCAAAATGTGTGGAGGAGGCCCCTGCCTTTCTTCAAATAAAAGGGGAAGGAGTGCAGGCCATCTCATGTCCCTCTGTCCCAGCCATTAAATGATGGCCCATTCACTAAGGCCCAGTTGGGAACCAATGGGTGTCCTCCTGGCCTAGTGAGCTGCCCAAAAAATCAAGCTATGGTCGCAGACTGTGACTCTTTGTCACACCTGGCAGCCAGCAGCACCTGCAAAAAGAACTCTGTTAATAAGTTAAACCAAACATTAAATATTGCAATCTCGCACATAACCTTTGTAACAATGTGATCTCCAGTGACCTATTCACTGAATCTCTGCATTAGCCATGGCTGCTGCGGTGGATGCAGCCCCAATTTGGAAAGAGTGGGTCCCAAAGCAATACCCACCTAACCCCATTTGGACAAGTGCTGTCTGGGTTAGAGTACAGAATTGAAATTTGGTGAGGTGAGAGCCGTCCCTGTGACCGAACAACAGGCCCTCACCATCTCAACACATGGCCAAGTATTGGCACAAAGCCAACACAGGACATAACTCCACCTTGGTGCAAAGGCCCAACTCGATGACTGAGCCCTTGCCAAATTGGTCAGTTTTTGACTGCCTGAGCCTTACTCTGGAATCCAGCATGCGAACATTATGTCGAACAAGGGCTTGGCCAGAAAAATCCTGGCATGAGCTCATCACTAGCTCACTGATCCGCAGTGCCCTGAAAAAGGCGACCAGGGATGCTGCATGGAATGGTGAAGACTGAAATCCATCAGCGCAGAGCCCAGACCACTGTGCTCTAAGGCCCTGGAGAACTGCAGGCATCAAGAGTTCCCAAGTGTCTGCAATCTTACCACCCTACCAGGACCAACCCTCGAGCATTTTCATATGCAGAAATTGCATATTCTCATCATACCCAGAAGCCCTACTGGCATAAGCGAGTGATGACAGCTTGCCCCTAATGGAATGCATGGACAGTCCCTTACTTTTCAGAGATACACAAAACTGCAATAAATGACCTGCAGCTCAGCTTTGACCTGAAGGTCCTCCCGCCAAAAGACACCCCATTGTATTAATTTTTTAAAAAAATTCCATACAAGGAGGTCATCTTTTATACCCTTGGGGTAATTGGGGTAATTCGTCAACCAACATTCAAGAACTCTAATTGGGCTGGGACTTTTTGTCAGGAGGGGGGTTGTCACCACCACCTCCACCTGGCCACTTACCACCTTTGGCACCCCCCCGGCCCCTTGCTTTAGGACAACTTGCAAATGCGTGCAGCCCTGTGCATAATGGGCATTCATGCCTGAAGGAACAAGACTTCCTGTGCATGTTCCATGGGAGGTGAACTCCCAGCAAAGTGGTCGTCATTGAACCGTCTGCCCTGCCTGGAGGTTGGATAGTGGCAATCTATGAACCACAAGGCCACTATCCAACCTTCCATTCTCGGTTGGCTGGGCAGGCAACATAGTTTGTAACCACAAGTGTGGGTGAATCTGGTCCCATCTCAAGGCCAGATTCATAGCCTCCTGCATTCTAAATGCTTCACCATACTGAAGCCATGCGGGGCTCAGAAAATCCGTATAGCCTTTGTATATGATGTCCATATACTGCAGCATTGCAGATGCCCTCCAAGGTTGATGCCTTACTATTACCCCCACATATATCAGGAATCCTGGGAACCAGTTAGCCCAAGTCCAGTCTACCCTACGTCTCTTCAGGCATTCCTTCTTGTGGTCATCTAGATCCTCTTTATCTTTCTTCTCAATTTCCCTGTATAACAACTTAAATACATCCACATACTCATCTTTAAGGATTTTTTTCTCTAGTGGTCATGGAGAGGTGGTCACCAAGAGGCAGAGCCAGATCCCCAAATGGTATGGCACCTGCTGAGACCGCATCATAGAAGAAGAAGAAGAAGAAGAAGAAGAAGAAGAAGAAGAAGAAGAAGAAGAAGAAGAAGAAGAAGAAGAAGAAGAAGAAGAAGAAGAAGAAGAAGAAGAAGAAGAAGAAGAAGAAGAGATTGGATTTATACCCCACCTTTCACTTGGAGTTTCAGAGCAGCTTACAAACTCATTTCCCTTCCCCTCCCCACAACAGATACCCTGTGAGGTAGGTGGGGCTGAGAGAACTCTAACACAAACTGCTCTTTCAGGAACAGTTGTGCCAGAGCTTGTGACTGACCTAAAATCACATCAGCAGGTACAAGTGGAGGAGTGGGGAATCAAACCCAGTTTTCCCAGATTAGAGTCCGCACACTTAATCACTACACCAAATTGGCTCTCCTTCTGTATTTGGGTAGCCTATATCTCTCTCTCTCTCTTTTTTTTAAATACAATTTATTATTGGATATATCACATGTTCATACAATTTAAACAAACCAATACATATCCATTTTTCTTTCTCCCTCTCTCCCCCAAACAAGGCTTCCCGCACTGCTCCAACCCCCTTGATATTTCTCTTATACAATTACATTTACTACTAAACATATTTCTTTTACTAATGGTAACAATTCAAAGATCTGAGTCTCTTTCCACTTCTCCTCAATAGCTGTCAAAACAAATCAAACCACGTTTTACATCCCAATTCTTCAACAAGTATTCTTGAAAGTCTTTCCAGTCTCCGAAAAAGGTTTCGTCTTCTTCATTGTTTAATTTTCTTGTTAATTTGTCCATTTCTGCCATAAACAACGTCTTTTTAATCCATTCCCATGTTTCAGGTACTTTATCTTGTTTCCAACATTGAGCAAAAGTCAGTCTAGCTGCTGTAATCAAGTACCATAGTAGTGTTCTCTTGGCTACATTTATTTCTTCCATTTTAAGACCTAACAATAACATCTGTGGGTCTTTCTTAAAAGTACATTTCAAATTTTTTTGTATCTCATTGTGGATCTCAGTCCAATACTTTACTGCTTTATCACATGTCCACCACATATGGTAAAAAGACCCTTCATGTTTCTTACATTTCCAACATTTGTTAGACATACTTTCATTTATAATAGCAATTTTTTTAGGCGTCATATACCATCTGTACATCATTTTATAACAATTCTCTTTAACATTTACACAAGTTGAAATTTTCATTGACTTTTTCCACAAATATTCCCAAGATGTCATTAATATCTCATTATTAATATTTACCGCCCATTTTATCATTTGCTCTTTTACAATTTCGTCCTCAGTATACCATTTCAATAAAACCTTGTACAGTTTAGAAATCATTTTTTTACCTTTCTCAAGCCATACAGTTTCAATTTCAGTGTTATTTTCTCTAAAACCATATTCTCTTTTATCGGTCTTAAATAAGTCATAAATCTGTCTATACTTCAACCAATCATATTCAAATTCCACATCAAATCTGTCTTTTAACACAAAGTTTTTCCCTTCTAATTTTAAAAGACTTTTATAAGGTAGCCAATCTAACCCTTGTTTTCTTGAATATGGATTAATCACTTCTGCTGGTACTATCCAAAGTGGTCTTTCTTCTGAGAAGAATTTTCTATATCTCATCCAAGTCTCGAACAGTGATCGTCTTATGAAGTGGTGTTTGAAAAATTTATCCATTTTTACTTTTCCATACCATAAATATGCATGCCATCCAAACTTGTTATCATGCCCTTCTAGAGCCAATAACTTTTTATTTTCTAAATTAATCTACTGTTCCAACCATGTTAAACAGACGGCATCATAATACAGTCTTAAATTTGGTAGTTGTAGACCTCCTCTTTCCTTTGCATCACATAAAATTTTCATTTTAATCCTTGGCTTTCTTCTTGCCCATACAAATTTTGATAGTTCTTTCTGCCACGTATCCAGTATTTTCCTTTGTTTTAATATTGGAATAGCTTGAAATAAAAACATCAAACGCGGCAAAACATTGGGTAGCCTCATCTGGGCCAAACACCCCGAGGGGGCAGAGCATGAAGTTGCACCATACCCCCACATCCTGTGTAGGGTGGCACCTTTCCTATACCTCCTGGCCACCCGTCTGGTAGTGTGGGTGCAACTCTACCCTGTGCATTTGAGTTCAATGTAGCAGATCCAGCGGCACCTTGAGTGCATGGGCCCCAAGGCCAATATGTCTCACCTTGGTAGGTGTTCTCCACCTCACCTTCCCTCATTGGAGGCCCCTTGTAAATTTTCATCTGGAGCACCTCTGAGCCCTGGATTTCCTGCCTGGCATCTGACTGTTGTCTCCTGATCTGTTGGTCAGATATTGATGCCCCACCGTCAGCTGCTGAGGAAGCTCCTTGTGCTTCCTCCAGAAGAGCCAGGCAAGCTAGCACCTGCAGTTGAGATTTATTACCCTCCATCCCACTATGTATGTGGGAGCTGTGTTATAAATGCTGGCTGATCCGCACTCTTTTTAATCCACTGCTGTCTCAAAATGCTACCCCTTCAAGGCTGTCACCACAAAATGGCTGCCCTATGATAATGCCACCTCAAAATGGCTGCCCCAAGAATAGGAGTCCTTCAAAATGGCCACACCTCACTCACTAGCCTATGCAGATTTAGGAGGCCACAAAACCATCACTAGGGGGCTGCCACCCACCAAAACCACCACTAGGGAGTCACCACCCATTTTTGAGTGCCTTTGTTGGCCCCCAGGCAGCTGGGGCTGGTTAATGCCATCCCCTCGTGGCTGCCCAACCATCTCTGGCCCAACCATCAACCTTATGGGGCTACTGCCATTTGATTTATTAAATTTTAATTAATTTGGCTGCCAGGAACTCAGCCGGGATGGGCTGCCACTGGGACTGAGCTGCCACTGATGGATGGAACCGTGGATGGAACCAACAACATGGAGCCCTGCTGCAGGCTACTGCCACCGAGTGCCACCACCACTGATCACCACCACAGGCTGCCACTGCCTAGTGCCACCACCGTCTAGCACCACCACAGGCCGCCATCACTGAGCGCTGCCAGCAGGCCCGTAGCTAACAACTTTTTGCTCAGGGGGCCCACCACCAATGTTCCCTCTAAGCTGTGGAGTTTTGTGAGCAAAACTTCTACTTTGTGAGCTACTGCCATTAAAGTTGTGAGAGAGCAATTTGGCTGCCGCATAAATTAGTTTGCTCTGGAGCCATCCTTTGTGAGTTAAGACAAAAATGTGTGAGCTGGAGGTTAAAAAACTGTGAGCTAGCTCACACTAACTCAGCTTAGAGGGAACACTGCCCACCACTATATGTTTGTGTGGTACTGCCATGCCATGCTTCTAAATAATAACTAAATAATAAATACAAGTGATTTATTGAACAAATGTTTCAAGTTTATTATTTATTATTATAATAATAGCCGACGTGATCGGGAACGAAATTTTTCTAAGAATATATCTATATTGATTTGGTTTGTGAGTGACTTCTCATATCCAAGCAGCACTAAACTGTTTTTCCGGATATGGGACATTGTCAGCCTCTGTGGTTGCAGAACACGAGTAAGGCAGGAGAATGCTGACTCGCACGTAGCAGTGGAGGTTCCAAAAGTCACAGCAGCTGCAAGGACTTTGTATACATTGGGGAATGCACCTTTATAGGAAAATAGCACAGCAAGAGCATTGTGGATGCTGTTCTCTTTTTTCAGTTGTGGATTTGTTAGTGCTATGTTCCTTTTAATGAGATCTGCTTCTGCAGCAAACTTATCCTCATTAACATGTAGTAATTGCAGGATAGGCTTTACTGCTTCCACCTCTAAAAAGGAATCTGAATTGGGAATCAGTGAGTCCAAAGCAGATAAGTATTCCACATTGCGACTAGAAAACCGAGTTTCAGCCTCTGAAATGGAGTAGTCATGGACTTCAATAAAAACCTGTTTTAGGCACATAGGAGAGGACATGTTGCGGCTGGTTCTGGCACTTCCTTCTACAATGAAATCCTGGAAATGTTTCTCCTTCCTTTTTCTTTTGACTCCCCTTTCCACTGTATCAACAGGTATTTCATTCTCCTCGCATATTGCAGCTGTTTTCCCCATAAGCTCTTCAAAGGGAGTGTCTGCTTTACTTCTTCTGTCTTTGAGGACAGAAATGCAAGCATTCACCACTTCAGCAGCTTTCCCTAAGTGCATGTCTTTGTCTTGCAGTGCTGCATTACCTGGTTCAAATATAGACAACACTTCTTTCATTAGAAGTGCTAAGAAAGCAAACCTCAAATTTGCACATGTTGCATGTAGACCTGTTGCCTCCAATCGCAATTCAGTGCAAGCTGCGGCTTCACCCTCAGGATCTGCTAGGTCACGGAGCACTAACAGCACCTCTTTGAAGTTATCAGTTATGGCTCTTGCTGTTGCCAAATGTCCAGTCCACCTATGTTCTAAGAGTCTTTTGAGCTGAGAACCAGAATACAGTTGGTTCACTCGATGCTTTCTGGTGAAGTTGTATAAACTGTTACACGTGTCAAAAAACTGCTTTACAGTTAATATTTTTGAGCATGCACTGACAATCACAAGATGCAATTGGTGATTGTAGCAATGTATGTATGGTACCGTTTTACCTAGTTTCTCTTGAATTTTTTTTTGGACGCCACCAGACCTGCCCGACATAACACTAGCACCATCATAACACTGTGCCAATAGCTGCTTTGGATTAAACCCACAGTCAGGAAGAACTTTAAGCAGGAGATCAGAGATATAGTCTGCCGTTAACTGTAAAAGTTCATACAGACCCAGAAGATGTTCAGCCGGTCTGCCATCTTTTACAAATCTGACAACAACGGATAAATTTTCAGTACCACTTGCATCCCGAGTCTCATCAGCTTTTATGCAGAAGAAATCCACTTCACTGGTTCTGTAAAGGGAAGCAATTTGTTCTACCACCATTGATCCAAGGATAGAGATTACTTCATTTTGAATCTCTGGGGATGTATAAGAAGCATAAGTGGGTATACTTGGAATGATTGCTTGAAGTTTTTCATCTTTGCTTATGGTATAAAGAAAGAGGGCCATGAACAGTCCATCAGGGCTGGTTTTCTCCTGCTCAGCTTTCTCACTAATTGAGCCATGACCCTCACTACCACGGAAAGACAGTTCATTTACAGCAAGGAACTGGATGGTTTCTGCTATGCTCTTTACATAATACCGATTCCTCATGATCTGTTCTGGCCCCAACATGGTATGAATTTCTTTCCCTCTTTCTGACCTAGCCTTTCGTTCTTCCCATCGTGACATTGCCAGTATATGGGTTTTGGATGTACAATGTCTACTGAATCCCTTCTTGGACTCTAAAGCAGTCTTCCAGTTACAGAAACCAGAAACTACAGATGTAGCATCCCCTTCACCTTCCTTGGTAAACTTTCTGCATGGAAAACAGAAAGCTTTGTCAGCTGAGACAGAGTATTCTAGCCAAGGATGGCCATCGTACCACCTGCTACTAAAATACCGCTCTCTGTTTCCAATTTTTGTTTTAGGGTAGTTTAGTAGTTTAGGTTGTGAGGGATTTTCTGCACCAAGATCTGTAGGGCAGGTTGGTTCCCTTCTTTGCATGAATGGCTGGGGTCCAGAAGGCGGCGGCTGGGGTCCAGAAGGTGGCGGCTGGGGCCCAGAAGGTGGCGGCTGGGGTCCAGATTGCTTTTGTCCACCTTTAATTATGAACCTGTCCATTTCCTGACAATTAATTATAGAAGTTGTAAGACTGTTGGCAAATGACAACCCAACGTATGCATTTTTAAAAAAATGTTTCACCAAATCAATACAGAAGGAAAGGAGAATCAGTGGAAATAGCCCCCCCCCCCAGTCTTATAGAAACAGATGTGTCTTTCTCCCTCACAACCCCCCCGCGTTTTAAGAGGGCCCAAAAATAGCCCTGACTGGATGATTTATCCACCCAGACCCCGTGGGACTGGGAGACAGGCAGGTGGGGGGCAGCGGGCGGGGAGCCCAGGAGCAGGGAACAGGTTCGCCGCCACCACCCTAGAGCTACTCACACCCAGCCTGGCCTTCCTCACAGGGTTGAAGCAGCCAAAGTGAAGAAGAAAGAATGAGGTATGGCACCCTCACTCCTTGGAGGTAGGATGGGAATTAAATAATTTAAATCCATGCACTTCCTGCATGCAGGCTATTAGCAGCTCCAGCTGATGGACTAGGCAAGCCTGAAGCACTACTTGTCCTTGTGAGGGGAGTCTGTCGAGATTATTAGCCCTTGTATGTCACTTCATTGGAGCTGCGGTGGCTCAGTGGTAAGATGCTGAACTGCAGGCTGTGGAAGGTCAGTAGTTCAGCAGTTCAAGACCCGAGAGTGCCGCGTGACGGAGTGAGCTCCGTCTCTAGTTCCAGCTCCTGCTAACCTAGCAGTTCGAAAGCAAAAATTGCAAGTAGATAAATAGGTACCACTTTGGTGGGAAGGTAACAGCGTTCTGTGCACCTGGTGTTTAGTCATGCCGGCCACATGACCACGGAAATGTCTTCGGACAGCGCTGGCTCTTCGTTTGAACGGAGATGAGCACCGCAACCCTAGAGTCGGATTCGACTGGCTTTCGAGCAGGGAACCTTTACCTTTACCTTTATGTCACTTCATGTGGAAATGTGAGCTTGTTAAGCAACTGGAAATTTAACCCAGTCCTTGGAATATTTCCCGACTAGCCAGCTGTAGAGCCTCCAGTCCCAAGAGCAGCCCTACCTCGGTCACAGTGCTCAATCTGTTTATACCAGGGCTTTGCTTTCCCTGTACCTCTTACATGTCACAACTTTCCAACCTCACTGCTTATCATGTTTCTATACTCAGATATACACCTGCTGACAACCGAAAACCCTTTGGGGACTCTAATCTGGGAGAACTGGGTTTGAGTCCCCACTCCTCCACACACAGCTGCTGGTGTGACCTTGGTCCAGTCACAAGTTCTTCCAGAGCTGTTCTCTCAAGGACAGTTCTGGTAAGAGCTCTCTCAGCCCCACCTACCTCCCAGGATGTCTGTTGTGGGAAGGGGAAGGGAAAAGAGATGGTAAACTGAGACTCCTTCAAGTAGTGAAGGGTAGTGTATAAATCCAATCTCTTCTTCATACATCCAGTGATGTGGGCTCTCACCTACAAGCAAGCTGTTTGAAGGCTTTTCATGCACCCCAAAGACTTAGTGCCATGATGATTCATTGTTCTCTACACCATGCATATCATGCATGCCCTCCAGATCAAAGCGAGAGAAGTGGTCTGCCATTGCCTGCCTCTCTGTAGCAACCCTGGGCTTCCTTGGTGGTCTGGTCCCCCTTCCAAGTACTAACCAGGATCGATCCTGCTTAGCTTCTGAAATCTGATGAATTCGGGCCAGCCTGGGCCATCCAGGTCAAGGAAAGAGATGTTCAGAGGTGATTGGCCACTGCCTGCCTCTGCATAGTGACCCTGGACTTCCTTAGTGGTCTCCCACCCAAGTCCTAATCTGCCCTCACAGAGAGCTACCACCTGAATAAGCCTTTGTCTTAAAGGTGCCACTGGACACTTTGCATTGCCACCTATTGGTAGTTCCTCAGCATGTTAGCCACAGTGGAAACAGCAGCAAGGGGGCAGATTCAGTGGTAACCCCCCCTCCATCCAGCCCCATCCTCACAGAAAAGCAAGTTATTTAAAGCCAAATCAGATTTGCAGTTCCAACTAGAGATCCCCCTCCCCCATGAGCCCCTTCCCCTCTGGTCTCTACCTGGACTTGGAGTTCTGCAGGCTGCACACCGGTGGAGGAAGGAAGGGATGCTGGAAATGCGGCAAAGCAAACTCCTCTGAGACTGTTGCTGCCGAAGGTGGGCAGAAGCCAGGTTGCGCTGCTGGGTCCGGTGAAGGAGGAGCTATGGCCCAGGGCTGTGCAGGAGAAGCAGAAAGGCACAGGTGCTCTGCTGGTGTCCTTTACAAGAAAGAGGAAGGTGCAGTGTGGCTTAATTTGTATTTAGCGGGCTCTTTGCTTAGAGCCCACCCCCTGTTCCAAAAGCCCAATGTTCTTAAATTAAAAGCCACATCTTAATAACCATTAAACCAACAAAAGCACATCATTAGAACCAATTAAAACCAGAGCTAAAATACACACACACAAACATAAAAGCAGCAATTACAACATTAGGCAGGAAGGAGGGTTCACTGAAGGAACACCAAGCGAAACAAAACAGTCTTCACCCACTGGCAGAAGATGGCAACAAAAGGGGAAAGCCAAGTCTCTCTGGTAAGAACATTCTAGAGTTTTGGTGCCACAAAACAAAAAGGATCTTCCCCCTTTTGCCACCTGCCTAATAGCAGAACATAGAGGCACCCAAAGCAGGGCCTTGAAACATGACGATATTTGTTGGATAGGTTCATAAGGGTGTAGGGGGGCCTTCAGGTATGTTGATCCCAAACCATATAGGGCATCAAAGGTCAATACTAGCACCTTGAATTGTGCCCAGAAACAGACTGGGAGCCAGTGCAGATAGGCAAAGACTTAAGTGATATGGTCCCTATGCCTCCAGTCAACATCCTGGCTGTAGTGATCTACACCAACTGAAGTTTCTGAACATTTTTCAAGAGCAACCCCATGTAAAGTACACTGCAGTAATCTATTCTATATGTAACCAGGGCATTCACCACAGTGACCACATCTTTTCTGCCCAGCAAAGGCCAGAGCTGGCTAGCCAGTCAAAGCTGCTAAAAGGCCACAGGTATTCTGGCCCAGCCATTATCAGCTTATCCAGGAGAAGAAGGCCTTGCAAGGGAGAAGCCTGGTGAGGGGGGGAGAAAAAGGCCTTGGAGGGGCCCTGCAAAGCCTGGCGATGGGGGGGGAGAAGAAGGGCCTGCAGGGGCCCTGCAAAGCCTGGCGATGGGGGGGAGAAGAAGGGCCTGCAGGGGCCCTGGAAAGCCTGGCGACGGGGGGAGTAGAAGGGCTTGCAGGGGCCCTGCAAAGCCTGGCGACGGGGGGAGAAGAAAGGCTTGCAGGGGCCCTGCAAAGCCTGGCGAGGGGGTGGTGGTGGAGGCCTAGAGCAGGGCGCGGGAGGGGGCGCACTTACCTTGGATTCCAATAAGGGTTGCTAGTTGCTGCAGTCCCTCCCTCACCCACGTGGAGCTCTTTAGGCGGGAAGTCTGCAGACTGCAGTGATTGTGGGCAGGTCAGGAGGAGACGAGGGGATCTCTAGCCCCGCCCCCCTAATGAGTGCTGGGAGGGGTGGAGAGACGGAGCAGCAGAGACAGAGCGGAGCCTGGCCAGTCTAACCTGAGAGTGCTCCGCTCCTAGGAGGGGGGAAGGGGCGGGGGGAGGAGGGGGAGCAGAGGATGGGGGAGGGGGCCCATAAAACTCGTGGGGGGGCCAGGCCCCCAGGGCCCCACGCAGGCTACGGGCCAGGCTGCCAGGAAACCTCAGCCACCAGGAATTGCTGCCCCAATGACTCCTCAGACCACCCCAATGTATTTTCACCCCTCTGGCCTCAGGCCTCTCAGGAAGGCCCTGGCCCTCCTTCTCATGCATGCTCAGAGCTCCCATTTGGCCCGAGCACGAGGCACAATTGGTTTGGGCAGGAGCAGAGTCCTGCCTTTCACAGGACCAGCTCCACCTCCACCGATGTCATAACACCTAGTGTCACTGCACTGTTGCTGCCCCACCTTCCTCCAGGGTGGCAAAGCAGTCCCTGGTCTCCAGTGGCCTTGCTGGGAGACCCCGAGCTCAGTTCTCTTTCATTATTCAGTTTTCCTCCACCAAATGATAACTAGCAAGCAGAGCTATTTCTTGTTTCTTCTACATTGGTCATTTAAATATTAATCATACACTTGAAGGAGGAAACAAGCTTACTTCTAGCTTAACAACTAGGCAGAATACTTCCTGCACATTTGCCTTTGTTTTACACCCAGAACGTCAAGAGCTAGATGGCAGGCAATAAAGTTTTTTTTTTAAGAATGCTAGGAACCCCAGGAAGCCAACTCATACCTTAAATGTGTACTGGGTGATGTACCGACAGTCAGAAAAAAAGCTACCTAAGCAGGATGGCATCTTTAATTATACTTTAATTGCTTAGGCTTTTTCATGTATATTAGTGCATTTTTCCCCATGACATATTGAAAAGAAAACATACAAATAATATTCCAAAGCTTTGAAAATGTTATCTGGTAGCCTGCCTCATTAATTTTGATAGAAATTGAGGCTGATGTTATCATTGTTGTTCTTCTTTGATCTTTGTATTTTATTGATTGTTGTGATGTTATTTATTTTCTATAAACCACTGAGAGTTGTGCTTTCTACTTCTGTGTGAGTGCATAATTAACACACTTCCCTAACAAGAACAACATTCATGTTTTGAACGTTTCATCTTTTCTCTCAGTGGGTATC
Source organism: Gekko gecko (assembly GCA_029375565.1). Classification (NCBI taxonomy): domain Eukaryota; kingdom Metazoa; phylum Chordata; class Lepidosauria; order Squamata; family Gekkonidae; genus Gekko; species Gekko gecko. Next base: position 83,206,133 of record JAPDNY010000007.1, read on the forward strand.
TGCTACTTATTTCAATTTGGGCTGTAGCCTCCCCAAACTTCTTCTAGAAGCACTGCCTTGAAATATCTCTGAAATAAAATAATGGAAGCAAAACAATGAGAAATTGCTATCCTTGTCATGTTGATCACATTTTGATGACCAGACTGAGAATGAATTAACTAAGTTTTAGAATCACCTATTATGTTTCTTTCATTGTTGCTCTGCCATTAATATGTGCAGTTGGAAAAAAAAATAAACTCCCCCCCCCATTCAGATTTGAGGAAGGGATTCCATACCATTATTCTGGATTATTTGGGTCCCCAATACCATTTCAGACTTCAGATGTGGGGGGGGGGTATTCAAAATTTGGGGGAGGTGTCTGAATCTTGCAGGGTTAGTTATTCCATTTGGGGGACACTTTCCAGGAGCTTAGAGTGGCTGTCCCAAGCAAATAACACCAAATTTGCAGAAAACCTAGTCCTGTAACTTCACTAAAGACCTGCTAAGATCAGCTTGCCCTACAGAACTAGCATCATATCAGAAACTCCTATCAGAATCATAGGCCAGCCCGACACAACGGATGTCAAACCAGAGAAGCCAAGCAGAACTCTGAGCCAATGAAGCAAGTAAACAAAAGTAATATCAAACCACAGAAGCCAAGCAGAAATCTGGGCCATTGAAGCAAGCCAACAGAAGCAATGTCAAACCAGGGAATCCAAGCCAAATCAAATTAAGCAAGGGACACTGTTGCAAGCCCAACCAAACCTTGAAAACTGAAGAAAAACAGGGCTTGGAACCTAAAAGTGCCAGCCCCAAATATTCTTGAAAATTTTCAGATTTTTGGGGGACCCAATTATCAGTATTCCAAAAAATCCAGATATCACTCCAGATACCAATATAGTATTGGTATTTGCACTCTCTCTATATAGGTATCTGGAGTGTATATACCAATAAGGTTTCAAAATATACTTTTGGACTGGAAACATCAAAATGTACATCCCTACTCCCTGATTTTCGCTTGCCATTTATTCATTGTAGTGGTACTTATGGTACTTGGTACTTATGAGAAAGTAATGGCTAAATTTTACTTGGGTTCCTTTTGAAAGAATGACTGGCATAAATAAATGAACACATTGCTTTTTGGATATAATGTTTATGTTGACCTTTTTGCTTAGTAAATTATATTCAACTGATCTTTTTTTGGGGGGGGTCTTCAGCATTTGAGGTGAATAATTTTCACACTTCAAGATGTTTGCAAACTCATTCCATTGACTATTCATTATGTTTATTATTTATGGTTGTTGGTTGGTCACCTAAGTCACATAATATTTCTCTTCGCCCCTTGGCAGGATATTAAATATTTCTAACAAGGGAATAGCAAGTAAGAAATTACTTTTGGGTATGACTTTTTTGAAGGAATATTTATTATCGCTAAACTTTTAGAAAACTTATATACCTTGCTAATATTTTCACAGTTGCTGTCAAAATATTTATAGATAATCAATAATATCAAGATCACAAATCATATTCTCATATTTCTGTAGCTACTTCAGGCATAAAAAAAAGACTGGAGGAGTTCAAGTAACTTGCAAAATGAGTGTAGGTAATGGAGACTTCATATGAACAGAAACACACTGGACCACAGTCTTTAAACCACCGGCCAGTGAATTCATTAAGGCATCTTGAGTGAAAGTGGTTTGGCGTATGTGTCCATTGCAGTATCTCCCAGCGAGCATATGCCCTTTCAGACATTCTAACCCGCCCCCCCCAAAAAAAAAAGTTCATGGGGGAAGGTAGAATGAACACACAACAGTAGTGGGATCATGGGAGCAAGCCCTGTTTTCTTTTCCAGAGACTTTACCGGACAGGGCAGCCCAGTTTCCTATATCAACCACCTCTCATCCAGACACTTCACAGAGTTGCTGGGGTGGGAAATAAGCACTGTTTTTACGCTATCACCATTTATTCACAAATATGTATAGTGAGTGAGATTTTATGGGTGCGAATGCACATGTGCATTTCTTTCCTTGAAACAATAGGCATCTAGTCAGTAGGGTTAACAGAAACAAAAGGAGTTCAGTTTTCTTGAAGGGTTAACATAACAGGAGAGTGATTCATAAACATATATAAAATGTTCTTACATTTTTGAACTCTTATTCAATCCATGCTTCTAGGACTCTTTGTTACAAGATAACTTCTCCTCAGCCATTGATAAGCACTCTTCTGGATCTCTTGAGCTCAGAACTCTTACTCAGCTTGTTTTCTAACTCCCAGTTACTAACTCCCCCCAATGGTTCAGTCTCTCTGCTCTCAACATTTCATTAGCTCCCATTGGAAACTCTTAAGGAGAGGTGGAAGTGAAGCTGTCTGTCACTCATGTTTGTACATAAAGTTGCCAACTCTAACTTGGGAAATTCTTGGAAATTTCAGGCCTATTCCTGGAGAGGGCAGAGTTTGGGGATGTGATGGCATTCAGCAGGACTATGATCAGGCCCAGAGCCAAGATTTTTTTAATTCAGGGGGCCTTTAAATAAGTCAGGGGGCACCCTCACACACCTGAAACAAACACCATAAATAAAATTTAAAAAATGAAAGTTGGGGGGCTGGGCTGGATGGGAAGTCGTGGGGCCTTGATGGTAAGTCAGGGGACTAGTAAGTCAGGGGACTGGGCCCTAAGAGGCCCCACTGTAGCCACAGGCCTGAATATGATGCCATAAAGTATGCTCAACAAAGCTGCTATTTTCTCCAGGGGAACTGATCTCTTTAGTCTGGAGATCAGTTGTGATTCTGGGAGAATTTCAGGCTCCACCTTGAGATTGGTAACCCTGTTTGTAGTTACTCAATTTGCTTCAGTTGGAAGCAGAACTTTCTGCTTTAGTCCTTCTGTCCCTGTGTATGTTCAGTCTATAAGCTGGTGTTAGAAGAGGCTCCTATCACTAGAGGGGGCAGAGAGAGACTTTATGGTATCAGACACAGAAATGGGAGAAGCAAGCTACATAATTCTGCAAATATGGCAAACTGTTGTTCAGTCGCACAGTCAAGTCTGAGTCTTCGCGACCCCATGGACCACATCACACCAGGTCCTCCTGTCTTCCATTGTGCTCCGTTGTTTGCTCAGTTTCATGTTCGTTGCTTTGATAACACTGTCTAACTATCTCATCCTTTGCCATCCCCTTCTTCTTTGACCTTCAGTCTTTCCCAGCATCAGGGTCTTCTCCAATGAGTGATCCCTTCTCATTTGGTGGCCAAAGTATTTGACCTTCAGCTTCAATATCTAGCCTTCCAGGGAACAGTTAGGGTTGATTTCTTTTAGGATTGACTGATTTGATCTCCTGGCAGCCCAAGGGACTCTCAAGAGTCTTCTCCAGCACCATAATTCAAAAGCATCTGTTCTTTGGCACTTGGCCTTCCTTATAGTCCAACTGTTACAGCCATACATTACTACTGGGAATACCATTGCTTTGACCATATGGACTTTTGTTGGCAGGGAGATGTCTCTACTTTTTATTATGCTGTCTAGGTTTGCCATTGCTTTCCTCCCAAGGAGCAGGTGTCTTTTAATTTCATGGCTGCAGTCACCATCTGCAGTGATCTTGGATCCCAGGAACGTGAAGTCTGTCACTGCTTCCACAACTTCCCCTTCTGTTTGCCAAGGAGTGATAGGGCTGGATGCCATGATCTTAATTTTTTTGATGTCAAGTTTCAAGCCCACTTTTGCGCTCTCCTCTTTCATACCGAGCAAGAGGCTCTTGAGGTCCTCTTCACTTTCTTCCATTAGAGTGGTATCGTCTACATATCTGAGGTAGTTGATGTTTTCCCCAGCAATCTTAATTCCGGCTTGTGATTCATCCAGGCCAGCATTTCGCATGATGTACACAACACAATGGAAATACACAACACAAATAAATATGCTCAAGTGGAATTCTGTCATTTTGTTCAAATAGTTAGATCCCTGTGGATGAAAAGATGTTAACTGAAAGAATGAGTAGATGCTCCTTGTGTGCATATTTTTGTGCTTAATATTGCATATGCAAGTGATTGTGAGAATGTGTGAGTAGACTTCTATTCATAACCAAGCACGGGGGGGAGATCATGAATACATCTGGAGAAGTACATATTCACAACAGTGTGAAGCAAAACATTAATAGTAAAATCCTATGAACTGTCTGTGTTCATTGCCTATACAGTTTCTGGGGAAGCACCATTTCTCTTCTTCAGGGTTTTATGTTCTCTGTTCTTCCCAGATATTGACTTTAGTTCTCGTATTTTAATGTGCAGAAATGGTAAAGAACACATTTGTTAGATTGCCCATCCAAAGGCCTTTTGATCATGTGGGAAAGATCTGAGAAATGTTATTAAGCAAGCTTTTCATAAACATATAGGAAGTCTATTTTGAACAGAATGCACAAAACTGAGCTGCTATCAATTTTAAATGAGAATTCAGGCCAGTTCTCTCCTTAGGCTTGCTGATTTTCCAAGGTGCATCTCTCAGAGAACACCAGTATTATTCTAGAAACATATATGGGACACCAGGGGGTGGGGGGATGCAGTCAGTTCCTTATGTGTTGAATAGGGATGCTATCAAATTCAAGTTAAATATCTGTTTCCTTTGTGCAAATTGAAACCATGGATTTTTATTTTTCTCCCTTTTTCTTTTCCCTTCTCCTGAATTTTTCTCATAAAATGTATATATTTTGAAATGTTATTTGTGCGCCAATAAATCAATGCAGGTGTATTAGCAGCTCTGAGGCTGGTTTCGTTCACAATCTTGGACTCTAAATTTTAAGCGCATACATAAAATCATGTACATTGTACTTATGAATACTGTGTTAAATTAAGCATATATATATATATATATATATATATATATATATATATATATATATATATATATATATATATATATATATATATATATATATATATATATATAAATAATCCATACCAGTAGCAAAAATTGTATCTATTACACTATCACAATGATACTATATGTCAACAAAAAGAAATTGCTGCCACTGCTTTCTGTTTATATACGGAGTTGCATCTCCCTTGCAAGCATTCTGTTATTCACTGGGAGGTAGGCATGGACCACTGGAAAACCAGTCAGCTGTATAAAGTGTGACCCAAGTTTAAGATGGCATTCAGATGTCATGATAACGCTAAAGAACTGTAATGAAAGTTGTGGCACTGGGTATGATCATAACTTGTTTGCTGTATTCACATGCTCCCTTTGCTCCTCCCTTAGTGCAAGGAGCTTGATTGAGCATTTCCTGGTTTGATTAAGCTTCAATCTGCTGGGATGTCAGAATGCAGGTGCGTTAGCAGCTCTGAGGTTGTTTTCCTTCACAATCTTGGACTCTACATCCCAGTTTAAAATTCTGGCTTGGGGGGAGCAACAAGTTCCAATTTGCCAAGGCACCTGCATTCAGATGTCATGATAAATTAGAATGGAATCAAGCTGGGAAGTGTTCAGTCAAGCTCTATATGCTGGAAGATGAGGGAGTGGAAGGGCTGAGGGGAGCATGCAAACACAGAGAGCAAGCTGTGAGAGAACAGACATCTGTTTAAGTTTTGTTGTGACATTTGAGAACAACCTTGATCATAAACTTCTGCTTAAGCGTTCTTCTCTAAGCTTAAAAATCAAAAGGATGTAGGCTTTAGTTATTGTAAAGAGCAAACCCCAAATGTTTTATGTACTCACAATAGCCAAATCACATGCTAAACTATAGACCAAACCACCTCAGAAATTTGAAGTAGACTCCATCTTGCTGCTTTCCCACACAGGCACTCATCTGCTGTTGAGGCCCTCTTAGTGTTCCATTTATGGCCCTGTTAGTTAATAATATGACAAACAGCTTAAAATACAGAAAGAGAATGTTCCTTTTATCCAACCTTCTGTTTCTACTGGGTTGAATTTCAGGCAGATGGCATGAACAGCTGGGGAGTTAGCCAGTGAGGTAATGCTGAGGGCCTTGCAGCTAAATTTGCTGAAGCTTATAGACAGTTTTGATAGTTCAGAGGGTACATATCAGATTGTGGTGAAGAGATGAGAAGTAATGGGGATATCATTGCTTTGGGTGATGAAGGCTTCCATATAACTAATTCAGAACAAATAATAGGTCTGATTTCACTTAAATAAAAATGTACTCTGGGCTAGATTTTGTTGTCCTGCTATTAATAGTTAAATACTGGTAAGTATTAATTAAGTGCAGTGGATGCAACAGTTGTTAAACAAACTTATTTATTTATTCTTCAATATGATCATATTTGTTGGCTCTTGCTTAGGTGATGGTTAGTTCTACTTGCTTTTGAACATATCTGCACTGGGCTTTCTAAAGATATTGGACATACTGTGGTGGAAATGTGGCTTTACTAAAGATGGGAGATATCATTTTTACTGTTTCTCTAAACGAAACCTTTCCCAGAAGAAAACTAATATATCAGGGAGGAGGGTTCTCACCCAGACTCTTCTCTATTGTGCTATTTTGTCAGAAAGTAGTTTACAAAAGAGAACATGAACAAAAATTAGTGGTGCATCCATTCTACTACCTTAGGACTCCCAGTTCACTTCATACAGTTCATCAAATTCACACAGCATACAGCATTGTTCTAAGGCTGATACCATGGCATACTAGGGAAATTACAGGGTTAGTAAAAGTAAAAATGCAGTCCTGAATTTTGTTTTATTTGTAATGTTGCCTAGCTCTCAGTTGAGAATGTAGCAGGCTCCTAGGCAGGCATGAATGGAGCTTCAGAACTGTAGTTTTAAGTAAACCTGAAGGATTGGCTATTCAGATTGTGGGGTTTTTTTTGGGGGGGAGTAAAGTATCATACATTTAAGATTGTAAAGATACATTAGCCAATCTAAAGTAGAAGTTAAAAAAGTATTTAGACTAGCATGCTATGAATAATATATTAATGAACAGAATCCTTGAGGACACATGGGTAAATAATGCAAAACCGGAATAAAGCATCTATTAACTTGACAATTCTGGTGGAATTTTTAGTTGGTATACAATATGATGATGAAATGCTCTATAAATGATACATGAGACAAGGAGAAATGATAAAGAAATGAGAAAAGGGGTTCTTTGAAATTGCTTAACTTCCATTTGCATAGTTGAAGCATAGAATGTCTGTGTGGGTGATAAAGGGGTTGTGCCAGTAGTCCATTCCATCCATACTTAGGCCAGGCTAGAATCTGAACAATTCCTGCATAATACAAATAGTTGATTGTAAGTCAGTCTGATAAGGAAACTACTTTGTTTCACCAGTCCACCCTCAGAATTATAATTATGCTTCCTTTACTGCTACAGGTAAGGTGAACATGGAAACATGTCACCATCTGACGCCTTAACTTCATTTAAAAACATGGTTTTAAAAATTTGCTAGGATTAAGTGATGGCTGCAATACTCAAAACACTTTTCTGGGGGTTAGCCCTATTGAATAAAGTGGGACCTACTTCTGAGTAGGCCTCCTCAAGATGCTCCCACAGTCATGGAACTGGAAGCAAGCAGCTCCCATTAGTTTCTTTTTAATTATACAGGTAATTCTGATTTTTTTATCAGTTGTCATTGTGTTTTTTTTAAAAAATTAATAGTTAAGTGTAGTACAAAATGTGTACATCCTTTTTCAGATCTGGCTAAAACTGTCCTTTTTCAGTCCTGGCTGAAACCGACCTGGTGGAACTCTCTGCCGAATACTACCAAGGCCCTGCAGGATCTTATACAATTCTGCAGGGCATATAAGGCAGAGATGTTCCTCCAGAAATTTGGTTGAGGACAGCAATGGTTTTCACTCTAGTTGGCACACTTTTCTGCTCACCAGATCAGTTGCCCATCTTTCTCCCCTGTCCATGAGGTAGCCAGGCAGTCTGGAATGGGGAGCGATTTTAGTTTGCATTCTGGAGTTTTAACTTTATTCATTGGTGTACTTTAACGATAGAGTATTTCTGTTTTTCCTGCAACCTAGCAGTTCGAAAGCAAGAAATTGCAAGTAGATAAATAGGTACCACTTCAGTGGGAAGGTAACAGTGTTCCATGTGCCTCGGCGCTTAGTCATGCCGGAAACATCTTTGGACAGCGCTGGCTCTTCAGATTGGAAATGGAGATGAGCACCGCCCCCTAGAGTCAGATTTGACTGGCTTTTGAGCAACGGAAACCTTTATTTATGTTTTATCCATTGTTGTACATTGCCCAGAGCACATGATCTGAATGTCATAAGAAAACTGTGTATGAACTGGTGCAACTGTTTTCATTTCTTTCTAATATTGTATGTTGTCATTGGTTCTGGTGGTCCTCGCCTTTGTTACTGTCAGTGATTGTCTTTTTCACTGTATTTACCTTTATACTGTTTTGATGTCATTTGCATGTGAAAGACACAAAAATAACATTGAATAGTTAGTTAACTGCAATGGGAAAAAGTCATCACAGGGAAAGAGATATTGGTACATTTCTTGTATGGAAGCAACAAACTTGGACAGGTTGAACCAGATGGTTTTTGAAATTTGGTCCTATCCCTAAAGAGAATGGTATAGGGGTCAAAGTTATGGACTTAGACAGGGAGAGCACTTTTATACCCCTGCTCAGCAACAAAGCTTATTTAGTAACCCTGGGCTAGACACAATAGTTTGTATTTCATGGTAAGTCTTCACTTATGGAAGAAATTTCTGTCAGCAGAATGGTACCCTCCCTCTCCCAGTGCAGCCCCATATGTCACTCCTGAGGGAAGGGGGGGCCTGAGGAACAGAATTAGGGGGAGCCAAAGGTCTGTAGCAGTGGAATTGAAGAAAATCACCCCTCTTCTACAATAGTAGAAATATTCTCAATTGGTGTTCACTTGTGTGGGCCAGATTATGATTGTATCACTAGCCTCATCCTGAACTACCACCTTTTTGCACTATGGAAGACAGTTTATTTATACTGAAATCAAAGCCAGGTTCCTCAGTTTGGATCAATCCCTCAAGCAGACACTTCTTCAGACTGAATAAACTGGATTATATAGACCTTGTCTCTGAGGAAGACAGAGAGCACAAAACATGTAGGTTACTGGATTTTCAGAATGAATATTTTACATCACCTGTGGCTTATTTTTTCCCTTTTGTTGCTAGAATTCTGTTATTTCAGAGACAGTCCTCTTTTCTCTTATTTACAAGCTTTCCTCGTGGGCTGTAGTATGGATTCAGAAAACATGCTCAGTTTTTCTATATTGATAAAGGGTTGGAGAATCTTTAGTTGCTGTAGATTTTCCAGAGAATCTCTTTGAACACAAACATATCACAAACATATCACAAGAAAAGGCACTAAATATTGTGGGAAAAGTTCTAAAACTTATGAGAGATAGAGGCATTGGCTACTTGTGTTGTCTTTTTTTTTTTTGTAAAAACCTCTCCTAAAAAGGACAGAATTTTATTGCTTTTTTTTTTTTTTTTGTAGAAAAGAGATAGGGTATATAGATGGATTAAGAAAAGATTTTGAGTGAATTTTCTGTTAAAATGTTAGTTTTAGTTAGTACAAATAAGGTTTTTGGCATCTGCTGTGGTTGGAAGATCTTCTTTTCATCCTACCGAAAGTCCAAAATAAATCTGTTAGTTAATTTAGTAAAGTCCTTTGGGGTTAGTTGTTGATCAGCTCCCTTCTGCCGCCTCACGAACAGCTGCTACATCTTGGGGTGTCTTCTTTTTAAGTCTCTCAGATTATATGATGGGCCCTCTTTTGCTTTCTCATCTCCCACTCCTGTACCTCCCTCCTCCGGGCCGCTGTCCTCTTTGTTGCTTAACACTGTCCAATTGGCAAGTTCTGCATCTTCCTCTGAACTGGCGTGTCTCTTCAGAAATTCTTGAGCTTTGAAAACGGAGTCAATCTTCTCTCTTTTATCCTTGAATTTGAACACCAGTCCCTCGGGAAAGCACCATTTATAAATGGTTTGGTGTCTTTGTAAAAACATGGTCAATCCTTTATATGCTTTCCTTTTCATACGAATTTCATATGGAACATCCTTTAAAGTTCTGATAGTCTGCTCTCCAATCTTCAAGGGCACCGCTGAAACTGCACGCAGAATTTGATCTCTAGTACGCTGCTTAGTAAACTTGACAACCACTTCTGCTGGCAAATTATTTTTCTTTGTAAAGCTGGAATAGGCTCTATAGGCCACATCCATCTCATCCTTTAATTCTTGCGCTTCTCTGCCAGTTGGTGGTGCCAAGGCATTTGCCAGTATAGCTCTGAGATCTTCTTTCTCTTCTTCCTTTATGCCCTGAAAGCGGAGAGTCAGATTTGATTTTTCCATCTGAAGCATTAAAATTCTTTCTTCTTGCGTATCTTGATGTTTTTCTAATTTGTTGACCCTTTTCTTAATTTTCTTGGTGTCTTCTGTCAAGACCAGACACTTCTGGGTGATCTCCTCCATTTTCTTTGCGGTTTCTGTTAGTTGTTTTTGTTGACTGTTGAGAACACCTTCCATGTTACAAAGGGTTTCGCTGATTTTCTGCATTTGATCCAGCAGAGGGCGCAGTGGCTCACTTTTCTGTTGATTGACAGCTGGCTCTAGGGGGAGGCTGCCAGGACCGGAAGTCCCTCCCCCCTTCTTTACCAGCTTCTCTGGGATCTTTTTCTGCCCCGACATTTTTTATTGTTTACTTTAACAAAGTTTGTGCCGCGACACCCAGGAGACAAGCTGGCTTCTTAATCTTCAGTAAAGCCCCAGAGGTACTTTTACCAAACTGCTTTTTTGCTTCACCCCCCCCCTTCACTCTTCCTTTAACAGTCCCATTTTTTAAAGGGGTGGGGACTCCTCCCTCCTCCCATGTGCTTATATGTTTACAGGGGGGGGCGCATTTATGCCACTTCAAAACAGATCTCCAACTCACGATTCGTTGCCAATTCTTCTTTTATTAATTCATTCTGCTGCTTCTTCACTCCTGGAAGTCGGTGGCATTGCTACTTCCCATACGGGCACAACGCAGCGGGGCCGACTGGGGTGGGGAGAAAGCCTCAATTTCCTGGCTATCTGCCGGCAAAGAGACTACTCCCCAAGCGCCCCCGGTTTGGAGCCTTTGTCTAAGGCTCACTAGGGTCTTTCGCATGAGCGAAGACCCCCCCCCCAACCGTGTGTGGGCTAACCATCTCCGGGAGCGTCCCGAGAGGTGGCTGCCATTCGCTCCGCTGAAACCGAAACTGGATCGGCTACTTGTGTTGTCTTGAACTGTAAAGGTAAAGGTAAAGGTTCCCTTGCTTGAAAACCAGTTGAATCTGACTCTAGGGTTGCGGTGCTCATCTCAGTTTCAAAACTGAAGAGCCAGCGCTGTCCAAAGATGTTTCTGTGGTCATGTGGCCGGCATGACTAAATACCAAGGTGCATGGAACGCTGTTACCTTCCCACCGAAGTGGTACCTATTGTCAGAAATGGCAACTTGAGTCTAGCATCACACTGAATCCATTGTTCTCTGTTCCCTATCTTGTCTCTGTTTATGCACTTGCGTAGCATTGCCAGCTGCAATGTGGGAGCCTTGCTACTGCCGCTCAGTCTTATCATGGTGGCCTTGAGTACAGGCTTTGGGTTATTCTTGTGTCTACGGGAATTTTCCAGTCCTGTGAATCCGAGGGGTGGGGGGAGCGTTCTCCTGACCATTAAGTAATCCTCCTACCAGGAGTTTCCCATGCGTGCGCTAAAAGTTCATTTGCTAGTTGCGCTTTTGCATCACACTATAACTATGCCTGAGCAATATGCCCCGCCATTCCTGACAATAACCTTGCTACTGTGGGTTATAGCACTGTACTCCAATAAAGCTTATCTTTACTTTAAGAATGCTTGGATTTACTGCAGGGGTGTCCAAACTACGGCCCGCGGGCCAACTGCGGCCCGCGGGTCAGTTTTTATTGGCCCGCAGCAAATTCTGAAAATATAATTGAATATGGCCCGCACATGGCGCTTGAGCTCAACTCTGTTGCACTTCTCAGTTTCAACACTAGATGGAGCCAGTCACAGAAAAGGTGCTTCTCCACTAAACAAAATTAAGCAAAGAAAAATATTTACCACGAGTCCTCCACTGGGTGGGCCTCCACCCACTGCCCTTCGCCCTGCAGGAGCTCATCCCGCGCCTGCACCCCTACGCCACCTGCCTGGCCTACATCAACAGCTGCCTCAACCCCTTCCTCTACACCTTCTTCGACAGCCGCTTCCGCGCCCAGTGCCTCCTCCTGCTCGGCCTGCACAAGGCCCTCCGCGGCCAGGCCGTCTCCATCTCCTCCACCCTCAGCGGGCAGACGCAGAAGTCCGAGACGCCCTCCCTGGGCACTAAGGTCTAGCGAGGGCTGGCAGTGCGCTTGGAGGGACGCACGCTCCCGCGCCTCCCCACCCCTCCCTCCCTGGACTCCCCAAGGCACAGGCTCGACTCCACAAACTGGCAGGAGACATGCGCGGCGGGGCAGGTGACTTTGGGCTGGGCGCCCCTCCCTCCCTGGCCGCGCGCCTTCGGGTTCCCCCTCCCTGCAGCACTTGGACTTGTGGGGCTTCCCGACCGAGCCGCCGAGGGCTCTGCGCTGCATTTCCCCCGTGCCGCCGCCGGACTCTGGCTTTCCTTCTGGTGCTAGCCTCCCCGGGTACTTCGGCCACCTCCCCGGTTTCCCTCCACGACCCGCACTTTCGGGCAGGTCCCTGCGGCGGGCGATTCCCTTCCTTTTGTAATCAATAAACGGTGTTTGTTTGGCTGCTTCCTCAGGAAAAGAAAAAAAAAAACCTCCAGCAGGTTCATGACTTCTGTTTTATTTTCCTCGAAGGCGGGGAAACGAGGCTCCAGGCCGGGTGGCCCCCTTAGGTGTGTGTGTGGGGGAGATACTGCAAGGCTGCAATCGTAAAAACACTTACTAGCGAGTAAGCTCCATTGACCTTATTTACGAATTACCTCGGGGGTATGTTATGTGGTTAAGACGCTGAATGCCGATCGTTAGGTCGGCGGTTCCAGACCTTAGTGCTGCATGAGGGAGTCCTGCCAACCTAGCAGTTCGAAAGCAAGAAATTGCAAATACATAAATAGGTACCAGTTCAATGGGAAGGTAACAGCTTTACCTTTACTATGTTATGTTTAGGATTGTGCACTTCAAGGTGGGGAAAGGGGTGATGAGATGAGGAGGGGTCCCTGCAGACCCACAGGAGGGGGGAAAAAATCTTCCAGAGTCTGACTTCTGTGCAAGGTTGAAACCCTGTATCCTTTAACCCCACACACACCTGTTTCCAACTTTCACCTGCAGATTCAATATGTCACCTCTTGTGTGTGGCCCGGGACTTTGCTTATTTTTCTGTATTTGGCCCTCACCAAAAAAACTTTGGACACCCCTGATTTACTGGCTTTTGAACCTGACACCTATTTATCTACCTGCAATTTCTTGCTTTCGAATTGCTAGGTTGGCAGGAGCTAGAACTAGAGACGGGAGCTCATTCCATCATGCAGCACTCTCGGGTCTTGAACTGCTGAACTACTGACCTTCCACAGCCTGCAGTTCAGTGTCTTAACCATTTGAGCCACTGCAGTATTTTCTACTAAAAATAGTTTGCTTCACAAGTAGCATTTATGGCCAATACAATGGTTTAGATCCATCAGAAGATTTCCTCTTGTGCCAGGGTTGTTACACAAGCTGAAGTGTGGCAAAAAATTCACAGTTCCCCTTTGAACAAGTAAAACTATGCTAAGTTTCTCTCTGTTTTTGCTTGTACATTATTGGATCCAAGCTGGTGAGTGGCCATCTGGTCTCCTATTGTGTTTTAATTGACAAACATACATGGGACGAATCAAATAATTATTCTCCAATAAAATTTTGGTGCAAATAATTATACAGCATATTAATTATTTGGCAGGAAACTATGGAAGACCTTTCTGAATTTCATGGGTCATTAATGTATGTATGAGTACCTAGTTTGATATTAGCAAAGATTATCAGATTTCGAGTGATCTAGACATACTGATCAAGAAACATGGAGGATTAGCTAAAGTGATGAGTGAGTTCTTTTTTGCTGGCTTCATAATTGGTTCAATTTTTGGACCTTTCTTAAGAATTTTTGGAAAATCTTGGGGGGTGGGGGTTGTATTAAAAACAAACAAACAAGGGAATTCAGAAAATAGCCCTGGAAGAGGGTTCCCCCTCCCTACCACAACCTTGTCAGGTACTGACAGAAGGTCAAAATGCCAGCTGGAGTATGCTTGGGCTAACAGGGTTCTGCTTCACTTCTCCTGAATGGACCTAGAGCAGCAGTGTGTTTGTGTGTGCGTGTGATCTAGGACATATGGCCCTCAGCTTTTCTGCTGGTGCCCCTTTCCCCCCAAAAAAAATTAGCCATGAGGTTGGGAACCTGAAGGAGGGAAGGCTGATGCAACTATTAAGGTTTCGTCCGAGATGTTCCAGAGAATTAGAAGCACGTACGTATTCCACTAGGAGGGCTGGGAAACAGAATTCTCAGTCCCTGTTTGCTTAACAGATTGAGTGGGAAGGCACTGTTTACTCCATTTACCACACTCCTTAGGAACAAAAGCAACCCCTGAGTATTATTCTTTGGAACTTTATATGCAATATTGTTTATTATGTTCTATGGTCATGTAAAAACAGATTTTATATAGAAAAAGAGATTACTTGATTTTTGGAAATAAAATATCAACACATTTAATTGGCTTGCTCACAATGCCAGTCTTATCTTGAGCCCCTGTATGAGTATGCTGATAATTCATTTGCAATTTTCAACAAGCAGTATTTCAAATAGTTTTGCCTTTGTCCAGTTTTTGATACCCAAGTAATGGTTTGTTAGCTATTCATAGAGATGCTTACCATCTGCTGGCTTGCTTAGCTTAGATGTATTACTGGATAACTTTGAGCAGGTCACAAATAATTTTAAATTAGTTACATTTTAAGTAGATGTGCTGCCTCTATGCCTGTGTAGTTAAATTGAATGGTGTTTACCATGTTAGCATATATTCAGAAGTTACTTGATTGAACTACAGTTCTCAGGTGTTAGTGAGAGAACATATAAGATATTTGTGATTCTATTGAGAACTGTCAGCATGAACATACTCAGCTTTGGGCATCAGAGACACAAAATGTGGGAGGAAGGTGTATTAAAGAGACAAGCCATGTAGCTTGTCCCACTGCCTCCCAACAACCACAGAATACTTTGAGGCAGCCAAGGCAAGCACTGGCTTCATAATTTTTTGTCAAGAGCATTGTTGAATGGTGAACTGCAGGGCTCTTTTTGCAGTAGGAACCCCTTTGCATATTAGGCAACACACCCTAATGTAGCCAATCCTCCAAGAGCTTACAGTAGTTCCTGTAAGAAGAGCTCTATAAGCTCTTGGAGGATTGGCTACATTAGGGGTGTGTTGCCTAATATGCAAAGGAGTTCCTGCTACAAAAAGAGCCCTGGCTGTGTATTGGGGAAGGGGACAGGGTATATCACAGGAAACAGTTTGAGAAAGTGTATTTGCAGCAGAACAATTCAGAGCATTCAATAAAAGTGAATATTTTACAAATATTTATTAATTTATGCCATTTATATCCACTTTTGTCTCTCAAAGGGTTCCAGAGCAGCTCATAACATTCTCCCCTACTCCATTTTATCCTCACAACAACTCAATAAGAACATAAGACCATAGGAAGAGCCCGGTTGAATCCAGCTAATGGTCCATCTAGTCCAGCATCCTGTCTCCAACCGTTTCCTCTGGATGACCAACAACAAGGCATAAAAGCTGAGGCCTGCCCCTGACGTTGCCTCCTGGCTCTGCAATTCAGAGGCTTAGTGCCTCTGAATATAGAGGTTCCCCTCAGTGATCATGGCTTGTAGCCATTAATAGATTTACCCTCCATGAATCTATCTAAACCTCTTTTAAAGCTGCTTATTCCTGTGACCGTCACTGCATCCTCTGGCAGTGAATGCAACATTTTAATCACTCTCTGTGTTTATTGTTTGTCTTGATGCTTTTAGCAGTCTGCTTCTCAAAATCTTTTTTTTTTTTTTTGCATGCCTAAGTATTAACTTACATTTCTTTTGCCAGCGCGTCTGGTCCTTCCTGTTCAATTCATTGGGGCAGGCCTTCCACTTCTTTAAAGATGCCTCTATAAGGTAGGTTAGGCTGGAAATGTTTGTCTGGTCTAAGGTCACCCAGCAAGATTCTATGGCAGAGCAGGGATTGGAACCTTGGTCTCTCAGATTTGACACTAACCACTATGATATGCTGGTTAGTGATAAGACACCCAAGCAGGGCCATTTCCAGATTTTAAAGGTCTCTGCACAATGAGCCCCCTCCCCTCCTCTACCCACCACCAGGTCCCTGTTCACACACTCTTTCCCTCCCACCCACCTCCATGCCTCCCACCTTCCTATGTATTCTTCCCCTGCCTGCTTGTGAGACCTCTCTCTGCACATGCTCACAGCCATTTGAACCACCTGCAACTCTGTCCATGGTGACACTGGGCAGTGCATCCCATTGGGAGCACAGCTGGTGGAGTGCTAGCCAGTGGGTGAGGGTTCAGCAGCAGTGGGCCCTGGCAGAAGTTCTGGGCCCTGACAGCTGCCCCAACTCAAGGTGCATTGATTCTGGCCCTGCATCCTAGAATAAGGAACACATTGTTATTAAACATGAAAAGCTGGAGCACCACGAGTCATACATTAGGCATGTAAATACTACAGTATTTTTTTTGTACTGAATGATATATTTGTGAACTTTGAATGAACCTGCTGTCTCACAGTTCAATGGATGGTTATATGTTGGTTTCAATAGACATCTATGCAGGCCAGTTGTCATTTTAGGAGAGGGGAGGAATCTAAGTTTCTGTCCCTGATTGGAAAAGTTACCCTCAGCTCCCATACAGTTCTGCAATCATCATCATCGGCGTTGTCATCATCGTCATCATCATCGTCATCATCATTGTATTTTGTTGTTAAAATGTAACCCAGTAACTCTACCTGAAAACAGAACTCAAAGCACAAACTTCTAAAAAGAGAACTTCAATTAGGAAGTAATTTTGGCACATATTTGCTCCAGACCTCATTGAATAATATCAGTCATTATAATCTTTCTCCAAATTAGATCCTTAAAACTACACTAAATAAATAAATATTGGCTTTTAAAAAACTTTAATGACTCACGTCAGAGCCTTATTCTGGCTGTGCAAGTAACTGAAGAAGTCTGAAATTTGTTAACAAGCCTTATGTCACCATGTGAAATGGAATAGTGAATTTCAGAAACAGCTCAGGAATCCATGACGTATTTTGGCTGTGGAAATAGTTGGCCACCACTGCAAGGAAGCAGCCCCATCAGAATTCCTAGGTTGCAATTTACACCTGTGCAGAGAGTATCTCAATGTTCTGCAAACATTAAAGTTCCTTTCAAAGGTAATGTGTTATGACTAAGCAGTGATATATCACCTTGGAATTTCTCAATGACACCAGCAAAGATCTAGAAATTTCTAGCCACAAGCTGGCTAATCTATAAATGGAGATATATGAGTTCATATCATACTGACTCAATATCCAGATGTAAGGATGCCCACTTTTGCATATGGATGTGCAATTTTTTTCTTGGTATTTTTTTTTGTTTGGGTCTATTGGGCCAATAGAATCTTGCTTGTAACCTATCCTTGGTCTTGTTGACCCCTAGATGTCCTTACATAGGTGTCCCATGGGCCAGTCATAAAAGTTGTATTCTCTATTATCTGGGGATCACTAGCTGTTTTTTTGTATCTCCCAGAGAGCAGCACATTTATGTCTCATAGACACTCTGTACAGTCTATGGTCTAGGATCTTATATAGACAAGGATGTTCAATTGTCACTTCTTGAGTGGTTTCAGCCCTCTGCTACAACTCTTGCAAAGTTTCATCTTTCCTTTTCTTATTGAGGAACTCTGCAGCATGGATTCCCTGAAACAAGTTGCCTGTATCTATCATTCTGGGTGTTATGTATTGCTATACAGAAATAGGAGCTTGATTCCAGCTCCCATTACAGCATGGTATCCTGAAGCCTGAAGTCTGATTGGACACTCTGCACAGCTGTCCAATCAGGATACAAGATATGTGAAGGAGGGAAACGATGTGATTGGACTATGTATATATTTTGATTGTTCCTTACTGAACTATTGGGCGTGGTTTAGCAAACTTGGACTGTTTAAAAAGGAGCCTGTTGCTCCCTAGTTGCTGTCATCCTACCTTGTTCTTACTCTGTAAATAAAGCTGTTTTCACTGTTCAACGAGCTGCTGCCTGAGTCTCATATCTAACAATTAAAATATATTAGTTATATAACTAATCTGGGCTAACCAGATCGAAGTAGAGGACACAAAGACAGCGATGCTACTCAGTTCCTGTGGTTGAGACGTGTTCGACGTGGCCAAGTCCCTGGTAGCCCCAGCAGACATCCTGTCTGTATCCCTTGCTGATATCACTGACAAGCTAAAAAGTCACTTTGCACCCAAGCCATCATGGATCACCTGCCGGCATGCCTTTTACAAATGGGACCAGGGGCTGAGTGAGTTGGTAGCTGAGTACATCACGGCGCTGAGGAAAGCAGCTCAAACTTGTAATTTTCCTGACCTGGAAGCGGAGTTGCTTGATCGGTTGGTGTGTGGTCTATGAAACAAAAAGCTACAGCTGAGGCTATTCACAAAGACCGAGCTGACCTACGCCATGGCCTATGCTGAGGCCATAGCTGCAGAAGCCGTGGACAGGTCAACCAAGGAGGTGAGACAGATCAGCAGCCCACGCCGACTGTGTACGGAGAAGGGCGTCCATCACGACTCCGAGACCAAATCTGATGATGAGGATGAGGCAGTCAACAAAGCTCATGCGGCAAGGTCTCGGTGGACCACAGTGAAAGCAGCACCCAAGCAAGCCTATTCCAGTTGCGGTGGAGCACATGAGTGGGATCAGTGCTGGGCACGTGACCTCCAATGTTGAGTGCGTGATAGGCGGGGACACATTGCCAGAGTATGTTGAGCAAAAGGGAAGAAGTTGCCACAGTCTTCACCCTGGCAGAGTCGCAAGGCAAGAGGCATCAATGTTCCCAAACCTGCAGACTGCAATAAGACCACCTGCTGCTCCTGCCCCACAACTGTGATGAGCACCGGACCCCGGTCCAGGGAGAAAATCTATGTCATCATGTTACTAGACAGAACACCATGCGAGATGGAGGTCGACTTGGGATCAGCTAAGACCATCATCTTGTCAGAAACCCTTCAACGTCTTTTCCCCAGAAGGAGTCGTTGCTGTTTGGCACCCAGGCGGGTGCACCTCTCTGATTTTCAGGGGCGGCATATTCCTGTGGTGGGGGAGGCTGAGGTCAAGGTACAATTTAAAGGGTTTAGAGAGACATTGAGTCTCCTGGTGGCTGAAGGGCGCAGAACCAGCTTGTTGAGTTTAGGTTGGTTCAAGGCCCTTGGTATTGCTGTGACAGGGGTCAGTCAAATATGTGTGAATAAATTGAGTTCTATCTATGCAGAGTTCCCAGAGGTGTTCGACGGGTTGTTGGGAAATATACGGGCCCGCCAATTTCATTTGATTTAGACCCTTCAGTACAGCCCATCCGTTTGAAATATAGGAGGGTGCATATTTCGCTAAAACCACGGATTGAGGTGAAGATAGACAAACTAGTTGCTCAGGGGGTTCTTGAACCAGTATCACATGCTAAATGGGAAACACCTATCATAACACCTGTTAAGCCTGATGGGTCTATTAGGATCTGCACCGATTACAAGTGTATGATCAATAAAGCATTGCAACAGCACTTGTATCCGGTTCCAATCATCAGTCATATACTGGTGTCTCTAGTGGGAGGCTGAGTGTTTGCAAAATTAGACCTTGCTCAGGCTTACCAACAGCTACCAGTGGATCAATGTGCAGCTGAAGCACAGACAGTCATTACCTACAGGGGTGCATTCAAGGTAAACAGGTTACAATTTAGGGTGAACGTGGCCCCGGGTATTTTCCAAGGGCTGATGGAGGGGTTATTAAGAGATCTGCCTGGTGTAGTTCCATATTTCGATGATGTCTTGATTGCGGGGGCTAATGAAATAGAATTGGCAGATCGAATCCGAGTGGTGCTAGGTAAATTTCAAAAGGCTGGTTTAAAAGTTAAAAGAAGTAAATGCCATTTTGGGGTGCCCGGAGTGGAATTCTTAGGGTTCCTCATCAATGACCATGGGGTTCACCCTACAGAGGGCAAGGTTGCGGCCATACAGAAAGCACCGTGGCCTCAGACCAAAAAAGAGCTGCAATCATTTTTAGGAATTCTGAATTTTTATAACACCTTTTTGCCTCATAAAGCTATGATTGTGGAGCCTCTACACCGCTTGTTAATAAAAGGAGCGAAATGGGTCTAGGGGGTCACAACAAGAATGGGCTTTCACTGATGTAAAGAAATTGCTAATGTTTGCTACTGTATTAACTCATTATAATGAGCAGAAGCCTTTGGTTCTTGCCGCAGACGCCTCCCCCTTTGGCATTGGTGCCATTTTGAGTCATGTAATGGTGGATGGGCAGGAAGCACCTGTAGCATACTATTCGAGAACGCTGACTGCTGCCAAGAGGAACTACGCCCAAATTGACAAAGAGGGACTTGCTTTGGTTGCTGGAGTTAAGAAATTCCATGATTTCTTGTATGGGTGTAAGTTCCTCATGGTCACGGACCATAAGCCACTCCTAGGACTATTCGCACCTAGTCACCAGACCCCTCAGATCTTGTTGCCCCGTATGCTGCGATGGACAGTCTTTTTGGTGGCATACGATTTTGAACTGGTCCACCAGCCTGGAAAGGCAATTGGACATGCAGATGCCCTGAGCTGGTGTACTATCAACGGACCAGCTCTGGACCCTGATCCTGCCTCAGAGGTATGGCAATCGAAGAACTGCTTCAACCGCCCGTGCACACTTCAGACATTGCATCAGGCTCGGCCAAAGACTCCACCATTGCCAGGGTTTTGAACTAGGTGTGGAGGGGGTGGCCAGCAGATCAGTTACCTAATGAATTCCAGCCATATTCATCCAGACAAAAAGAGCTGTCTGTTCACAAGGGTTGTTTACTTTGGGGGAACCGGGGGGTGGTGCCTCCCAATTTGCAAAAAAGAGTGTTGGTTGCTTTACATGAAGGGCATCCGGGCATTGTTTGTATGAAAGCTCTGGCCCGGAGCTACGTTTGGTGGCCCCACATTTATTGGGACAATGAAGAATGGGTGAAAATGTGCCAGCCCTGTCAGGAGACCAGGCCTGATCCCCCACAAGCTCCCACTCATCACTGGGAAACTCCACACAGGCCCTGGTCAAGGCTGCACATTGATTTTGTGGGGCCATTTCAAGGGAAGGTTTTCCTTTTGGTCATAGACGCTTACTCCAAATGGTTGGAGGTGGCTGTAATGTCCTGCATGACATCAATGGCTGTTATAAATGTGTTACACAAGCTTTTTGCCCCCCATGGGTTGCCTGACACTCTTGTTTCAGACAATGGAACTCCATTTACATCTGAGGAGTTCCAAGAGTTCCTGAGAAACAATCTCATCAGGCACATAATGTCCGCACCTTTCCACCCAGCAACAAATGGGCAAGCTGAAAGGATGGTGCGGACCACAGAGGAAGCCCTCAAGTGGCTCATACACAAGGACTGGAACTAGCGACTTGCCTCATTTATGCTGTACCATCATATAACCCCTCATTTGGCAACAGGGAGGAGCCCTGTCGAGTTACTCATGGGGTGCAGGCTGACGTTGTTGCTAGACAGGCTCCACCCTGACTTGATGTCAGCCAAGCCGCCACACCTTGAGACCTTACCATCTCCCAGGTCATTCAAGCAAGGGGATGCCGTCTTTGCCCGTAATTATGGTGAAGGGCATTTATGGCTACCAGCGGTAGTCTCTGAGGTGACTGGTACTTTATCGTAGATGGTGCAGACTGCAGACGGCAGGCAGTTGAGGCACCACATAGACCAGCTTAGGCAGTGATGGGCCAACTCATGAACTGAGGACAAGCCTGAGCCTAGCGAGGTCCCCATTCCTGCTGCGACGTTAGCAGAACCTCTTAATGGCGAGGCTGGTGTGGCCACCCAGGACATTGAGCCAGTTGCTGAGGCAGAATCAGGGCAGAACCCGATTCCTGGCAACAGTCCTCAAGTGAACAGAGAGACAGGGACACTGAACCAGCTCTACAGCCTGAACCAGTAAGACTGTTGCAAAGAATGCGACGGCCTCCCTCCTACTTGAAAGATTACGAGTGTTCCCTTATTGTTCCATCTTAGGGGAGAGGGATGTTATGTATTGACATACATAAATGTAGGAGCCTGAGTCCAGCTCCCATTACAGCATGGTATCCTGAAGTCTGAAGTCTGATTGGACACTCTGCGCAGCTGTCCAATCAGGATACAAGATATGTGCAGGAGGGAAACGATGTGATTGGACTTTATGTATATATTTTAGTTGTTAGATATGAGACTCAGGCAGCAGCTCGTTGAACCGTGAAAACAGCTTTATTTACAGAGTAAGAACAAGGTAGGATGACAGCAAAACTAGGGAGCAACAGGCTCCTTTTTAAACAGTCCGGGCTTGCTAAACCACGCCCAATAGTTCAGTAAGGACCAATCAAAATATATACATAAAGTCCAATCACATTGTTTCCCTCCTGCATTGGACACCATGCTGTAATGAGTCTACATTTATGTATGTCAATACCTAACATTGGGCTTTGTTTTAAAACTTCTGCTAGGTGGCTACATTCAGTTTCCATAGCAACCGCTGGAGTCCCTGGCCTAGTCTGCTGCTCTGAAGCCTGATTCTGAGGCCTACTCCTGGTCACTACATTAACACCTTTAACTTGGGAGGCCAGATCATTCCATAATAGAATTGGGATGTCCAGTTCACACCACACTCCCATTATACATTTGCCCAGGAATCCATTGTATTTAATGGGGAGTTCTGCCTTCAGCTCAAACACTGGGCCACTGATTCCCTTAATTCTGTATGTTCTTCCTGTTTATTGTTCTTTCTTTACTAAGTTAGGCTTTCTTAAGGTGACTTCTGCCCCTGTATCTCTTCAGCCTATTTTTTATAATTTATGTCTACAGATTCCAAATATTCCTTGTTTAAATCCTCCTGCAACTTCCAGACTTGTAAGACTCTAGCTGGTCTCTCTGCCTTGGTTTCTTCTGGCACAGGGTCTGGTGGGAGTTCTGTGACTGCTTCTGTCCTTTTAACTGTTTTGACAGCATTGACTGAAATATACTGTCTAACTTTGTACAATGGGCTTTCATGTGTCCTTCTTTCAGGCAATTAAAACACACTAGCCCTCCCTTTCTATTTGGCTTGGGAGTGTTCTGCCTCACTGAGGCTCAGTTTAGATAGCTCAGTTTTCCCTGAGGTGCCCCAAACTTTGTTTTTCTTGATGGGGTGGGTGGGAAAAGAGATCCTCCCAAGTCCCCTCTCATCCAATAAAGTGGTGGCTTCATCTACTGTTTTGAACTTTTTATCCCTCAGAAGCCATTTAAGCCAGTTTGGTGTAGTGGTTAAGTGCACGGACACTAATCTGGGAGAACTGGGTTTGATTTCCCACTCCTCCACTTGCACCTGCTGGATGACCTTGGGCAAACCATAGTTCTGGCACAGCTGTTCTTGAAAATGAGCAGTTTCTGTCAGAGCTCTCTCAGCCCCACCTACCTCACAGGGTGTCTGTTGTGGGGCGGGGAAGGGAAAGGAGCTTGTAAGCTGCTCTGAGACTCCTTTGGGTAGTGAAGGGTGGGGTATAAATCCAATCTCTTCATATTCTTAAGTTGTGTAGGAACTTGTCTGTAAAACTGTTATAAGCCTATTAATTGCTTCAGTTCTTCAAATGTTTGTACTTTACTTTCCTCAACCCATCTGTTGAAGGCTGTGTCCAGATGACAACCTAGCTGTGCATATGTTTCACCCTGCTTTCTTTTAATTTCCCTGAAAGCTGTCAAAAGTAAATAGTCTGAGGTTCTTTCATCACTCATCTCTGAGTAAATTTCATTCAGTCCTCCACAAATCCGTGGGTACAAATAAATCATTCTGTCCCCATCTGAAACCCCCAAATCTCTACAAGTTCATTCAAAACTGACGAGAAAAGCTTCCATATCATGCCCTCTTTTGATAAAATGGAAATTTCTTTGATTTCACTGAGGTGCCTTCCCCACTTCTCTGTGAAAGTGGCAATTCTGTCCTTAACTAAATTTCCATCATTTTCATATTATACATTTCTTTTTCATGCTCTCTATTAGCTTTCCTCTCCTGCTATGCCATTTTAGCTTTTTCTGCCTCATTTCTGGCTAATTCTAATTGTGGTTCTTTTTCAAGTCTGGCCTTCTCTGCTTCAATTCTTGCCAGTTCAATTTTCATTCTCATATTTTCTATCTCCTCACTAGGTTGCTTCCCCTCTCTGACTATTCCCCTGTGCATCTTTACCATTATGGGGTGGTGCCATTTCTGACAGGAATTCTGTGGTAATTCCTCACAAATTTATAAATTATTTTCTTACTTTAGTTTGTATTTATGGTGGGGCAAACTAGTTGTGGGTTTTACTTTTGCATCATGATACTGCCACCAAATATGATGGACCTGCAATAGAGGTTATCTTTTCCCTTTGTTTTTCTGTCCCCTCACTGACTGAGCAGCCTTGGTAATGTGTTTTCTTCTCCCCTGAAGAAACTTTGGCTTTCCCACCCTGTCAGTAAGATATATTTTGACTGTTTATTTAGCTCAGGAACCTGGGGAAGAAATAGGATCATCCTTTAACTTAAACCCTTGAAAATAGCACTTGAGATGCTTTTAAAATTCAAAAATAACAGAAGGTTTTATTTAACATCAAAGGGAAAGGTCAAGTGAAATCAAGGGTTGAAATTGCTGAAGTAAACTTTGTAGAAACACAGACTTTTGATCTTATATATCAGGCTAATGAGAGTTTCTTAATTCATTCACAGTTACTTAGATCTTTATATTGGGAGGCTTTGGTTCCAATGTTTTCCTAAACACTCTAATTCACTTGATTGGAGTAATTGCTGTCTCTTTTGGTGCACAGAAGGCTGGTACCCTCTTCCCAGTACCCAAACTTCTTCTTTTGGAACATCAGTACTATTCTTGAGAAGTTCACTGACTTTTAAGGATTCTACCTGGGATTCTGTACTCCTTGGAGATTACTCTCCCTGTTTAGACTGGGTAGGGAATCTTCTCTCCCTAGAAGATCTATCCCCTTTCCTTTGGCCTGAATGGGAGTCTTCTCTACTACCTAAACTTCCTTGTCAAACTTCCCCCCCATTTTTTGTGTTCAAACCGCTCAAACTGTGTTCAAAATGCTAAATTCAGAGTGTGTTCAGTCAAGGAAGAAATCTGACTCTGTCGGCACTAAACCTTTTTTCTGTTAGGGCTATTCTCCGGCAGTTTTAGTACATGTCTCTTCTTGGTTAAGGCATGAATCTGACAATCTCCTCAGCATCTAATTCAGAAGCTGATGCTAACCAATTAGTTTGTTTCGAGCAGCCTGTCACTCAAGGTTTTCTGACTCTGTGAAAAATTGACCCTTCATAGTCCTTTAGTTGTTGGCACAGCATTTCTAAGCCTCTTAAAAACTGCAGTCCATCACAGCACCAAATAGCTAAGTCCTTGTGCTTAGCATGAGCATAGGAAGAACAGACTCAGATTCCTAGTTCCAGTTCTCCCAGAATGAAGAAAAATGGGCTTCACCCAGCAATGTGCCAACAGAACAAAAAGGGGAAGGAAGCCAGGTGATAGTTGACTGATTTATTATTAGTAGTAAAAGAACTTAATTGCTATGGACAGTTCCAGCACTAGGTGAATGCTCTGATTCCCCCTGATGAAGCCCACATGGCAACAACATGTAGGGACTTTGTACAGTGATAAATAAGTCAACTATCACCTGGCATTTTTTCCCATTTTGCTCACTTCTCCAGAAAACTCCCCAAATCCCCACAGCAGACAGCAGAAGAGATCACTGCGGGGTGGGAGATAGAAAGGCAAAGCATCCCATAGCTAAGTCCCTGTGCTCAGCATGAGCCCAGGAAGAGCAGACCCAGATTCCTGGTTTCAGAAAACTCCCAACACCCCCCTCCAAAGCAGAGAGCAGAGATCACTAGCAAGGGAGGGAGAGGGAAGGTACAATAGCTAACCTCCTGTGCTGAAAGTCAGAGCCCAGCAGAGTCCACTGCACCTTAATCCCAAACTCCAGCAACAGGGAGCAGATTAAGCAACAGAAAGAAAAGCAATCAATTCTGCTAGCTCCGTGCCTCTCTTTCGCTTCACCAGCCAACAAAGGAAGGGGAGGGAGGGAGCACAACTCAATATATAGACCGATTTTGCACAAGAACTGCGCCGCTGTTATTCCCCCCTTTGCCCCATTTCCATTGGTCAATTTCCCACTCAAAGCCACGCGGTCACATTTTGACCCGTGGCTTCACCCGATTTTCCCAGCGGTTTCGTGATCCTCAAAAAACAGGATCATGAAACCGCAGGGGAAATTGGGCAAAGCCGCGGGTCAAAATGCAGCCACACAGCTTTGAGTGGTAAATTGACCAATGGAAACAGGGCAAAGGGGAGGCATAACAGCGGCACAGCTCCTTGTGTGAAATCGGTCATAGCCTCCTTAGCCAATAGACCAGAATGGGAACTTTGTTAATGGTAGCCAGCAGTGCCTGTTAAGCTTTAGAAGGCTCCTATTGGTGTTTCTAAGGCTGGAGAATTCTATCCCCATTGTTTTCTTAAACAGTTTAATTGATCTGCACCAGTCTGTCTCCACTCATGAACACTCTGGCTACTGCATAAATTAGTTTGCTCTGGAGCCATCCTTCCTGAGCTAAGACAAATATTTGTGAGCTGGAGGCTAAAAATCTCTGGGCTAGCTCACAGTAACTCAGCTTAGAGGGAACACTGCATGTGTTGTGTGCTGACACAAGTAAAAAAAACCCTTTATGTGGCATGTATACCCTTCTCCACCCTCAGTTTGTTTGACCGCAATGGTGCCCCTTACCAAAGGCGAGGATGAGCTGGCCAAGGCTGGCCAGGAAACACTACAAAATTACTTAAACAATACTGGTTTTATTAAATAGACTCAAGGCTATACACTACCAGGCCTGGTGCCAG
Source organism: Gekko gecko (assembly GCA_029375565.1). Classification (NCBI taxonomy): domain Eukaryota; kingdom Metazoa; phylum Chordata; class Lepidosauria; order Squamata; family Gekkonidae; genus Gekko; species Gekko gecko. The sequence goes on from JAPDNY010000007.1 coordinate 83,233,230, forward strand.
CTAGGCACTTGGCTGGATTCTTAAAACAATGCACAGAGGCTATTTCCTAAAAGCAATAAGATAAGTAAGGCAAATGTATAAACAGACAGAGTCGTCGTCCCCCTGCCCCAGCATGCACAGGAGCTCCTGGGCAGACCCAGTGACTCTCAGGAGGTATAAGGTCTCACTGAGATTCAAAGAGTCAGCCCTGAAATGGCAAATGGAGCCTGAATTTATACAAAATCGATCAAGGGTTTCACAAAAGCTGTTACATGTATAAATTACAGCAATTGACACAAATGCTTTGATAAGAGAGGCTCCTTTCTGCCACACATTACATATTTCATTTGTAAAACAACACAAGATAACGCCTCAAATTCTGAATGACAACCATGAAGATGTTTATGTTCCCTTGATGCTCAAGATGTTCCTTTGTGTTCTCTGTGTTTGCGATAAACCGGACATGACACTGGCTGTAGGATGCAACTTGGGGTGAGAAATGCTGCCTTTCTAAGGCCTTTTAATTTCCTAATGTTCAGATCTTCTCTACCAAATGGTTGCCTTATAAGAATAATTTATTGCTAGATAGCTTGGGATCTTTCACACCTATGGGCCATTCAGGTTGATGTTAACTATGGAAAAGGAATGCAGGTCCTTTCCTGCATACGTGAAAGAGAGCCATAGAACTGCATTTTGGGGAAATGGTTCTGTGTGCTGAAAGTTGTTCGCTTAAAATAAAAGGACAGAGATTTTACAAAATATGATTTCTTTATATAAAGATACAATTTTCTGACTCAATTTTTTTACAACACTATGGAACACTACAGACTGAGAGCCTTAAGTGACATGCTGCTCTAAGTAATTTGATTGCTTAGCATCAGCTGAGCAGAGAAAGTCTTGAAAGCTGCACGCTGAGGAGGAGATTTCATTCAGAACCCAGTCCTGACTAAGAGCAGTTTAACAGATAGGAGATCTGGGAAGAGTTGGCAAGGAAGAGTGGGTAGTTAGATGGAGATTCCAGTCAGGCCAAGGAGAGGGGATAGATCTTCTAGAGAGAGAAGAAATTTCCCTATCCAGTCTAAACAGGGTGATAGCTCTGAAGATGTGGTTATAAACTGCCTTTAGAGACCTCAAGTCAGTTAAAAACCCAAGCAAGTAGTGGTGTTTCAAGAGAAGGGGTTGGGGTACTGGAAAGAGTGTACCAGCCTTCTGGAAACCAAAAGAGTTAGAAACTACTCAAAGGAAGGGTACTGAAGTGTTTGGGGAAAACACTGGTACAAAAGCCTTACAACATAAAGATTTAAGTCATTGGAAAAGCTCAAGAAACTCTCATTAGCCTGCAACATAAGAACTAAAGTCTGTGCATGTACTGTACTCAGAGGTATCTATATTTAAGTCAATGCAGAAATTTTACCCCTGATTTCACCTGACCTTTCCCCTCTATGCTGAATAAAATATTTTGTTAATTTGAAATATAAAAAGTTAAAGGGGGCTCCCATTCCTTCCCTCAGGTTCCTGGCATGAGCAAACAGCCAAAATATTATACTGTGCCATGGTGGAACAGCCAGAATTCTTTAGGAAAGAAGAAAACAGATAACTATGTGGCTTGGTCACAAAAGGGAAAGAAAAATAGTGGAAAAGTCTTGCCTTCAAGGGAGAGAAGTGGATGCATCATAATGACAGAGTCTCCAAAGACATCGCTTCACAAACTATGGACTGTCCAAAATTAGTGAATAATTTTGGTCTGTGTGCCAGTTCATGTTTATGCCTCCTCCCCAACCAATGATCTCATGGGGTCTTTTAACAGACTTGATAGAAAAAATCATATTGTGATAATTGGTTCTCAAGGAACAAAATAGGAGCAGCTTGTACACTTGGGCTGCAATCCTCAGAGAACTTTCCTGAAAGTAAGCTCTACTAAATAGTAGACCTACTTAGGCTTCCTCCCCATAGCTACTACTTGTGCTGAGCATGATTGTACGGGAAGGAAGAATCTGGTGCTGAGCATGATTGTAGGGAAAGGAAGAATCTGCAATATCATAGGGTTCAGGTGGTGTTGACACCTGGGACTCTTCTCACTTGTCTCTTTCTCTGCCTCCTGCTCAGCCTTCTGCTCAGGAGCACTGTGCAGATGAATGACTAATAGGCCCAGAAGGTCCTGGCATTAGTGTCCTTGCTTATACCCATATGGGATGCTGTGGTCCAGGAGTACATTTTGAACTAAGCATTCCAGTATGTTTGCTTTCTGACCAGGAAATAAATTGAGAGAAGACCTGGCATGCATATGTCCAATATGGTCTAATTAAGAGTTCCAAGAAGTAGGTGATTTAAAAGGGACAGAGGGGTTTTCTTTGGGGTGGAGGGGGAGCTCAAGAGTGAAAATAGAAAGGAAATGAGAAAACAGAGAGGGGACGACAAATCCTAGGGCTTGGTTGTGAGGGCTAGGCTGGTGGAAGGCAAACTGCAACTAGTTCTAGCATTTCTCTCATTCCCCACCTGGGAAAACTAGAGGAAATTCCCTCTCCTCAAGCAACAGAGTGGTTTCTTCCCCTCCCTGAAAGGGGGGAATACCATTTTATTGTACATGTACTGAAGAGGACTGGTCTTCTGGTTCTTCACTGTGCCAGGAAGTGGGGAATTAACTTTTGCTCATTGGTGTTTTGTTTTGTTTTTTTCTTTCTTTTCCCTTTTCATGTGGGGAGCTGCTTTGCCTGCCCCACCTTATCCACCCCTGCAAACTGGCTGCCTATTCTGATTCCAGGGTTGCCAGGTTTGGACAGCAGAGCCTGGTAGAGTGGAGTTTAAGGAGGGGAGAGACATTGGTAGAGTATAATGCCATACAATCCACCATCCAAACCAGCCATTTTTGCCAGGAGAAGTGGGATAAATGTTTTAAATAAATAAGCAATCTATGTAGTCTAGATATCAGCTGTAAGTATGGGAGATCTCCAGTCCCCATCTGGAGGCTAGGAACTCTATCTAGAGCCTGTCTGGAGGGAAAAGAAACCCAAACAGCTTCTTTCCCTCTCTGTGTCAGGAAGCTTCAAAAAACAGTGGAGGGGCAGGGGTAGTCCAAGTAAGTGCTGGATATTGGCATGATGAAGAACTTAACTCCCATTATATCACATTCCTGGCTAAAAAGATGGTGTGTATGTGGCAAGACAGTCTTTCATTGTTTCAAAATCAGTGTAGTGGTTCTGAAAATAACTTCTGAAGTCATTTTTGCCACTCCGAATTAGTCTTGTTTTCTCCCATTCTGCTCCTTGCCTTCCTCCATCCCTTGGTAATCAATGGCAGCAACTTCTCCCCTGAAGAGCCCATTGCAGTGACTATAGTGGATAAAAGGGTGAGGAATGAAGGTGGATGGGGGGATTGCTTTGCTGTGTGTGTCTTAACTGTATAAATATTTATTTACTGCATTGATACCCAGTTTGCTCCCTAATAGGAACCCAAAGTGGCTTTACAACATTCTCTTCTAATCAGTTTTAGTCTTGCAATAACCCTATGAGGTTGGTTAAAATCAATGAGTTGTGTGGGAATAAAGAAGTGTTGGGGGCCATATCCTTGACTTTTGCCCCGGATTCCAAAATCTGTCCCAGTCTGGCAAGGGATCAGGCTGCCTGCATTGGTGTGGCATGATGTGCACACAGCAATGGAGGCACTTTGGGGCTTGTGTCTTTCTTGCCTCCTGCTCAGCAGGCTGAGTAGCCAAGCCATGTGGTCCCTGCATGATCGACAACTTCTTATCAAATGTGTCCAATACTTTAGTTGAAACTCTCTGGCAAACCCTATCTGGGAGAGATGAGCCCAAGTCCTTTTGGATCAAACTGAACAGCCTGTTTGTGAAAGCTCATGGGCTCTGCTTTGTTCTTTGATGACTCAAGCCAGTGCACAGGTTGTTTGTGATAGAGAAATACAAAGTACTTTGTCCTAGTATAGTAGTCTATATCCTGTTTAGCTTTTACCATTACAGTGTATTAATGCTCCAGATTTCTATCAGAGTGTCCGTGACAAACATTCTCCTTTTCTTCAACTTGGTTTTTTTAAAAAAGTTTTAGAATATGGAGTCGAGTTCCCTCCCAGCAAAATAACAGTTTTTCCCCATTTTTTCCTGCCATTGCATTTTCATGATGAACTGGACATTAAAATAATTAGAGTTGTGGTGATGGAATTATCTTTTATCTATGGATGGACGGATTTTCAAAGAGTAATAGCTTACAAAAGGGAAGCAGGACAATGAAAAGGGATGAGAAATGTGAGTGATTTTCTTGCCAAAAAATATTTTGTTTTCTAACTAAAAGCAAGCTTCATCACTACATGTTTAATAAATGCCCCAGAGATCATTTGGCTTGTATCTCTTTCTAATAATAAGATATCCAGTTTCCATTCCATGAGATAATTTTGTAGAACTACAGTAGCATAACTCTGGCATAAGTATTATGGAGGAAGAACATCTGTTTCAAGCTATAAATCTGCTGCATAACCAGTAAATCTGAACAAGAGAAATTACCAGTCCATAATTTAAGAGCCCACAATAGCTCAGATAAAAACAGTATGTCTTTCTGAACCATTGCAATGTCACCTCCAGTTTACTTGAAAGTGTAGCAGGCACTCTTAAAATGCACCCTTTCCAAAAGACTTTAAAGAGGTAAGTGTATATATACTTTCTCTTAAGACCTAATGTCAGAGTATTTTACTTCATTAAATAAAGTTCTTATGCTGGATACATGCATACAATACCCCCCCCCAAAAAAAAAAAGAGGGAGAAAAAGGAGCTCATAGCACAGCCTTCAAATGGTCTGCAAGACATTGTCATAACAAAAATAGCAGAGGACCAGAGGCAGTATTTGAGACTTTCCCTGTTTGAGCCTTTGTGTTTCCACCTATCTCTGGTTAGAGAAAGTTAACAATGTGCCCTGCAGCTGAATGCCCAGAATTAGAGGATACAAGCAGGAGACCAGCAAAGACATACAGAGGGCATTTCATTTTTCCTTCCCCACTATTTCCTCTTTCCCATCTCCTGGCCACCCCTATATTCTCACCCTTTCCTGCTTCCTTCTCTCCTTCCTGCCCACCCACCAACCGACCTTTTGTCTAGCTCCCACCTTCAGTTATATTTATTATTTGTTTACTTCATTTGTAGCCCATCTTTCTCCACAATGGGGAGAGTACCCATTCAGCCATGAAAGTTCACTAGGTGACTTTTAGTTAGTCATTCTCTTTCAACCTAATCTATCACTTAAGATGGTTGTTGTGAGAATAAATGGAGGAAAGAAGAGCAATATGGTAAACTTGGGTTCCCAGTTGGGAGGTGAGCAGGATATAAATATCTAAAATAAATAATAGATGGCAGATTTCAGCAGGCTGGCATGAATGCCAGTTTAGTTGTGAGGACAGCTTGCAATGTTATCTAGCTATCTTTTTACACTATACTTATCTCCTAAGGTTGCCAATCATAGCTAGGAAGAATTGGTGGTCAGGGAAAGGCACTCCAGCTTCATGCCAATGGGATGTCATTTCCTGCAAAAAACCAGATGTGAAGTCATTATGTTATGGATTTTCCCAAGACTCTAATAACATCACTTCCAGTTTTTTACACACACACACACACACACACACACACACACACACACACACACACACACACACACACCATTTATCCCCCATTTTCCCCATGCCAGACCTTGGAAGTGCTGGCATTGAACAGGAGTAAATGCCAGGCGGTCTCCTGCTGTAGCTGGCCTGCCTGGTGTATCCAGCTTTGGTTTTGTAATTCTAGTCCCTATTGAGAGATGGAAACCTATGGAAATTTTGCAGAATACACTTTTTGAATGCAAAGTGGGCATGGCTAGGATGCCAAATGAGTTGCAGCAGAAAAGAAATTGAGGATGTGATGTTTTCTTACAAGGGTCAAACTTTGCTCTGCCATCACATCTCTTTCTGTATCCATTACAACCTCTTGTCCTCTCCTGTAAAGGCAGCCATAACCTTGTCCCACCCTACCTTAGTTTTTAAAACTAAGTGCTTGCTTCTTTAAATCTGATGCCATTGGCCACTCAAAATTCTGCTAAGTGTCTTTTATCAAATTTAAATAATATTTCTATATTTTTATTATCTGTTTATTCTGTTTATTCTTTTATGTATATGATTTATACTGGTCTTTGACCACATTAATTGTTTATCTGCACATATCATTTGTTGCTAACCTCATGCCTGCAACTTCTTCCCTAATCCCCTCCACTGGCCTGTCCCTCCAAATCCATCTCTTCCTATGGCCTCATTTCTTAGGATTACACTTAAGTTTTAAACATTGACTGTCAATTGGATCATGACAAAATGCTGTTTTGTTATATTTTTAGATTTTACTTTCATGTTGGATTCAACAGTGGCTAAATAGACTTTTACTTATTTGTTCTAGCTATTACATAATTTCACAGAGACTGTGCAACCTGTATGTGGGTTGTTCTTCATTAAATCCGTTTGCAATCCATCACATGATTGCTTAACTTAATACTGCACAAAGAAGCTCTGTGCTTGTAATCTTGAAAAGTTTGCAATTAGTTTTCAAATTAGGGTGACATTGAGCTGCGGCAATTAGAGCTGTAGTTGGCTGATTTCCATTTAAGATATATCTGGTGGTTGCAGACATGCACTGAAAGACACAGAACCCAGTCTTGTGCTTTTACTTCTATTAGCTGATGATTGGTTTCAGGGGGTGGAAGTATCTAGTCAAATTCAAAAAACGAAGTGTCTGGAGAAAAATGTCAATAAAATATCTCATATATACATAAGGATGAATATGTATGAATAAGGAGTCTAGGAGACATAAGTGTCAGACTAGGATGCAGCGGAGCTCTGGGTTTCAAATCCCTGTTCATCTATAAAGTTCACTGGGTGACCTTGAGGTAGTCGCTCACAGTTGAATCTATCTCATAATGTTATTGTGAGAATAAAATGGAGGATGTGAAAAGTGCTTGTGTGGTCCATGAGGAACAGTGGAGCAAAAAGGAAATAGATAAATGCTTTAATAAATACCAATCTAAATTTAGCTGTCATATAGCACAAAATTCAAAGTAAGTATTATCAATGTTTTATAAATCTGCAGTTAATATTTTTGTGTTCTCCTTTTGACTAACATTAACTGTGTGTAATTTTTTTATGTAAAGTAGGGGTGTGGGGAAAAAAAAGCTTTATTCAGAAGCAGGTTGTTATGCCCTATTAAAAACTTTTCAATTGGCATGTCAGTGAGTTTCTCCCACTTCCATTGTTCCCAAAGAGGATGGATTAAGATGGCTGTGTTTTAAACCATGACCCCCCACACACACATCTTACTTTGGTGCATTCCAGTGCTTTTGACATTATTGTCCTTCATTGTCTCAATATTAAAAGTTAGTTGGGGGGAGTACAGAAGTGGCCTAGACACTGTCTTTAATGTCCCTTCATTGTAGTCCTGCCTGCCTGCCAGCTACTATAAGCATGGCATTTACATCTATTCCATATAAAGGATATGGGCAAGTTGTCACCTACTTATGATGGAGTGCAAGCTTTGTCCTTATCTCTTGGGCCTGCTTTGGCTGGATTCAAGAAGATATTCTTCCTCCTGCCTGGCATGCGTGGAAATTCAGACAACTGAGTAACTGAGATAAACCAGAGATGCTTATACATAATTAGAAAGCCCTCCTAAAGCCATTGAGATGAGACAGTGGGCAGGATGTAGAAATGCTGAGCACCATAATGCCAGTTAGGTTATTTTTCTCACCATAGCTGATATGGGTATTTCTGTTGATTTTGTGTCACTCATACTTTGTACAGACTAAGCCTTCTGAACTCTAACTGGCAAAAAGAAACCCTGAAACCACACAGTGAGGTGTGAGAGTACAGTTGATCAAGGAAAAGAGATTTTGCATTGTAAATTTGATGAACCATTCCGCCTTGGATGGGGGATTAAATTAGGCAATTTGGTAGCTTGGATCCCCCATAAAATTTCTGCAGACAGAAGGATTTCTATCTATGGAAGAATGATTTCCTCTTGTTCCAGCCTGAAATCCCCTCCAAATGATACTCCTGTAGGACAGGAATAGCTTGGATCAGTATTGGAGGGGGAAACGGTAACCCTCCCTGCATGAACAGATATATTAGGCAGAATCCAACTTGCTGTCTTTCAATATTATGCTTATGGAAGGGCACAAACTGGCTCATGAACTAAAGTACATGATGAATTTTGCCTGGTTCGTGGTTCATGAACTGAAGTTCATGACAGGCCAATCAGCACAAACTTTCCATGAACTTGCAGACAGTTCATGGCGGTTTGTGAATGGATACATTTCCAGACAGACGGTTTCCACAATCAAAATGTTAATCATGTGTGTGTAATTCTCCAGCCAGGAAAACACCAATAGGGGTCTTCCAAAGCTTAACGGGCAGTGTTGGCCACCAATAGCAGAATTCCCATTCTGCTTTATGGGATCAGAATGCTACATATACTGTCAACTCAGCTCCACACCCTCTTTTCTGTTGGGTGTTGGCAGGTAGATAGAGAGGCTTGTTAAAAGCAGAGCACATTCATTTATTCCTGACTGTGAACACCTTTCCTCTAGTGGGGTTTGGGTTTTAGGTGGACTCAAGAGGTCTGAGCCACGGCTTTCGGTCTGGGATCCATGGCATCCTGACGTGTTCTGGCTTGCTCTCAGAGCTCCCAGAGCATATGGAGGGTCTTTACGACAGGGTGGGCTACAAACAGCCCACCGCAGATCTCCCCAGGCAGGGGAGTGACTAGCAACGAGCATCGGCCCGAGAGGGAGTTGAGATCGGCTGATAGCGGGGCTTTAAAGAGCGTCGCGACCAGCCTTGATCCCCTCCCCCCAAGAGGGCACTTCGGAATTTCTCTACAAGATCCCATCGAGTTGGATTCCCAACATAAGAACGCATGACCCAGACCTCCAAGACATTCTACGGAAATTGATAACAAGGAAACACTGCTATAACAAGATAGGGACTTCGAAGGTAACTTTTTAAAATTGCTCACCGGAGACGCGTTGATCCTGAGAGTAAACAACATCCGATGAAGCGCATGATCGTGCTGTATTGTGTGTACTAACACCGACTCCGAAAAAACACGGCTAAACAGTAAAAAAGGCCAAAAAGCCGGTTTGTTGATCATTCCTGTGGTTGGAATATTGACTTTAAAATAGAAACTAACATCAAGCCCCGCGAGAACTAGTGTGGAAAAGTACTCTAGCTGCGACAGAAAACACCAGAACAGGAAGTGACCTCAGACCAGACAAGTAGCATTTCCTAGAGACGACCAAGGAGGCCGGAAGAAGGGAGGAAACCAGAAGTCAAGGGGGACGATTAAGATTGCCGGACAGGAAATGAACAACAGGAAGAGCCATTTACCATAGAGAAATTGCGCCCGCCATTTTGAGAAGGTAAAAAAAGATTTATTCGGATTTTAGCCAAAAGACTTAACAGAAAAAAGCGAAAATAGAGCGGTTTAACTGGGCACAAGAAGGACTTTAACTTGATGTGAGTTTTATGTGAATTTTAAACGACGGCTTACGATCTTTGGCAGCGACAGAGGGCAAACTCTTGGTCCTCCCCGAAAATGGCTGCTAAAGAGGAAAAGAAATTACAGGGCATAATGGAAGCCATGGAGAAACGAGTGATGGACGCTATACAAAAAATGGAAAAAACTCTAGTAACAGAAGTAACAGATCTGAAAAAAGACCCATCTGGGATTACAAAAGAAATACAGGCATTGAACAAAAGAGCAGATGAGGTGGAGGAAAGAGTGAAAGGAGTGGTGACTAATGTTTCTGAGGTTGCTAAAGAAGCAGCAAAAGCTAATGTAATGGTGGAATACAATGGAATGCTTAATCATATGAGATTTAGGGGAATCCCTGAAGATAAAAATGAGAATATCTATTCTGTTATGGTGGATGCTGTTGCAGATTTTTTAAAACTGGAAGAGGAGAAGGTGGCGGCACAGATTGATTTGGTGTACAGAGTCAACTCTGTGATTGCACAAAGGAAAAAACTACCCAGAGATGTGATTGTCCAGTTTATATCCAAAAAATTGAAGGAAGACTTGTTCAAGCAACAATTTCAGGAAGATTTTACAATTGATAACAAGAAAATTATGATATTAAAGGAACTACCCAGAACAATTCTTCAGGACAGACGACTTTTTAAAGACCTGATTGACAAACTGAAAACAGAGGGTATAAGATACAGATGGGAAATTCCAAAAGGTGTCAGTTTTACATTTAAGCAGAAGAGAGTCACCATCAAGTCAGTAGAGCAAATGAACAGATTCATCAATGACAATTTTAAAGACTCTGATAAATAAATACAAAGTTAACATGGAGAGTCAAATCATATCGTGGAATGTTAATGGACTTAATTCACCTCACAAAAGAAAAAATATTAGACTTTGGTTGGAAAGACAAAAATGTGATATTGTTTGTTTGCAAGACACACATATTAGAAAGACTGATGCTAAATTTTTGATTCAAAAAAGATTAGGAGAGGAATTCTATTCCCTCTCCTCACAAAAGAAAAAAGGAGTTGTCACATATATTAAAAAGGAATTGGAGCCAAAAGAAATTTTTAAAGATAATGAAGGGAAATTTTTGGCAGTGGAAGTTTTACTTCAGAGTAAAAAAACTTTAATTGTGAATCTATATGCTCCGAATGGTGCGAAGGAAATTTTTTTTCAGGATTTGTGGGAACAGCTACAACAGTTAACCTATGAGCAAATGATACTGATGGGTGACTTTAATGGTACTGTTAATAATGTTATTGACAGAAAATCAAAAAAAGGAAATGAAGGTATAGGTAAACTTCCAAAAGTTTTTTTCAAATGGTAAAACATGAACATCTGGAAGATGCATGGAGAACTAAAAACCCTAAGGACAAAGATTATTCTTTTTATTCATCAAGACATGAATCTTTTTCAAGAATAGACATGATGTGGATGACCGAGAACCTGATCTTGCAAACACGTAAAATTGAAATTTTACCTAGAATTCTTTCTGACCATAGCCCAGTAAAGTGGTCAACATAAGTTAAAAGAAAGAAATTTCGATGGAGACTCAATGAGGATTTACTGGACAAACAAAATATTTTGGACAAAATAAGGACGGAAACCAAAACGTATTTTCAAGGATGTACAGACGCAAACGGTATGGGAGGCATACAAAGCTGTGATGAGAGGACATCTAATTGCAATTAACAATAATGAAAGAAAACAACAATTGAAAATAGTCAAAGAGATTATGGAAAATATTCAAAAAAAAAGAAGCAGAGCTCAAGAAAAGACCTGGCAAAAAGAAAATTTTGAGAGAGCTGAGGATCCTAAGGGAACAATACGAGGCAAGGTTAAATAAAGAAGTATATTGGAATTTGAAAAAATTGCAACAGAAGTCCTTTGAAGGAGCAAATAAACCAGGGAAATATTTGGCATGGCAATTGAAGAAAAGAAGAGAGAATAAAATAATAACTAAACTGAAAGATGGGAACAGAGAAATCATAGACCCAGGAGGGATCCGGAGGGAATTCTATAAATATTATGCGACTCTTTTTCAAGTAAAACAAGTGGACCAGCAAAAAATCCAAGACTATTTATCTAAAGTTAATTTGATGCAGCCAAGCCCAGAAATGAAAGCAATATTAAATGCTGTGATAACTAAAGAAGAAATCAGTAAAGCAATAGGAGAGGCAAAGATCTCCAAAGTTCCAGGACCGGATGGCTTCTCAGCTAAATTTTATAAAAAATTTCAAGAAGACCTGGTTCCGGTTCTAGAGATTCTTCTAAATGAAATCAGGAAAAATGGGAAGATCCCAGATTCTTGGAATGAAGCTGCAATCACCTTAATACCGAAAGAAACCCAAGACTTAACAAATGTGAAAAATTATCGACCAATCTCACTTTTAAACAATGATTATAAAATTTTTGCAAAAATTTTAGCAGAGCGCCTTAAAGGGTTTTTGAAAGACACTATTGCTGAAGATCAAGCTGGGTTTTTGCCAAATAGACAAATAAAAGACAATATGAGGGTTGTTTTAGACGCAATTGAGTACTATGATAAACACCCGGAAAAAGAAGTTGGCTTTTTATTTTTAGACGCAGAAAAGGCATTTGATAATTTGAATTGGGAATTTATGTTTAAAGTGTTCGAGAAATCCCAGATGGGCGCAGAATTTATAAGAATGATTCAATCAATATATAAAGAACAAAAAGCTACGATGATTGTGAATGCAGAATCAACAGAAGTGTTCCGGGTCAGAAAAGGAACCAGACAGGGTTGTCCCCTGTCACCATTGCTATTTATCTGGATTTTGGAGATATTGCTGCAAATGGTTAGAGATGATGATAACATAAAAGGTTTGAATATTAGAGGTTTTTCATATAAATTAAGAGCATTTGCTGATGATATTATGTTTATTGTTGAAGATCCTGTTAATAATATGCCTATGGTATTTGAAAAAGTAAAAGAGTTTGGTGATCTTGCAGGGTTCTATGTAAATAAGAATAAATCCAAAATATTGTGTAAAAACATGATAGCTACAAAGCAACAAATGTTACAAAACGTGACAGAATGTGAAGTGGTTAAAAAAGTTAAGTATTTGGGAGTTGAAATTACAATGAAAAATATTGACTTGTTTAAGAATAATTATGAAAAACTATGGGTTTCGATAAAGAGTGATTTAGAAAAATGGGAAAAACTTAGATTATCTCTTCTTGGAAGAATTGCCGTTGTCAAAATGAATGTACTGCCCAGGTTAATGTTTTTGTTCCAGACAATACCAGTTGTGAAGGATGTGAAAGTGTTGGTGAAATGGCAAAGAGAAATTTTCAAGTTTATCTGGGCAGGAAAGAAGCCAAGAATTAAAATGAAAATAATGTATGATATTAAAGACAGAGGTGGCTTCCAAGTCCCGAATTTGTGTTTGTATCATGAAGCTGTATGTATGTCTTGGTTAACTGACTGGGTTAATTTGGAAAACAGAAAACTTTTGGCCCTTGAGGGTCACGATTGCAGATTTGGCTGGCATGCCTATCTTTGGTATGGGAAAAGTAAAGTAGACTCAATGTTTAAGCATCATTATGTAAGAAGAACACTGTTTGATGCATGGACCAGATACAAGAACACAGTTTCTGATGAGAGGCCTTTGTGGATTGTTCCTGCTGCAGTTATTCATCCCTTTTCAGAATATAAAGGTAATGATTGGTTGAAGTACCAAGAGTTGCTTCAAAAGGAAGGAAAAAAAATATGTTTTAAAACCAAATAGTGAATTAGAATTTGAGTATGGATGGTTACAATATTGTCAAATACGGGATATTTACAAAAAAGATTGTAAAGAGGTTGGTTTTAGAGCTAAGAACGTTGAGTTTGAAGATATATGGTTGAAAAAAGAGCGAAAAATGATATCAAAGATGTATAAAACCTTGTTGACTGTATTTACTTTGGATGAAACTGTTAAAGAGCAAATGATAAAATGGGCCATAAATATGAACAAGGAAATTTCCATGGAAGCATGGGAATTTTTATGGAAAAAAGCTTTTAAAATATCAACCTGTGTTAATGTAAAAGAAAATTGTTATAAGATGATGTACAGGTGGTACATGACACCAAAAAAGATTGCCAATATTAGTATGGATAAGAACTTGAGTAATAAGTGTTGGAAATGTAAAAAAACAGAGAGTTCTTTTTACCATATGTGGTGGACATGTGATAAAGCAAAAATATACTGGTCAAATGTACATTGTGAGATGCAGAAGATATTAAAAATTCCTATTAGGAAAAGTCTGGAACTTCTTCTCTTAGGTTTGACAATGGAAAAAATTCCACAAGAAAAAAGGACACTATTATGGTATATGATCACATTGGCGAGAATGGCTTTTGCTCAACAATGGAAAGCGGAGAAGGTGCCAGATATACATGACTGGTTAAGAAAACTGCTATTTTTAGCTGAAATGGACAAAATGACGAAAAAACTAAATGCACAAATGGCAGAACAATATCTAAAAGACTGGGAAGGCCTGAAATTCTACATGGAAACTGAATATAGAATGAAAGGGAAAATGTACAATCTTGATTTGTATTGATACGGAATGTGAAATGAAATGATTATTTGATTGTACTGTACCTTTATTGGAAATTATGTTGGAAAAGTCAGGTTTTTATGTATCTGAATTTTGTTACCTGGTTTGTCGATTGTTATAAGTCTAAACTTGATTACCTTTCGACTTTTTCTTTTTTGTTATTAGCAGTGTTGGAAGCCTATTAGGGGAGGCGGGGGGATGGGATGAGAATCTTTTGAAATTGTATTGGTAACGATGTTTAATAATGTTGAATGCATCCCAATAAAAATTTTGTTTAAAAAAAAAAAAGAGGTCTGAGCCACCCCATCTCTCTGCTCATGCCAAACAGAAGGGGCTTAGGTACTGAGTGCCTTGGCTGAGAAACCACATTTTATACCCTCCCCCCCCTCCTGATTGTGAATACCTCTCCCTAGTGGGGTTTTGTTTTGTTAGGTGACTCAGAGCTTTGAGCCACCCTGTCTCTCTGCTCACTCTTTGGAGAGGAGGACTCTGACAGTAGTGATTCAGAGAGTGGGAGGAAAGAATCCTCCCTTCCATATCCCAACACCCTGTTGCTGCTCTCATCTCAAATATACCACTCAGTGCGCCTCCCAGCCCAGCACCAGAAAGGAGCTGTGCTTCCTATCTTCTCCAATCTTAGGGCCCTGTTTTGAGCCCACAGTTTGGAAACATTTCCGCACCCTCTCCAGTGACCCCTGTATGGCAGAGTACCAGGTATAGCACACCTAGGTCCAGAGTGGTACAAATCCCCAGCACTTGTCCTCCTCAGTAGGCACCTGCAATGGGTGCACCCAACTATGTTGCTGCCAAAGGAAAGAGTGGCAGCCAGTAGCAGGAGGAAGAAATTTCTCCACTGAGAAAACCCCTGGATACCCCCCCCTTTACTTTAACACTCCAAAGAAAATCTCCCTCACCCAACACCTACTTCATGAACCAATCTCTACCTCATAACACAACACCTACCTCATGGAACAACATCTACATCAAAAAAAATCAGCATGTACAAGTCAAACAACTACCCCTTGCCATTGTATTTATACAATTTGCAACAGCTAATCTCTTGTCTGTACAATGTGTTTTGCTAATGGTGAATAACCAGAAATTTCACCTAAGGGTTGGCTGTGACCAGAGGATCTATGTGTTTGGGTGTGAGCATTTTGGGAACACCTCGCTGGGTTCCAATGCTTGCCAGGGGTCTCTGCCAAGCTGCTGTGGGGTTCTTTGGGGATCCCCTGTTTAACCTCTGGAGGTGTCTGCCTTTCTGTTCTTCAGAATTTGCCTTTAAAGATTTTTTGGAAGGGCTGTGAGTGTAGGGAGGATGCTTGCCTCGCTTCCAGTATCTGGCTGGGGGAGAGGTATGCCGAGGTGAAGTTTCCCTGTGAGTTTGGTGTCACTGGCTTGTTCCTGAGCTGTTCCATAGATATTTATTTAAATCTGAGATATCTTTTATCAAATTTAAATAATATTTCTATATTTCTATATTTTTATTATCTGTTTATTCTGTTTATTCTTTTATGTATATGCGTGTATACGATTTATGCTGGTCTTTGACCATATTAATAAATCTGAATCTGACTCTTGTAACTGAAGCTTTTTTTTACAGAGAGCACTGGGGAGACCTTTTTTAGGGGTCCATAACTGGTACCCCAGAAATGCAATCCATGCCCAATTTGGAGACTTTGTAGAGAAATGGGCAACAGGATGAGGTTCTCTGTGCATTTGGTGTATTCCGCTTGCAGGGGGTCCATTATCTACAGTATTTAGCTTGCAGGGGGTCCATTGAACCTGCACCTGACATTTTCTCTGAAAGCCCTTTCCTGTGGGCATCTTCTTTGGGGGGCTATAACTTGAACCAATATGCACATAACCGGGATGGCATGTAGAGGAGCATCAGAGGGAGGTCCCCTGTGAGTTTGATGTGTCTAGCATGCACAGGGACTGTTCTATACACTCCTGAACCTACACCTCTCATTCCCCCATAAAGCCCTTTCCTGGGGACACCTTCTTGGGGAGGGGCGTAACTTGGACCCCATAACTCTAATTCTCACCAAACTCAGAAGGCAGGTAGAGGATAGTCATCCAGAGATTTTGTGTGAGTTTGGTGTCCCTAGCATTCCAAGAGGCATTCTGCCACATCATGAACCAAACCAGTTTATTTGGTGCCTAAGAGTTCATGACAGTTTGAGGCTCACTAGCAGGGCATGCCACGAACCATGAACCATCACAAACCACATTTTCCCATTCATGCCCATCCCTAATTATACTCTGTTTGCTATGAATGAATATTTCTAGTTCACAAAGAGAAGAAGTAATGATGTATAAAAACACAACAAGATGCAAAATTGCAAGAAGATGTTGGAAGCAGTTTAGAACCATGTTAAAAAACAACACCGCCGTGGTCAATAATAGATACTGTCAACCATTCTTTCTGTGCTCCTCTATTGGAGGTTTTAAAACAGAAATTGTTATCCACTCTTGCCATTCAGTATCAAAAAAACTACTTCTGAGTGTTGACATATTAACTACTCAGCCAGCTACAAGCTGGCTTTAGGGAACTGTCTCCATTACTGAATAGTTACACTATGTTATAAATTGAACACTAAAGAGGATCTGGTTTCCACCATGGAAATATAACTCAGAAAGTTCTTTTTTAATGTGCCACAGTCATGCTGTACCAGAGCAAAAGATCCAGGACATTTAAAATAGATCTAAAACTAAATAATGGCTGTGGTCACATGCGCAAGATAATGTGGGGGGAGGGAAGCGAGGCTATTTGCTTCGTAGCGATTTGACTCACATTTGCGCGATCACACAGTCCGTGGGAGCTGTGGGGGCAGCCTGCCACTGCATGATCAGATACAAACCGTGGGTGAATCAGGGTGTTGGTTTTTTTTGCCACATGTTTCCGATGCACCTAAATGGGGGATTGATGAATCGCATCTCCACACTGAGGGCTTCCTATGGCAATATGCGATGATGCACATATTGGGAAGGGGGGGAAATGGCACAGAGTCGGGATGGCCTGATCAGACCACCCTGATGTCATGAGAGCGCACTGGCATGATCACACAGGGGAAAGTCCATCTGTGGCCCGTAGCAACCCATTTGCTACCGTACTTTCCCCAGTGTCTTTTAACTCCACTCTTGTGGTAGAGCAAAACAGGTTGCCGATGGGTGCGGGGTGCTGGCAAGATATTCACATCTGATCGCACCCGTTAAATCTGCCGGGCATTCATGCCTATGGCACGGCTAATTGTGCGTGTGATCACACAGCCAATTATTCTTCCTTTATTAAATGTGATTTACTAGAAGTAACATGCAAACAATGCAAACAAAACAGGTTAACAACTAAACATTGTGTTTGATCTGTGATAGGACAGCTCTTAGAATTACTGAGTGTTCCATTCTTGGAACCACTGAGTGTGTAGCACTTACTTAGTGGAGCTAGGGGATATTAATGTCCCTGATCTAATCAATCATTGATTTCTCCATCGGAAGCTAGTCTCTTGGCTTTGTTTTTCTTTTGCAATTTGTCCAGTAGTCTGTTTCCCAAAATGAATACGTCTTTCTGTAACATGAAGCCAACATTTTGGCAGTTCATAGTGTGAAAGACTTTCTTTTGGAGCAAAAGACTTCATTAAAATGTCTGCATTGCACCCTTTTCCACACCTGGTGACCATCCTCCTATACAAGGTTGCTTAACAATGTAATAATTCCTTTTGTTTCTTTTAGGGATGGGGAATGGATAAGATTCAATGCTCTCATGGGGTTTAAGAGTAATTACTGGGCACAATTTCTGCAGGTTTCACATTTTAACCCTCCCCCCTTATTTCACTAGGCTGTTGCATGCATTTTTCAATAAGACTCAGATTTAAGAATTCAGATCAGGGTTTCAATTCCATGTTTGGATATTTAGATTCTTTCTGTTCCTCAGCAGCTGCTGCTGCTGCCTGAATCCCTGAACAGTTGGGAGAAGTCACTGCTATGCACTTTTGCTGATCCTTTGCCATTAAAATCTTACCATGCAGCTGTGCAGTATGATTCAAAGGTCCTAAGCAATTGCGGAGGGAACCTGGGGGTTTGGGCTAGGAACCACAGTTAGGATCAGGTTATGTGGCTATGGTCAGAGTGCAGGCAGATGAGACAAACCTCCTCCTTTTCTGGATTCTAGAATTCAGATTTTCTTCTAATGATCACAATCTAAGTGCATTCTATGAGCTTTAAGAACTTAAGAGAAGCCAATGTTGGATCAGGCTCATCCAGTCCAACACTCTGTCACACAGTGGCCAGAAATATCAGGTGCCATCAGGAGGTCCACCAGTGGCCCAGGTCAGTAGAAGCCCTCCCAATGTTGCCCCCCCAGCACCAAGAATACAGTGCATCACTTGCCCCAGACTGAGAGTTCCTATCTATATCTTGTGGCTAATAGCCACTGATGGACCTCTGCTCCATATGAACCCAAAACCTTGGGTTCCATTAATAGAGAGTCAGCATGGAACATTTCCTTCAAGAGTTGATAAGTAGTAATTGATAAGAATTGTGATTGCTACGTGCTCAGATAAAGCAATTATTGTGAAACAAATTGTTTACATTGTGCAGCATTTGTTGCATGTGAGCGATAATAGAAGAGAATTTTCTACAGAATTACTATAGTAAATGATTTTGCAACATATCTTTATTGACTCTTATTTTTGTCACGGATGTTGTTTTCAGATTTCTGCTTCTCAGAGCTCAGCTGGGTCAGCTCTGTCTCTGGCAAGGTGCAGCCTTAAATAGAAGCCTCACCCCTTAAAGCCTTAAACAGAAGCTTTACTTCCTAAAAACACTGCCATAGATATATTAGCTTGAAACCAGAGAGTTGTACAAATTAGTAACATTTATTTTGCATAGGGGCTTAAAGCTGTGGGGAATAATATTAAATCCATTCAGTGGAATGTGTATCAAATATAATTGGCTTGATATACAATTTGAAAGCAAGAAATTACAAATAGATAAATAGGTACCACTTTGGTGGGAAGGTAATAGCATTCCATGTACCTAGGTGTTTAGTCATGCCGGCTACATGATCATTTAAATGTTTTCAGAGAGTGCTGGCTCTTCGGCTTGGAAACGAAGATGAGCACCACCCCTTAGAACTGGATTCAACTGGCTTTTGAGCAAGGGAAAACTTTACCTTTACATCTAAGATAGGGTTGCCAACCTCCATCTAGTAACTGGAGAGCTTCTGCTATTACAACTGATCTGCAGGTGACAGAGATCAGTTCTCCTGGAGAAAATGGCTTGTTTGGAAGGGGGATTCCATGACATTACACCCCATTGAAGTCTTTCTCCTCCCCAACCTCTGCCATCCTCAGGCTCTATCCCCCAAATCTCCCAACCTGGAGGTGGCAATCCTAATCTAAACCTTCCCCTATATAACTTCAAAAAACTTTTATGCAAAATGTTGAAATCTGTTCAAACAGAATGAAATCCAAAGAAGTACTTCAAGACAGATCTAAATTAAAACAGGGAGGATATTTAAGTGGACATCAAGGTACTCTCTCAGTATATAACTTCAGTATCTTTTCTAACAAACTGTCCCATCCCCACGGGCTCAGGACAGAGGCCCCCACCCCTGAATGACCCACCAGAGCAGTCCGCGCTGTTCCACTCACCCGAAGAGGAGAAGTGAAGCTGGGAGCAAGGCGCAGCAAGCAAGCCATGGCAGAGGCACCCAGCTGGGCTCAACAACAGTGCCGGGCTCCCCGAGGGGTCGGTGAGATTGACAGGATGACAGGAGGGCCCCCAACGGGCCCATGCGGGCCGATGGGGCTGCGGAGCAGTGCCAGCAGCGTGGCCCCAAGGCCGCCCAGGCTGCCACCAGTGCAGCCTCTGCCCCACCCAGCTGACCACCTGGGCATCATTGGAGATAAAGGGGGGTGGGGCTGAAGGTAGAGGCAAGCACAGCAGGACGGACAGGGGTGCTGGGAGTGGGACAGAGCAATAAAAGGCGGAGAAACTGAGGAGCTGAAGAGGAGCAGCATGGAAAGAGACCGTGTTGGAGAGAGAGACGGACAGCAGAGAGAGAAAAGGGCCGAGGGTAGTCCTTTCACACACTAGTAGAGGGACCTGCGGGGTGGTGTTAACCCCATCCCCTGCTGGTCTGAGGCTCCTCACCCCTCCCCTCCTTCCTGCAAGTATCCCGTTGCCAGGACCACCACTCCAGTTGTGCCTCTGAATGCCACGGTCACCGGGAGAGCAGAACACAGACCGCAGCACTGGCATGACACAAACATCAGACCATATTGACTTGAGTTTTGAAAAAGGCTCAGTAAAGACATTTATTCAGGGGAAATGAATTCAGAGGCAAGCCTCAATGTAATGCAAGGTGACCACAGAAGTTTTGAAGTACATCATTTTATATAAACATAGTTCTATCCCTTTTCATGTTATTCTTTTAAAGCTGCAGCAAGCTACTTTGCACTAACTCAGACCACTGAAAACGCCTAGGAGTGACAGGATGACCCAGTCATAGTCATGAGGGATGTAGTCTGTCCTGAGGCATTTAGGTATATGAATAGGCCCAACACAGTGGGGACACCCCCTAAAACATTCTGAATGTTTTGCCCTTCAACCAGTTTTGTACTGACGTAAAGCACAGAGTTGAGCACCTTTATTTTCATCATTTTTATCTTTGTCCCCAGTTTGGCACTGGGAATTTTGTTTTGCTAAGCCCTTCTTCTTCTCCTTCACCTCCTCCTCCTCCTTCTCCTCCTCTTTGTGTTTTGGATGGTGTACAATGTAAACAGGCTAGATGAAGCAGGATAGAAGTTAGGAGAAGTCTGGGAGAATGTAACTCAAAACAGTCATGGTATGCATGTCAGAGTATCATAAACGTGTAAACTAGACCAGGAAAGCTCCATGTCATCTTTCTTCAGCAGCTGCTCATCAAGAGAATTGAGAATTCTGTTTGCCTCAGTGCTATTAGTGAGCTCTTTAGTTGAATGAAAAATCTTTTCTGTGGAAAATATGGACATGCATTTTGAAATTTCCTTTCTCTTAGTCAGTCTTTTAGGAGCAGAGGCCAGGATTTGATCCCTCAAAGTATTATTTCAACAGATTGACCATATGAATTCTGGGTTATTTTATAGGATAATTACTGACCTTTATTACAGAAAACAAACAGGGCCTAAACTTGATGAAAAATGTTAACACTTCTAAGTATTTTGCAATAGGCTTGATCTGAATAACCAAGATATTAAAAATATGTTTATATTCTGGGATACTTAGTTCTGACATACACACACAGACAAGCTAGATTCTGCAACCAGAGATTCCTGATTATCTTAGCAGCTTTAAACTTGAAAAGGAAACAGATTTAAAATGCCTAATTATTACCACTACGATATTAAGCTTTTAAAGAACTGCAGTGCTTCTAGTAGAGTGAAATGATCCCATATGTTATTGAGTCTGATAATAATCATGAGTTCCACAAGATTTTACCATCTGGATCATCAGTTTATGTGCATTTTTTTCCTGTTCTCTCTTAATACTAGAACTTGGGCTTACCCAGAGAAACTGGCTTAGTGGCTTTAGGACAGACAAATAAAAGCCATGCATAATTAACTTACAAAAGTTACAAGTAAAAGATGAGATGTCTGGTGGCTTTGACATAGGCAGTATGCTCTGAATCCAAGTTGCTGAGGAAGAAAAGCCAAGAAGAGTTACTGCCTCCATGCCATATCACTGGCTTTGTGAAAGCATCTGACTAGCCACTATTCAAAACAGTGTGCTGGACTAGGGTTGCATTCAGACTGACAGTTTGGCATGATACAGTGCTGCCTCTATGTCAGATTCCTTAGTCAGGTCACACAACACAGGGCTTCATTAGAAGAGAACTGTTTATTGGTGAATCAGAACTAAAGACACATGTACTGCTTGTGTCAGGAATGCCCGGGAACAGTAGGGCCTCCTGAGTTATACTAAAATCAAAACCCTCCTTACAAGCTGAAGCCAATGAATATAGTTCACGCACGCGGGCAAAACGAGCAAGCTAAACTAATAGCCGTTGGTTACCAGCCCAGGAGTTCTGCAGCTGGAGCTTCTACAAGGTCAAGCAAGCGATAACACACAGACAGTAAAACAGTGAGGCTCAGAGGCAGGCAGAGGAAGAGTACCCCTCCACATTCCAACACCATGACAGGGCTACCTGACATCCTGCCCTCCCAAGTGCCCCCCCAGGTTTATTGGGGTAGCAGTGATGGAAACGACAAAGGAGATGGGGGGGGCCTGATGTGATCTACTGCCACCCACTCTCTTGTTGTGGCCCAAAATCAGCCCACTCAATTAAGTAAAACTACTTGTTTTGTTTCAGCTTAGAGAGCAAAATGTCAGCAACTTCATAATGCGACTCGCCTTGCATCGTCGGGGGGGGGGGCTGTGCTTGCTGAAGCCACCATGTATTAGGCCCAGGATCCTGACAAAAGAGGCTGAAATGGAAAATGGAATCCAAATGTTTCAAAGTCTCTGACAAATCAACAGTAACCTCATTGATTTTGTGTTTGACTGGAAAAAAGTCCCACGTATTTCCAACCGAGTTTATGACTAGGCTGGAACCCCTTGATATTTTTAGTAGATACAGAAACTGAGTCTCCAGGCTGGATGTCCCAGCCCACCATGTGTTTCTTATTTGCTTGAGCTTTATAGGCCTGTTTAGCCCCGTCCAACATTTTACACAGAACCGGTCAGGCATCCTGCAAATGTTTACACCAGTCTCTCACCTCCCCCTCCAGCCGGGTTATTTTGGACAGGAAAGGGAGAGGCAGAGCCTCGTAACCATAGGTAGCCATAAACAGGGAGACTCCTGTGGATGAATGACATGCATTATTGTAACAAAAGTTTGCTAGGGGAAGCAGCCCCTCCCAGTCATCCTGCTGGAAATTAGTGAAACACTGGAGATACTGCTCGAGGGTTTGATTTACGTGTTCCGTCTGGCCATCAGTTTCGGGGTGGTAAGCACTATTCAGAGCCCATTCCACTCCCAAGAGATCAGTTCACCCCAAAACTTGGAAACAAATTGTGAACCCCGGTCAGAAATTATCTCCCAGAGTAACGTATACAGTCTAAACAACTGTTGGATAAACACTTTTGCCAGTAAGTGAATGGTTAGCAGGGACTTAAACGGAACTAAGTGGGCTTGCTTAGAAAACAGGTCAACAACAACCCAAATGACAGTTTTTCCTTGACTGGGGGGCAAGTCAGTTATAAAGTCCATCGAGATTACTTCCCACGGTCTACTGGGTGTAGGTAGTGGTTGCAGGAGCCCTGGCGGTTTCCTGGGTCTTGGTTTACATATAATACAAGTCTGGTAAGATTGGACAAACAGGGAGAGATCCTTCCTCATTCCTGGCCACCAGAATTGGCACTGAAGCAAGTGCAGTGATTTTACAAACTCCAAGTGCCCCACCAACTTGAAGCCATGCACTGTAGACATGACTTCACCCCCAAAAGCTGCTCGCACAAACAACTTTTGTCCATGGTACCAACAGCCATTTGCCCGTTCTTCAACCTCCCCCTCCTTTTCCAGTTCCAGTCAATCACTGTCGGAGTGGGCGGAGGCGAACTTCAATTCCCAGGATTCCGCATCCTCCGGGGGCTGGGCAGTCATTTGGCTGTGAGTTAAAACAGCCCCTCCCAACTGGGAGGGTGTGACCATTGAGTCAAGCACCCCCTCCTGTTGGCTGTCATGCTGTGGGAGGAGGGACAATGCATCTGCTAAAGAGTTAGCTTTGCCCAGGAAATGGTGGAGGGTGAAATTGAACTTAGAGAAGAAATCCACCCATCTGAGTTGTTTAGCATTGAGGTTACAGGATGTTCTGAGCACTTTAAGATTGAACCGGTTTAAAGTGTTGTGGGGTATATCAGCCACACAGCACACCCTGCTGCGGGTTACATAGGGAGACATCCCATGGTCAAGCATCCACATTATTGCAGTGCCTCAACCATGGAGCGTACTGCAAAAAAGTTCAAAATTTGTGCACATGTTGTGCACACGCACATATGCATTTGCGTGCATGCACATTCATGCGCATATAGGTATTTTTTTTTAAAAAAAATAACCCGAGCAGCAGAATGGATCTGCAGGTTCAGACTGCCAAATCCATTCTGGGCATGTTCCCCTGTGTTCAGACATCCGGCCATGCACAATGAATGCATGGGGAAACAAAAACACCACTTTGGAGGTGGTGGCTTTTTAACGCAGCTCCAAGTCATCCTCTGACGGGGTGAGTATCCCTGGGGAATGCCTGACAGATGTGGCTGTGTGACCAGGTCCATTTAATCCGTTTGTGAAATGTGCCTATATTAGGCCAAACTGCCAGTCTGAATGCAACCTACATGAGCCCTTTGTTATAAAGTGCTCTTCTTATATTTTCATGTTACTTTGGGCTTCTGCCATCTGGTTAAACACATCCTCCTAATTAGGCTTGAGAAATGAATAACAAATGTGCCTCTGATGGTTCCTGGTATATTTTGAAATATCCACCAAACTTTTAATCAATTTTGGATACAGGATATTCTCCATATTAAACTTTCGTTAAAAGTTTGTGACTTTTCTACCTGCTTTGCTACTGTCTTTTGATGAGTCTGTGACTGTCCTGGGGAGCTGTTTAATAGGACACGTCCTCCATCTAGTAGACGTTCTAAAGTCAGCTTTTAGTTACTGACAGTGTAATCTTTAGAAGAGCTACATACTTCTAATCTTAATGAAGTCAGTAGGAGTACACTGAGAAAAAAAAATTGTGTTACAGTTCTGGATTCAGACTTTGGGAGGCAAAAAATTACAGTGACTGATTTGTTTTGGGTAGGGTATTATTGGTTTGGGTTTAAATCTATGCTATGTTTTTCTGTTTTAGATTTTTGGGACCATTTTCTATGCATGTGCACTGCAGACACCATTTTTTTTTCACTGCACAGCCAATTCGAGGGTCTCTCATGTAGCAGTCATGGCACAAAAGTCACCAAAATCGCATGGAACAGAGTCCTTCCTCTCCTCTCCAGACTCCCTGAATCTCAGCCATGTGCAGCAAACCAGCTCCATTTTACCAGCCCCCTCCCCCAAAGTAGCTCATTTCTGTGAATGCACACTGCATTCCCTCTTTGCAGCTTGTTTGCAAATATGATTGGCAGAGAGTGCTAGACCTTGCCAGGATCCAATTGCTTGCAGAATCAACGAACAACATGGCAAGTACACACACATGCTTTTACTGGCTTCATAAACACCGGTATTCAAAATAACATGGATTTTCAGGGAAGGTACCATTCCAGGAACCCAAAGTAACAACCCTAAACAGCAATTTTTGTGTATATTTTCAGCTCAGGCATTCTGTTTTATATAACCCTAGAAGTCAGTGAGCTTAGATGGGTGTAACTCTGTTTAGGATTGCACTGCAAGGCTTTCAGTATATATGATATACGACTACAACTTGGTGGTAGAATACATTGTATAAGATCCCATGTTAAGGCATTTCCAGTTAACAAGTGGCAGTTCTTGGCAAAAAGAAAATCTATGTGTGATGCTCTGAAGAGCCACTTTCAGTCAGATAAGGCTAGATAGACAATTGGGTTGATAGCAGCCTCATATATTCTGCCAAGCTAATGGCATAACTACAACTGAAATATGAAACACAGCTTTCTTGAGTATAAAGTAAGACACACACACACACCCCGCCGGGAGAGATGTGGATGTTTTGTTTCAGCATCCCATGATCTCACTGAGTAATTTAAAAGAGCTTAAGAAGGAAAAGATAATGCATGAAACCATGCACTTCAGGTTGTAAACATAATATCCTGTTTCTATTGCTTTTATTAAGCAGAGGCTTATTTGCCTATTCCTGTCAACAGTGTTTATTCCTTAATGGTATTCCAGTTTGTAAAACATGGGACTTTTTTTGAAAGTTGAGCAATTATTTGCAAGTGCCTCTGTTGCATTTAAGCAGCTGGATGTTTTTCCTATCTTCAGTTTAATGCATGAGCCCACAGTCCTGAAACAGTTGTGGTGTGTTACCCATCGCAATGCAGGCCTGTAGCTACAGTGGGGCATTTCAGGGCCTGGCCCCCCGACTTCCTGCCAAGGCCCCACAACTTCCATCCAGCCCCCAGGCCGCCTGACTCTCAACCCCCTTCCAACAAAGTCTACCTCTTCCCTTCTGCTACAAATCATTCCCGGCCATCTTCACTTTGGAGTCTGCCAGGCATCTGCTTCCTTGCACATGGCACATTGCATCCTTGTGCTGACCGATAAATGACGGTGCGTGCCAGCTTGAGCGTGCCAAGGTACATCGTATGATGCCATCCTGGTGATGGGCATGTGCCTTAAGCCACCCAGCAGAAATTTGAGAAGAGATGGGAACGGTGATCCTTCCTACTGGTCTGAGCACCCTGGAGGCGGGCACAGCTCTGCTTCCTCCTGTCCTGCCCTTCCTTTAGGGTGATGCAAGCCAAAGAGACTGAGGTAAAAGCTTTCCGATCAGAAACAGATGAGGAAGCCACTAAGCCTGAGGAAAGATATGCAGCTGCAGCAGCCCTCTTTCTCCCTCCCCCACCAACCTCTCTGTGCATGGACCGGGTCAGGGCTCGAGATCTGACAGTTGTGGGAAGGGGGGAGTGCAGATTTGCCTGGTGACTCATGGGGGGATGTCACTGGAGCTGGAAAGCCATGGAGGGTGGGTGCGAGGTGTGCTGCAGCTGGGTGATGACAGGTTGCTTGATCCCCCAAAGGGCTAAGCAAGTTGGCAGTGCATATGAGTTTTTTAATTTTATTTTTTATATATCAGTGCCTTATTTAAAGGCCCCCCAAATTCCAAAATCCTGGCTATGGGCCTATTGCAATGGGATGAAATAAATCTTGTTTAAGGAAGAAGTATGGGATAGAAAAGGGAGAAGGCGGATTCAACCTGTGTAGTGATATGAACTTGTTGAGAATCTTTATAAAGTATTTATGGCTTCTGCATTGTATGTTATAGGTTTTGCGAGAGCACTTCACCTCCCAACATTTCCTTGCCTCTTTCCCCACAGTTGCAAAGCATTGTGGAAAACATTGGAAGCTATGAAATATATAGAATTGTAGGTTTTGAATGATAAAATGAGCAACTTGCATTTTTAGACCTGCATGCTTGCTTCCTCAGAATCTACTTCACACTATCTGTGTTCCCCAATTGTTCTTCTAATGTGCAATCATTAACTTGTTAAAAATCAGCATCTCATATCTGACATCCTGAGAACTAGTGTGGTGTAAGATTAATATCTAGGGCTAGAACTGGGGAGATAATACCACTGTGTATATTATGTACAGTCTTTGCTGTAAGTTTGTAATTTCTGCATTGTTTAACATGTCATGTTAATACTTAGGCATTGCTTCAGCTCTGTTTTCAGACTTCTGCAACTCAAGCCCTGTGGCATAGGGTCGCAATCCACCCAGTTTTGAATCCACATTCTGCCATGGAAGTTTGCTGGATGACCTTGGGCCGGTCACAGACTCTCAGCCTAACGTACCCAACAGGGTTGTTATGAGGGACAAATGAAGAAGAGGAGGAGGATGTAAGCAGCTTTGGGTTCCCATTGGGGAGAAAGGCAAGATATAATATGTAGAAATGAATATAAAAATGGAATATGTATTAATGATGGAAAGGCATCTTGTGCATGTTCAGAGCTATGTCTTCTCCATTATTACATATTCTATGTATGTATTAACAATTAACCAAAAATTTGTGAGCAAACATTTTCAATACAAAAATGGAGTTTCAAGAGGCCAATAATGTTATTTGAAATATGGCACATTCCCAGACACGTATTTTGCTTTGTTTACCTCCCTGTTCCTATCCTTCTTAGCAGCTGGCTTTGTGCCTTTTTAAAAAGGTGGTTCTTCTTGTGCGATGATCCAGTCAGTCAGGGAACATGTAGCTGGTATGATCATACGAATGATCAGGTCTGGTTATTTGATCACATCACAAAGCCAAATTTGAGTGAGAACAGTGCTTCCTGCATTTATTCTGAATGGAAAAACATTTCCATATTTTGAAGGCCAGGTTATTACTTGAAATGGGTAGCTGTGTCTGGCTGGAATTGAATTTCTTCACCCCAGCCTTCTTGTCTGGTAAATAACTAAATCTATTTCTCATGCATGTCCAGATACCTTCCTCATATGAGTCCTTGTAACACCCTTTACACAGAACAGCATATTAAGATGAACCTACAGTTTCACCCATTGCATTGCATATAGTGCATATCAATCACACTGTAATCTCTGTATCCAAGTATTAAAACTCTGTATTTATTATGCTGTGAATATAATTTCCATATGTGATCTTGAATCCCCCAACAAAAACTATTTCCCTAACTGCATCTCATTCCTGCCTGAATGAAATACCAATGATTTTTCCAACATCTCTCAAAATTCAGAACAGTTGGATTTTTTTGCTCGAAGTGATATTCTGTTTTGGTTTTTCTAAATGAATCACAGTGTCTAAAACTTGGGAAAGCTCTTAGCTTGCTTGTTTCACTGTGGACACAAGTCATCTGTAATATATTTCCATTGTAATTTCACCACAAAATTTCTGAGAACCCTATGGCGGAAATTGTAACTCCTTCTTGTGCATGAATTATTTCCTGGTGATATGGAGAAGATGCGTACAGCCCATTAATCATTGTAGCATTCTAAGACAAATTGTGGCTCAGAAGAAGAAAAAAGTACATTTCAATTTTTTAAAAAGAAGTGGTGGATTTTGTAACATCATGTGTATTTACAGCATTTTCAATTTTCCTCCATAAAGAGAAACGTAATGAGAGCTGAACTTGCTCTCTGTTTAGACTTTTAGTTCTTTTTTTCAGCAGTATGCTGCAAATGGAAAGTTTAAAAATACACTGTTTTTATAATTTCTGAAATTCCTCAGAATAAATTAATTGTATTGGAGGTTGTATGTGCAGAGACATAAATGCAGACTAGAGTAAGAGGAGAAGGCAGTAGGGTGAAGTTTGTTTCAGTGTGTACAGTGTGGACAATGGTGATGGCCAGAATCTAAGTTCCAACAGATTTGTCAGAAACTCAGTGTGGCTGATGGTAGATTTTGTAAAGTTATTTGTGACATATCATGGAAAACATTCAAATAAAATGCAAATACTGTTGTATTTAGGAACAATCAAAAGCTGCCACAATAAACAATGCACCCATATATCATAAATTATGCACCCATACATCAGTTTTTATATGATCATTTCTCAGCAATACACTGGTTAATATGAAGAAGACAAAAGTAACCTAACAAATT
Source organism: Gekko gecko (assembly GCA_029375565.1). Lineage (NCBI taxonomy): Eukaryota > Metazoa > Chordata > Lepidosauria > Squamata > Gekkonidae > Gekko > Gekko gecko. The sequence goes on from JAPDNY010000007.1 coordinate 83,262,618, forward strand.
CTCTTACAACACACCCCCTTTGGGCACTATAGCTTTAAATATTTTTAATAGTAACCTTTAAACTATGTCATGTACACCCTGAAGTGTGTCTCTTCTCTGCTCCCTGAAACCCAAACAGCATGCAATATATCTATCATTGGATACTAATCATGCTGACTTGAAGGTGAGCCTCATTGGCTCCCAAGTAAGATGGCAAAGGATTTCAGCCTTTGACTGCCTTCTGTGTAAGAGCATGCACATAATATGATTGTGTGTCCTCAAGAACATAGATGCTTACTTAGGGTACTTATGATCTGCACTGATTATTATGTCATTCAAAGTATGATAAAGGAAGTAAGGTGACGGTGTTTTGTTTAAAGTGGGACTCCCTCTATTTAAAAAGTGTGCAGGCTTGGCAGAGTCATCCCAGCTACAGAACTGTCAGTTGGCACAGAGGTTAATCAATGAGAGGTGGAAGGAGCATGATGCTAGCTATAGTGCCATTTTACTCTATTTTTGCAATTCTCTAGAAATTCAGAAACAGTTGCTAGAAAAGGTGAGAATGAACATTTGACTTTCTATGAACTAAACAACAATATCCTAATGCAACTGGAAACTTTCATTTGTGGGCTTTAAAACTGTTTTAGGAATGGCTAAGGGTCAATACAGTGATAATTTATCCTTCCTGCAATTATGAAAGTCAATAAGCAAGTATCACTGTCTATAGATGCTATTAGTAGCTCCAAATTGTTGAAACCCCTGAAAATGCTTATAAGTTAGAACATTGTCTTCTGTTATCAGGGCTCTGCACATTTTCTCCTATAGACTGAGTCTTGAATTAATCAGAAATGTTCTATTCTGTGGTGCTTCGAAGGCAGCCTACTACAATCTGCATGGATTGAAAAATGTGCAAGATTAGCACTCGCATACTCTGCATATCAATATGCAGTATTCATATTTGAATAGCGTTACCCCTGTCTCAACCCCTTTTCCATCATATTGTAGTGGCTGGCACAACACCAATTTGACACAGAACCTGCCTTCATTTCCATCCTCCAGACAGATTCTGTAATAAGCAGGGAACACAATGCAAAACCCACCTCATGCTAATATTTTGAATCAGAAATTATATACAAAGAATGATTTGATAGTTAGGAATTTACCAGCACAGTAATTGCTCCCACCGAAGTTAAATGCATAATTCAGTTTTTACTGAGTGTTGGTGTCTGAATTATGCATAAGATTAGCATCCCCCCCCCTTGTTACTGAATTGGTGGTGGTCACTTCTCTACATGTTATATATTTATTTGATTTATTCACCTTTTGCATGGATTTGCTTCTATTATTTATTTGGTATTTCAGCTTGGTTAGGATAAGAGAATGTGTGTGGCTCAGAATCATTCAGTGAGTTTCACAGCTGAGTGGGGAACTGAACTCAGATCTTCTCTTTCATAGTCCAACACTCTAACCAGTATATCATGCTCACTTTCTTTTGTTTTCTTCCATTGTCTGGAAAGCAATGTGAGATTTTGCATTGGTGCAGGAACAGTGCGTAACATCTTCAACACGAGTGCTTTCATGAGCATTATTTCTTTTTTGAGTTCCCTGAAACTGCCATCTCTTAACAATGGTGCCATCTCTTAACAATGGTAATAGCAGCGCATTAACTTAGAATGAGAGGATACTGGTGCAGGTACAATGTCTAGTTTATAGTTCTCCACATTTTAAACCAATGTGCTGTTTTGTAGAATGTACAACATTTCTTTGAAGTTGCAATTGCCCACTACTGCAACCCATTACCAGCCGCTATTAAGGGGGGGGGATTGGTGCTATAAGAACCATACTGTCATTTTCATTTGACAACCAGAACTGCTGTTACTGGCGATGCTCTAGGAATCTCAGCAATCTGTCTGTCCCTACAGTATCACTGCAATGTGGTGATGTCACTTCTGATTTTGGAGTGGAAATTATGTCACAGTAACTTGCAACACCATTTCCACATCTATGCCACCTGGAGCCTCTCCAGTACCCAGTAAGCCTGCTGCTGGTTGCCAGTCAAAGGCTGCCAAGGCCTGGTGACCCAGCTTTGAAGGCAAGAACAGAGAGAAATTTTCAAGCAGTTTTGGGAATTTCAGCCCATACTGTAATCCATTCACTGCTCAAGAATACATAGAAGCACACCCAGTATTAAAATGATTCTGAGATAATACACCATAATATATATGCATTGTCTCTGTAGATTTATACAACACAGCATGAAACTACTACTGTTTCATGTTATGAAAATATATACAGAAAGCATTGCAGGGTCAACTTGCTGCATGGATAATTAATTGAAATACAGACATTCATCTTTATTTGGTGTAATGATATTAATGTTTTGCTAATAAATAATAGACCCTACTTCCCCAAATCACCTATAAAGTAACAGATATGTATGCTTTCATTTAATTATAGTTATTTTAGAAAATAAAACATTCCTTTTTGTTGATGCATTTTTGATGTATTTTTTCCCCCTTATACAAAGAAATGTGCATATATGCTTCCATTGTTTTCTTTCAGTATGTGGTACTTACAGTCAAGGCTACTAAGAAAAACAGAGCCAGTCCATTTTATCCTGTTCTTCCTCCAGTGAGCTTGTGATGGACCCTGTTATGTCCTATGATCAGGAGCCAGAGCAGGCAGAAAGCAGCCGAGCTCTGTTCCTGAGAACAATAGGGACTAGGCTCCTGAGCTCGCCAAAAGGGAGCCAATGGGAGCATTGGCGGGAGATTCAAACCCGCTAATAGGAATGTGGGGCATCCCACCCCTTACTGTATATAGTTGGCCTCCGGCCGTTACTGTTTGTCTTTGTTGTGAAATATGAATAAACGCGTCTTCTCTTATGTCATCGTCCGAGTCATGAGGCACGGAACCCAGTACTTTACAGACCCCATCCACTTCCCTCCCTCAGAGGCAAAATTTTCTGTTTCTATTTGCCTTCACTGACTGAGCAGCCCTGGTAATGAGTGTATTCTTCCCTTGGCTAATGAGAGGTTCTTAAATTATTCAGTTACTTAGATCATTGTGTTGAGAGGCTTTTGATCAGTGTTTTACCAAACAGTCTAGTACTCTTTATTTGTATAATCACTGACTCTTTTTGGTGCCCAGAAGGATGGTACCCTCTTCCCAGTATCCAAACCCCTTTTCTTTGAAGACATCTGACTCTGTCAGCACTAAACCCTTTTTTTTTTTTTTGACAGGGCTATTCATAGATGGTCATGTGTCTTCTCAGTAAAGGCAGGAATCTGACTGACTTTTTTTTTCTCAGCTGATGCTAACCAATCAGATTGCCTGGAGCAGGCTGCCACTCAAGGCTCTCTGGCTCTGTGAAGAATTAACTCTTCACAGTCCTTTGGTTGTTGGTACAGTACTTCTAAGGTTCTTAAAAAGTGCAATATATCACAGAGCTCAAAGTACATACATCATTCTTCCTTCCCCATTTTGATTTTTACATCCATCATGTGTGTGGGCTAGATTGAGAACATTTGACTAGTCATCCAGCAAGCTTGATGGTAGAATGTGGGTTTGATCCCTGCTTTCCCACATTATGGTCCAGAATGTAGCTGACTATATCTGCTGACAAGGAAACATTGTCCATTTCACTCTAATTTTGATGTAGATTCACCACTTCCAATTTGTTTGTAAGCTCAGTCCAAAGTGTGGCTTTTGATCTTTAAAACTCTAAAATGTTTGGGATAAAACTTTTCAAGGGCCAGCTTTTCCAGCACAAATATATCCCTAGCCTTCAGTTAGTTGAAGAAGACTTGTTCTGTGTTCCACTGCCACCAGAGGTCTTAGACAGTTGTCTTAGTGACATCAATATTACAGAACATCTCTCCTGTAATTTATATTTTGGACCCATTCTTATTCATTTTCACAAGGATGACTACCTTCTTTTTCTAGGCTTTTGATTAAATTAGCAATAATGGTGGATGTTAACGTTGGTATTTGTGGATTCTGGACTTTGGTTTATCATGGCTTTCTTGTGTACTTATGTGACTTTGCTTTGTTCCTTTTACTGCATTGTAAACCACTTTAAGCATGTTACCCCAAAAAAGTAAAAAAATAAATGATAAATAAATGGTTAAAATAATCACACGTTTATTAAGCAAGATAAGTAGTTTTCAAGAGCATTATCAACACAAATGAAGTTGCTGATGTTTTTGTTCTACATTGGATGTAACTTGTGAAGACAGACCTTCATATCCTCTTATTTTGATTTTAGGGGAAGCCCACATTTTCTCTCAGGGTGGTTTCCAAGGAGAATCTGGCTAATGGTGCTATGATTCTTGAATAAACAAGTGTAGACATCATGAATACTGGCTGAAGCAGGAGAACAGGCAAATTACTTGGGCTAGTTATGAGCTGCTTGTATATGAGCTTAGTTGAGGTTGGCCTAAGACACTAGGGGTGTGTGCTTGGTAACATACTGATATGAATAAATATCCCAAAAATACCTTATCAGTATTTGGGGGGTATTTATTCAGCTGAATACAGATTGGTGAATCTGATTCTGAGGCTAGACAGCCATCTGACAGCAATGCTGATTCTATGAACTCAGGCAGATCATGAGACGGAGGGCAGGGAAAGTTGCATCAGTGCTTAATTCTTGTGGCCCTTTCTTACATGCCCAGGGAAATGCCAATTGCCACTCTGGGGTCAGGAAGCCATTTTATCTAGGCCAGTTTGGCTAGGGATCCTGGAGGTTTTTTTCTGGGCATGGATTTGGAGTCACTGGGGGTCTGAGGGGGGGGGGAGGTGGTGTGACTCAGCAAGGTAACTTTTCCACCATTGGTTTCAATGGGCCTTCTTTGGAGGTCCATAGAATTGGTCCCCCTGGTCCAACCTTTTAAAAACTTTGGAAGTTTTTTTGAGGAGATGCACCAGCAGCTACGCTGCAAATTTGGTGCCTCTACCTCAAAAAAACAGTCTCCCCAAGCCCCAAATACCCCTGGATTGATTCTCCATTGTACACTATGGGGCCAGTCCCCTTAGGGTATAATGGGGCCAAATAAATGTGGATTTCCTGAATATTTACCCAAATCCCAATACAATACTGATATTGGTTTTCAGGAATATTTGGAATACTAGTATTTTGGGGGTCCAAGAGATTTGAATTGGGGGGGGAAACATTTTTTTTTTGCACACCCCTATAATGCATATTTTGGCATCTGAGGGTCATAATGCAAATGGCACCACCCTTACAATAATAAGAAAAACAGCTGGCAAATTGCCCTTTCATGAAACTCCCAGATCTTCTGCCTAGACTGTCTGCCTCAAAAGAGGGCCAGGCTAGACTTTAGAACTGGAGGCAATTTTAATCCCATTTTGTCAGATCGAACACATCCTATCTATCTAGCACATTTTAACCCAGCCCTTCTTTCAAGGAGCTTGGGGTGACATACATGATTTTCTCCCACTAATTGCTGCCGCTCTGAGTGTCAGAAGAACAAATTTAGAGTCCAGTGGCACCTTCAAGACCAACAAAGGTTTATTCAACGTATGAGCTTTCATGTGCGAGGCACAGTTTTCCAAATACATTGGAATGGTAGATGAGGTTCTAAACTTATAGACAGGGATTTAACAGCAAATTAACATATAACATGATGATGTTTAAGTTATACAAATTGAAAAACTAAATAACAAGTTAAGGTTATAAAGTCAACAGTTGTAAAGCAATACATGTCAAAATAGCAGATAAATGTCTAAAGGTGTTTTTTCTAATTGTGGGAAGTAACAGAATCTTCATTATCTCCTCTCAGGTGTAGTTTTCAGCATTCCTAGAGGTGACCATTGACACTGCTAACATCATACACCCGCCACCCCTCCTGCTGGCTCAGCTTGGCTACCCTAAGACTTCTCATTCTCCTAGCATTATCTCCTGTCAGATACTGCTCTGAATTGGAGCCCCTAGAATTTATTATACAGCTACAAGGGGTCTTGTTGATTTGCCTTTGCTGACACAGCTCAACATTTTTTTTCCTCAAAGAAAAGGCCGATTTTTGTGTAGCGAAGCGAAACTATATTTAATGTGCCCACTGCTTGGATTGACTTGTTGTTAGCCCGAGGCCTCAGCTTTAGAATATAATAAATAGAGTCTATGTAGCAAGTTTCCATGGGCTACTCTACTGGATCATCATGCTTTAAAAAAGAGGGGAGAAATCCTGAATTGTTTTGACGAGAGCTTGTGAATAAACTATGTTTAGACAGGCTTAGCCTGTTTTTAGCAATTTAAAAATACTACTAAAGCTGTCAAGCTGTCATGAAAGCATACTTGCTGGGGGTTCTAGCCAAAGCAAGTAGAAATAAATTGGCTGTCTTCAATTTGGAGGCTCAGAAACCCAGGGTATATTGACTTGTTAGGCAACATCTCATTAACAGTTCAGAGCTCAGAGCTGACACTTAAATGCTCCAGAATCTAGGCAATAAACAAACTGTTTCAGTGCACAATCTTGGGTGGAAACATTGATTTGCTACCAAGGAGAGGTTTGGCAATCGCTTCACTTACTACAGTATATTTCTAGTGAAGTGTGTTGGCCTATGCTTATGTGAGTCTGTCCCAGAGTCATTCCCAAGGACAGGGGGCTACTAACTAATAACATATTTGTTCTAACTAGATGGCATTTGATTTGTGAAGTGATTTATTAATTGTTTAAATAATTATATAAGTTTTGCCTTTTAACTGGTTAGCTGATTTCAAACAACTTGGTATTATGTTTAAATTAAATTACACAGCACAAAATTGCAATGACAGTGTCTTCTTGTATGATGTGAGTTCAGATCAGTAAACATACATCACTATTAGGTGACTGTCCTTATTATTTACTTACTCATCATATGTGGAATGGTGAGATATAACTTTTCATACTACAATAGAGCCAAAATGGCTTAATGTAGTATGGATACCCAAAGGTCATCAGTGTTGAGGTGAATGTAAGATTACAAAGTGTACTAACATTGATTTTTACTGAGCAACATCAACTTCAATTACTTAAGGCTTTTAACAAACCAGAATAGCTTGGCTTCAAAACCCAAAGCAATTTCTGAACAGTTTGGAACTGGATGGCAATGTGGAAGGATATTGTATCAATTTTAATGCAGGATAAGAACAGAGACAGTACACCTTTGCACCCATAAGTGTCTGTATCCTAGAGTGACTGCTTATTCTTAGTAGGGTTGCCAACCTCCAGGTGGGGCCTAGAGTTCTCCCAGAATAAGAATTGTTCTCTGGACTACAGACATTGGTTCCCTTGGAGAAAATGCCAACTTCAACTGTCTTCCCTCTGCAAACTCTGCATTTCCCAGGCTCCACCCCTGAAACTCCAGGAATTTCCAAACCTGGAGCTGGCAACCCTAGTTCTCTAGCTCTGCCAATTAATTAAAGAGGGGAGAGATAAAACATAAATTTACTTATATTAATCAATCTGTTAAGTAGTAAAAGCAAAACAAAAAGCTAGCAATACCATGTCCAGCTTGCCCAGACCAGAAGATAAATCAAGGATATAATATATAGATAGATAATAAATAAAAAGACTTAAGATCTTTTTTAATTTTTTTAAAAAAGTAATGTTATGGGTTCCCCAGTCTGAGCAGCAAGAAGATCCAGTGAGAACACTACTTGGGATGGTTCATTTGTACAAGAGAGCTCTAGAGAGTGATGATACATTTTTGTAATAGTTGCTTTATTTACAAACTAGGAGTAAGGCCCATTGTGGGAAAAAATACGAGTACTAGAAGGAAGCTCCAGATGAGTGTCCTGGCTGTGGCTGGTGGGGTGGCAGAGGGAAGGGGAAAATAGAGGGAGGCAAGCCATGTTTATTTCCTTCTGCTTAGCTGTAAGGCAGGGCTGTCTCAAGTAATTTTGCTGCCCCAAGTGGGTAGTATGGGAGGACGGCCTCATGGTAACAGGTATGGTACACTCAACCCCTGACTTAGGTTGATTTGGGTTTATGCAGTGACAGCTAAGGTAGAAAAGCACTTCCTCCTGTGCCATGTCTTCTGGGTTCCAAGGGTCTGGAAAGTGGTTCCATAGCCAGTTACAGGCCTGCCAACTCTGGGTTGGGAAATACCTGTAGATTTGAGGGGTAGAGCTTGGAGAGGGCACGGTTTGGGGTGTGGAGGGACCTCAGCAGGGTATAATGCCATAGAGTCCATTGCCTAAAGCAGCCATTTTCTCCAGGAGAACTGATCTTGGAGATCTCCAGGAGCTGACCACTGCCCAAAGCAGCCATTGTAATAGCTGGGAAATTTTCTGTAGGAGAAATGATGTGCTGTGGCTGGGGAACACAGTGAAGTCTGGGAGATCTCCAGGCCCCACAGGGAGATTGGCAACTCCAGTGACCATTTAAGGGAAGATTGGGATATGTATTTTACCTCAGGACACATTCAATGACTCCCAACAGCAACAGCAAACTGTTAGAGGCAAAGGCCAATCAGTCTGCATATGCAAATGACCTCTGTGTTCCAACTGGCTATTGTGGGGAGAGGAACAGCAAGCTGTTTAGAATATTGGCGGTAAGACTGAAGCAATGCAGCCAGTGGATAGGGACAGCTTCTGAGTGACACATTACAGAGCCAACTAATTTTGGAGCATGTGGAATGTTCATGAAGTGCCACCACCAAAACACAATTATATATAAGGAGAGATATACAAGTAGAGCACAGGTGGAGGCAGTATATCACCTACTCCTCATCAGATCCCCAGAGAGAGAAAATCTGTGCTCCAGGAACTTCAGGAAATTTATACTAGTCTCTGTCCAGTTCTTTCTTTGTCTTTTCCAAAGTGATGATTATGATTTCTTCAGACCTTTTTTTCCTTCCTGTCACCAGGAAAAAGTCTAATGGGCACTTATATGTAGCCACCAGGAATCATCTCCTAACAATTAGCACACTCGGAGGAACATTTAGATTCCTTTGTCACAGTCCCTGGTTTTCACTAGTTGTGTCACTTCAGGGCAAGCCCATAGTCACAGACCCATTAAAAGTACTCCACAGCAATTCTTCAGCAATACTTCAAGAATATTAAGAACATAAGAAGAGACCTGCTGAATCAGACCAAATGGTCCATCTAGTCCAACATCCTGTTTCACACAATGGCCAACCAGTTCCTCTGGATGGCCCAAAACAGGGCATAGAGGCTGAGGCCTTCCCCTGATGTTGCCTCATAGCTTCAGAGCTATTAATCCCTCTGAATGTGGAGGTTCCCCTCAGTCACTGTGGCATGTAGCCATTGATAGACTTACCCCCCATAAATCTATCTAATCCCCTTTTAAAGCTGTCTGTGCCTGTGGCCATCAGTATATCCTCTGGAAGTGATTGCACATTTTAATCATTCTCTGTGTAAAGAAGTATTTCCTTTTGCCCATCCTGAATCTACTGCCCATCAGTTTTTTGGATGCCCTCAAGTTCTAGTATTTTGGGAGAGGGAGAAAAAAATTCTCTTTGTCAACTCTTTCCATCAGATGCATAATTTTATAAACCTCTATCATGTGCTCCCCTTAGTCATCTCTTTTCTAAACTGGAAAGTCCTAGACTCTTCAGCCTTTCTTCATATGAAAGGTGCTCCAAATCCCCAATAATCTTGGTTACCCTCCTTTGTATTTTCTCCAGCTCTGCAATGTCCCTTTTTTTTTGGATAAGGTGACTAAAACTGTACACAGTATTCCAAATGAGGCCACATCACAGACCTATAGAGGGGTATTACAGTATTGATAGTTTTATTCTCAGTCCCTTTCCTAATAATCCATAACATAGAATTTGCCTTTTTCACTTCTACAGCAAACTGGATTGACACTTTCATTGAGCTTTCCAATAATATAACCCCAAGATCCTTTCCCCTCCCAGTCTTAGCAAGTATGGACCCCATTACCCTATACTTGAAGTTGGGATTTTTTTTTGTCCCAATGTGCATCACTTTACACTTACCAACATTGAACTTAGTTTGCCACATTGTCTCCCACTTCCCAGTTTGTGGAGATCATCTTGGAGCTCTTCGCAGTCTGCTTTCATTTTCACCATCCTGAATAATTTTATCTGCAAATTTGGCCAGTACACTACTCAGCCCCACTTCCAGATCATTGATGAATAAATTAAATAGTACTGGCCCCAATACTGATCCTTGTAGGACCATACTGCTTACTTCCCTCCATGGTGAGAATTATCAATTGAATCCTACTCTTTGCTTCTTGTCATTTAACCAGCTTTTAATCCATAAGAAAACTTGTCCTCTTATCCTATGAGTGCTAAGTTTACTCAGGAGTCTTTGGTGAGGTACCTTGTCAGAAGCCTTTTAAAAGTCCAAGTTTATAACTGTTGTTTACATGCTTGTTCACTATCTCAAAGAACTCCAAAAAGTTGGTGAAGCAGGACTTCCCTTTGCAGAAATCATGCTGACTTTCTCTCAGCAGGCTTTGTCCCTCTATGAGCCTAACGAGTCTATCTTTGATTACAGTTTCTATTAATTCACATGGGACAGATGTTAAGCTGACTGGCCTGTAATATCTTGGTTCCCCTCAGGATCCCTTTTTAAAACCTTGTGTAACTTTGTTACTCCCCAGTCTTTTGGTACAGCAGCTGAATTTAGTGATAGGTTATATATATAGTTAGTAGATCAGCGATCTCAAATCTGAGCTCCTTAAGAATTCTTTGTGTATGTCATTAGTCCCTGGAGACTTACAGTTTTTAGTTTCCCCAGTAGATCTAGAACTTCATCTCTAGTCACCTCAGTTCTTCAAATTCTTTTCCTCAATTTGGCTCAGTTCTTCAGACCCCCTTCTTGAAAATAGGGCCTGTTGCATGGGTACATGCCCCCCACTTTCCACAGTGATCACAGAAACAAATAAGTCATTGAGCTTCTCTGCTGTCTCCCCATCTTCCTTTAGCAATCCCTTTACTCCTTTGTCATCCAAAGGCCCCATTGCTTCTCTGGCTGGTTTCTTGCTCCAGATATATTTTTTTAAAAAATGTTTATTGTTTGTCTTAATGCTTTTTAGCAATCCATTCCTCTAAATCTCTTTTTTGCATGCTTAATTACTGACTTCCATTTCTTTTGCCAGAGCGTGTGGTCCCTCCTGTCCAATTCACTGGGGCAGACCTTCACTTTTTAAAAGAAGCCTCTTTACTTTTCATAGCTTCCTTGACTTGAATTGTTAACCATGCAGACCTTTCTTAAGACTTGGCAGTGGCTTTCCTAACCCTTGGAATGCCTTCTTTTTGGACGTCCATTAGTGTGGTCGTAAATAGCTCCCAAGCATCGTCTAGAGATTTAACTCTCTTGCATTTCGCCTTCAGCTTCCTTTTTAGTATTCTCCTCTTTTGTGTAAAGTTCCCTCTTTTGAAATCAAATCTTACAATTTTGGAATTTAGGGATAACTTTCCATTGACTTGAATACTGAACTTATTGCGCCCCAAGCCAGAATAAAGAGGCAGACACAAATGATGGGTTTAACTGTTGGGCCAATTTATTAACTGACAACTTTAACTGGAGTCAATGGCAATGGCAACACAGTTTGCAGTATGGTCAAGTCCAGGGGTCAAGGACCCCTCCCTTACCTCATGAAATATGGTGAGCCACCCTACTCCAAGTGGGAGCCATCAGCAATGACTCCTGCCCAGCCAGCTAGCATTGTAGGACAACCCCATAGCCCCATCCCCCGAGCCACTAGGCTCAAAGGGAGGATCCATCAGTGAGGCCCTGAAGGCAGATTGTTTCCCCTGCCCTGGGCTGCAGGACACAAAGACTGTTCTCGCAGGACCCCTTCAACCCCAAATAATGGGTGTCAGTTGGTGCTCACCGGACTACAATCTGTATATTGCATGAAAACCTGCCACCGCTGAGGCCAAGCTTCTGCTTAGGCCTTTGCGCCCATTAGGAGGCCCAAGGCCTCCCGAAGCCCTTGCTACAAGTCTTCCAGAAAGATGTCCATGCCCATCTCAGACAGGTGGATACCATCCTGCCTGTAGAACTCCACACACTCTGCATGTATGCATGAGTGTGGCAAAAAGATACCCAAACCACCCTCAAGAATCCTCTGCAACTCTCTATTCACCTTACAGTGCACTTTGTCAATGACAAGTTGGTTTCCCACCCCCCACCAAACCCGGTGGGGTATCATAGCCGACCAAATGAAATGATAAAATGAAAATCCTCACAGGCTTGAAGGGTTAACAATTTCCCTTTGATCAGGCCTAAGTCGTTGCCTCCTAAATGGATAACTAGAACCTGAGGCGGAGGGCCAACCTACTCATGAAGCAAAAACTGCAACAGGCCTGGCCACTGTAAGCCCTGGCACCCCTGACATTCCACAGTGGTCCACTGACTAAGGCCCAGCTGTGTGCCAATCAGCGTCCTCTTAGCACAATGAGCTGCCCAAAAAACAAAACTGTGCCCACAGATTAAAACAGTCTTCCTTTCCTGCTGGTAAATCAAACCTGAAATGAAGAAACAGTGAGCACGGGCACAAACTTACCCACCATGTGGCCACGTAGGCTTGCCTTCAGTGCCCAGACAAGGGCCACACATAAGACTTCTATGCTGAGGAACACCACCTCCCCAGTCACTGAATATCAGCAGCCCCATGGCTGCTGCTGTGGAAGCAGCTCCAATATGGAAAGAATGTGTGCAAAAGCACCTCGCAGCCAGCCCCAGCTTCACTAATGCCCTAGTGGTGACCACCCCAAACTGATGTTTTGTTAAGGGGGTGCCATCCTGGTGCTGAAACAGCAGGATGCTGGCCATGCCTCAGTGCACCATCGTCCGTGGAAGTAAACTCCAAAACCAGAGGATCTGGCAGTGTCTGAGTGGATCTGCAGTTCTGCCTCCAACTTAAGCTCCTCCCTCCAGAGGGAAATACCATTGAAGGAAGACAGAAACTCCATCCACATCTCCAAGTCCTGTCAGACACCAGCAGTAATATGGATCCTATGGTGAGGGAGCCGCAGTCCGGTCATCACCATGCACAACCTGCACAAAAAGGCCCGACCAGACACCACTACCTTACATGTGAAATTCAAGTGATCTACCAACTGCTGTAGCTCCCTCAAGGTGGCCTTCCATCTGTGTAAAATGCACTGATGCAGCTGCACAAGTCCACCAGCTTGCATACCGGCAGCCGGGAAGCCTGCGCCACCGAATCCAACTCTACCCCAAGGAACGTTAGAACCTGGGCTGGACCCTCAGTCTTTTCCTGCACTAAGGGCACCCTTAACTCACCTGCTAATGCCATAAAAGAACCCAGCAACTGCTCACACTGTCCAGAACCCTGAGGGCTCACAAACAGGAAGTCATCTAGATAGCGTGCTACTGTGCCCAACCCAGTGCGTGCATGGAGAGCCCACTCCAGAAAGGAGCTAAAAAACTCAAAAGCAGCACAGGAAATGGAGCAGCCAATAGGCAGAGCCCAATCTAAATAGAACTGGCCCTCAAAGCAAAAACCCAGCAGCTCAAAATCCTCCAGGTGCACTGGGAGGAGGCAAAATGCAGACAATGTTGCATTTCACCATCTCCGCTCCTTTACCACAGCCGCACATGATGCACACAGCCCGATCAAAGGAAGTGTACCAGACACAGCACAAAGCCTTAGGAATGGAATCATTAACTGAAACACCCCTGGGATGAGAGAGATGATGGATGAGCCGGAACTCCCCAGGTGCTTTTTTGGGCACAATTCCCAATGGGGACACACAAAGTTTAGGGATGGGGGGGGGATGGGAAAGGTCTGAGGCCTCTTCCCTCCCACAGCTCCTTCAAAATCTTGTCCCTTACCATGTGCTCCATGCCCCATATGGACCAAAGGTTGCGAGCCATATAGGGGCCCCTCTCTCCTTGGTAAGGGATATGAAAACCCTGAGAAAACCCTTTCAACAAATATAAACTATCAGAACATCATGGGTAACTACGCAAAAGTGCCTCAAGCACTCTCAACTTTATGGGCGTTGGGTGTTGCTGTTTTGGAGCCATCGCTGGAGAAGGTGTGCAAAGGTCCAGATTCACCATGGCCCCGTCCTTACTTACTACCTATGTGGTGGTGCACCCTTCAATGAGAGACGAACGGGTTAGAACCTCCACTTGAAAACGTTTACTGGCCATAGATCGTGTTTCTTTTTGCCCATGTGTTCCACCCACAGGCCTTGCAACAGGAGCTGATATCCTGTGGCCTGCTCCACTGCCTTCAATTGATTCAAAATAGCCTGTTGCACTTCATCATCTTCTTCATCTGTAGAGGACAGGGCAGGGGCAGGGCATTTAGGGGGTGGCTTGGTTGCTGGCTGTTTGCCTTTAGAATGGCTGGAGCCCTTCTTGGGAGCCATACTACTGTGTTCAAAGACAGGCCTGCAGTAGAAGGACCCCCCCCATTGAAGGCAGCAGCCCAGACCAATATCTCCTGAACTAAGGTTGAAAATTGAAAACAAAATGGTTGACCTTAGCCAGTATAGAAAATGGCCACCAAGAGCTGGCCACAAAATGGCTGACCAGCACTAGTCACAAAATGGACACCTGAGCAAGGGAACAAATATGCCCCCACCAAACCTGTGGACGGCCGCCCTGCCCCCTTAAGAAGCCCCAGCTGGGCCGCTTACCCACCACAGGACCAGACAAGCTGCACCCAGGACCCACTAGTGGAGGAGAGGGAGGAATGGAGAGGGGATTGCTCTACCCCCCCAGGCACACTCGCCACTGCCCCAGAGCGCCGCATGCCCCGACAACCGGCTTTCACCTGCCACCAGGCGCACTGAAATACCAGTGCCCAACCCAGCTACTGCACCAGCAAATGAGGCTGACACCACCCACAGTGCACTCCCCGCTGTCCTGGGCAAATGCTGCTGAGAAGCCCCAGTATGCTGCCACCGCCTAGTCTCTGTGCTGCGCAATAGGCCTGTCCACGCTGCCGGGCCCTGATTGGCTCTGCTGTCAAATCAGCCACTGCACCGCTCCCATGGGCGCCTCAAGTCCTGACCACCACCGATGCGCCGACAAGGAAGTTGCACCCAGGCAGGCCAGTCAAGCCCCGGCCATTGGCCGGAAGAGGATCCCTGGGTGCTGAAGAGGAGCTCCAGCCATGCGGCCCGCTGAGCAGGTAGGTCCAAAAAGAAGGCATGCTGCTGAGCTCCTCACCAGCTGAAGATCAAGCGGGACTGCTGGCGAGGAGGGGGGGGCTGAGCTTTTAAGCCTCTCAGCCCCTCCCACCTCCAATACCCATATGAGGCGCTTCTGGCACCCGATTTGGGGCCCACCTCATCTGGCTGGGAGGAAAGGGTGCCTGCCCAGCCCATCGGCTGCAAGGGCCGGGGGCTGTTTGAATCGTAATAGCATTATGGTCACTATTCCAATTGTTTTAACAATTTCTAAATATCTCATCAGTTCTCAAGACCTGCTCAGAACCAAGTCCAAGAACACCAGCTGTCTGGTTGGCTCTGTGACCAACTGTTCCAGTGCAAAGTCATTTATGATGTCTAGGAATCTCATTTATTTATTTATCATATTTATAACCTGCCCTTCCCACAAGTGGGCTTAAGGTGGGTAAAAACATATCAGCAATATAATAAATATAATTAAAAGTAAAACACAATAATATACATTGGTCACAGCCCAAGAACAGAAATTGGCTGGCATTTCTACAGCATGACTCAACATAAGAACATAAAAACATAAGAGAAGCCAATGTTGGATCAGGCCAATGGCCCATCCAGTCCAATACTCTGTCACACAGCGGCCAAAAATACCAGGTGCCATGTGTTTACTCAGTCAGTGTGAGGGTAATTGAAGTCTCCTAGTGTAATAACATTTTCTGCTTTAGTCATCTCCCTTATTTCCTTCTCCATCTCAAAATCAGCCTCAAGGGTTTGATCCATTGGGTGATAATAACCCCCCACTTTTAAGTAACTCTTAGGGTCCAGTATTTCCACCTATATTTCTTCTGTTGGGGAGTTAATTCTCCCAATGTTTTTTAACTTATTTGATTCTATGCCAATCTGTCCCTTCTTGTCCTGCCTGTAGAGCTTATACCCAGGAATGACTGTATCCCATAGATTTTCCCTATTCCACCATGATTCTGAGATACCTACTATATCTAAATTGTCATTGAACACCAAGCACTCTGACTCCCTCATCTTGGCTCGGAGACTTCTACCATTGGCATATAGACACCTATAATGTTTTTCCCTCTACAGTAACCTTCTCCTTCCTCAGCCTGTTAGTCACCGCACATGGCCCTCAGTTGCCATTGTGCCCTCAGTCATAAGTTCTATTACACTCCTATCAAAATTATCCTGAGAGTTTATGCAATCTTTTTTAGGATTGATTTGTCCCAAACCAGAGGACCAGAAAGTGAAGAGGACCTCAAGAGCCTCTTGCTCGGGGTGAAACAGGAGAGCGCAAAAGTGGGCTTGAAGCTCAACATCAAAAAAACTAAGATCATGGCATCTGGCCCCATCACTCCTTGGCAAATAGAAGGGGAAGTCGTAGAAGTAGTGACAGACTTCACGTTCCTAGGATCCCAGATCACTGCAGATGGTGACTGCAGCCATGAAATTAAAAGACACCTGCTCCTTGGGAGGAAAGCGATGGCAAACCTAAACAGCATGATAAAAAGCAGAGACATCACCCTGCCAACAAAAGTCCGCATGGTCAAAGCAATGGTATTCCCCGTAGTAATGTATGGCTGCGAGAGTTGGACTATAAGGAAGGCCGAGCGCCGAAGAATAGATTCTTTTGAACTATGGTACTGGAGAAGACTCTTGAGAGTCCCTTGGACTGCCAGGAGATCAAATCAGTCAATCCTAAAAGAAATCAACCCTGATTGTTCCTTGGAAGGCCAGATCCTGAAGCTGAAGCTCAAATACTTTGGCCATCAGATGAGAAGGGGAGCGTTCACTGGAGAAGACCCTGATGCTGGGAAAGATTGAAGGTCAAAGAAGAAGGGGACGGCAAAGGATGAGATGGTTAGACAGTGTCATTGATGCAATGAACATGAAATTGAGCAAACTTCAGCGGACAGCGGAAGACAGGAGGGCCTGGCGTAATCTGGTCCATGGGGTCGCGAAGAGTCAGACTCGACTGTGCGACTGAACAACAACAACAACAAGAGGATCCCTCATTCCTGTCAGCTTTCCCCCCAGGATTAGTCTAAAAGGTGCTCTGCCACTTTTTGATATTAATTGCCAGCAGCTTGGTTCCCTTTTGGTTTGAATGAAACCTGTGTCTTTTGTACAGGTTCAGACTGTCCCAGAAAGTTTCCCAGTGCCTAACAAATTGTTATTTATGCAGGCTGCCACTAGGGGTCTGCAGCTACAGTGTGGAGCTTCACTCCTCTGAACAATAGAACTTAAGATCCTAGTTCCTCCCAGCATTCACCAATAGCAACTTTGGCAGGAAATTCGAACCCCCCAATGGGACTGTAGGTGTGCCGGGGGTGGGTGTATATAGTTGGCCTTGCAGGGCCGTTTTGCAGTCTTGTTATGTAGTACCAATAAACGCATCACACCACATGTTGTTGTCTGAGTCCTCCATGCAGTGAACCTGGTACTTTACAGTGGCGATGAGGATGGGATCCCTGGAGCAGGCCTGAATCTCCTACCAGCGTGGCAACAATCACCGACACCGAAGAAGCCACCGTACCCGCACTGCTCCTGAGAGGCACCGCACTGCACCCAGCTCTTCTTGTCTCTGCTCTCCGCATCACGCTAGGACCATGGCTGCCACTCAGGGAAACATCAAAACTTTCAACCCCACACATCCCGAGCTCTGAGATTTGTGGACGGACTAGCTTACCTGCCACCTTGCCTACCATGAGGTAACCAATGCAGCTAAGAGAAGGAACCGCCTCCTAAGTTCCTGTAGCACAGCCACCATTAGGCTAGCCAAGAGCCTCCTGGCTCCAAGTCCATTCTTGAGTGTTCCTACAAGGAAATCACCAATACGCTGATGAAGTACCTCACGCCCAAGCCAACCGCACTGGCCCAGCGGATGGAATTCCAGGGCTGCCTCCAGAAGCCTGGGGAAGTGGCCGCAGCATATCTGGCAGTGCTACACCAGCTGGTCATGGAGTGCGCCTTCACAAAGGCCACTGAAAACCCCGTTCACACAGCTCCGCTGGAAGGTAATCAGCACCCCTGACATCAAGTTAGAAGAAGCCCTACAACTCGCCCTTGCTCACAAGGCCTCGCATCGCAACCGACCATTGGCAGCTTCACATCTCGTCCTTCCTGACTTGGCACTGGAAAACTCAGATGAGAAGGACGTCTGTCTCATCCATCAACCGACCCGCTGGAGACCACTGGGTGCTGCCACCGTGGACTCTCTGGAAAGGCCGCAGGATGTGCCCCATGTGCCAGCTGTGGGGACGTGCATGAACGTAAAACATGCTGGTTCCACAATGCCACGTGCCACACTTGTGGAAAGCAGGGACATCTCACCCGTGTCTGCCAGTCCAAGGGAAGCCGGCCACAGCCACCGCCCACTCCACCACGCAGCCAGGCCGCTGCCACCTTCGAGACCTTGGATTTCTCCAACCTCTACCTCCTCACCGACTGGCCGTCATTCCAGGTACTACATCTCCCCAACCAGTCTGCGACTCTGAAGATCCAAGTCCAGGTCTGGATTGAGGGGTCCCTCTGCGCTATGGAAGTAGACTCGGGGTCGGTAGCGTCCATCATCTCGGTGGACATGCTGAACAGACTTTGGCCTAATAGGGGACCCCCTCTATGTCCCTCGCCTCTGAGCTTGGTGGACTTTCATAAGAACCCAGTTCCAATCCGGGATGTGGGGACTTTCCGGGTGCAGTACCGGGGTTTCGAGGGGTCTCTGGACTTGATTGTGGTAGAGGGGAACCTTGTTAGTCTTTTGTTAGTCTTTTGGGGTGGGCCTGGTTCGCGCTGTTGGGCATCACAATCAGGGATGTTAAGAAATGTGTATTGCGGGATTTTGCAGAGGTTTGCAAGGAGTTCCCTGCCGTCTTTGATGGGGCTTTGGAATGTTATAAGCCCCCCCCCCAGTTTCCTTACAATTAGACTCCAATGTAGCCCCTATCCGCATGCAATTCCGCATGGCTCCACTCTCACTCCGGCCCAAAATTGATGCAGAGCTGGACCGATTAGTGGCGCAGGGGGTCCTACAGCCAGTATCGCATGCCATTTGGGAGACACCAGTCATTACCCCCGTTAAGCCAAATGACGAAGTCCGCATCTGTGCGGACTATAAATGCACCTTAAATAAAGCCCTCCACGACCACTCCTATCCAGTCCCGGTCATGAGCCACATACTGGCATCTCTGACGGAAGCTAAGATTTTTGGCAAACTCGACTTGGTGCAGGCCTATCAACAATTGCTGGTTGATGAGGCCACAGATGATAGTCACGCATAGAGGGGCTTTTAAGGTGAGGAGGCTGCAGTTTGGTGTAAGTGTGGCCCTGGGGATCTTTCAATAATTAATGGACTTCTTGTTAAAAGGGATCCCTGGAGTGACGCTGTTCTTCGATGACATCCTCATTGCCACAGCCGCCCCAGATGACTTCACTTACCGCCTCTGTGCCATCCTGCAACGCTTCAACTCTGCTGGCTTCAAGGTGAAGCGGGAGAAATGCCTTCTCAGGGTTCTGGAAGTGGACTTTTTGGGGTTCAGGGTTGACGCATCTGGGTTCCACCTGCCAGGGACAAGGTGAAGGCCATCATGGAGGCCCCGGCACCCACGGGTAAAGCGGAACTACAGGTGTTCTTGGGACTAATAAATTTCTATCATGCCTTTCTACCACACAAGGCTGCAATTGCAGAGCCCCTACACCACCTCCTAGATAAGCCGGCTCCTTGGTCCTGGGGCCTGAAGGAAGTAGCGGCGTTCTGAGGAGTCCAGGCATTGCTGATTTCAAACAATGTGCTGACACACTTTTACAAGTCCCTGTCAGTGGTCCTAGCATGCGACGCCTCCCCCTACAGTGTTGGCACAATCCTGGGCCACCTCCTCCCCAATGGCCGGGAAGTCCCAGTGGCCTATTACTCCGGGACCTTGACAGCTGCTGAGCGCAATTGCGTGTAAATCGTCAGGAAGGGCTTGGTGATCGTGGCGGGGGCCAAGAAGTTTCATAAGTTCATTTACGGGTGCCCCTTCACAATTGTGACAAACCACAAACCTCTCCTTGGGCTCTTCACGGTGGACAAGCAGACGCCCCAAGTCCTGTCACCCTGCATCCTCTGGTGGTCCCTGTTCCTCACTGGCTACCAGTACCACCTAGAACACTGCCCGGGCAAGGCAATGGGGCATGCTGGCACCCTGAGCTGGCCGCCACTGCCCTCCACAGACCCCAATCCTGCCCCCACGCTAGGAGACCTGCTTCTTGAAGACCTTCCAGAACCTCCTCTGCAAGCTGCTGATGTCACCGCCTGCTTGACCCACAACCCCATCGTCTCCTGGGCTGGATGGTGAGGGGATGGCCCAGGTGTGCTTGTGTGTTAAATGCCATTAAGTTGCTTCCAACTTATGGTGACCCTATGAATTAATGACCTCAAAAAATGTCCTGTCATTAACAGCCTCCCTCAGGTCTTACAAACTGAAGACTGTGGTTTCCTTTATTGAGTCAAGCCATCTCAGGTTAGATCTGTTGGAAGAGTAATTAAATAAGTTGTACTGGTTTGGGTTCCTCTATCCCAAAATCCTGCGTTAGTTGCAGTATCCATTTCAGTTGTCTGCAGATACATATTTAATGCCACAAAAAGTGAGATATACAGTAGAATAATCTAGAAACAACAAGATACCGTATATAGCAAAAATAAAGACCAAACAATAAATTAATCAGTGTCTGCTTTGTTATTCTTAAACATGCATAAAATAAGAAAACCTTGCAACATGTAGAAAATCTTACAAACATATACAAAGGATAAGAACCTCAAGGGACATGACACCAAATGCAAACTGGGATGCTGGAAACACTAACACAGTCTCTAACAGCACCCTAAGGTTGTATAATACTTTCACTAAAGATCCAATATCCCAGAAGAAGCTGGTCACTGTAGCATATCCTTTTATGGGTGCACCAGCTGTTAAATTTTTCCATTTCACTGGAGCTTTATCAAATAGGCAACCAATACTTCTTAACATTCTATGGAACAAACATTTTCCAATGAAAAAACAGCACATCAAATTGGAGACTGTGGGATAATGTCAGTGAAAACATATCTTGAAGCCAAAGAGTCACCTTCTAAATAATTTCTTAACAGCATCATCATGTTAAACAACCTGGTGTCTACAGTCTGTAACTTGGGTTCCTCTTAAAGTCATATCACATCAAAGAATCACCATATATCCAACATGTACAACCACACTTACATTACAAATAACATGTAGGATCATTATTCATATTAAGACCTTTTGGATACGATGTTTGTAATTTAAAAATCCATTTAGCTTCTTGCTGCAAAGAAAACTTACATCTGTATTGTTACACTGTCTCCTAGTATATTTAAATATTACAAAAAATCTGAAGGAGTCAACATCATATTCGAAACCTCTAAAATGTTCAGCCATAGGTGCTTCCCAAACCCCATGCTTTATTTGTGAAGGGTATTCCAAAATGCAAGATTTTACTGGTCTTAATGTACTTCCTACATACAATTTGCCACATGGACCATGTACACACATGTCCTTGATCTGCAATCACTGAACTCTGAAAGTATAACTTTGTAACCATTATTAGAATGTATAAAAATCTTAGTTATTGGAGCATACATGTCAGCCTGTCCTGTTTTGATTGTACCTTTGGTCTGAATAAAATCATCCTATCCATATTTAACCTTTAGATCTTACTGTCCCTTATATAATCCAAATAAAATGATGAATTCCATTTGATTCTTAAGAGTTGGCTAAAGGGAAAATTTTTTCTAAGGTGTAGAGAATGGAATGGTTGGTAGTGTAAATATGTATATTATATTTTTAAAAAATGTTCGCACAGCCAATTTATTTAATCTATTTCTGTACACTTCCATTACATCTAATAATGTAATGAAATCCTTATCCTGAGAAAACAAAAATTTAATATTACCATGGACTCCATTAGCCCAATCCACAAACTCTTGTAAATTTACATCATTGTTGAATATAAGGAAAACGTCATCAATAAATCTTATGTAAAACAGGATTTTTTTAAAAAAATCTCGATTCTCTGAAGAACTAACAAAATATCTGGCTTCTAGATCAGCCATGAATAAGCAGGTGATACTAGAGGTGAAGGGGCTAACCGTGGCCATTCTCCACACCTGTAAATAAAACTGTTCTTTAAAATGGATAGAGTTTTTCTCTAGGACTAAGTTTATCAGCTCTAACAAAAAATAAGTGGGAGGGTCTTGACTGGACCTCTTCTCCAAATACTTTTGTGCAGTTAACCTTACATCCTCCAAGGATATATTTGTGTACAGGGCTGTTACATCTAAGGTTACCATGACTGCTTCTGAGAGGATGGACAACCCTTCAATTTTTGAAATAAAGTCTGCCGTGTCTTTAATATAATTGGGGATGTCATAAACAGATGATTTTAAAAATGGGCTGCATATTTAGACAGGGGTTCTATCAAAGAACCTGTTCCTGAAACAATGGGACAGCCAAGGTGGGGTGGGGAAACTAGGTTTATGCACCTTGGGCAACACATTAAAGAACTGGTACTCGTGGATATGGGTTGAAGAAAAAAAGTTATATGTTGGTTCAGACATGAATCCCATCTCTCTAGCCTCATCCAGGGTTATTTTGATAAGTCTAGAAATATTTTCAGTAGGATCCATGGTTAATGGCACATAATATTCCTTATTGCTAAGTTGGCATTCTACCTCCCTGCCGTAATCCGATGTACTTAATAGCACAGTTGCTCCACCTTCGTCAGCTTGTTTCACAACAATGCTGATGTCCTCTGTAAGATTCTTTAACACCAGCCTGTCCCATTTGGAAAAGTTATTCCAACGTGGAATGGGCAGAGATTCTAGTCTATCAATTTCTTTTAAGACCATTTTCTCAATTCCCTTTGGTCTATTTTTTTCCA
This sequence comes from Gekko gecko, assembly GCA_029375565.1. NCBI lineage: Eukaryota > Metazoa > Chordata > Lepidosauria > Squamata > Gekkonidae > Gekko > Gekko gecko. The sequence goes on from JAPDNY010000007.1 coordinate 83,285,652, forward strand.
TTTTACTACTGGTGTTAATTGCTGTTCTTTTTTATTAGTTGATATTGGTTATAAGTTGTAATGGTTGTTACTAGTTGCTACTTTTTGGAAATTTAAAAAAAAAATTCAAAAAAAGAGAGACAATTTTCTCAAACTCCGGGGGGAATAAAAGTGGACTTGGGCAGAAAAATGCTTAAGACTCATCCTCTGTGTTGCCAAAAGAATTCTTTAACTTTATTAATCTAACAAGATGAAAAATATCAATCCTAGTTCTAAACGCATCATACAAGGGTATGGGAACAAGACCCAATCCTAATCTAAGTACCCACTGTTCCTCTAGTGAAATCTTCCTTGAGGAAAGATTAATGACTAAGTTTGTCTCCTGCCACATCTGTAAGGATGAGACTGAAAAAACTAAGCTCTCTGAAAATGGCTTCTAGTAACCCTTTCATGCCCATTCCATTGAAGGTGCTGTCCTCACTATCCTGTCTAATTGTCTTCTTGCTGCCCCCTTCAGGGTCTTCTTCTCTTCTCCTTTGTACACTAGACATTGCCTTTTCCAACAAGATCTTCCTCTTGTCTTCTCTTTATATGACCAAAGTATGATAGCCCCAGTTTAGTCATTTTAGCTTCTGTGGAGAGTTCAGGCTTGATTTCGACCCATCTATTTTTCTTTTTTTGGTGGGCCATGGTATCTGTAAAACTCCAATACTACATTTCAAACAAATCAATTTTCTTCTTGTCAGCTTTTTTCATTATACAACTTTCACATTCATATATAGTAACAAGGGATATCACAGTATGAAATATCTTGATCTTGGTCTCCACCAACACTTCCTTAAGGATATTTTTTAATTCCTTCATGGCTGACCTTCCAAGTCTCAATTGCCTCCTGATTTCTTGGTTGCAGTCTTCCGTTTGGCTGATTATTGATCCAAGGAATAAAAACTTGCTCTTTTCTACTGCTACAGATAGACTAACATGTCTACCCATCTTGATCTAGTTTCTTCTTGTGTAATTCTTCAGTAGTCATTGTCTCTTTCTTTTCCTTTTATTATTACACTCCTCCATCCAGAGGTCTTGAGAAAAGTCAGTAGACATAGTAGTGAGCTGAATATCTGTGACTATTGCCAGTTTCAAGACACAGTTTGCTAGCACTGCATTTACAGGGAAATGCAGTGAGATAGAGGTATCAAGAGATAAATGCCACCTTAATGGAGCAAGGCAGTGAAGAAGGTGAGGATGACATCAATGTGTTGTATGCTGTATATACCTTGGGTGATTGCTGCTCACCACCAGTTCAGGCCCAAGTTAACCATTGCAAGTCATACCCTGGACATGGAAGTGGACACTGAAGCAGCATTTTCCATAATAAGAGAAGACAGTCATGGGCTCACACCAGACTACTACCTTTACAACGAGTTGTTCTGTAGCTTCAGACTTATACAGAGGACAGGCAGGGTGTTTTTATCAATGATGTACAAAGGGCAGATGTGAGGTGGGGGTGGGTGGTGTGAGGAAGAGGGAGGAAATTGGCTATGATAATTGAAATTGGATTGAGCATATTTTTGATCCACTCACAGTTGTTGGAGCAAACAAATGAGATCTGAAGTCCAGGGCTAGGAAATCTAACTGGGATGACAGCAAAGATTCATGAGAGCCCAGATACACAGCCTGTTCTATGTCATACACTTTGTTTAGTAAAGTGGAAGCAGAACTATAGTGTCTGGAGAAGGATAGCATCCTGGAACCAGTCCAGCTTTCACACTGGGCCACTGTGGGATTATTATAAGACCTGTGCCAGGAATTCTAGGAAGGTGTTGCCGTGGCCTGCCTGCTCATTCTCTTTTGTTGCAGGACCTGAGGCATGAATAAGAAGAGTTGGATATTTCTTATAAGAAAGTATGGTAAAAATTACAATGGTATGAAACAGTGTCGGGGGGCAGATACACTAGGAAGAAATATGTAAGGCTCATATGGAAATAATTTTCAGAAAAATGACAGAATAAAAAAATAGACCTATATTCTTTAGCTACTCTTCATTTCTCTGCTCCCCCTTTAATACCCTGTATCAGGTACATCAAACTATGAAAGGCCTTGCTGTACTCTACAATTTGATAATGCTTTAGGCAGTACATCAGATTCATCAAGGATTCTCTGTAAAGCTGATCATTCAAAACAGTCCTCAGTTTTTCATCTTCAGAGTTGTTTTTGCTCCCATCCAGATTTGAAACATAAATTCACTAGGCATGGGCGTTGCGTCTGCTTCAAATTCAAAATGATTCTACTTTCCCCCTAAGTTTGGACCAGAGAAGAAAACTACAAGATTAACATTTTGAAGTTCGCCAACATCCTGAAAATTAATGTTGCTGATGATGTGGTTGCTGAAAAGTAGCACAGAGCATCATATTTGGGGTTTCTTGCTCTGTTTAATGAGGGTTTACTCCAGAAAAGAGCTGAGAACATGCTGTTTGTCTATTAAAACTTTTATAGGAAAGCATATTTGCCAGGACCTGATAGCCCCCTGGGTATTAAACAAGCAAAGGAAGCATTTCAGGGCAATCAGTAAAATCCCAATATTGCAAGTCATCTACTGATACATCAGGCAAACTGAAGAAGTATCAGCTTTCATTTTTCTATGACAGAAAGTTACCTTATGATATGACTTTTTTCCATCTCAAATCAAACTCCAATAATGAGTAGGTGGAGAGCTATTTGGCTGCTGTGTTTCGATGGACCCCTTTGGGGGTTTCTGGAGGGCATACTCAGTAAACAAAAAGTTATACATGCAGTTATTTCCACATGTGTAAATCCTAGATCTGTGTTCCAGGATCTTTATTCTATGCAGTTCTCCAGAAAAGAGAGATGTATCTCTGCTCAAATAGATTAGGGATAGGAAAGAATATTAAATAGTCATTTTAATGGCAATTACCAAAGTATATTGGCAATATAACAGAAAGCAAAACCTAATACCTCTAGTAATGATGGTACACCTCAATGTCTCACCCATGGCTAGTGAAAAGTGGAATGTATCCAAGGGAGACAATTTGTGTGTATGTTCCAAAAAGGAAAAGGAAAGAGAGGCTAGAGGGTTTCAAGAGGCTGAGAGGTGCTGGATGGCTAGAGGAATTCAGGTAGAGAGGAAGAAGAAGAGTTGGTTTTTATACACCAATTCTCTCTACTCTAAAGAGTCTAAAGTGGTTTACAACTGCCTCCCTGCCTCTCCCTAGAACAGGCACCTTGTGAGGCGGGTGAGGCTGAGAGAGTTCTGACAGAATTGTGACTAGCCCAAGGTCACCAAGCAGGCTTTGTGTGGAGGAGTGGGGAATCAAACCCAGTTCTCCAGATTAGAGCCTGCTGCTCATCTTAACCACTACACCACACTGGAAGGAATACAGCTAGTGGGAACCAAGGGGGAATGTTTGAGCTTGAAGAGACTTGGGATGGAAAGTGAACAGGGTTGGTGGCAGTGACTTAAGAGCTGAATGGGGGTAACATGAAAGATGTCAGAGTTGTAGTGAGATGTGTCTGGAGCTGAAAGAGCAGCTCAGATGGACAGTTCAATGGGTGATGGAGAGGGTGAGAGTAGAGTATGAGATCAGTGCATATACTGCCAGTTCTTGAAGAGAGAGTGAACTGTGTTATTCCATGGTAACTTGGTTGTCGATAGCACCCACTGAAGAAAGATTTTTAATACATTCAGTACAGATGTGTGAATTTTTTTTGAGAGAGAGAATGGTTGTTCTGTGGAAAAATAGTTGTCTGTATCTATCCAAATAGTACCATATGTACTACAGCAAGTTACAATGGAATCCGTGTGTGTATATAAGTGCTTTTGAAGCTTAATGTGAAGTCAGATAATAACTAGCTTAAAACCAAACCTTAAGTAGAAAAGGATATTTCAATTCAGCTGCAACAATGAATTGTCCTTCTGACCTATGGATATGCAGACCTCAGTACTAGTGAGCTCATAGACAATCGCTTACTGCTTTAGGTTCATAAGCAATAGTGATTCTCACATCCTACATCCATTTATACTCAATCTGCAAGAAGGCTTTAAATGCAATCATAAGAAGGTTTACTGAAAATACTATGGGTCTATTCAATGGGGCTAACTCCCAGGAAAACTGTTACTAGGACGTCCTGCAAGTCACTTACTGCACAACCCTATGAAGAGTTTCTTCAGTATTAGTGCTCTGAAATTAGTGGACTTAGATTTGAGTAACTCTGTGTAGGATTGTATTGCAAGTCAACTGTAAGATAATTTCTCTCATGCTTCTGAAGATTTTGAATTGCACTTCTTTCTACATTCTTTTTCACATTGTTCAAGACAAATCTGATGGATCAGTAACCTATTCGACTTGTATGCCTTTTGGCTGATACCCTCCTAAACAGTTTCATTTCATTGTTGTTTAATATACATGGATTTTCTTTTTACATCTGAAATCAACATGTGTTGACTGATAATGTGACTCAGCCACTGAGAGAATGCTATCTTTTCTTTTAAAATTGCACCTATTCCTTGTCCATTTTATTCAACATTGAAGTCAATGGCTTGAACCTGTCTCAGATGGTCAATAGAAAAAATTCCCCTGAGCTCATGTTTTCCCACTCATATACAAGTAGGAGATCGGGGACCAATTTTAAATAATGATGGGTGAACATTCCCATGCTTAAACTGACAAAAATCTGGTAAATTACAAGAAACATTGGACTGTTCTCAGAAAATTTGATTTGTAATAAACATTCTAAAATAGAGAGGCTTTTTCAGTGCAAAAATCCACATCTTAGTTTTGTGAGAATTGAATTGTGATTAGTTTCATGTTATTTTCTGTTTCCTTGCACTGTTTTCTCCTGCAGATTTCTTTATTGTACATTAATATACCAGCATTATACCTTTATGATACACATGAATTGTTTATGTTATACAAATAAATAAAACATGAATTGCATATAATAATCATACAACATGATCATACAATAGAAGCAAATATATGAAATCAGCAGAGAAAAGTGGGGAAAGAACAGATGAAAAAGAAAAAGAAATAAAGAACTTTCCTTCCTATTCTAAAGTAACAAATAATCTGTTGGGCCTTTCCTGCGGGCCACCAGTCACCCCCTGCTCTAAGTGTTTCAGTAGAATTTAAGGAACCCTGGGAAATGTAGAATGTGGATATCTGGCATCATGGGGACTATAATTTCCAAGAATGGCAAATTGATATGGTCCAAATAGCATTAGACAAGCAGGAGGGAAGGGTGCAGGAGGGGTGAACAGACAATGAAGCAATAGAAATTTTCTTTTCTCTGCTTCTTTCCCCTCACTTGACTGCAGCCATTGCAATCTCTGCCAATAAGTAGTATGAAGGTTGGGGATTAAGAGAGAGAAGAGACAAAAATGTGATTCTCCAGTTCAGATTGTATTTTTATGTATTTATTTTATTTATAACCTTCCTTTCTCACTGAGACTCAAGGTGGATTAAATAGTGTTAGACAATGCAATCAAATAGCATGAGACATCCAACAAACAATGGGATAGGACAAGGAACATAAATGTATCAGACACTATATGTCATAAAGAGTGCAAAAATGTAATTTCAAAGTAGAAGACAATTCAGTAAGAGCAAGATTATGAGGATGTTTTTGTAAAGGTAAATTCAGGTGGGGTAGCCATGTTGGTCTGAAGCAGCAGAACAAAGTTCAAATCCAGTGGCACCTTTAAGACCAACAAAGTTTTATTCATGGCATAAGCTTTCGTATGCAAGCACACCTCATCTGATGCAGTGTGCTTGCACATGAAAGCTTATACTGTGAATAAAACTTTGTTGGTCTTAAGTGTGCCATTAGACTCGAACTTTGTTTTGTAAAGGTAACAGCTATACCGTTACAGAATAGTTCAAGAAGGTACTACTGTACGGCTTTCGGTTTCGGCGGAGTGAATGGCGGCCACCTTTCGGGACGCTCCCGGAGGTGATTAGCCCACGCACAGTTTGGGGGGGTCTTTGCTTATGCAAAAGACCCTAGTGAGCCTTAGGTAAAGGCTCCGAACCGGGGGCGCTTGGGGAGTAGCCTCTTTGCCGGCAAACAGCCGGGAAATTGAGGCTCTCTCCCTGCCCCAATCGGCCCCACTGCGTCGTGCCTGTAATGGGACTTAGCAACGCCACCGACTTCCAGGAGTGAATAAAGTGACTGAGTTGAAGTTAAATGGAAAGACTTGGCATCGAACCGTGAGTTGGAGATCTACTTTGAAGCAAAAGTTGAAACCCCCGCAAGCATATAAGCGGATGGGAGGAGGGAGGAATCCCCACCCCCTTTGAGAAACGGAACTTATAAAAGAAAAGCGGAGGGGGTGAAGGGAAAAAAGAGTTGGTGAAGATACCTTTGGGGAAATACTGAAGATTAAGAGCTGGTTAGTTTCCTGAGTGGTGCAGCACGAACTTTGTTAAAGTAAACAATTAAAAAGATGTCCGCATTGAAAAAGGTCCTGCAGAAGCCGAAAAAGAAGGGGGGAGGGACTTCCGGTCTGAGCACCCCCCCACCGGAGCTAGCTGTCAATCAACAGAAAGGCGAGTCACTGCGCCCTCTGCTGGATCAAATGCAGAAAATCAGCGAAACTCTGTGTAACATGGAAAGTGTTCTCAACAGTCAGCAAAAACAATTAACAGAAACATCGAAGAAGATGGAGGAGATCGCACAGAAGTGTTTGGTCTCAATGGAAGACACCAAGAAAATAAAGAAAAAGGTCAATAAATTAGAAAAGCATCAAGACATGCAAGAAAAAAGAATTCCAATGTTACAGATGGAAAAATCAAATCGAACTCTCCGCTTTCAGGGTATCAAGGAAGAGGAAAAAGAGGATCTCAGAACTACATTGGCGAATGCCTTGGCACCTCTAACTGGCAGAGAAGCATCGGAACTGAAAGAAGAGATGGATATGGCTTACAGAGCCTATTCAACCTTTACAAAGAAAAATAATCTGCCAGCAGAAGTGGTTGTCAAGTTCACAAAGCAGCGTACCAGAGATCAAATTTTGCATTCAGTCTCAGCGGTGCCCTTGAAAATTGGGGAGCAGACCATTAGAACTTTGAAAGATGTTCCCTATGAGATCCGCATGAAAAGAAAAGCATATAAAGGACTGACCACGTTCTTACAACACATGTATGACTATCTGCCCACTGGTCAGAAGTCTTGGGTGTGTGCTCGGTGCAAGGAGCTCCTGGTTCTCAGGGAGCGAGTTTGCTCCCTTGAGGCCAAGATGGCTGACCTGGAGAAGCAGGGACAGTCAGTTAGGTGCACGGGGAAGACTCTCAGGGACTTGTTAGATATGTCCCACTCTGGATCTGGCAGCCCGGCTGCTGCCAGGGAGCATGAGGGTCAAGGGGAAAAGGGGCACCATGCTGAGGATAAGGGGAATGTGCCCTCAGAAGGGACCTCTTCTTCAGCTGGTGAACGGGTATCCTTTCGTACCAAGGAACCGTCCCTGGGAAGGGTGGGAGGGGGGCTCTTGGTAGTTGGTGATTCGATCCTTAGGCAGGTAGACAGCTGGGTGGCGAACCCGCGTACTGACCGTATGGTGACTTGCCTGCCTGGTGCGAAGGTAGCGGACATTACGCGTGTTTTAGATAGGCTGGTAGATAGTGCTGGGGAGGAGCCAGTGGTCGTGGTGCACGTCGGCACCAACGATGTGGGGAAATGCAGTCGTGAGGTCCTGGAGGAGAAATTTAGGCTGCTGGGCAGGAAACTCAAGGCCAGGACCTCCAAGGTAGCCTTCTCAAAAGTGCTACCTGTTCCACGCGCAGGGCCGGAGAGACAGGCACAGATCAGGAGTCTCAATGCGTGGATGAGACGGTGGTGTAGGGGAAGGGTTCAAGTTTGTTAGGCACTGGGATGCTTTTTGGGACAAGAGGGAGCTGTACAAAAGGGACGGTCTCCACTTGTCCCGAGAAGGAACCAGGCTGCTGGCGCTCAAAATCAAAAAGGTGGCAGAGCAGTTTTTAAACTGAATAATGGGGAAAGCCGACAGGAGATGAAAAGTCTCTGGTTCGGGATGGCTCATCTCAAAGAGATGAAGGGGTAGCTATTACTTTTGTACAAGGAAATGGATTACAATTGTCCACTGAGACTGTGGCTAATGATAGGAACTGCCTGGCAAGGTCTCGAGGCAGCAAGAGGAAGGCTGTGGGCTTAACAAACGTGGGAAACTATAAGTGTTTATACACAAATGCTAGAAGTCTCCGAGGTAAAATCGGGGAGTTGGAATGCTTGGTGTTGGGGGGGAAATAGACATTGTGGGTATTTCAGAAACTTGGTGGGATGAGGAAAATCAGTGGGATACGGTGATTCCTGGTTATAAATTATATCGGAAGGATAGGGGGGAAAGGGTTGGAGGTGGGGTGGCTCTGTATGTCAGAGAGGGTATACCATCCAGTAAGATTGAGAGGGTAAGAGAATTGGATTCCCTTCTGGAAATGCTATGGGTTGAAATAGTGGGTCCAAAAGGAGGCTTAACAGTGGGAGTTTGTTATCGCCCACCAGATCAAAAGATAGAGGAGGATTATAAAATGATGAATGAATTAAAGATAGCGGCTAGACGAAATAACTGTGTTGTAATAGGCGACTTTAACTACCCACACATTGATTGGGTCAATATGAGTTCTAGTCGGGAAAAAGAGATTGCGTTCTTAGACACTCTCAATGACTGTGCTGTGGAACAGATGGTCACAGATCCTACCAGGGGAGAGGCGATCCTGGATTTGGTCCTAAGTAACACCCAAGACCTGGTGAGAGATGTAAAAGTGACTGCACCACTTGGAAACAGTGACCATAATGTCATTGAGTTTAACATTTGTACAGATAGGGAGTTGCCCAAAAAGACTGACGCAACCACTTTTAACTTTAAAAGGGGTAACTTCTCTGGTATGAGGGGACATGTGAGGAAGAAATTGAAAGGAAGAGTGGAGAAGGTCAAAACCATTGGGGAAGCTTGGAGACTATTTAAAAAGACAATCCTAGAAGCTCAGAAAAAATATATACCGCAGGTTAGGAAAGGTACAAATAGGTATAGAAAAAAGCCTGCATGGTTAACAAATAAAGTAATGGAAGCTGTAAAAGGTAAGAAGGATTCCTTTAAGCGGTGGAAAGCTAGTCTTAGTGAGGTTGATAAAAGGGAACACAGACTATGGCAAATAAAATGCAAGTCTGTGATCAGGCAAGCAAAAAGGGAATATGAGGAGCATATCGCAAAAAACATAAAGACCAACAATAAAACTTTCTTCAAATACATTAGAAGTAGGAAGCCAGCCAGGGAGGCAGTGGGGCCCTTGGATGACCAAGGGGTAAAAGGAGTAGTGAAGGATGATAGGGAAATGGCTGAGAAGCTGAATGCATTTTTTTGCCTCTGTCTTCACTGTGGAAGAGGAGAAGTGTTTGCCCACTCCAGAAGCACTGATTTCGGGAGGGGGTTTGAAAGACCTGAATCAGATTGCGGTGACAAGAGAGGAAGTCCTCCGACTGATGGACAATTTAAAAACTAATAAATCACCAGGCCCGGATGGCATTCATCCGAGAGTTCTGAAAGAACTCAAATGTGAACTTGTGGATCTCCTGACAAAAATATGTAATTTTTCTTTAAAATCTGCCTCCATTCCTGATGACTGGAAGGTAGCTAATGTCACTCCCATCTTTAAAAAGGGCTCCAGGGGAGATCCAGGAAATTACAGGCCAGTCAGTCTGACATCGATACCGGGTAAGTTGGTGGAAACTGTTATTAAGGAAAGAATTAGTAGGCACATTGATGAACAAAAACTATTGAGGCAGACTCAGCATGGGTTCTGTAAGGGAAGATCTTGTCTCACTAACCTGTTAGTGTTTTTTGAGGGAGTGAACAAACATGTGGACAAGGGGGACCCAATAGATATTATTTACCTTGACTTCCGGAAAGCTTTTGATACAGTTCCTCATCAAAGGCTCCTAAGTAAGCTCAATAGTCATGGGATAAAAGGACAAGTCCTCTTGTGGATCAAAAACTGGCTTATAAATAGGAAACAGAGAGTGAGTATAAATGGGAAACTCTCTCAGTGGAGGGTGGTAAGCAGTGGGGTACCACAGGGATCAGTACTCGGTCCCATGCTTTTTAACTTGTTTATTAACGATTTGGAATTGGGAGTAAGCAGTGATGTGGCTAAATTTGCAGATGACATGAAGTTGTTCAGGGTGGTGAAAACCAGGGAGGATTGTGAGGCACTCCAAAGGGATCTGTTGAGGATGGGTGAGTGGGCATCAACGTGGCAAATGGGGTTCAATGTGGCCAAGTGCAAAGTGATGCACATTGGAGCCAAAAATCCTAAATATAAATACACATTGATGGGGTCTGATCTGGCAGAGACTGACCAAGAGAGAGATCTTGGAGTCGTAGTGGATAACTCGCTGAAAATGTCTACACAATGTGTAGCTGCAATAAAGAAGGCCAACGCTATGCTGGGGATTATTAGGAAGGGAATTGATAACAAATCAGCCAGTATCATCATGCCCCTGTATAAATCATTGGTGCGACCTCATTTGGAATACTGTGTACAGTTCTGGTCACCACATCTCAAAAAGGATATTATAGCATTGGAAAAAGTGCAGAGAAGGGCAACTAGAATGATAAAAGGGTTGGAACACCTTCCCTATGAAGAAAGGTTAAAATGCTTGGGGCTCTTTAGCTTGGAGAAACGACGGCTGAGGGGTGACATGATCGAGGTTTATAAGATTATGAATGGGATTGAGCAGGTTGAGAAAGAAGTACTTTTCTCCCTTTCTCACAATACAAGAACTCGTGGGCACTCTATGAAATTGCTGAGCAGTCGGGTTAGAACAGATAAAAGGAAATACTTCTTCACCCAAAGAGTGATTAACATATGGAATTCACTGCCACAGGAGGTCGTGGCAGCTGCAAGCATGGACAGTTTCAAGAGGAAATTAGATAAACATATGGAGCAGAAGTCCACCAGTGGCTATTAGCCACAGGGTATAGAATGAGAACTCTCAGTCTGGGGCAGGTGATGCACTCTATTCTTGGTGCTGGAGGGGGCAGCAGTGGGAGGGCTTCTGGTGCCCTGGCCCCACTGCTGGACCTCCTGATGGCACCTGGTATATTTTGGCCGCTGTGTGACAGAGTGTTGGACTAGATGGGCCATTGGCCTGATTCAACATTGGCTTCTCTTATGTTCTTATGTTCTTATGTTCAAAGACATCAAATAATTTACAGATGGTGTATTCCCGATGGACTAATTTTTAAATATAATGATAAAAGAGAGAAGATTGACTCCGTCTTCAAAGCACAAGAATTTCTGAAGAGACACGCCAGTACAGAGGAAGATGCAGCACTCACAATTTGGACAGATTCAAGCAGCGAGGAAGACAGCGATCTGGATGAAGGAGGAGCTGGAGCGGGAGACAAGAAGCCTAAAGAGGGTCCATCGTATAATTTGAGAGATGTAAAAGGAAGATATCCAAAGAAGTAGTTTGTGGGTCGCCAGAAAGGAGCTGATTAACAATTAACCCCAATGGACTTTACTAACCTTACTAACAAAGTGTTTTTGGACTTTTGTAAGATGAAAAGAAGATCTTCCAACCGTGGTGGTTGCCAAAAATTTTTTTAATTATACTAACTAAAACTAATTTCTTAACAGGAAAAATTCACTCCACTCTTTTTCTTAATCCCTCTATATACCTTCCCCCTTTCTTATTATAAAAAGTAATAAAATTCTCTCCTTTTTAGGAGAGTTTATTAAAAAAAAAAAAAAAGAGAAGGTACTTCTGTAAAACGAACCAACTGAATTGTATGCCATTATATAAGATATGTGTAACCCATGCAGTTTTGTAGCTGTTAACAGCATACAGGGATCAGGCTGTCAGGTTCAAAAGCAAGTAGGTCCAAGCATTCTTAGGTTAAGAAGGGCTTTATTGGAATACAGTGCTAAAACCCACAGTGGAGGGTCATTGTCAGGAATGGCGGGACAAGCTGCTCAAGCAATATTATAGTGTGATGCAAATTGCGACTAGCAAATGAAATGTAAGCGCACACGGGGGAAACTCCCGGCGGGAGAATTACTTAATGGGCGGGAGACGACTCCCTCCTCCCCTCGTCTTCACAGGACTGGAAAATTCTCATAAGCTTAAGAATAGCCCAAAGCCTGCATTCAAGGCCACCGTGATAAGAATGAGCAGCAGAGAAGAAGCTCCCACGTTACAGCAAGCATACCTACGCAAGCGCAGTGCAGGGACGAGATAGGGAACACAGAACAATGGACTCAGTGTGAAATAGCAAACAGACTTTCTGACACAGGCATGCCTGCTTTTGCCAATAGGTGGTGTGACAATTAACTCCCTTTCCTCCCCTCCTATACTTAGTTAATGAGCATGCTCAGTGCTTGTAGCCTTCCCTAAAGGAGGCTGGGTATTCCCAGCAGCCAGTAGTTCAGCCTGGCCCCGGAAGAGGCAACATCATCAGAAGGGTGGGGAGAGGCCTGTATAGACTTTGCTGTGTTAAAGCCTGCCTTGAATTATTGCAGGTAAATCCTGGATTCAACTGAGAAGAGCTGCAGCCTCCCAAGTACAGCCTGGAAACCTCATATGCTGTTCCAGTATCTGTGAGCTTACAATATATGGACCTACAATATATCTATATGCTTAGTATTTTCTTGTTCTGTGTATCCTTGTGGGTGCTGAAGGTATCTGTAACCAGTAATATCCTGAAAATTCATTGCTATGAAGTAATAGCAACCAACCAGGAATGACTGAGGATTTATATGAAAACCTCCATGCTTTGTTTATATAAAGAGTTTATTTTAAATGTTAAAGTGCATTGGTTGTATTGCCTCTCTTATGTCTAAGTATAGGTGTAGTTGCAGCAGTTAAAACATTCTTAATAACTATAGATGGGAGTTCCGCTGTCAAAACCGACTGAACCTGCCCACTCTCCTTGCAGATATTAGGACCTTAGTGGGTTACATACAGATTACCTATATGTTGTATGCATTATTCTGCTCTTATTGTATTGTTTTCTACTTTGAAATTCCATTTACTGCACCACTTAGAGTATCAGATCTGATACTCCTTTGTACTGTCTCTGATAACGTGGTCCTAATCCTATTGCATAGCTTCTAAGATCTCTCATGCCAATTGATTGCATTGTTTTACACTGTGCAATCAGCCTTGAGACACTATGAGAAAGGTAGGCTATCAATAAGTAAATAAAAAAAAAGAAAATACAATAAATGGTAGAATAGACTACAATCCTTTTTCTATTTATAGCTCAATCCAAAGAGGAACTGAGTGGTGTAAAACTTACCCTGAATGTGAAGTTCATATTCTGAGTCTAGGAAATATCTGCTTCAGCAGTAAAGCAAATTTTCAACCAAAATCAATCCCTGCCCCTCCTTTGTGTCAGAGCCATGAGGCTTGGATTATTTTTACACTGAGTTCATTGTATTCTGCTGTGTCTACAATCTTGTCTGTTGCTTGTGCGCTTGCATAGTAATGCCAGCTGCAACGTGGGAGAATGGCTCAGCCACTCTGGCTTATCATGGCAGCTTTAAATGAGAGGCTATGGAGTATTCTTCATTTAAGGTAATTTTCCAGTCCTGTGAGACCGAGGGGTGGAGGCAACCCATTCTCCCGATCATCAAGTAATCTCCCACCGGGAGTTTCCTGCGTGTGTACTAAAGGTTCATTTGCTAGTCGTGCTTTTGCATCATACTATAATAATGCCTGACCAGCTTGTGCCACCATTCCTGACAATAATCGTGTTCCTGTGGGTTACAGCATTGTATTCCAATAAAGCTTTTCTTCACATAAGTAATGCTTGGATCTACTTGCTATTGAATCTGACACTTTGCTGTCCTCATCTCTCCCACTATCCTTGAGCTGGGATCTGAATCTGGATGTGATCCTGGGTTGGGGGAATGACTGTATGGTTGTGTTATTATATGATCAGGTAGATGGAAACAGGTTAATTTAACCAAGAACTAGAACTTGGCTCATTTAATAATTGGATTTAATAACTGAACCAAGAGTTGAACCTATAGCCACCTAATGCAATGCAGAATTGTTGCCAATTGCTATAATTATGACTGCTTTTCAATTCTAGAAAAAAATTACCTGGTAAACATAACTTGATCCTGCCTTCTAGAGCTTTGTATTATAATGGTTGGTCAGAATAGCCCCAAGGAGACCTGGACTCAAATGCTGTGAAACTCACAGTAGAATCTGAGTCTATCATTCTCTCTTAGCACAATGAATTTCAAAAGGTGGTTAGAATGAAATGGAACTTGGAAGAACTACACACACCACCCTGAATTTCTTGAACAAAGAATGGGATAGAATATCATAGAATCATAGAACTGAAAGGGATCTCCATGGTCATCTAATCCAACCCCCTGCACAATGCAGGAAATTTAAATACCTTCCCCCATACCCTCCAGTGATCCCTGCTTTCACACCCAGAAGATGGCGAAACAAACAAACAAAACCCTCTAGGATCCCTGGCCAAACTGACCTGAAGAAAAAAATGCTTCCAGACCCCAAAGTGGCAATTGGCATTTCCTTGGGCATGTAAGAAAGGGCCATGAGAACTAAGCACTGATGCAATCCTTCCTGTCCTCCCTCTCATAAACTGCCTAAGTTCACAGAATCAGCATTGCTGTCAGATAGCCATCTAGCCTCTGTTTAAAAACCTCCAAAGAAGGAGAGCCAATCACCTCCCAAGGAAGCCTGTTCCACTATGGAACCGCTCTGTCAGGAAGTTCTTCCTAATGTTTAGCTAAAAACTCTTTTGATTTAATTTCAACCCATTGGTTCTGGTCTGACCTTCTGAGGCAATGGAAAAAAAACTCCATACCATCCTCTATATGGCAGTCCTTCATGTACTTGAAGATGGTTATCGTATCACCTCTCAGTCGTCTCCTCTCCAGGCTAAACAGCTCCTTCAACCTTTCCTCATAGGACTTGGTCTCCAGATCCCTCACCATCTTTGTTGCTCTCCTCTGGACACATTCCAGCTTGTCTATATCCTTCTTAAATTGTAGTGCCCAAAACTGTTTTCTCTAGCTACTTCTTATTCACTTTCATCAGTTTCAGAGGACCTCATAAAGCTGCTTTATACTGAATCAGACCTCTGGTCTGTCAAAGTCAGTAGTCTCCTCAGACTGGCAGCAATTCTCCAGGGTCTTAGGTAGAGGTTTTTCACATCACCTACTACCTGATTCTTTCTTCTTCTTCTTCTTTCCTGGCTAGAGAGGCCAGGGATTGAACCTCAGACCTTTCTGCATACCAAGCAGATGCTCTATAACTGAGCTGTGGTTAGTTGCCACTAGCTTTCTGCTGGTATAAAAGTATCATTACTCATTTTCCCTTTCCACTAGCAGCTCCTTTCTGTAGCTTGAAAAAGTTATGCAAGGGATTCAGCAACCTGCGCAAGACTTATAGCTATGTAACTCAAACTGTTCCAGTGAGGAAGATTATCAAGCAAGATTGCCCATTCTTCCTTTTGCACCAGCAGAAAGCTGGTAAGAGCCAATATTTTGAGTTTCAGATTATCAAAAATCTATTTTACTTATAGCAAGAAGATTTACATTCCAGATTTCAAAATTTAGTGGCTTTTGGGGGGACGTGTAATTTATTTTATTTCAGAAAAAGTAAGTGTTTTAAAATGTTCCAGCTACGATTTTATTTCTTGCAAGTGCTTGAGGAGGGGGAAAACACTCATTAACCATTGGGAAAACAGCCCTTTGATTATCAAATTGATTAATAAATTTTATATAAACCTATTTTGTATAATTTCGTGCTATATAACTTGCTCTCCTCCAATTTGTGAATGTGCAGATTATTTAAACACATTTGAAAGCTTCCCTTGTTCTTTCATCCTTCTTTCCATCAAAGGCTAATTTTTCCTTTTTCTTATAGTCCCAGATAAACTTCTATACTCTTGCCTATTGTTAAGATGTCCAGACTTTTTATATGTTAAGTATATTTAATGCCTACTGGGCCCATATTTATCAAACCAGAGAAGAATGCTAGTGGAAGTCATCTTCTCTTGCGTTACAGTGTAGAGGATAATATTTTTTTTCAAAAACAATAATGAAAGGCTAGTAAATAGTGAGATTTAAAGTTTGAAGCATCATTGATTAATATTTTTCATTGTATAGGATGACATGCAGAAATGGGGGAGAGCCCTGATTGTGAACAGAGGTTGAAAAAGTCCTCTTAGTACTCTACTTCCTTGGATAGTCATGTAGTGTTTTCCACAAATCAAAGGAGAAAATTACTGGGTTTTTTTGTTTTGTTTTCTACATTTATATTTCCCTGTTGGATATTATTTTACAGTTTTGAGACTGTGTGGGAGATGATAGTTATATTCTGCTGAGAAAGCAAGTGTAAACCAGTTTTTATTGAAACTCCAAGAGTCACAGAAGTTTATAATTCTTAGTTGAGTATTATGTTGTTACGTTGTTGTTGTTTTGCCATGTGTGCAGGCAGCCATTTCTCTAGTTTTGCTTGTTTTATGGGGAGTATGGAGAATCTTTGTGCCTTCTTGTTACTCTGCATTCCAGTCACATAGACACAACAGCTGCTACTGTACTAGTGGAACAGCAGTGTTAGATACTTGGGTTAAAATCTGATCCTCAGCTGCCAGTCAAAATATTAGATGGAGATATGTACTGGCTGTGGTGTTTGTTGAGAGTCTCTTCTAATGGACACTTGTTCATTAACCTATGAATTTTGAGTGTGGGAAGGGTTATTTAATTTTATGGCACTCTGATCCATTCCTTCCTGGTTCTTAGAATCATAGAATGTTAGAACTGGAAGGGACCTTGCAGGTCATCTACTCCAACCCCCTGCACCCTGCAGGAGCATAGCCAAAAGGTAGCGCTACAACATACCCGAAAGATGGTTGTCTAGCCTCCGCTTGAAAACATCCAGTGAAGCAGCATCCACCACCTCCCGAGGCAGACTGTTCCACTGCTCAACCACTCTTACAGTTAGGAAGTTTTTCCTGATATTTAGCCAGTAAGGACTCCCTTGTAATTTCCACCCATTAGATCTAGTCTTGTAATCTGGAGCAAGAGAGAATAGATCTGCTCCATCTTCTACATGACAGCCCTTCAAATACTTGAAGACTGCAATCATGTCCCCTCTAAACCTTCTCATTCCCAGGATAAACATACCCAACTCTTTCAGCCTTGCCTCGTAAGACTTGGATTCCAACCCTCTCACCATCCTAGTTGCCCTCTTCTGGACATGCTTGAGCTTGTCAACATCCTTCCTAAAATGTGTTGTCCAAAACTGGACACAGTACTCCAGTTGAGGCCTGACCATAGCAGAATAGAGTGGAACTACCACCTCCCGTGATCTGGACACAATGCTTCTGTTAATGCATCCTAAGATTGCATTAGCTTTCTTCACACCCACATCGCACTGCAGGCTCATGCTGAGCTTGTGATCAACCAGAACACCTAGATCCCTTTCACATGTGCTGCTGTCAAGCCAAGTCCCTCCCATTCTATATCTGTGCCTATGATTTTTTGTACCTAAGTGTAAGACTTTGCACTTATCTCTATTGAAATTCCTTTTATTTGTCTCAGCCCACTGTTCCAGCCTACCTAGATAATTTTGAATCCTGACTCTGTCTTCTTCAAGATTAGCAATCCCACCCAGCTTCATGTCATCTGCAAATTTGATAAGCATCCCCTCCAGGTCATGGAAGAAGACCGGGCCTAGGACCGAGCCCTGTGGCACTCCACTCGAGACTTCCCTCCATGTAGACGCAGAGCCATTTATGAGCACTCACTGGGTACGATTTTTCAACCAACCATTGCACCATCCAGCCCACACTTAACCAGTTTATCCTCAAGGATATCATGCTTCTTGCACAAATTTGAATTTGGAGGGCTTCTCTAAGCTAGAACATTTTTGAGTTTGGGGGGTTAAATTGAAGGGGTCTTGAATGTTGTAGAAAGAAACAGAGAGCTATGAATCACTACCAGCTGACTGACCAGCAAAACAGTGTGTTCATCCTAAACAGGTGCATCACAACTCTGTATCCCCAACATTTCGCAGACATGTATTATAATTTTGGGCTTGGAAACCAGTTGCTGTGGCTTAACAGGGAGCAACCTTTTCCTTTTTTTAAGAAACTGAAAGCAAACATATTTCCTCTGTCTTTTCAGTACAGGAGGAGTTTCAGAGATCCAATGGGGTATTGCCTTTGCATATTAGGAAGCATCTCTCTTTCTCATAGGGTAACACTTAGCTTAGAATCCACCAACATTCTGTATTTGGCCCTGCCCCCATGGCAGCCATTTTTTAATTTTTAAAAAAAATTTCTATAACACAAACAAAACATCAACAAAACATATAGAAAAACATAAAACTAGGGTACTTTGCTTATAGAAACGTTTTGTCGCCGAGCATCTAACAATTTAGTATACAACCTTGAAATAATCATTACTTTTCTGCAATATTTAAAACATAGAATAGTTTCATCTTAGTCTATGCCTTTTCTTGATCTTGCTTATATACCTTAACCTGACATAGTGAATATATAGTTCTCATACAATCTGTAGAATCTTGACCATGCGTTTTCGAATGCCTCTTCAGTGCAGTTCTTCAAAATTAAAGTGAGTTTGTCCATCTCTGCTGCTTCTAGTATTTTATTAACAAATTCTTCTTTATTTGGTGTATCTTGGCTCCTCCAGTATTTTGCAAATAGTATTCTAGCTGAAGTAGTTATATGCATTATGAGGTAAACATCTTCTCTTCTAAAGTTCTCTGGTAAAATGTTCAACAATAACACCTCTGGGGTAAATGGTACTGTACATTTCATTATGCTCTGTAAAGTTTCATGTATCAATTTCCAATATTTCTTAGCTCTATCACATAGCCACCACATATGATAAAATGATCCTGTTTTGCTTTCACATTTCCAACATCAGGGCCGGATCACCCATTGGGTGATCTAGGCGCTCGCCTAGGGTGGCCGGGCCTCAGGGGTGCCAAATGGCTCCCCACTCCCCCCCAAAAAGCGCCCCCCGCCGCCCTAACCAGGTGCCCTCCGCAGCTCCTAGGTCCCCGCCCCCTTCCCAGCTTTCCTGGGGGTCCTGCAGCCGCGGAGCCCCCGGGAAAGCCGGCTCTGGGAGGGAGGGGGCAGCGGCTAGACCCCCCCGGCCCCTTCCCGGCTGTCCTGGGGGTCCCCGCAGCCATGGAGCCCTGAGGAAAGCCGGCTCTGGGAGGGAGGGGGTGGCGGCTAGACCCTCGCCCCCTCCCCAGCTCTCCCGGGGGTCCCCGCAGCTGCGGAGCCCCCAGGAAAGCCAGCTTTGGGAGGGAGGGGGTGGCGGCTAGACCCCCCGCCCCCTTCCCGGCTCTCCCGGGGGTCCCCGCAGCCACGGAGCCCCCAGGACAGCCAGCTCTGGGAGGGAGGGGGCGGTGGCTAGACCCCCTGCCCCCTTCCCTGCTCTACTGGGGGTCCCCGCAGCCACGGAGCCCCCAGAACAGCCAGCGCTCTGCTGCCGCCCCCCGGTCTCCAGGCCCCACCGGGAGGTTGGCATCCCCAGTGGGGGCGCCCCAGGCTTCCTGCCTAGGGCGCCCAGACACCTGGAGCCGGCCCTGTCCAACATTTATCTATTTTGGGTCAAATCTGGCTAATGTTTGAGGTGCTATATGCCATCTGTAAAACATCTTATAGATATTTTCTTTATAAGCAATAGATTTTTGTGATCTTAATATTTTTTCCCCAAAGTTTGGACCATTGGTCTAGCTGAATAGCAAGGCCCACATTTTGCGTCCATTGTATCATAACATTTTTAACCGTTTTGTCATGCATTTTATAATCTAACAACAGCACATACATTTTCTTTATAAAATTCTGTTCAACAGAAAGCATTAGTTTATTTCCAACCATTCCTCATAAAAGCCCACCATTTTATCTTTACTGTATCTTGATTCAATCTGCACTTTTTGCCGCCAACTCAATTCTGGTGGGAATTTAAGATTAAAATTAGGGTCCAATAAATCTCCATATCTTTTCATTGGTTCTTCCCCTAGCATCTTCGGGTTTGTAAAAGCTTCTAAGGGGGCAACCAATTTCGATATTTTAACATAGAATTGGTTCCCAGACTTTAAAGAGAGAAGCCCTTATCCACTGTTGTTTACAGTACTTATGGGCATCTGATGTCCTGTACCATAGAAAGGCATGCCAGCCCAGTTGTAAATCATGTCCTTCTAGTTTAAGCAGTCTTTGGTTTTCTAGTGTAATCCAGTCTTTGATCCATACTAATGCTACTGCTCTATAATACAGAATGCAGTCTGGAAGGCGTAAACCCGCTCTTTCTTTCGAGTCTTGTAAAGCTTTAAGCTTTATTCTTGGTTTCTTCCCCTGCCAAATGAATTGTTTCAACATTTTATCCACCTCTTTAAAAAAATTAGGTTTTGTAGAACTGGTATCGTTTGGAATAAAAATATCAATCTTGGCAGAATGTTCATTTTGATAGTAGCTATTCTACCCATAAAAGATATTTGGAGATTCTTCCACTTGTTGAGATCCTGTTTTATTGTGTTCAGTAATTCCATGTAATTGTTTTCAATCAAAGAGCTACATTTATTTGTTAAGTTTATTCCAAGGTATTTTCTTTCAGGCTTCCAGACCTGATATGTCCTGGAGCTGTCTTGATTGAAGCTCTGTCATATTTTTTGTCAGGATCTTTGTCTTATTTTTATTAATTTTAAGTCCAGCCACATCTCCATAATCTTGTAGTCTCTTCAGCAGAGTTTCTATTGATTCCAAAGGTTTTTCCAGAATAAAGGCCAGATCGTCCACAAAGTCTAGAAGTTTAAATTGCTCTCCTCTTATTTTGAGTCCTCTAATTAGTTCATCTGTTCTAATTACATTGTTTAAAATTTCCAGCCCCAAAATGAATAACAGTGGCAAAAGTGGACATCCTTGTCTCGTCCCTTTTTAAATTTCATTTTTTTTGTGCTAAATCACTGTTAATTAAGATCTTAGCCTGTCGTTTCATATAAATTGCTTCGATTATTTTATAAAATTCTCCTTCGGCCTGTGCATATTTTAACAGTTCTTTCAAAAATTTCCAATTGACATTGTCAAACGCCTTTTCTGCATCTAAAAAGATTAAGGCCATTTGTTTTTCTGGATGTGTTTCATAATATTCAAGAATATCCAAAATTATCCTGACATTATTTCTGAGTTGCCTTTTGGGAAGGAAACCTGCTTGGTCTTTGTGCATAGTACTTTTTTCATTCTTGCTGCTAAAATGGAGGCAAGTATTTTATAATCCACATTTAATAGAGAGATAGGTCTGTAGTTTCTAATCTCTTTGCCATTTTGGCCTTGTTTATATATGAGTGAAATTATCGCTTTGTTCCATGAGTCCATGAGTTGGGGAGTTTCCATGAGTGTTCCATGAGTCGGGGAGTTTCTGTTCAACAGTTACATTTTGGCAAACTTCCTTGAAAGGGAAAATCAGTTGGTCTTCAAAAATATAGTAAAATTCTGCTGGGAGTCCGTCAGGTCTGGGTGACTTGCCTTTTTTTTGTTTCTTCCAAGCTTCTACTATTTCCGCTGTAGTAATTGGTTGGTTTAATATTAACCTGTGGTCTTCCTTGAAGATTTTGATATTGTGTTTCATTATATATTCTTGAATTTGTTCCTGGGATATTTCTGTTCCTTTGTACAGATTTCAGTAGAATTGTTCCACTATTATTTTTAAGTCTTCTAGTTTGTTTTTTTCTTCTCTGTCTCCATTTCTTAGTGTACTTATAAATCTTTCTTCACCTTGCTTACGCTAACCATAGTTTATACGCTAACCATCGTGTCAGCTTATTTGCATTTTCAAAGTAGTTTTGCTTAGTGTAAGTTATTTTCTCCGCTATTTCTTGTGTTAGAAGACAGTTCATTTGATGTTGTAATTGCTTGAGGTTGATTCTCCCTGCATCGCTTTGTACATTCTGTTTCAGTTTCTCTTCTTGTTCTTTCATTTGCTTCTGTAGTTGAAGATATTTCTCAGATCTCAGTTTTCTTCTATATGAAGTTTCTTTTCATCCATCCTCTCGCAAAGGCTTTAAAAGCATCCCAAACTGTGTTTATAGAGATCTCTGATTGTATGTTTCTTTCAAAAAATGCTTAGAATTCTTTCTTAGAGTCTTTTATAATTTTTTTTCATTTCTTAAGATTGTAGTGTCTAGCTTCCATCTGCTTCTTCTAGCCATATCTTGTAGCTCTAAAGTGATAGGATTGTGGTCTGCATAAGTCTGTGGTAAGATTTCAGCTTTCAGTATTTCATTTGTCACTGTAACTGATATCCAATACATATCAATCCTTGACCAGGATTTATGTCTCGCTGAGTAGAAAGTAAAGTCTCTCTTATATGGATTCCTGACCTTCCATGCATCTATACATTTGTTCTTTCCCATTAATTGATAGAATGCAGGTCGCAGTTCATGTTTTCTCTTCCATTTTCTTCTCTTCAGCATCTTTCTATCTTGGCTTCCGTCAAAAACTGTGTTGAAATCTCTGATTATACAAATTTCTTGGTACTCTTGTTTCGCCATCAGTTCTTGTAATGTTTTGTAGAATTTTTCTTGGTGATGATTTGGTGCATGGATGTTCATCAGCAAGGGGTTTTTTTTTGTTTGCCTTTGAATTTGAACCATTAAAATATGCCCATCTTACGAGGCATGGACCAATTCTGGTTGGAGATGTTCTTACACATATGTCACCACACCCCTTTTCTTCTTCTTTTTATCTGAGGCTATGAATGTTTTACCTAACTTCTGTATTTGCAGATATTTTTGATCAGCTTCTCTAATATGTGTCTCTTGTAAAAAAAATTATATCAAAATTACCTTTTTTTAATTGTTGAAAAGCCCTTTTCCTCTTCTGAGGTGAGTTCAAACCAATGATGTTTATTGAAATCAGTTTATTTTTATTTTTATCCATCTTGGTTTTTTTGCTTGTGTTTGCACTTCCATGTTTTCTCTTAATTGCTTCCTTGTGACTGGTGGTGAGGTCTTAAGATATTTAGATTTCTTCAAGTCTTTGGGAACTGTTGACATTCCTGTGGCTCCGGCTGTACGGTCGCCTTCTGCTTCTCCTCTTTCAGAGTGCATTTCTTCAATTTGTAGATCCTCTCTGTTCTTTTTCAGAAAATCTTCAGCCTTGAATATAGATGTGATTCTTTGTCTTTTGCCTTTGTATGAAAAAATTAGACCTTGTGGTAAGAGCCAGCTATATTGAAGTCCATTGTTCCTCAAAACCGCAGTTAAATTGGAATATTCTCTTCTTCTCTCTCTAACACTCCAAGGCACCTCTTTCAAAACTTTTATTTCATTGTTAACCAGCATCAGTGGCTTTTTGTTTACAGTCTTCAGAATTACATCTCTATAGATTCTTTTATGGAATCTCACATGTACTTCTCTGGGCAGTTGATTATTTCTGGCAAACATAGAGTTCATTCTGTAGACCACATCCAGTTCTTCCAGAATTTTTTCTGGATCTTCTACTTCCATAAATTCCGCCAAGCATATAGCCATTTTCTTCCTGATGTCTTCACCTTGTTCCTCTAGAATGTTTTGAAATCTTAAAATAAAAGATGCTTTATCCACATGGAGTCTGATCAACTCTTGTTCCAGCTCTGTTTGTTTGAAGTCCATTGCTTGAAGTTTATTTTCCATTTCTTTCATTCTGGCATCTACCCTTTTGGTTGTTTTGTTTAATTCTATTAATTTTTGTGTATTATCTGATATTTGCTTCTGTAAGCCCTGCATCTGGATGGCCAATTGTTGTATCATTTCTTTCATAGTTTCTTTAATTGGATCTGTAGTTTGGGAGATGGAACCTTTGATGGTTTCTTGTATAAGGGCTTGTATTTCCTTTGGTTGCATGGTTGAAGCAACTGTTTTATTGCTTCACCCACTGTTTTGGAGGTCTCAGGTGAATTTCCTGGTATTTTGGGAGGTTTGTGAGATGATGACATCTTTTTCTTAATTTTTCTGTATCTTCGAAAGTTTGGCTTGCAGTCTGGAAAAAAAATACTCCCAAACAGAATTTCCCTATTTCTAATAGTAGGAGAAAACATCAAAGGAAGAAAAAAGGAACAGTCTCAGCCTTTTCCCTCGCCCTTCTCAAAGCTTACTTTTTTCTCAAATTTGTTTTGGAACACAGCATACTTGTTAGCATAAACAAATGCTGACCTCAGTTCTTACACAAAACCACAGCAATATTACACAAAGACTATCGCCCAAACAACTCTTCTCTCCTTATAAGGAAAGTACCAACGAGACTGTGTGAAGACAATGAAGGAGAGGCAGTCCAATCTCTTTAAACAGCTATCTTTCCTGCTTTCTGGGATACTTTAATGTTAGTTAATATTTATTTCTGGATGAGTAGTACTTCTGGATGAGTAGTATTTTAGTAATAGTCAAGTTCAGATTACAAGCACCATAAAGTTAAAGCACAAACTCACACTGCGCATTCTGCAATCCTCCATTATATCTGACAACAAAGAGAAAAAATAAAAACAAAATAGATCCACATATCTTCCATTACGGCAAATTAAAAATTGGGAACGCAGAACTCTCTATCTTCTGTCACCCAAAAATTGCATACGTGGAAATCATCAGGGTGTTAACTTTCCAAAGTCAGGTTTCAGGTCTTCAAACACCAACCCTTTGCTCAGATTTATGATGCTTAAAGTCTCTTTTGCTTGCCGCTATTGTAAAGAGTTGGGGGGGGGAACCTCCCATCTCAGTGTTTGTTTAGTTTTAAGGCTTAGCTGATTGGTTACACCTTTGTAAAGGAAATAGACTTCTTTTTAGTTGCAAATGGAAAGTTACTCATGATGCCGTTGCACTCATACAGGCAGGATTTCTACCCTCCCCCCCTTGCTGGGTAGCAACAGCTAGGAGCACATAGCTGTGGGCTTTCTTCTCAATCCCAGTGTTGGAGGCGATCCAGGGCTTTCACCCACCTGTGGCTGTGGCTGCAGGGGACCCGAATCAAGCCTCTTGCTCTCCCCCTTCTTCCCTGAGGGGTGAGTGAGTTCTCGGAGTGCCCAAAGACCCCTGCGGTTGATTGATGAAGCTGGAGGTTTCAGGAGCTCACCTGAAACACGTCTGCTGCACTGTGCTGTTCCCTCCTCCACCGGCAGCCATTTTATTGTGGTGCTTACTATACATTCTAAAAATTCCAAAAATGCCCACAAGCTCCTGTGATGGAGTTACATTGACTTATTTTTGATTTTGGTAAGACTTTCCTATTTCAGTCAAAATATGTTTTGTTGTGTCATGTTGTTCCCCATCCCCAAGGTGTGAACGGGCTTTTTTCCTGTCATTTAGATATTCCTCCTTATGAAAAACTGGAAGAAGCAATGCAAAGCTTTCCTTTGTAAATCAGTTAGGCTAGTTGCAATGGGATGCTGTTTCTCTCATGCCAACTATCTCTCATACTAGCCTGGAATGAATGTTTCTGTGCCATTCCTTCTCTTTGTCTTTTTAAAGAAATCAACCCAGTTAGTAGCAACTGCTTTTGGTACTGTCGTGTACTGTCTCATTGTCAATATTTTACAGGGACTTTATTTCTTAAGTGCTAAAGGTTGTAATAACTTAACTACCATTAATCAGTGGTTACAATCTCCAGTGGGAGTTCTGTTTTGTGAGTGATCCCTTTCCCCAAAAAAAATTTGCACAGCAGAGTGACAGCTGAACAATCATAACTGGATAATTTATATTACAGAGCATTGGTCATTGCCTTTACAATATCATAAGAGAAACTGCAAAATTTCATTTCTAACATGACTGTCACTGGAAACATTGTTATGGGAAACAATCCTTGATTAATGAAACTGTTGTCTACAGTATGAAACAATCCATGACACATAATATGGAAAAGCATATTTTAGTTTAAAATACTCTTACAGATCACAAGGGTCTGACCCCTGGGGGTATGCAAACAAAACCAAACAATGTCAGTTAATTGGCATTTAGTAAACTCCATTATAGTCATCTCAAAACATAAAAAAACCTTAAAAGCATAACAAATTAAGACAAAATTTAAGGGAACCATCTGCTAGTATAGTTCTTTTAAGAACAGTAAACAGCCCCCCCCCAAAGGAAAATATTCATCATAAAACACAAATGACAACAGTTCTTTCTCTTAAAATTTGACAGAGAATTACATGAATCCAGGGAATGATGCTGTGTCTCCCTCCCTAAAAGAACCTATTCTGAAGAGTATTATTAAAATCAAACTTACAACCAGAAAATGTATTTCATCTCTATTCCTTTCTCAAAGCTTCTAGAAGTTTTGTGGCATATTCCATCACAGTTCCCAGAAATTATATCTGACTCCACCCCCCGCCCCCATCAGAACTGGAGGTAAATTCCCAAGTTACCATTTCAAAGGTGTAGGGCATTCCCTCCCTTCTCTGAACTACCCTTCTCTGAACTGTCTACCCACGAAGTGAAGGATTTGAAGGATCCAAACATATGCAGAGGTCTTTTTGGATGTGAATTTGTGCTTAGAGTGTTCAACTGGTATCCCTTAGGGCAGATGTTTGCTATTCTTCCCAAAATTAGCATTTATTTTTAATTACCCCAAATACATGAGATTCTTATTGATTAGCTAAAGAAGTTGTAACAGTGGACTATTCCCTTATTTTCCCTAGCTACTTCTGCACTTGTTGCCACGAAGATTAATTGATTATTTTTATATCAAGCTATTTTTTTTTTGCTGTCTTCATGTTTTCTTCACCTTTAAATTCTTTTCTGACTTTAATTAAAATGGCCAGTCAGGTTTTCCCATGCTGCCAGAGCTGTAATAATAACTTTCATCAGTCCACAAGACAAATCAATAACTCCTTTCTATGGCACTTTGGGGAATTAATACATTTGAATAGAGTGGCTCAAAGTTTGATTGAATTTAGGCAATTCTAGTTTCTCACCATAAGCTAATATATGTTAAGTATGACTACTTGAAAAAAGGTATGTTTGCTTACCCTGGTGTACAAAACTGTGAATATTGAACTACCCTAATTCCTCAAACTAAATTCATATTTTTGCTGTTTGCTGAAATGCAGATTAATACTTTCAATTGTTTATATGTACATACTTACCTATGTTGCTATGGTCTTGAGATTAGATTACTGAAATACACTCTCTGTGGAGCAACTTTTGAAGAGGACTTGAAAATGACAGAATGTACCAGCACATCTACTGACAGCAGTCAGTAAGGCTACTCATATTGCAGTAGTAAATTACACTCATTGTCAGTTTGTTTCTGGCTCCAATTCAGGTGCTGTTTTTGATGTTTATCATATGGTGTTTGCATACTGGAAGGACCACCTCTCCCCAGATGAGCCTGGGAGGGGCTATGGCTCAATGGTTGAGCCTCTGTTTCACTTGTAGGAGGTCTGCGATTCTGTCCCTGACATTTCCAGTTCAAAGGATCAGGCCATAGGTGATGTGAAAGACCTCTACCTGAGGCCCTGGAAAGCCACTACTAATTTGAGTAAACAATACAGACCCTCAGGGGTCTTTTTTTGAGGGGAGCGCACTGGAGCGCTGCTCCGGGAGCTCAACAATGGTGGTGGTGACAAGCCCCGCCCCTCGCCGGCGTCCCTGGGAAGCACAGGAGTGCTGGGCCCGGGGGATGCCAAAAGCCCCCCCCCCCTGCAGTGTCCCTGGGTGGCGCAGGAGCACTGGGCCTGGGGGACACCTAAAAGGCCTCCCCGCAGCATCCCTGGGCAGTGCAGGAGCACTGGGCCCGGGGGACATCAAAAAGGCCCCCTTGCAGCGTCCCTTGGCTGTGCAGGAGCGCTGGGCCCGGGGGATGCCAAAGAGCCATCCCTGCAGCGTCCCCCAGCTGCGCAGGAGCACTGGGCCCCGGGGATGCGGAAGGGGCCCTCCGCAGCTTCCCCGGGTGGCACAGGAGCACTGGGCTGAGGGGATGCGGAAGAGCACCCCCCACATCATCCCGGGCTGTGCAGGAATGCTGCAGCTGGGGGTGTGGCTGGAGAGCCCAACTGCGGCATCCCCCAGGCCCGCGCTGGAGTGCTGCAGCTGGGGCTACTCCAGGAGAGCCCCACCACTGGCTTCCCTGGCCCCACCGAAGTGGTAAGTAAGGGATCCGCAGGGGTGGGGGTGGAGGGGGCTTGATTGGGGGTGGGTGGGAGAACTTCCCTTCCTTCATCTCTTTGCCATCTTTTCCTCCTTTCCTTTTCTTTCTCTCTTTCCCTTCTCTTCCTTCCTTCCTCTCTTTTCCTCCTTTCCTCCTTTCCTCCTTTCCTCCCTTCCTTCCTCCTTTCCCCCTCCTTTCCCCCCTCCCTTCCCCCTCCCTTCCCCCTCCCTCCCTCCCTCCCTTTCTTTCTTTCTTTCTTTCTTTCTTTCTTTCTTTCTTTCTTTCTTTCTTTCTTTCTTTCTTTCTTTCTTTCTTTCTTTCTTTCTTTCTTTCTTTCTTTCTTTCTTTCCCGCCTTCTTCTCTCCTATTTTTTCCTCCTTTCCCTTGTTCTTCTCTTCTCTCTGTTTCTTTCCTCCTTTTTCTTTCTCTCTCCCTCTTTCCTTCCTTCTTTTCTTCTCTCTACTCCTTCTCTCTTTCCTTCCCTCTTTCCTCCTTCTGTGGCCCAACTCTAGTGAGAAGGGGTTTAAACTTTAAATCCCTTCTCTCTTTGTTCCCCCCTGCCAGGCCAGCTGAGGAAGGGAAGGGGAGGCTTTTGACGATGCTCTCCCTTTTGCTTTCCCTTCTGACATCACTTCTGGTGATGTCAGGGGGTGTGACATATGCTAATATGCTAGTAGCTCATTAGCATACCATATGCTAATGAGCTCCTGCAGGTCTTTTCTACGAAAAGACCCCTGCTGACCCTGATAGACCAGTGGTTTGATTCTGTATAAGACAGCTTTATGTGGAGGGTTGGGGGGGAGCCACTGTCACTACAAGTTGACAGCCCCTGCCTTATTCAGTGGGAGCATGATTTCCCACCACCAGCAGATGGACAGAAGCAACATGGTAGAAGCTGCTGTCTGAAAGCTGGTGCCACGAGTCTGCTCTTTCTGTGTTGCAGAAGCCAGCAGCCTCTGCCCTGCATGTGGCAGATAGGCACAAGGCAGGTGGGACCTGCTGCCACCACAAGCTGCCTTGCAGGAACCAGCAGCCTACGTCTTGCATGGTGGATGGGTGCAAGGGAAGTAGCCTCAGTGAGCCTACTCCTACTGTCTCATCTGTCAGTGGGGGAGTGGACCCCTCTTTTTCCTTCTGTCCCCCCTTGATTAGGGGTCTGTGTCTGGGCCCCTCTCATGGCCATTTTGATGTCCTAGTCCTCTTCTGTGGATGGATATTATGATCTTCCCATCAAGACCTATTTCCTATTCCCTTCCAGAGTCAGTGAACAGCCTGGCCAAAATGTTCACGGTGACAGCCCCATTCTTGTGACTGACAGATGATGTAAGAGCTGCCCCCCCAGCAGTTCAGTGTAAACCAGTACTGTTTAGAATGATTTTGGTGGATTCTTCTTAATTCTAGCTCATGTGTTATCTTATTTTTAACTTTCTGATATTGTATTTGTATATGGAAGCTCTTTGAGCACATTAGGAAAAACACTATAATATGTATTAAATAGATAAATAAATGTATGTTTTGAATCACCAAGTAACTGTGTTCACATAGCTGTTATACATATGTAGGTATGTACAAGTAGGAAGGAGCTGTGGTGGCTCAAGTGGTTAAGATGCTGAACTGCAGGCTGTGGAAGGTCAGTAGTTCAGCAGTTCAAGACCCGGGTGCCGCATGACGGAGTGAGCTCCCGTCTCTAGTTCCAGCTCCTGCCAACCTACCAGTTCGAAAGCAAGAAATTGCAAGTAGATAAATAGGTACCACTTTGGTGGGAAGATAACAGCATTCTGTGCACCTTGGTGTTCAGTCATGCCGGCCACATGACCACAGAAATGTCTTTGGACAGCGCTGGCTCTTCGGCTTTGAAACAGAGATGAGCACCGCAACCCTAGAGTCAGATTTGACTGGCTTTCGAGCAAGGGAACCTTTACCTTTACCTTACAAGTAGGAAATGCTAATTTTCTTCAGTGTTTATAAATGCAGAGGATATGTGAATGATGATAATTCTCTAACATTTAAGAAACTGGTAAGGTTGACATAGAACTTGATATGTATATTAAGAATAAGGCTTGTTGTGGAAATAAATACAACAGGATCTAGAAAGAGGCTCTGGGAGAGTGTCCTGGCCTTGGGCACTCAGTGTCAATTTGGGGTGCCAACCTCAGCAGGGTATAATGACACAGAGTCCACCATTTTCTCCAGAGGAACTGATCTCTGCTACCTGAAGAGCAGTTGTAATTACAAGTGATCTCTACCCCTCACCTGGAGATTGTCAACAATGGTTCCCCAGGAGGAAATGGCTAGTTTGGAGAGTGGAGTCTATGGCATTGTACCTATCTGAGGTCCCACCCTTCCTCAAACCCCACCCTTTCCAGGATCCAACCCTCAAATTCCCAGGAATTTCCCAACCTGGAGTTGGCAACCTCATCTCCTTCCCAGCTAACTCTCAACCTACTGTTATCTGCCCCTCTGACTTCAGCTGACTTCTGCCCTCCCTCCTGGACAGCAGTTGCAATTCTGAGTGATCTCCACCCCTCACCTGGAGATTGGCAACAATGGTTCCCCAGGAGGAAATGGCTGGTTAGGAGGGTACAGTCTATGGCATTGTACCTGTCTGAGATCCCACCCCTCCTCAAACCTCACTCTCTCCAGGCTCTGTCATTCAAATCTCCAGGAATTCCCCAACTGGAGCTGGCAACCCTATCTCCTTCCAAGCCAAGCATCAAACTACCTTTATTTCCCCCACTCAGCTTTCCATCTCCCCCCCCCCACAGCCTCTACCATGCTCTGAAGCCCTGACAGCTACGTCACATTGCCTGTCATAGGGAGTCCATTTCAGCAGAGTATAAGGACAGAGTCCATCATTTTCTCCAGAGGAACTGTTCTCTGCCATCTGGAGAGCAGTTGTAATTCTGAGTGATCTCCAGCCCTCACCTGGAGATTGGCAACAATGTTTCCCCAGGAGGAAAAGTACAGTCTTTCTCTGCAATGGGAACCAAAGCAGCTTACATCATTCTACTTTTCCCTTTTTGACTTGCACAACAAACTTGTGAGGTAGGTTAGGCTGAAAGTCTGTGACTGGTCCAAAATCACCCACTCAGCTTCCACAGAAAGAAGCTGGGTCTAGCAGACCCTGCTCTGAAATACTGACTGCTACACCTGGGGTAGCCAACCTCCAGGTGGAGCATGAAGATCACCAGGTATCACAACTGATCTCCAGACAACAGATCTCCCCCCCCCCAGGAGAAAATAACTGTGTTGGAGGGTGGGCTGTATGGCATTGTTCAGCTGAGGCCTGTCTGCTCCATAGTCTACCATAAAATCTCCAGGAATTTCCCTACCTGGAGCTGGCAACCCTAGTCAGGACTGGACCCAATGAGTCATCTGTAATCGTGGAGGATCTCCAGGTCCCACCTGGATATTGGCAACTCTAGGGGGAGTCAGCCACACAGCAGGGGGTTGAAGAGAATACTTTGATGGCCACTGGCCCACCTCAGTAGCCGGCCACCATGACATAGCCAAGCGGGAGAGCGCCATTTTCACAGTTTATTCTGAAAGGAAGGTGGCCAAGCTGGCACTGGCTGGGGGTTATGCTGAGAGTCTGTGACTGGTCTGAAATCACAGCTTCCACCTGGGTCTGGCAGACACTGCTCTGAAGCTATAACTGCTATGCCTACGGTAGCCAACCTCCAAGTGAAGATCTCTGGGTATCACAACTGAAATCCAGACAACAGATCTCTCCCCACCCCTGGAGAAAATAACTGTTTTGTAGGGTGGGCTCAGTGGCATTCTGTTCAGCTGAGGCCTCTCCCCTCCCCAAACTCTGGCTTCCTTAGACTGGCTTCCTTAGACACAGAATATCCAGGAATTTCCCAACCTGGAACTGGAACCCTAGTCAGGACTGGCCCCAAAGGCCTGGAAAGGGTTTCCTTCCTTTGTCTTTTTACTGACAGAACCAAGCTTGGTTGCCTACCAACAGCCATTGAGGGAAAAGTTAGTTCCACAAAGGAGCCAAGCAGGAGAAGTGTCTTCCTCAGGAGAGACAGCCGTTTGCCAGTTATTCTGACAGGGAACAGTGGCTGAAGTGGGAGTGGGCAGGGAAGAGGAGCAGACCCAGCACCCAGCCAATGGTATGTGAGTACTCTTGAGTGGCGGTTGATGGGCCAATGGCTGTTGGAGCGCATTGCACAGTCGATGGAAGAGCTGGAAATGGCCAACATTCTAAGATGATTATTATATAGAGATTCTATCATGGATATCATAGTGGAAGTTTTGAACTAGTTTGTTTATAAAGAATGTAAATTCAGTGCAAATCTGTTTTAATTCTTAGGCAATTTTGCTCTCTATTTAAACAAAACTCCATATCTCTTTTTCTCTCTCCCCTTCATGTGTGTGTGTGTGTGGGGGGGGAGGGATATAAGATACACTTACTTGAATTTATAGATAATAGATTACAGTGCCTGTAATCCTCCCCACAGGTACTCATGTTCAAGTCTTACTGAAATCAATGGAATTTAATTGTGCATAACTGTGGGCTGGACTGCATCCAGTGGGAGCAATTTAATCTTTTTGTTTGGACAGCAGACTTAATTCTCCTACCTAACAATGATGTTAGGATGCTTTTGTGTATGCAATGTGCAGTGCAGGACTACTGGGAGATCTTTTCTGTCACAATAGAATTTACATGTCCCCAGTGACAGTTCTATATTCAGTTAAGTGGAAAATGGTTTTTTGGTTTTGTTTTATTTTTCTACAGAAACATCTGTGTTAAGTTCCAAATCACAAAGACAATGCTTGTCAAATGTAAAGGGACTACACCAGGGAATGTTAGCAGAGGATAAAATTAAAACTTGTGATTTCAGTGATTTCAAGAGACTTGGCTGATCTTTTGCCATTTCTATGCCCCTGAAGCTGTCTTACACTGAATCAGACCATCGTTCCATCAAAATCAGTGTTGTCTGTTCAGACTGGCAGCGGATCTCCAGGGTCTCAGGCAGAGGTCTTTCACATCACCTGATCCCTGATCCTTTTAACTGGAGGTGCTAGAGACTGAACCTGGGACCTTCTGTATGTCAAGCAGATGCTCTGTCGCTGAGCCATGGTCCCTCCCAGTTAAGTTAAGGTCATATCAAAACAGGAATTTGAATCTTCAGTCTCTCTTGTCTAACTTTAGATCTATGTCTGTGCCACAGAATACCTGTGTGATGTCATTTCTTCTCCTTCAGATCTCATATTTTCTGTAAAATCATAGAATCTTAGAGTTGGAGGGGACCTCTGGGGTCATCTAGTCCAACCCTCTGCACAATGCAGAAAATTCACAAATATCTCCCCCTCCACACCTGCAGTGACCACTGTTCCACGCCTAGAAGATGACAAAAAATCTCCAGGATCCCTAGCCAAACTGTTCTGGAGAAAAATGCTTCCTGATTCCAAAGTGGTGTGTAAGAAAGAGCGTGTAGGAAAGGGCCAAAAGAACTAAGCACTGAGGCAACCCTTCCTGCCCTCCCTCTCATGATCTACCTAAGTTCACACAATCAGCATTGCTGTCAAATGGCCATCTAGCCTTTATTTGAAAACCTCCAAAGAAGGAGAGCCCACCACCTCCCAAGGAAGCCTATTCCATTGAGGAACCACTCTAACAGGCAATTCTTCCTAATATTTAGCCGAAAACTCTTCTGATTTAATTTCAATCCATTGGTTCTGGTCCGACCTTCTGGGGCAACAGAAAATAACTGCACCATCTATACATATATAAAAGAAAGTCCCCTCACCGTAAAATCAATGCCCAGGCCAAACCGCTGGACCTAGAAACATGAAATTCGGGGAGAGCACTCCTACCATGGCATAGACGCTCCCTAAGAAGGAATTTTTAGAAATTCGACCCTAAGGGGGTCAAAAGGGGTAAAATGTGCTCCCCCTATTGATTCCTATGCGGCTGTCAGGCTGCTACCTCCTTGCACCCCCCATTCTCTTTGGTCAGCTGCAGAGCTCAGTGTTCTGAGGTAAAAACAACAGTTACAGGAGACTGCACAGAGCTAATGACAGTTGAGGAAATCAGGAATGGCCAACAACCACCTGTGAGGTGCAGTAATGCTACTGGCTCAGCCCCTCTGATGGCTTCCAACACACTCCACCCACCTCCTACACCTAACAGGCAGTTGTCTGTCAGGTCAGCAGTGGTTGCAGGGAGCTTAAAGCCATGAGGGAGGCTGCCCCAGCAGTAACGCCTTAGTGATCCTGCCAGCCCTGCCTCCACAGTGGCTTCTAATACTCCTCCCCCCTCCCCTTCCTACACTTGACAGTCAGCTGCCTGCCAGGTGTAGGAGAGGAGGTGGGATGCTTACAGCTGCCAGGGAGATTTGCTCAGCAAGATTGCCTTAGCACTGCTTCTAGCCCAGCATCCCCAATGCCTTTAAATACAATCCCCCCAACACCAGACAGGCCAGTTTCTGTCAGGTAGAGGAGCAGGACCAGGGTACTTTAATCCATCAGGGATGCCACCCCGGCAGGATCACCTTAGCGGTGCTGCTGGCCCAGCTTAACCACACTCACACCCACAATGGAAATATACTCCAAATTTGTAGAAAACTGGTTTCCTTTAGTAGGTTATTTAATTTCTCACAATGTGGGTTCTAGAAAACTTGTTCATATGAGCTTGCTTAATATCTGATTGCTTGGATGGTGTTTTGAATATGTCGTTATGTCCCAGTTCTAAAATGCAACAAAAATGAGAAGCATTTTTGTAAAAAGAAAAGGGGGTATTCCCTCCCCCCAAATTCAATACCTAGGCTAAACCCTTGCACCAAGAAACCCAAAATAAGGGGAGTGCATTCCTACCATGATGTCAAACACCCCCACCCCACCCAAGAAGAGATTTCTGAGAAACATAAACCCTGCTTCTTAAATGATGACTACTTCTTAAATGGACAGCTCTATGTAGCCTGCTCCAGAGTGAGCTCATTGAGCAGCCTGGTGATCCTAGCACCTGAGGGCAGAACCACCAATGTGGTCCAGAGAGAGGTCCTTCAGTACAGAAAAAGAAGGATGTATGTCTCACTTCATTTCTTACACTACAATCTTCTCTGTTAGAATTCTTACAACAAATGTCACATTTCAAATTTCACATCATCAGTATTATAACTGGATTTACGGAACTTAAATACCGTAGTGAAGCACGAGTATCCGGCTAGTCCTCTATATGACAGCCCTTTAAGTACTTTTTTTTTTTTTGGCCCCCTGAAGGGGATTTTATTTTTATTTGCAATTTTTAATACTATGAAACTACAACTGAAAAAAGGGAAGGGGAAACATCTAAACTAGGGATAAAGAAAAGATAACCACTACTGACTAAAAACCCAAGAGATGGAGATCTCCACTAAAGCTTGTACCCGCATCAGTCCACAAAATCGCTTTAATAACATTGAGCGTGTTCTAAGAAAAAAAAAAGAGGAAATCCCCCTACTATATCGGCTTAATTATTTTCCCATTTCAAGAGCCCTCCCCCGTCATTCCCCAATAAACAAAAATGCTTCTTAGGCTTTCAGAGTCTCAGTTCTTTTTTTCCCTATCTTTACGATCTCTCAGTTGATAGCTCCGTTTGGAAGCAGCCGCTCCCTTCTCTGCATCCGAGTCCTTGTTGGAGGAGGACCCAGAGTCCAGCTCTCCTGTAGACTTGCTATCTTCTTCTTCTTCTCCCTTATCCTTCTCCGGACCTCCTAATTGCAGCTGCAGAAATTCTCAAGCTTTAAAAACAGAGTCAATTATTTCCCTCCCGTCTTTTATCTTGAACGTGACACCTTCGGGAATTAGCCACCTGTATGCAATACTGTTCGTTTGTAAAAAAAGGATTAATTCCTTATACTTCTGTCTCTTCTTTCTTATCTCAAATGGAATGTCCTTTAAAATCCTTATGTTGTTGCCTCCGATTTTCAGGGGTGTAGCTGTAGATGCTTTTAAAATAAGGTCTCTTATATGCCTCTTTGAGAATCTCTCAACGATTTCCCCTGGCAGATTATTCTTTTTGATGTACATAGAGTAGGCCCTGTAGGCCCCATCCATTTTGTTTAAGATCTCCTCTGCTTTTAAACCTGCCATAGGGGCCAATGCTTCACTCAGTAATTGTTTGAGATTCTCATTTGGGGCTTCAGACACTCCTTGGAACCGGAGCATCATGTTAGCTCTTTCCATTTGTAGCTGTAAAAGCTGTGTTTCCGACGTTGCGTGTTTTTTCTCAAGCAACTGTACCTTTTTCCATGTTTTAGTAGAGCTGGCGTCCAGGTCCTACACTTTTTCAACCACCTGCTCTGTTTTCTTAGTATTTTCAGCCAGTTGCAATTGCTGTGCTGCAAGGTTCTGATTCAAAGTCACCAGTTGCTGGTTGATGTTAGACATCTGGTCCAGCAGGGGGCGAAGAGAGTCCGACAAAAGTCTTGAGAACTCTATGGTCTCTTCCAGCCGAAGACTCTGGCTGCCTGTTGGTTTTGGTTTCAATCCTTTATCCAGTCCTTTATCCGGTCGTCTCCCCGCCATCTTTTTTGGATTGTTTACTCTGAGAGTTTACAAAGTCTCTCAAAGCCTTCAAAATGCTCAAACTGTGGCTGGTAAGGCTCTTAAAATCAGTTCTGCACTGTTTCCTCTGCTGCCCCCTTGTAGTTTTGTTTTACAGTCTTTGCGTATGGGAGGGCCCCCTCCCCCACTCGCTTCCCACGCTCTTCAAAAGGGGGGTAGCTTTGTTTAAACCACCAATTTAACGCTCATTCAACTCATGGCTCTTTGTTCGTCCTCCGACGTCACTTATAATCACATATTCGCTGGATCTCCGTCACTCGTCCCGGCCAACGTCTTTAAGTCTGTGCAAATGCACGAAGTGCGCAGCAGCTGGACCACTGGGGTGAAGGAGCGCCTCAATTCCCCAGCATCACGCTGGGGAAGAGGCCACCCCCTCACAAGCCCCCTGGCTGAGAGCCCTTAACTAGGCTCTCTGGGGGGCAACGATTGCTTGTGCCCCTTCCGTGCCGCTGGTGATCAGATTGTGTCCCGGGAGCATCCCAGAGACACGTCTGACTTGCAAGTCGCCATTACCGGAAGTCCACCCTTTAAGTACTTGAAGATGGTTATCATATCACCTCTCAGTCATCTTCTCTCCAGGCTAAAAATACCCAACTCCTTCAACCTTTCCTCATAGGACTTGGTTTCCAGACCTCTCACCATCTTCAATGCCCTCCTCTGGACATATTCCAGCTTCTCTATATATTGTGGTGCCCAAAACTGAACACAATACTCTGGGTGAGGTCTAACCAGAGCAGAGTAAATTGGCACCATCACATTGCATGATCTGGACACTAGACTTCTGTTGATACAGCCCAAAATTGCATTTGCCTTTTTAGGTACCGCATCACACTGCTGACTCATGTTCAGTATATGCTCTACTAAGACTCCTAGATCCTTTTTGCACATACTATTTCCAAGACAAGTCTCCCCCAACCTAAAATTACACATTTGATTTTTTTCTATCTAAATGCAGAACTTTACATTTATCACCATTGAAATTCATTTTATTTGTTTTAGCCATTTGTTTGGCATAACCCAATATTTATTTTCTCTACTGAGTCTAAACTTAACCATGTGTATTTGGAACAAATGCATATCCTTCCACAGTGTATCTCCACATCTATCTCCCTCTCCTCCTTTGTGTGAAATAAGCTTCTTGGGGCAGAGGTCTGTCATCTTGTTCTTTGTAAAGCACCATACACACTGATGTATAGTATTACAAATTACAAACAAACTCACCATTTTAATGCTACGGTCCTGTGTGCAATTATTTGGAAATATGTTTATTCAATCCAGAAACGCTTACTTCC
Organism: Gekko gecko; assembly: GCA_029375565.1. Taxonomy (NCBI): domain Eukaryota; kingdom Metazoa; phylum Chordata; class Lepidosauria; order Squamata; family Gekkonidae; genus Gekko; species Gekko gecko. Next base: position 83,323,647 of record JAPDNY010000007.1, read on the forward strand.
AAGTATACATGCATATAAGTGAATTGCAAAATTTGTGCACTTTTTAAAAGAGTTATCCCCCACCCAAGAAATGTACTGCTTCATCATGTTTCCATACCAAGTTTCATCAAAGATTTCCTTACTGGTCCTAAATTAAGTGGAATGTTTCGTCTTACAGTCGGTCTCCAACTGCTTCAGCATTAACTGGATGGTTGCAGGGCATTGTGGATTTGGGAGAATTCCAGATCAAAGTATGAATTCTGACCGAGCCAGAGGAACCCATTCTTTGTCACTGATATCCATCTATCAATGTGTGGTCCATCTGCTTGTCATCAAGCTAAGGTAGGTAGATCTTTTTATTTTTTTGCTGTATTTGTTAAATAGAAGAAATACCATCTTTAAATAAACAACAAACATCTTTTTAGTGAATGATTGCTTTTGGTATTATGTGTGTAAATTGTTGGTTTTAGTTGGATGAAAGATGTTACATTTCATTACTTGAATAGAATGTATGTACTCTGAGAATCAAATCCCACATGCAATAGTATGCTGACATAATCTTTATTTATCAATATACATTTTCTTTGTTTTGGGCTAACCAGAAAACATCAACCATTGAAAGCAGTAGGACCATAAATAGAACATGTATTCAATTTGAAATGTCTATTAAATATGTTTATTTCTTTATGCAGAGCTGCTAGTGAGCTGTTATATCATAAAACGTGAACCAGATGAAGCATTTATTCTTTTTCTTTAAATGACGGCCTGACTCTCAGTAGTAAATTAAGTTTTGGATTTTCCTAATTAGAGATCTAATCTATCCTCAAATGTTCATCACTATGACAGTTTTGAGATTTCATGAGGATTCATAGTAAACTATGTTAAGCTCATAATGTTCTAGAATAACATGTTTCTTCTTTCACAGATCAATTAACATTTCAAAGACAATAGAAATGTGTGTTACTTCTCTACATGAGACATTTCATCATTTAATTTATATAGTAGATGCAGAGCTGAGTTTCCTTGTTCCTCAGTGTTCCTTTTCATGTCTTTTCCATGAATTTACACATTAACCATATTCTTTAGATGATGGTGAACCTGCATCATTAGGGATTTTTCCCCTCTATTTGGTCAGCTTATACTACTTTCACTTTAAGAAACAATGCATCCAGACATAAAATTAAAAGGCATAAAATTAAATATAGCCCTTTTATAACATGATATCTAAACTTTATGGCTATTCAAACATAGTCAAGCTGCCATTGGATAAACACACTGATTACTCATAATATCTTTATTTCTTTGGGATAACAAAACACTCCAGAGAGGTAGTGGATGAACCTCCCTCATCTTAATAACATTGCAAGCTTTCTCAGAGAACACTTAGAAAAGTCTCACTTTTCCCATAGTGTTCTGCTGATTCATAATATGGGCTGGACCTTGATGCATGGGATTTTTGGTTTTAATTGTCACTCAAATTTCATTTATGTTTGTCCTAGTTATGGACACTAGCCACAGAATTGTGCAAAAGCCTCCATTAAAAAGTTTCCTCAATGTTAAGTGCAAATTCTATATTTTTCAATTAGAGTTTTAGGTGTTTTATATGTTCCTATCTCCCAAGTCTTTGGAATTTCTCTAAATTCCCTTTCAATTGTCTTACCAGGTGTCCTTGGTAAGCCTTTTGTGCTGCTCTGCTTGACTACAGTGTCCACAACTTGAAAGAAAAACAGACTTAAATTAAAAACAGACATTTTCTGCCTTTGCCTACAAAGCATGTGCATCACCAATGATATAAGATGAGTGAACTGATGTATTAACAGGCTAAGCTCTGCTTATACACACTTGCCATGATAACATCCTGGATAGGGTGGTGGTGAGATTTCTGCTACACACTTGTGTGTGTGTGTACTTGTTACACAGGGCAGAGGAACATTTAACCATTCTTCAAGAATATTGGTTTCAATCCTACCAGCTTTTCTGATCAATCTTGCCTGATTCCCCTCCTCAGTGCTGCCCCTGTAGTGTGTAGCTTTTGCACAGGCAGGTCCACAGATCTCTGCATTGCCTTTTTAGTGGTCTTCTTCTTCCTGCTTTTAATATGGTGTTTCATCTGTACCATTTCTTAGCTGCATGGCATACAGACAAGGATTTTGAAATTATATTAAATAAAGATTAGTGTATGTTGTGGAGCTAATACAAAGGAGCCCTAAATAATTTTGTTTTTATCACTTGATGCATTTCTGAAGGTTCAAGAATTCATATTTAGACCTTGTTCTGCAGTAAGATCAATATTGGTGCTACCAGAGTAACAATATGTGAAGTCGCTACACAGCCTATTTAAACTCTAATTAGTTACAAACTTAGCCAGGGTAAGCCTCATTAAATAAAAATTCTATGATCTGATCAGTTTATACTTGAAAGTCACGTCAATAACGGCTCATGAATTCTGATGAGTCCTTGGGAATTAATTTTGGACACACCTAATGAGCTATATAATCAACACGTGTATCTTTCGGGTATTTCAAGACCACAAAGGTGTACATTCTCTTTGTGTTTCAGTGCTCAAACATGCGCTTTAACTTTTCTTCCTAATGGTGACCCAAAGGCGTTTACATAGTTTTCCCCTCATCCATCGTACCCTCAAGTTGGTGATGCTCTGCAAGGCAGTAGTGAGGCTTTTCCATGGCTGAGCTCTTTGAGGCAGAGGTGCTGGGCTATGGCTCCTCTTCCTCCTCCTCCCAGCTTCTTCCACTCACTGTTCCCTCTGGCCATGTCTGTTGGCCTGTAGCCTCCACACTTCTTTGCAAAGCCCATACTTCCATTGCAAGAGCTCTGCATTCCAGAGAGCAATGCTGCCTTTTATCTGGGGATCACAGATACAGGCCAGCTTGTACTCCCCTTCCTTCAGAGAGGATGCAACCTGGTGGTGATGCCCACCTGCAACCTCTCTTCCAAGGCCCTGACCTGTGGGAGAGCAGCTGCACCCTCAGGCCCTGGCTCCAGTGTGGAGTCCAGCACCCAGTCCAGCCCTTGAATCAGGGGGGTGACTTGCCCCAGGCTGGCCAAATGAGCTCCTGTTTCAAAAATAGGGATGGGGCACAAACCACATTTTTGTGGCTCAGTTCATGGTTCATGGCCAAACCACTAAACAAACCATGAACCGATATGAATCGGGAGGTTCGGTTTGCAAACTGATCTGGTTTGTATTGGTTCATGAGCCATTTAAAGTTTAAACTTCTGCTTTCTGCTCCCCATGGCTTTTCACAGGAAGCAGGGATTTCCAAATAGCTCAGTGCTCAGCTGTTTGGTTTAAATGGCTGTGAGCCATTTAAACCTTGCTTTCTGCATCCCCAGAAAGAGCTGCAGGGAGTAGAAAGCAGGGGTTTCCAGGCAGCTGAGCAGTTTTTCTTTATGAACTACCACAAACTGCACCAAAATTTGTGGAAGTTTGTGGAAGTTCTTCAGTTCACAGACATTGCTTTGTGAACCACAACTGGACAAAATTCATGACATACTTTAGCTTGTCAGCCAGTTTGTGCTCATTCTTATTCACATACTGGCCAGTCATTTCCCTAGTAGGCCAAGAGGGAGGGTACACAAGATAAGGCCAGCTGAGCTCTGAGAAGGAGCAAGGTGTTTGAGCTGCCAGAGGGGTGAGTGGTATTTTTATTTATTTACTTTCAGCTGAGGTGCTTTAGCTGAGAAGGTACTGTGTCAGTGACTGTATTTGGGAATGTGTGGGCGAGTTGTAACAGACTCCTGACTGCTGGAGTTAGGGTGTGAAAGGGTCATTGTTGCCTGTAATTAAGTGCTTGGGTGAAATTGAATAGCAGACTCCTGGCTGCTGGAGTTGGGGTGTGAAAGGGGCTTTGTTTGACCGTCATTAAGTGCCTTGGGTGATTTTGAGTAGCTGCTGGCCACGCCCTCTCCTGGGAGACAATTCCATTTAAGGCAGGAAGTTTGCAAGAGGCACGGGCCTCTGGCACGAGCCGAAGGGCGAGAGCAAAAGGGCGAGGCTCTTTGCCTGTGGCTCTTGGCCTAGGGGCTCTGTAAGAAGCCCAGGAAGAGCCAGAAAGCCAGGACCTTGGCTCCTTGGTAAGGTAAGTAGACTCCTACAACAGGAGCCATATAAATACAAAGAGTTTAAAAGGGGGGTTATAGAAAAGTATTTGTTTAAAAACAATTATGAAGCCAGAATGCCAGCAGGGGGTTGGGGGCTATCCAGTGTTTTGCATGGAGTGTCACATGTATGACTATCTGCCCACTGGTCAGAAGTCTTGGGTGTGTGCTCGGTGCAAGGAGCTCCTGGTTCTCAGGGAGCGAGTTTGCTCCCTTGAGGCCAAGGTGGCTGACCTGGAGAAGCAGGGACAGTCAGTTAGGTGCACGGGGAAGACTCTCGGGGACTTGTTAGATATGTCCCACTCTGGATCTGGCAGCCCGGCTGCTGCCAGGGAGCATGAGGGTCAAGGGGAAACGGGGCACCATGCTGAGGATAAGGGGAATGTGCCCTCAGAAGGGACCTCTTCTTCAGCTGGTGAATGGGTATCCTTTCGTACCAAGGAACCGTCCCTGGGAAGGGTGGGAGGGGGCTCTTGGTAGTTGGTGATTCGATCCTTAGGCAGGTAGACAGCTGGGTGGCGAACCCGCGTACTGACCGTATGGTGACTTGCCTGCCTGGTGCGAAGGTAGCGGACATTACGCGTGTTTTAGATAGGCTGGTAGATAGTGCTGGGGAGGAGCCAGTGGCCGTGGTGCACGTCGGCACCAACGATGTGGGGAAATGCAGTCGTGAGGTCCTGGAGGAGAAATTTAGGCTGCTTGGCAGGAAACTCAAGGCCAGGACCTCCAAGGTAGCCTTCTCGGAAGTGCTACCTGTTCCACGCGCAGGGCCGGAGAGACAGGCCCAGATCAGGAGTCTCAACGCGTGGATGAGACGGTGGTGTAGGGGGGAAGGGTTCAAGTTTGTTAGGCACTGGGATGCTTTTTGGGACAAGAGGGAGCTGTACAAAAGGGACGGTCTCCACTTGTCCCGAGAAGGAACCAGGCTGCTGGCGCTCAAAATCAAAAAGGTGGCAGAGCAGTTTTTAAACTGAATAATGGGGGAAAGCCGACAGGAGATGAAAAGTCTCTGGTTCGGGATGGCTCATCTCAAAGAGATGAAGGGGTAGCTATTACTTTTGTACAAGGAAATGGATTACGATTGTCCACTGAGACTGTGGCTAATGATAGGAACTGCCTGGCAAGGTCTCGAGGCAGCAAGAGGAAGGCTGTGGGCTTAACAAACGTGGGAAACTATAAGTGTTTATACACAAATGCTAGAAGTCTCCGAGGTAAAATCGGGGAGTTGGAATGCTTGGTGTTGGGGGGGAAATAGACATTGTGGGTATTTCAGAAACTTGGTGGGATGAGGAAAATCAGTGGGATACGGTGATTCCTGGTTATAAATTATATCGGAAGGATAGGGGGAAAGGGTTGGAGGTGGGGTGGCTCTGTATGTCAGAGAGAGAGTACCGTCTAGTAAGATTGAGAGGGTAAGAGAATTGGATTCGCTTCTGGAAATGCTATGGGTTGAAATAGTGGGTCCAAAAGGAGGCTTAACAGTGGGAGTTTGTTATCGCCCACCAGATCAAAAGATAGGGGAGGATTATAAAATGATGAATGAATTAAAGATAGCGGCTAGACGAAATAACTGTGTTGTAATAGGCGACTTTAACTACCCACACATTGATTGGGTCAATATGAGTTCTAGTTGGGAAAAAGAGATTGTGTTCTTAGACACTCTCAATGACTGTGCTGTGGAACAGATGGTCACAGATCCTACCAGGGGAGAGGCGATCCTGGATTTGGTCCTAAGTAACACCCAAGACCTGGTGAGAGATGTAAAAGTGATTGCACCACTTGGGAACAGTGACCATAATGTCATTGAGTTTAACATTTGTACAGATAGGGAGTTGCCCAAAAAGACTGACGCAACCACTTTTAACTTTAAAAGGGGTAACTTCTCTGGTATGAGGGGACATGTGAGGAAGAAATTGAAAGGAAGAGTGGAGAAGGTCAAAACCATTGGGGAAGCTTGGAGACTATTTAAAAAGACAATCCTAGAAGCTCAGAAAAAATATATACCGCAGGTTAGGAAAGGTACAAATAGGTATAGAAAAAAGCCTGCATGATTAACAAATAAAGTAATGGAAGCTGTAAAAGGTAAGAAGGATTCCTTTAAGCGGTGGAAAGCTAGTCTTAGTGAGGTTGATAAAAGGGAACACAGACTATGGCAAATAAAATGCAAGTCTGTGATCAGGCAAGCAAAAAGGGAATATGAGGAGCATATCGCAAAAAACATAAAGACCAACAATAAAACTTTCTTCAAATACATTAGAAGTAGGAAGCCAGCCAGGGAGGCAGTGGGGCCCTTGGATGACCAAGGGGTAAAAGGAGTAGTGAAGGATGATAGGGAAATGGCTGAGAAGCTGAATGCATTTTTTTGCCTCTGTCTTCACTGTGGAAGAGGAGAAGTGTTTGCCCACTCCAGAAGCACCGATTTCGGGAGGGGGTTTGAAAGACCTGAATCAGATTGCGGTAACAAGAGAGGAAGTCCTCCGACTGATGGACAATTTAAAAACTAATAAATCACCAGGCCCGGATGGCATTCATCCGAGAGTTCTGAAAGAACTCAAATGTGAACTTGTGGATCTCCTGACAAAAATATGTAATCTTTCTTTAAAATCTGCCTCCATTCCTGAGGACTGGAAGGTAGCTAATGTCACTCCCATCTTTAAAAAGGGCTCCAGGGGAGATCCGGGAAATTACAGGCCAGTCAGTCTGACATCGATACTGGGTAAGTTGGTGGAAACTGTTATTAAGGAAAGAATTAGTAGGCACATTGATGAACAAAAACTATTGAGGCAGACTCAGCATGGGTTCTGTAAGGGAAGATCTTGTCTCACTAACCTGTTAGTGTTTTTTGAGGGAGTGAACAAACATGTGGACAAGGGGGACCCAATAGATATTATTTACCTTGACTTCCGGAAAGCTTTTGATACAGTTCCTCATCAAAGGCTCCTAAGTAAGCTCAATAGTCATGGGATAAAAGGACAAGTCCTCTTGTGGATCAAAAACTGGCTTATAAATAGGAAACAGAGAGTGAGTATAAATGGGAAACTTTCTCAGTGGAGGGTGGTAAGCAGTGGGGTACCACAGGGATCAGTACTCGGTCCGATGCTTTTTAACTTGTTTATTAACGATTTGGAATTGGGAGTAAGCAGTGATGTGGCTAAATTTGCAGATGACACAAAGTTGTTCAGGGTGGTGAAAACCAGGGAGGATTGTGAGGCACTCCAAAGGGATCTGTTGAGGATGGGTGAGTGGGCGTCAACATGGCAAATGGGGTTCAATGTGGCCAAGTGCAAAGTGATGCACATTGGAGCCAAAAATCCTAAATATAAATACACGTTGATGGGGTCTGATCTGGCAGAGACGGACCAAGAGAGAGATCTTGGAGTCGTAGTGGATAACTCGCTGAAAATGTCTACACAATGTGTAGCTGCAATAAAGAAGGCCAACGCTATGCTGGGGATTATTAGGAAGGGAATCGATAACAAATCAGCCAGTATCATCATGCTCCTGTATAAATCATTGGTGCGACCTCATTTGGAATACTGTGTACAGTTCTGGTCACCACATCTCAAAAAGGATATTATAGCATTGGAAAAAGTGCAGAGAAGGGCAACTAGAATGATAAAAGGGTTGGAACACCTTCCCTATGAAGAAAGGTTAAAATGCTTGGGGCTCTTTAGCTTGGAGAAACGACGGCTGAGGGGTGACATGATCGAGGTTTATAAGATTATGAATGGGATTGAGCAGGTTGAGAAAGAAGTACTTTTCTCCCTTTCTCACAATACAAGAACTCATGGGCACTCTATGAAATTGCTGAGCAGTCGGGTTAAAACAGATAAAAGGAAATACTTCTTCACCCATAGAGTGATTAACATATGGAATTCACTGCCACAGGAGGTCGTGGCAGCTGCAAGCATGGACAGTTTCAAGAGGAAATTGGATAAACATATGGAGCAGAAGTCCACCAGTGGCTATTAGCCACAGGGTATGGATGGGAACTCTCAGTCTGGGGCAGGTGATGCACTCTATTCTTGGTGCTGGAGGGGGCAACAGTGGGAGGGCTTCTGGTGCCCTGGCCCCACTGCTGGACCTCCGGATGGCACCTGGTATATTTTGGCCGCTGTGTGACAGAGTGTTGGACTGGATGGGCCATTGGCCTGATTCAACATTGGCTTCTCTTATGTTCTTATGTTCTCTTAAGGCCTTCTCCTGTTTTTGCCTCCTAACAGTGGTATTCAGAGGTTTACTGGCTCTGATGTGGAGGCTCCCTTTAGTTATCATGGCTAGTTGCAAATGACGGCCCTCTCATCCATGAATCTGTCTAATTGTCTTTTAAAGCCTTATATGATAGTGATCACTACTACATCTACTGGCAGTGAATTCCACAGTTTAATTACTTACTGTGTAAATAAGTACTTCTGTATGTCCATTCTGAATATAATTTCCATTAACTTCACTGAGTGCCCCAAAGCTATGTGAAGGGCAAGAGACAGTCCCTAGGGGAGTTCTGAAGACAGGTTCTTGGTGGTGTAATTAAAGTTTGTGAATATACATAACATTTTGGAAAGGACAACTTAAGACTCTTCCAGATTTTCATGTTAACTTTTGAAAGGCCGTACTGCCTTTGGATGATATGATATTCTGTGTTTCAAGTTTGAAAAAACAGGAATGAACACCAGGGTTTCCTTTCATAATTAATTTACTATCTGAGTGATTCTTAAAAAAAAAAGCACCAAGCAAAACTGTATGTGAGAGGAAGATGAAAGTTGTCAGTAGAAGTCTACACATTCAATGAATTATAAGTTTTAAATGGGAATTTTAATGCCTGTATAGTTTGGGCATAAATATGATGCATAACAATATTCCTGACCCTAGTTGTCACCACACATTGAGTTTACAAATGTTCCAACTGTTAGAGATACACTAAGGGCAGGCAATATGAGGTTAGCCTTCTCATTCAGAAGGTTTCATAAAGCTCATACAAGAAGGAGATGAAGCCTTTTACTTAGAAAAGGAGCAGAAACACAACAAAAATTTTGTGACCAAAAGAATTAGGGAGGTACAAATTACACTGAAACCATAATGGTGAGCTTAGACTCAGTGCTTAAATAGACAATAGCTGACAAGCGTTCAGATGAATTCTTATGTTTGGAGTTAAACAAGGGAATGTTGCAGCCTGGAGCAAAGGAAGACTCAACAGTCTTGAAATGTAAAAAGTGTCTCCAGAGATAATACAATGCAAATAGTAGGAGAAAAACAGCAATGCGCATTCAGTCATCAGCTACCTGCAGGACATTACATGTTTCCCCTTCGGCATATATTTTATAGTCATTTTATCACAAGTGAAAGTTCCATTATATTGTTGGTGAGTTATTTTTAATCTTGGACCAGCATCCATATACCAAAACAGGACATGGGCAAAAGACAGCAGCGATCACCCTCCTCCACCAATACTGTCCATCTGCCCTCCACTATTGTGCCTCCCTAAGCCTCAGGAAGGGGAGGGAGGACAAGGGTGGCAGCAACCTAAGTCCACCTTTCTCCCCCCCCAAAGTGCTTAGCCTTTTGCCTCAGGCTCAGAGTCTTCTTCTATTAGTTGTTGTAGGTTTTCCGGGCTGTTTGGCCATGGTCTTGGCATTGTAGTACCTGACGTTTTACTAGCAGCTGTGACATCAGGTACTACAATGCCAAGATCATAGCCATACAGCCCAGAAAATCTACAACAACTAATGAACTCCAGCTGAAAGCCTTTGACAACATATCTCCTTCGATTCTTTCCTGGGTTGGTTGTGGATTCCTCTTTTTATTTCTTCCCAAGAATCTCCAGTCCCACCCCCTTGGTCCTGCCTGGACAATCCCTTGCCCCAGCAGTAAGTTTGTCCCTTCTGACTGATGGATCCACTTCCACCTATTCTCTCTTGAACCTTGGTCTGGTCTGGTCTGGCCTGGCCTGGCCTGGGTAGGTCTCCCCCTCCCCTCCCAGTCTTGGCCAAGAGATCTGGATTTGCAGCTTGTGGGAGACCTGGCTAGGCTGCTGCAGATTGTCTAATTTTATTTTGTCCAGGCTGGTAATTGATGTCATTACCTGGTGACCAGAGTCCAGCCCTCTTGAAGGTTGTTGCTGGGGCTGGCTCCCACCTGTGGGGTTTGGTGGGGTCCTCTGGCTCCCTCTCAGGTTCTCCTCATCTGGCTCCATCATCACAGGACATTGCAGCTGGTAGAGGCTCCAGCTTAGCCCTGGCTTCAGCTGTGGCAGCAACCGTATGACTGAGGATATTGGTGGTGTCAGGTGGGGCATGGCTGGCCCAGTCTTGGATAGTGGTGGCAGTGCTGGGCCCATTATGACCCATCCTAGCAGCATTACAGGGGTTGAGCCCAGAGTTGCAACACTTGGCTGTGCTGGCTCCCACCTTTGCAACAGTGGCTCTGAGGTCGAATCTGCTTTGGTATCTTCTGCTGCTTTGGCAATGCTCCCACTCCGTCTCAAAAAAAGATGTCAACATCTTTTTCGGATTTGCTCTCCTACTGTATCGTTATAATTTCTGCTGTCTACATTATTTTACTGCCCTATGGTTTCGACTCCGTTGTGACTGCAGCGTCTCATCGGCTCAATTGGATCTGGTTACAAAGCACTCTAAGCCCTCCCTGAAAGCACCATCTAGTGAAGAAGACTTGAATCAACCAGACTGGAAGAATTTCTTGAACAAACATCACTCCAGCATAAAGAAAGACGTCATCGAGACTGCTTTAGAAATGAAGATGCAGACATGATTTCTGTCTGGTAAGGCTAGTGGGGGAGGGAAGTCGTCATGGTGAGTCCAGGTGGGGAACCACACCTAGACAAGAGCTAAGAATATTTATTTTTGCATAATTTGTATAGCTGCTTGAAAAAAAGAAAGCTATTCAAAATGTAGATTTCAATATGAATGCAGAAACTCACTAAAAATCAGTTCTGCTAATGAACTGCTCACCTGGTAGCTCAGCATATACCATTGCTTGATCCTACTCAAGAAGAAGTAGCTTGCAGGATCAGGTTCCCTACTCATGGCAACAAAAAGCATCTCCAGTAGAATTTCCTTTTTGCTTTGGGCTCATGAACTAGACAGTAAATAATGCTGAGCAGAAAAACAGTAGGACTAAAGAATACTGAACATCAAATATATTTCTATGCAAAATTGTCTGAAATAATTATTCATTCTCATTAACAGCTGTTATATTGGAGTCATGAGCAAACTAATCTAACCATTTCTCAGAACAGCTTGAATGTGAAGAGTATTTGGGGGAATACAGGGAAGTCTTAGGTTGATAGAAGAACTGAAATGCAGTGCCTATTAAAAAGAATTATGTTAGCCCTGACCTGGATAGCCCAGGCAAGACCAATCTTGTCAGATCTCAGAAGCTAACCAGGGTCGACTCTGGCAATTGGATGGCAGACCTCCTTGAAATACACGAGGCGGGTGGTGGGGTCAGGCTTTATTCAGCCACCTCTCTAAATATCCTCCAGGCTCCCAATAGTGGTCAGTCACCAGAGGTTGCCATGACTTCTAGGTGGACACACAGTCAGAGGTCACCATGACTTCCAGGTGCACAGAGAATTGAAATATCTACATTCCATTCCATTCTTTTATTAGTACTCATAGACCAACATATCAGAAAAAGAGAAAAATACAGTAATATACAGGCAAAGAAGGGGAAACACAAAGGTACAGAATTATGAGTAAAAGATTTACATAAAAAATAATACAATTAAACACCATGGACAAAAATGTTGCTAATGCTAGAGTCACATTTTTTATAACCTGATGTTTAACCTATATCAACACTGTACTCTTTTGAAACTGGTTGAGTACTCAACGATACCTAATTCATTAAAAAGTTTTTGCAAACACTCCAGCTTGTCAGTAAGCTACAGTACAGCACAGAAGGTTGAATTAGGCTTATTTAGCCTATAACTTAATTAAATAAATAACGGTTAAAATAAATAAATAAAAAGAAAGACAAAGACAAAATGCTTATACCTAGAATAATAACAATCTACATTTTTTAACAATATCTTTATTGATTTTGCAACACAAAAAGAAAAACGAACATCAACAATATATAAACATCAAACAAATACACAAAAAGGAAGACCGCCATATCATATCTTAACAAAAAATTCTAAGATGACTAACATGGCTAAATACTTCCACCTTCCCCAAAATCATCTCAGATTGCATCTCTGAGTGTATTTCTAACCACATCCTAAATCATTCTTACATTAAACCTAGTCACAATTAATCCAACAATCAAGCTCTATAGGAGATTAGATTCAAATAATTCTTATTTGTCTGTCTATAATTCATAACAACGGCCGAGGACAGACTGGCAATTTGCCCTGGTAGCCAGTCGCGGCAAAAAAACCCCGGATTAAACAATACCGGGTTTTCCCGTCCACACAGCGGGGGCTGCTGCCGGAAGATACGGGACGGAGGCGCGTGGGAGCGTTCAGACTGCCACGCCGGAGGCGTGCTATATTCGCCGTTTCCCCATTAATTCGGCTGTGGGTGTATGTGCGCATAAGCACATTTTGCCGATTTTTTTTTTTTCCCTGCAACGCCGGCACCACATTGGGCAGTGGAGCGGAACGCAGCCAATCACACCGCTGCTGCCTCATGCCCAATGCGGGTTGCTCCCGGCTTTTCGGCTGCACGTTCAGACTCCCCGGAAGAGGAGAAATGCGCGACGAACGCAGGCTTTCAAGATTTGCGAAGGCTTTTATCAGGTGTTTTTTTAATCCGGCAGTGAAGTGCAAGAGCACCGGTAGGCTATGAGTGGGGGACGCCAGGCAGATGTGCCTGTGTGAACGTTCCATTTACTCCGGTATTGAATCATTGTCAGCCCGGGTCCCATCCCGGGGCAAATTGCCAGTCTGTCCTCAGCCAACATTTCAGCAAAACAAAGCAATAATAATAATAATAATAATGTTCTTCTAATTTCTCATCTTTTCTCAATTAACCCTTATCAACTTTCCAACAATCTTTTTATAAACCACAGAATACTCATTTTGTCTCTAACTTTACCTTTCTTTCCTACTTCTTTAGCTTGTTTCACACCCTTTGACATTGCATTGTATTTGGCTTTCAATCCATCTCTACACATGTAAACCATTGCCCCCTTTTATATAACTATTCTAACAAAAATTGTATTACCTCACTAAGATACTATATAATTTCTTACTTGTACTTTTATGGCTTTTATCCAATGTATAACAACTCATAACCATAGCCTTTACCTATTATGTAGTATGTGGAGCTGCGGTGGCTCAAGTGGTTAAGACGCTGAACTGCAGGCTGTGGAAGGTCAGTAGTTCAGCAGTTCGAGACCCGGGTGCCGCATGACAGGGTGAGCTCCTGTCTCTAGTTCCAGCTCCTGCCAACCTAGCAGTTCGAAAGCAAGAAATTGCAAGTAGATAAATAGGGACCACTTCGGTGGGAAGGTAACAGCGTTCCGTGCGCCTTGGTGTTTAGTCATGCCGGCCACATGACCACGGAAACGTCTTCGGACAGCGCTGGCTCTTCGGCTTTGAAACGGAGATGAGCACCGCAACCCTAGAGTCGGATTCGACTGGCTTTCGAGCAAGGGAACCTTTACCTTTATATTATGTAGTATTTTATAACCATTACTTACTTATCTATCCTATTTCTCAATAGCTTATTTCATCAGCTTGCAACAAACCATAAAGAAAAAAAAATTAGCTATAATATTTATATCTCATCTCTTAAAGGCAGAGCAAGAATCAAATAAGCTGGAACATCAGAAATCTAAACTATAATATTAGTCTAAATAATACCTAAAATATTTATACCACATGCCTCTTAATAAAGTCTCTTCATATTATTATAAAATACCATATACTATACCCATTTTCTCCAATGGTCCTAAGAAAAAGCCATTTTAACTCACTGAACTTACACATATATTAGCAACTTTACAAGTAAATTATTAGTTACCTTAATTACTAATTTTGGACATAGCACAGCATACAGTGAAGCCACCATAAGCACAAAGTATCACAATTCCTGTCTAAAACACATCCATCTTTCATCTTTCCTTTAACCCGAAACTTATAGGCCCCGGTCACACGAGAGGATTTGCCCCGCAAAACTAACGGGTTGAGGGCGCATCAAATGGGCGCAATCATATGGCAACATCTGGGAAGCGTAGGGCACCCAGCACCAACCCGTACCATTGGCCCAAAGAAGCAGATTTTAAAAGTAGCAGCGAAAGGGTAGTAGCAACCAGAAAACGCGGGTCACAAGCGAGCGTGGGATCGTGGAAGCAGAGGTAATTTGGCTCATCCAGCACCCACATGCGTCCGGTCGCACCGGAAGTGTTTTTTCCAAGCCTCCACAGTATGCGAAGAAACCTCAGAGTGCGCATGCGCAAGACCCTTTGATGCGCTTCAACATCGCTGGTGTGATCGCCGGCTATCAGCATCTGCGTGGCATCTCGGGGACTGTCTGATCATGCTACCGCGCATCTTTTTGCCCCGGCTCTATTTTGCCTCCTTTCAGCGACGCAGTATCCCATTTGTGTGACCAGGGCCATACTAAATCATTTTGTAATATGCTAATCTTTTCTTAGTTTTCTGCATCCTTTTTTTTTTTTTTTACAACCATACATACATGCCTTCTCTCTTTAAATACATGAGCTTGCCTTTCCATTAGTTTCCTTCTACATTTCAGACAAAGAAAAAAAATTGTCCAGTATTCTTTAACCTTTCATTATTTCTTCCACGCATCTCAAGTTTCCTTGTACCGAACGTTAATTTTGCTTTAACAGGTTTAGTTTTTTTCTTGGGTCGACGGTCCCAAACCTTTTTTTTCTTCACCTCCAACACTGCAGAGTTCCCCAGAGGTTCTTCTGAGTACGGATTTTGGACACTAATTTTCTCAAGTCCCATCTTGCATGGAATCAGCATTACCTGCAGAGTGTTATCTTGCCTTCTGGTCTGATTTTCCACAATACACTGCTGGGGCTGAGAGTAATTCCTCTGTTTTTCGCCATCACAAACCAAAAGTGAGTTCTGAGGTTTCTCCAGAAAACTCTTGCAGGCCTCTTTAAGTGCGCTTTGCAATTCATCCAAAGGTTCTTCTAAGTATAATGTCTATACACTGAATTTCTCAAATCCTATCTCATGTGGAATCAATGTTTCTTGCACCATGGTACTTTGCCTTTTGGTCTCATCTTCCACAGTACCTTGCTTTGGCTGTGATTGATTCCCCTCTTTTTCATCATCACAATCCACAAGTAAGTTCTGAGGTTTCTCCCATAGACTCTTACAAGCCTCCTTAAATGTGCTTTGAAATTCATCTAACAATAGCTTCTTAAATTGCTCCACAGTAAGTTGGCCAGTCTCCAAATTTAGTACTTCCATCCAAAAATCCTTAATTTTTGCACATTTCCACCAACAGTGGGCAAAATCTCCTATTTGGTGACATCCTTTCCAACACTGTGAGGATTTTGTAGGTGCTATATAAAAGAGTTTCTGAGGTGTTGCATACTATCTAGTCATTATTTTCAAATTTTGAAAACACACTGCTATAGTTTTAGTATTGGAACTAGTAGAATTCCAAAATCTATTCCATATCTCCTCAGTAAGAAGGTCTGCACAGTCTCTCTGCCAAGCAGATTGATAAGGTAACATTTTAGCACACGAATTTTTGATTAGTAATGAATAGATTTTTGATATGAGACCCTTATTTTGATTATCAAAATCACGAATCAATAATTCCATTTCCATTTGAGGTTGGGATAGCAAAGTAGTTACATTGAGGTGATCTAGTAAGTGACTCACTCGTAAATAACCCCCCCCCAGAGTATAGGTTTACTTAATATACTCTCAAGTTCAGCTTTACTTCGCATGCCCTGTTTTGTAGTGACATCTAAAATGTGAGACTTTTTTTCCCTCCAATTGTTTTCTAATTTAAAATTAGTTCCAGGTAAAAACCATTTCTGATTGAGAAATGTCAAATATCGTGACATTTTAGATAATAGAGTTTTAGTGTGTCTTTTCCAACATTGGATAGATGGGAACAAGAAGTCTATGATGTGTCCTGTTTTGGAGGGGTTTTCAGGAGCCCAAATCAAGTCCTCTAGGGAGTTTGGATATAACAAATCATCACAGATGCCCACCTACAAAGGTTGTTTAGAAGATCGTAGCATTTTAATTGTGTTGGACAACAATATTGCTTGATTGTATCCTGCTAAATCTGGTAAAGGAAACCCTCCCAGTACCCTGGGTCTCTTTAAGATAGAAAAGCTTATTCTGGGTCTTTTCTTGTCCCAAAGAAATTTTGTCAAAGTGGATTACCATCATTTTATAACAGAAGGTGGAATATTGAGAGGGATTGTTCTAAAGAGGAAAACAAACTTAGGCAATATGAAAGATTTGATCAGATTAAATTTTTCAGTCCAGTTTAGATTAAGTTTACTCCACTTATATATTATATTAGTCAGTTCAGTATGCATTGTTTGATGGCTAATTGACAGCAACCCGAATTGATCAAGAGGAATTTTAATGCCAAGATATGTTAAGGGTTTAGATATCCAGTGGAATTTAAAGGACTTTTTAATATATTCTTCATCATTTTTTTGCTAGGTGTATTGGCAGTAGTTGTGATTTATTTTCATTAATTCTCAAACCTGAAATTTAGCCAAAACACTCTAACAGACAGTGTAATATAGGGATAAACTCAGTGGGATTCGTAACATATAGGATCATGTCATCCACAAACAGAGACAATTTGTGTTCCATTGAGCGCAATTTAATTCCAACAATGTCCAAATGTGTTCTAATGCCATTGGCAAGCGGCTCCACTGCCAGGGCAAACAATAAAGGGGATAGGGGGCATCCTTGCTGAGTGCCCCAAAGTAATGAGATAGGTTTAGTAAGTACCATTGATTTTAATCTTTATGTTGTCGAAGACTTTCACAGCCAGAGTTCATTAGTTGCTGTAGATGTTCCGGGTTGTATGGCCGTGGTCTTGGCATTGTAGGACCTGACATTTTGCCAGTAGCTGTGACTGGCATCCTCAGAGGTATAACACAGACAGATGGAGTGCTCTCTGTGTCAAGGTGAGCCGAAAAATGGTAGGCAGGTAATTTATATCTACCCTGGAAGGTGGGGTAAGGCTGAGTCATTATCTTGTAGTAGTTCTCCAGGCTATGAACATGCTAATGGAGGAGCTTTCCTGAGGAGGTTCTTTTGTCTATGGATTGTTTCCTGAAGAGGTTTCCTGTTTCCTGAGGAGGTTCTTTTGTGTGTGGAATGGCTATTGAAAGTCTAATCTTATCTGTAGTGCTATTGTCAGCTGTAGAACATTTTGTGTTTTTCAGGACAAGAAACCATGCCCTATTCATTTTTAAACTCTCTTCTTTCCTGTGAAATTGTGTTTATGTTTATGAATTTCAGTGGCTTCCCTATGTAATCTGACATGGTAATTGGAAGTGTTGTCCAGTCTTTCAGTGTCTTGGAACAAAATGCTGTGTCCTGTTTGGGCTAGGCTATGTTCAGCCACTGCTGATTTTTCAGGTTGGCCAAGTCTGCAGTGTCTTTCATGTTCTTTTATTCCTATCTGAATGCTATGCTGTGTGGTCCTGATGTAAACTTGTCCACAACTGCATGGTATGCAGTATACTCCTGCAGAAGTGAGGGGGTCTCTTCTGTCTTTTGCTGATTTTAGCACCTGTTGTATTTTTCTGGTGGGTCTGAATACAGTTTGCAGGTTGTGTTTTTTTCATAAATTTTCCCATCTGATCAGTGATTCCTTTGATATATGCCAAGACTACAATGCCAAGACTACAATGCCAGGACCACACAACCTGGAAAATCTATGGCAACTAATGATTTCAATCTTAGTTGTTTCCTAATTTTTGCTGTTTCAATTTGTGCTAAACTTCTATGTGCTAATAAAAGTTGGTTGTACACTTTTTTACTGGCAGTCTTTTTATGTTGCTGTTCTAAAGTCTTAATTTGTTCTGAAAGATCTAATTCTAATTTTTGTCTACGTTTCTTCAGGTACGAGGTCTTAGAAATCAAGATCCCTCTAAGTACTGGCTTAAGAGCATCCCATCGAATGGCTGAAGATATACATTCCTGTGCATTGTCCTTAAAATATTGTTTAATATCTTGATCTATTTCATTGCACACAATAGGGTCTGCTAATAAAGAGGCATTCAGAACCCACTGTCTACTTTTCCTTGTTTGATCAATTGGGGTCAGAATATAATCTAGCCATGAATGATCTGACCAGTGTGAAGGCTCAATAGATGCTGAGATTACCTTGTCCTGCAGTGAAGACGAGATCAGTATGAAATCAATCCTAGTATGAACCGTGTGGTGACCTGAAAAATAGGTGTAGTCTTTAACATTTGGGTTTAACACATGCCAGATATCAATTAGGTCATTATCACAAAAAATATCTGCTAAACCTGTAAACCTGTTTTTATTTTTCTTTAACTGAGAATTAAAATGGGATCTGTCCAGTTTGTCTAAGAAAAAGTTGAAGTCTCCCCCCAATACCACATCTCCAGCAGAATATGATTTAAGTTTGGTCAGGGTGTCCCTTATGAAAGTTAGTTGACCACCATTAGGGGCATAGAGAGTGGCAATTGTGACTGGTTTATTGTCTAGCATTCCTTTCACACAAAAACTGTCCTTGTGAATCACTCAGTTTGGAAATAAAAGAAAAAATTACATTTTTCAAAATCAATATTGCTACGCTATGTGATTTGGAGGATCCAGGTGCCATATATTGAAATGGGAGTCTAGAGGTTTTAAATACATGATCATTAGTTTTTTTGAGATGTGTCTCTTGGAGGAGCACAATATCTACTTGGCATTTCAAGAAATAAGATAGAATATGCTTCTTTTTGATCAAATTATTAAGGCCATGCACATTTGAGGACACTACCTTTAACACATTAAAAGTCATGTTGGATCACTACACTCACAGGCTTAATGTAATCTATACACTTTTAGATGGTATCTTTCAATTGTATACAAAAGGAAAAGATATGTCTAAATATTTAAGTCACTAGCAATTTCAAATAATGCTTTACACAAGTAACTTCTGCATTGTTAGGTTGTCTGGAAGGTTTTCTACTGAATCTTTCTTCGGGCATTAAGATTAAACATTGAGTTCAATATCATTCATATGTCAGTTTTAGTACTAAACTCAGTAATGAAAGAATCAGAGTACTTAAACTAAACCAAAACCTTGGGAATGTAAGCAAGGTCCAACATTTTTGAAATTGCCTTAGGCCTGATTCGAAATGAAGAGGTTATGTTTATTTGAGACATCTCCTCAGTCCCAAAGATGGCCCCAAGGAGAGGGCACAATCAGTCTTCTATTGGCCTTCAGGAACCCAGAGTTAAGTGGTCACCTAATCGATAGTGCATGAGAATACCTCGATTAGAAGATAGTCTAGGCAAGTCTGTTCCAGTCTACAGGTGAGGAGATGATCTGAAAAGAGAGAAGGGCCCCTTTCAAACACCGTTTGTAATCTGTTGTAGCTGTTGGTTGTTAATGGATTTCTGCATCATTTCAGACACAATCATTTTGGCTCCAAGCTGCTAACATTTTTTATTTACCTTTTCAAACAAAGCCACTTGTGTTCTATTTGCAAAGTGGTGCTAAGTTCCTTATTTCATTTTCAGGTGTTCTTTGCACTTCTGAATCATTCACTGTAGTGTGGTGTTTGAAATGTGTGCAGTGCTTCTGAAACTGCCACTTTTCCCCTCACTGTTTTTCACAGCATGTTCTGTTTTTGCTTTGGATTGGGGGCATTATAACGTTTGCACTACAGTGCTAGATCAGTATAGCAATTCAATGCTGTATTGAAAGGATTCAGATGTTTGCAGCTGTCGTTAAATTGTTATATTGGTTTAGCATCATAGCACAAAAATTAGGATTTTTTTTTTAAGTGGAAATAGAATGTACTATGGAGGAAACTATGGAGGAAAAAAGCAGCATGGTTTGAAATGGGTAGAATGCTTTAGACATGGCCCATTAATGGATTTAAATATGCTGACTGTAACCTCCCACCCCATGTTGCTTTGCAAGCAATTGTGCCACCAATGAATAGCACCTTGTTTAAAACAGCAATGTAAAAGGAGCTCTCATTAGAAATGGAGAAAGTGCCAGTGTGCCTCTAACAGAAGAACATCTACTGGCACCACAGAAAAGAAGCAAAGTGCAACGTTGAACCAATGGCTGTAAATAGATTCAGGTGGGTAGCTGTGTTGGTCTGAAGCAACAGAACAAAGTTTGAGTCCAGTGGCACCTTTAAGTCCAGCAAAGTTTAATTCTGGGTATAAGCTTTCATGTGCATACCGAATTAAACTTTGTTGGGCTTAAAGGTGCCACTGGACTCAAACTTTGTTTTAATGGCTGTAAAGTGTACCCTGGCAACACAATGGGAGATCACTACAAACTGTTCAGCTATGTAGCAGCATTTTCAATTTTATTTTTTTTTGTTATTCAAATGACAGAAAGAAAGTAGGGAACTCTTTATATTTGATTATCTCTAGGAGACTGATCTGTTACTAAATATATCAAAGTCTAGCAAAGGAAGGAGGTGCAATGTCCTTAATATTCCTACCATGCTTAGAAGGAGAGTTTTATGGATGTGCAGTTCAAAAAAATTGTAATAATTTTGGATTTGAAATTCAGGTAAGGCACTGTTTTTATTATCTTGGTTCTTCAGAAGTGTTGTTACTGGATCAGTTTTTTCTTTAAGGTTTTGTGGGTGTCCTTAAAATCTGGGACCATTAGTTTTGTGACCCCCCCCTCCCGAGGCAAGAGGGGTAAGAAAGGAAGGAGCAAAAGAGATGAAGGCAGCCTTAGACTTATCACTGGAGGCTTCTCCTTGCTGCTAGCATTAGAAGCAGCATAGCCCATCCCCTCAGGTGGAATGGGGGAGGCAGGCTGGTGGGCTCTTGGACCCCAACAAGGCTTGACTATCACAGAAGCCATTTCCTCCTCCACCATCTAGAAACCTTTATTTATTTTAAATTAAATCAGCAATTAATTAACGGTGCATTAATAGAACAGTACAGCAATTTGTGTGCCAGGTCCTCTGAATTCCCAGCTTTCATTAATTTATTTTTTAAAGTAAGTTTCTATCCCTTTCTGTTGTGGAGAAGACATGCCTCTGCAATGGAAGCAGCTACAGACTTATTAAATTATGTTCAATTTCTGATTTGTTTTAAAAATGAAGAGACCCCAGGTGGCAAGGGAGGAAATGACTGCTGTGACAGACAAGCCTTGTGGGAGTTCAAGAACCCACAAGCCCATCCACCCTTTTCTGGATCAGGGGACTGGCTTTGCTGCCTCCTATGCCAGTGGCAGGAAGAAGCCTCCACTGAGGACAATGCTGGTGTGGTAAGTCCAGAGCCAGTTCAGTCCTTTCCCTTTGATAATTTAAAGGTCCATAGGGTGATCCCAGGACTAGCTGACCAGGCAAGAGAGACTCCAACTAATAGCTGTTTCCTAGGCTGCCTTATTCTTCTCTCTTCTTTACCTCCTTGAAACCCCAAAATGCTTCTCAGATTCCAACAGATACATTTTTATTGCTCCCAGACTTTTAGGAGTGTTTTGGATCATTTTGGGTGTCCAAAGACTGACCTAAAACTGCTAATCTGAGGTATAATTTCACCAATAACAGGGTAATATACATGAGAAAGTCAAGAAGATCTTTATGCAAGGGGAAAAGCACATACAAAACTATTGAATCATATGACATACATCCATTATGGTTTTTAAAAGCTCTCAGCCATGCAGAGGTGTTCTGTAACATTCCCAGCTGGGAATGTGTATAGAAAAATGATCACCAAGAAGTCTAGAAGTTGGCTTTTTCTCCACCTTTTTGACATCCTGTTTCTTTCCAAGCCCTGAATCTCCTGCCAGTGTCTGTTGCTTCATCACCTTTCCCTTCTTCCCTTTGACCCTATTCATTTTGTATACCATGGTAGTGAGATGCTGTATTAGCGAGATGCAAACTAACAGCGGGATCCAAAAAATAATTTAAATAACCCATCTTTAAAAAGGGTCCCAGAGGAGATCCAGGAAGTCACAGGCCAGTCAGTCTGACAACAATACCGGGTAAGTTGGTGGAAACTGTTATTAAGGAAAGAATTAGTAGGCACATTGATGAACAAAAACTATTGAGGCAGACTCAGCGTGGGTTCTGTAAGGGAAGATATTGTCTCACTAACCTGTTAGTGTTCTTTGAGGGGGTGAACAACCATGTGGACAAGGGGGATCCAATAGATATTGTTTACCTTGACTTCCAGAAAGCTTTTGATAAAGTTCCTCATCAAAGACTCCTAAGCAAGCTCAATAGCCATGGGATAAAAGGACAAGTCCTCTTGTGGATTAAAAACTGGCTAATTAAGAGGAAACAGAGAGTGAGTATAAATGGGAAACTTTCTCAGTGGAGGGTGGTAAGCAGTGGGGTACCGCAGGAATCAGTACTCAGTCTGATGCTTTTTAACTTTTTCATTAATTATTTGGAGTTGGGAGTAAGCAGTGAAGTGGCTAAATTTACAGATGATATGAAGTTGTTCAGGGTGGTGAAAACCAGGGAGGATTGTGAGGCACTCCAAAGGGATCTGTCAAGAATGGGCGAGTGGGCATCAACATAGCAAATGGGGTTCAATGTGGCCAAGTGCAAGGTGATGCACATTGGAGCCAAAACTCCTAACTATAAATATTCATTGATGGGGTCCGAACTGGCAGAGACTGACCAAGAGAGAGATCTTGGAGTCATAAGAACATAAGAACATAAGAGAAGCCAATGTTGAATCAGGCCAATGGCCCATCTAGTCCAACACTCTGTCACACAGCGGCCAAAATATACCAGGTGCCATCAGGAGGTCCAGCAGTGGGGCCAGGGCACCAGAAGCCCTCCCACTGCTGCCCCCTCCAGCACCAAGAATAGAGTGCATCACCTGCCCCAGACTGAGAGTTCTCATTCTATACCCTGTGGCTAATAGCCACTGGTGGACTTCTGCTCCATATGTTTATCTAATTTCCTCTTGAAACTGTCCATGCTTGCAGCTGCCACGACCTCCTGTGGCAGTGAATTCCATATGTTAATCACTCTTTAGGTGAAGAAGTATTTCCTTTTATCTGTTCTAACCCGACTGCTCAGCAATTTCATAGAGTGCCCACGAGTTCTTGTATTGTGAGAAAGGGAGAAAAGTACTTCTTTCTCAACCTGCTCAATCCCATTCATAATCTTATAAACCTCGATCATGTCACCCCTCAGCCGTCGTTTCTCCAAGCTAAAGAGCCCCAAGCATTTTAACCTTTCTTCATAGGGAAGGTGTTCCAACCCTTTTATCATTCTAGTTGCCCTTCTCTGCACTTTTTCCAATGCTATAATATCCTTTTTGAGATGTGGTGACCAGAACTGTACACAGTATTCCAAATGAGGTCGCACCAATGATTTATACAGGGGCATGATGATACTGGCTGATTTGTTATCAATTCCCTTCCTAATAATCCCCAGCATAGCGTTGGCCTTCTTTATTGCAGCTACACATTGTGTAGACATTTTCATTGAGTTATCCACTACGACACCAAGATCTCTCTCTTGGTCAGTCTCTGCCAGATCAGACCCCATCAACGTGTATTTATATTTAGGATTTTTGGCTCCAATGTGCATCACTTTGCACTTGGCCACATTGAACCCCATTTGCCACGTTGACGCCCACTCACCCATCCTCAACAGATCCCTTTGGAGTGCCTCACAATCCTCCCTGGTTTTCACCACCCTGAACAACTTTGTGTCATCTGCAAATTTAGCCACATCACTGCTTACTCCCAATTCCAAATCGTTAATAAACAAGTTAAAAAGCATGGGACCGAGTACTGATCCCTGTGGTACCCCACTGCTTACCACCCTCCACTGAGAGAGTTTCCCATTTATACTCACTCTCTGTTTCCTATTTATAAGCCAGTTTTTGATCCACAAGAGGACTTGTCCTTTTATCCCATGACTATTGAGCTTACTTAGGAGCCTTTGATGAGGAACTGTATCAAAAGCTTTCCGGAAGTCAAGGTAAATAATATCTATTGGGTCCCCCTTGTCCACATGTTTGTTCACTCCTCAAAAAACACTAACAGGTTAGTGAGACAAGATCTTCCCTTACAGAACCCATGCTGAGTCTGCCTCAATAGTTTTTGTTCATCAATGTGCCTACTAATTCTTTCCTTAATAACAGTTTCCACCAACTTACCCGGTATCGATGTCAGACTGACTGGCCTGTAATTTCCTGGATCTCCCCTGGAGCCCTTTTTAAAGATGGGAGTGACATTAGCTACCTTCCAGTCATCAGGAATGGAGGCAGATTTTAAAGAAAGATTACATATTTTTGTCAGGAGATCCACAAGTTCACATTTGAGTTCTTTCAGAACTCTCGGATGAATGCCATCCGGGCCTGGTGATTTATTAGTTTTTAAATTGTCCATCAGTCGGAGGACTTCCTCTCTTGTCACCGCAATCTGATTCAGGTCTTTCAAACCCCCTCCCGAAATCAGTGCTTCTGGAGTGGGCAAACACTTCTCCTCTTCCACAGTGAAGACAGAGGCAAAAAATGCATTCAGCTTCTCAGCCATTTCCCTATCATCCTTCACTACTCCTTTTACCCCTTGGTCATCCAAGGGCCCCACTGCCTCCCTGGCTGGCTTCCTATTTCTAATGTATTTGAAGAAAGTTTTATTGTTGGTCTTTATGTTTTTTGCGATATGCTCCTCATATTCCCTTTTTGCTTGCCTGATCACAGACTTGCATTTTATTTGCCATAGTCTGTGTTCCCTTTTATCAACCTCACTAAGACTAGCTTTACACCGCTTAAAGGAATCCTTCTTACCTTTTACAGCTTCCATTACTTTATTTGTTAACCATGCAGGCTTTTTTCTATACCTATTTGTACCTTTCCTAACCTGCGGTATATATTTTTTCTGAGCTTCTAGGATTGTCTTTTTAAATAGTCTCCAAGCTTCCCCAATGGTTTTGACCTTCTCCACTCTTCCTTTCAATTTCTTCCTCACATGTCCCCTCATACCAGAGAAGTTACCCCTTTTAAAGTTAAAAGTGGTTGCGTCAGTCTTTTTGGGCAATTCCCTATCTGTACAAATGTTAAACTCAATGACATTATGGTCACTGTTCCCAAGTGGTGCAGTCAGTTTTACATCTCTCACCGGGTCTTGGGTGTTACTTAGGACCAAATCCAGGATCGCCTCTCCCCTGGTAGGATCTGTGACCATCTGTTCCACAGCACAGTCATTGAGAGTGTCTAAGAACGCAATCTCTTTTTCCCGACTAGAACTCATATCGACCCAATCAATGTGTGGGTAGTTAAAGTCGCCTATTACAACACAGTTATTTCGTCTAGCCGCTATCTTTAATTCATTCATCATTTTATAATCCTCCTCTATCTTTTGATCTGGTGGGCGATAACAAACTCCCACTGTTAAGCCTCCTTTTGGACCCACTATTTCAACCCATAGCATTTCCAGAAGGGAATCCAATTCTCTTACCTTCTCAATCTTACTGGATGGTATACCCTCTCTGACATACAGAGCCACCCCACCTCCAACCCTTTCCCCCTATCCTTCCGATATAATTTATAACCAGGAATCACCGTATCCCACTGATTTTCCTCATCCCACCAAGTTTCTGAAATACCCACAATGTCTATTTCCCCCCCAACACCAAGCATTCCAACTCCCCGATTTTACCTCGGAGACTTCTAGCATTTGTGTATAAACACTTATAGTTTCCCACGTTTGTTAAGCCCACAGCCTTCCTCTTGCTGCCTCAAGACCTTGCCAGGCAGTTCCTATCATTAGCCACAGTCTCAGTGGACAATTGTAATCCATTTCCTTGTACAAAAGTAATAGCTACCCCTTCATCTCTTTGAGATGAGCCATCCTGAACCAGAGACTTTTCATCTCCTGTCGGCTTTTCCCCATTATTCAGTTTAAAAACTGCTCTGCCACCTTTTTGATTTTGAGCGCCAGCAGCCTGGTTCCTTCTCGGGACAAGTGGAGACCGTCCCTTTTGTACAGCTCCCTCTTGTCCCAAAAAGCATCCCAGTGCCTAACAAACTTGAACCCTTCCCCCTACACCACCGTCTCATCCACGCATTGAGACTCCTGATCTGTGCCTGTCTCTCCGGCCCTGCGCATGGAACAGGTAGCACTTCCGAGAAGGCTACCTTGGAGGTCCTGGCCTTGAGTTTCCTGCCCAGCAGCCTAAATTTCTCCTCCAGGACCTCACGACTGCATTTCCCCACATCGTTGGTGCCGACGTGCACCACGACCACTGGCTCCTCCCCAGCACTATCTACCAGCCTATCTAAAACACGCGTAATGTCCGCTACCTTCGCACCAGGCAGGCAAGTCACCATACGGTCAGTACGCGGGTTCGCCACCCAGCTGTCTACCTGCCTAAGGATCGAATCACCAACTACCAAGAGCCCCCTCCCACCCTTCCCAGGGACGGTTCC
This sequence comes from Gekko gecko, assembly GCA_029375565.1. NCBI lineage: Eukaryota > Metazoa > Chordata > Lepidosauria > Squamata > Gekkonidae > Gekko > Gekko gecko. The sequence continues at coordinate 83,350,303 of JAPDNY010000007.1, forward strand.
TTGGTACGAAAGGATACCCGTTCACCAGCTGAAGAAGAAGTCCCTTCTGAGGGCACATTCCCCTTATCCTCAGCATGGTGCCCCTTTCCCCTTGACCCTCATGCTCCCTGGCAGCAGCCGGGCTGCCAGATCCAGAGTGGGACATATCTAACAAGTCCCCGAGAGTCTTCCCCGTGCACCTAACTGACTGTCCCTGCTTCTCCAGGTCAGCCACCTTGGCCTCAAGGGAGCAAACTCGCTCCCTGAGAACCAGGAGCTCCTTGCACCGAGCACACACCCAAGACTTCTGACCAGTGGGCAGATAGTCATACATGTGACACTCCATGCAAAACACTGGATAGCCCCCAACCCCCTGCTGGCATTCTGGCTTCATAATTGTTTTTAAACAAATACTTTTCTATAACCCCCTTTTAAAACCCTTTGTATTTATATGGCTCCTGTTGTAGGAGTCTACTTACCTTACCAAGGAGCCAAGGTCCTGGCTTCCTGGCTCTTCCTGGGCTTCTTACAGAGCCCCTAGGCCAAGAGCCACAGGCAAAGAGCCTCGCCCTTTGCTCACGCCCTTCGGCTCGTGCCAGAGGCTCGTGCCTCTTGCAAACTTCCTGCCTTAAATGGAATTGTCTCCCAGGAGAGGGTGTGGCCAGCAGCTACTCAAAATCACCCAAGGCACTTAAAGACTGTCAAACAAAGCCCCTTTCACACTCCAACTCCAGCAGCCAGGAGTCTGCTATTCAATCTCACCCAAGCACTTAATTACAGGCAAACAATGACCCTTTCACACCCTAACTCCAGCAGTCAGGAGTCTGTTACAACTCACCCACACACTCCCAAATACAGTCCCTGACACAGTACCTTTTCAGCTAAAGCACCTCAGCTGAAAGTAAATAAATAAAAATACCACTCACCCCTCTGGCAGCTCAAACACCTTGCTCCTTCTCAGAGCTCAGCTGGGTCAGTCCTAGTAGATAACTTACTGAAAATGTCGAGACAGTGTGCAACTGCAATAAAAAAGGCCAATTCTATGCTGGGGATTATGCATGGGATAGAGCAGGTTGAGAAAGAAGTACTTTTCTCCCTTTCTCACAGTACAAGAACTCGTGGGCACTCAATGAAATTGCTGAGCAGTTGGGTTTGAACAGATAAAAGGAAGTACTTCTTCACTCAAAGAGTGATTAACACATGGAATTCATTGCCACAGGAGGTGGTGGCGGCTACAAGCATGGACAGCTTCAAGAGGGAATTAGATAAGCATATGGAGCAGAACTCCATTAGTGGCTATTAGCCACAAGATATAGATAGGAACTCTCAGGCTGGGGCAAGTCATGCTCTGTATTCTTGGTGCTTGGAGGGGGGCAACAGCAGGAGGGCTTCTAGTGTCCTGGCCCCACTGGTGGACCTCCTGATGGCACCTGGCATTTTTGGCCACTGTTTGACAGAGTGTTGGACTAGATGGGCTATTGGCCTGATCCAGCATTGGCTTCTCTTAAGAACAGAAGATGATAACAGAAGATATTCAGGCACTCCAGTTGTGTCTTGCAGCACATCTGAACAATATGCTCCAAGTTTTCTTTTTGGATTATATGTCTGTCCTCCTTGGTTGCTATCCTAAGCATGATATATTTAATATTTATTTTAAGTGACTAATAACATGTTAAGACAACTAATATGCACTGGGTCTTCACACTGAATAGTTGTTTTTTTTTTAGTTCTCCAGCCTGCATTGGTCATAGGGCTGGGATTTTTGTTCTATACTTGATCTTATGTGTTAATAATGGTATAGTTAATAGACTTATGTAGACTTTCATAGTCACAGCTGGCAAAAGCAGTGTGGGAAAAGCAAAAAGCTAGACTACCATGAGCCATCAGCTTGATGGGCTTTCCTCAGAAAAATTGCCCATGTGTAGCTTGTCTTAGAAGTCTAGGTTTGTAGCTGGGGGAAGGGGCCTAGCATATCTCCCTCAGACATCTGTAAATGTTTAGCTGGGAGGTATGAGGTCATGATACGAGACCAAGATTTAGAACAGTTCCTTTCCACAACAAAATATTCTTAGGGAAATGAAAATGACTTAACTCTGTTGTCAGGCAAATATTGTTAAAATACAAGAAATGAAGACTGAAATCTGTGTCAAGGTTGCAATGAATTTTTCTAAGGTGGCAAATGAGACTTATTTATTTCTGATAATTTAATGTGTGTACTACTTTCTACACCAATAGTAAATACGCCACATCCAAGAATAAACTCATATATGTTTTATAAGTAATTAAAGGTCTAAAATATTCCACTGAAGGAAACTAAGAAGGATTGGAGGCTTATATCTCTATAATGGAGATTAGAGAGTCTGTCAATACCATAAACATTTGCTTTTACTGACTCATTAAGTTTGCTGCCTTTACAGTGTTCTCAGGCTAAATATGTCTGCCATGATTTCATTGGGCTCCCTTGAAAGATGTCTACCTTTATTCAAACATGGATCTGGCTCAATTTCAGTGTATTAAGAAGTACCATCTGTGGCCTAAGTCTTATCAAGAAGAGACAGGGAAATATAACTTTCATTAAACCTGACTGCAAGCTGGGATTCTTGCCATAATTCTTAAGAAGTATCTAGAAAACAATAATCAATAATTTCAATAGCCTGAAACTACCAGCACAATTAAAGGAATGATGGCTGAGCCCAAGTGGCAGAAAACTTGCAACAACTGTGACCAAACATGGCCTATAGCACATTTGATTTGTACTCCACGTTTATTATACTTAGACTGGTTTTTAATGCTGTTGAGTTTTAACACTGGTTTAGTAGCAACTTTTTATTGTTATTATATAGGTCATTTAATGTGTCTTGGTTTGTATTCTTTTTATTGTTTTGTATTCTGTTTTTATTGTAAGGCACAATGTGGGGCTGGATACAAGCTGAAGCAGGGTACAAGGTGACTAAGTCAGTACAAGGAAATCAGATCTTAAGTATTCTTGCTCACATCTGGAATTTATAATATGAACTGGGATCCCCTGGTACAACACTACTACACAGCTGTATCACAGAGACTGTCTAAGTATTTTGGCATCTTGAGTACTAAGAGTTGTGTATCCACCATGCCTGTCAAGAAAAAAATAAATAAATTAAGGTCTCCCTTAGGCATTGCAATGCCTAGCTCTGTGTTTACTTTAGCAGAGCAGCTGTGGTTCAAAGCATCAAGGAATGTATCAGGATGTAAACTTCTGCATTGTTTAACTGGGATACTTTAGGTAGGGATGTGTGTTTGGATATTTCTGGGCCAAAGGTAAAACATTATTGAGAACCCTAACATACAAAATATTTCTTTTCTTTTTGGAAGTAACAGTTTGAAAAGGGGGTTTCAGGAACTAAACTGAGCTACCTTACAATTACTGTTTTCTTCCAAGTTAAACACTTCATATAAAGCAGTATTTAAATTATTTGCATATGCACATTTGGTGGATGGCCTGATTGATGCTATTAATTCAAGCTCATAAGGTACTGATATACTTGGGTTATATATCCCCCAGGGTCAACGTGGACAGGCCATGTGTAATTTAAATCCAGACACATTTCAAGTGTATGGCACTTTTGCACTTACACAGAGAGCAGCATTCATCCAATTGGCACATTATCATATATTACTGGATCAAACAACAGTGCCCAATCACCAATGTGAGAATGTATATAGTATTTATAATCCAATTTAGAAAATTAAACAGCCATAAAAATGCTAAACTTCAGAAGCAAAATGGACAAGAGTGCTGTATTACATGAAACAACCAGAGGACACACCTCTGTTGTAAATTAATATTTTTCTGTCATGTGACTTGAGCAGATGGGGAAGGGGAGCAGGGACAGCTGCAGTGCTGTTTGAAGGCGCTGCTCTCAGTTTACAATCAAATTGTGATTTAATAAGCATTTGCATGTCCCTGCTGTCTGCCCACTTTCCCCTTCTAAACTGTTTTGCCAGAATGTGTGACAGAGGTACTATCTGAAAGCCGTGGGGAAGAGAAAACAAATATACTGTTTGAACAGCCCTTCAATAGTTCACCTGGGAGAACACCTGAAAATGCCCACTCCTTAGAAACTGCGTAGAGGAATAGGATACCCGCCTTTATAGATGCACAACAACAACCATTACATTGACTGCCTTCTCTCATATCAAATCCATTTATAGCCCTAACAACAAACACAACTCACACTAAGAAAAGGGACAAACACTTCCATGCTTAACTGGCCTGGAAACCAAACTGGAGTGACAATTTAAACGATTGTCAAAAGATTTCCCCCCCCCCCACCAAGGATTCAGATTCGAAGCCACATTCCTAAGCAGGTGAACTCTGAGCCCTACACAGGTCTATGCAATGGGACTCAATTCCAAATAAATTAAGAACATAAGAACATAAGAGAAGCCAATGTTGGATCAGGCCAATGGCCCATCCAGTCCAATATTCTGTCACACAGCGGCCAAAAATACCAGGTGCCATCAGGAGGTCCACCAGTGGGGCCAGGACACTAGAAGCCCTCCCACTGTTGACCCCCCCCCCCCAAGCACCAAGAACAGAGAACATCACTTGCCCCAGAGTCCCTATCTATACCTTGTGGCTAATAGCCACTGATGGACCTCTGCTCCATCTATTTATCTAATTCCCTCTTGAAGCTGTCCATGATTGTAGCTGCCACCACCTCCTGTGGCAGTGAATTCCTAGTGTTAATCACTCTTTGGGTGAAGTAGTACTTCCTTTTATCCATTCTAACCCGACCACTCAGCAATTTCATTGAGTGCCCATGAGTTCTTGTATTGTGAGAAAGGGAGAAAAGTACCTCTTTCTCTACTTGCTCTGTCCCATGCATAATCTTATAAACCTCGATCATGTCACCCCTCAGCCGTCATTTCTCCAAGCTAAAGAGACCCAAGCGTCTCAACCTTTCATTATAGGGAAAGTTCTCTAGTTCTTTTATCATTCCAGGTTGCCTTTTCTGTACTTTTTCCAAAGCTATAATATCCTTTTTAAGGTGTGGTGACCAGAACTGTACACAGTATTCCAAATGAGGTCGCACCAATGATTTATACAGGGGCATGATGATACTGGCTGATTTGTTTTCAATTCCCTTCCTAATAATCCCCAGAATAGCGTTGGCCTTTTTTATTGCAGTTGCACACTGTCTCAACATTTTCATTGAGTTATCTACTACGACTCCAAGATCTCTCTCTTGGTCCGTCTCTGCCAGTTCGGACCCTATCAACGTGTATTTATAGTTAGGATTTTTGGCTCTACTGTGCATCACTTTGCACTTGGCTACATTGAACCACATTTGCCACGTTGAAGCCCTCTTGCCTATCCTCAACAGATCCCTTTGGAGTGCTTCACAATCCTCCCTGGTTCTCACCACCCCGAACAACTTCGTATTGTCTGCAAATTTAGCCAGTTCACTGCTTACTCCCAACTCTAAATCATTAATAAACAAGTTAAAAAGCATCAGACTGAGTACTGATTCCTGCGGTACCCCACTGCTTACCGCCCTCCACTGAGAAAATTGCCAATTTATACTCACTCTCTGTTTCCTATTAATTAGCCAGTTTTTGATCCACAAGAGGACTTGTCCTTTTATCCCATGACTATTGAGCTTACTTTGGAGCCTTTGATGAGGAACTTTATCAAAAGCTTTTTGGAAGTCAAGGTAAACAACAGCTATTGGGTCCCCCTCGGCCATATGTTTGTTCACTCCCTCAAAAAACACTTACAGGTTAGTGAGACAAGATCTTCCCTTACAGAACCCATGCTGAGTCTGCCTCAATAGTTTTTGTTCATCAATGTGCCTACTAATTCTTTCCTTAATAACAGTTTCCACCAACTTACCCGGTATCGATGTCAGACTGACTGGCTTGTAATTTCCCGGATCTCCTCTGGAACCCTTTTTAAAGATGGGAGTGACATTAGCTACCTTCCAGTCCTCAGAAATGGAGGTAGATTTTAATGAAAGAGTACATATTTTTGTCAGGAGATCCACAAGTTCACATTTGAGTTATTTCAGAACTCTCAGATGTATGCCATCCAGGCCTGGTGATTTATCAGTTTTTAAGTTGTCTATCAGTCATAGGACCTCCTCTCTTGTCACCTTAATCTGACTCAGGTCTTTCAACATCCCTCCCGAAATCAGTGGTTCTGGAATGGGTAAGCACCTCTCATCTTCCACAGTGAAGACAGAGGCAAAAAATGCATTCAGTTTCTCAGCTGTGCAATCTCCTCCCACCTACTGAGGGGCATTTAACTTTCTCCAACCAGAAGTGAAAATGGAAGAGGAAGCAGCAGTAGTGCAAGTGGGGAAGGACAAGAATAGTTTGACAGCTCATCAGGGTTGCAGATGTTCTAGGGGTGTGCATTCAGGTTTACCTGAGCCAAACTAGCTGTTTCAGGTGAGAGATACCTGAATTGACTCTAAATACACACCAAACTTCAGGAGTAGCAATGATTTTTCTCCCAGAACTTTGGAAGTATTACAGGTCGTAGGAAGGCACAGGAGCTGGGTGGGAAGGAGAGAGACAGAGGAACTGTGCCTGGCTCTCAGCTGTTTTTTAAAAGGCTATTATTTTCTACTGCAACCCCTGGCAAGAGGTCAGTTTTACCCCCATTGAAAATAGTAGCCCTTTAAAATTTAAAAGGACAATGCCTACCCAACAGCTGGGGATGGGAGAGAAATTGAAGATAGACCTGGCCTCTTTATCACTTATATGAAATAATGGCATGATTATATGTTATGGTTGGCAGACTAATGTCTGAGGCCTGGTCTACCCTTCTATTTACAGCAAAAAAACAACAACCCGAAGTTTGAAGACTCATTGTCCCTTTAAATTTTAAAGGGCTATTATTTTCTAAGGGGGTAGGCTGGGCCTCCTGAGTTCAGACTCCAGGATTTTCTTTAAAAAAAAATGGCCCTTAAAATGTAAAGGGACCATGAACCACAGAATAGCTGAGAACTGGGGTGCACTTCCTGTCTTTGCCTCCCTCTCCACTCCTGCTGCCCCTCCAGAGAGGAATGCACTAAAAATTCTTTTAATTTTAAGCACGGTGTCAAAATTTCAGAACCCTAAAACTGTGCCGAAAATATGTACAATAACAAAATCAAACTCTCCTCTCAAATTTCAGCATACCAAAAATAATGCCTTTTAATAAAACCCAACCTGAAATTTAATGCGAAATTTTCAGCCACACTCCTAGAATGTGCTGTGAATTCTTAGATTATTTCTGTTTTTACACTAAGTAGCATATGAGGTGCAAGAATCATGTATGACGCTTGTACCTGAAAAAGGAGCAGGACATTTTCAAATAATATGATCTTGGTTTCACTTTGCCATTCAGCAAAGCTGAACCTTCCTATAGAGCATGGAGCTAAACAACATGAAAGCAGAAGGTGGTTAAACCTAAGATGCTTTGGGAGCCCCACAGGGAGATGTGATTCAAACTGAAGAAATAAAGGTCACAGCCCAACACTGTTAAGCATACTGAAATTAAATGAACTGCAGGGGCTTAAGTACACTAAACGCTGTCTTGGACTATGGCCAAGGCACAAAACAAATGTATTCCATAGTGGATGGGGAAATTGGTCTCTCATGGTGGGTTTAATGATTGGGGAAAGTCTCTTAAATGAAAGAAAGGTTTGAGAAAAGATGGAAAGACAGATCTTCGTGACAGAAGTGCATCTTTACAATTATCATCAGCATTTTCTCTTAGTGTTCATTGATCAGCCTCTGAGCTGGAGCAGAAGTATTTTCTGATCAATATTGCAGAAGTAGAAAAGACTTCATATGGCTAAAGGAGAAGGTGCTGTACAACTTGCATCAAATACAACATACATACATTTGAAGGCAGAGGAAATATCTCTGAAAAGAATGGAACTTTAATGATGCTGGTTAGAAAGACAGAATGTTTGATAGGTGTTAATTTACCAGACTTAGAGGAAACTAATTTCAGAGGGTAGCCATGCTGGTCTGCAGTAGAAGAGCTAGATGTGAGTCCAGTACCAACAAGATTTTCAGGGTATGAGCTTTTGAGAGCAGGGTTGCCAAACTCCCCCTGGAGGAAATGGCTGCTTTGGAAGGTGAGCTCTATGGCATTAACTTCCACTGAGGTCCTTCTCCTCCCCAAGGGCCAAACCTAAAATGTCCAGGAATTTCCCAGCCCAGATGAGGCAACCCTTCAAAGCCCTAAATCACTCATTAGTGGCCTGGATCTGACTGGACATCTGATTAGACATTGGATTTTACACGGTATTTTATGGTATTATTCTATGCAAATGGTTATTTTAATGTTATTTTAATTGCATTATTTAATTGTTGTACATTGCCCTGAGCCCATCCGGGGAGGGGTAAATAAATAAATGTCAAATATGAGATACAAGCGATTTTAAGAGTCAAGGCTCCCTTTGTCAGACTTCCATAGTATATCAAATTAAAATCTTTGGGGCATTCCTGGATCTGGCTTTATTAACAGTCAGTGCCATTGGTCTGCTACTTCCAATTACATCTAGTTGGTAAACTGGACCCTTATTTGTAAATTTATTTCATTTATTTTATTTATTTCATTTATGCCCTGCCCTTCTCCGCAGTGGGGACTCAAGGCAGTGTATACTGTTCTCTTCTCTTCTATTTTATCTTCACAACAATCCTGTGAAGCAGGTTAGGCCAAGAGCATGCGAGTGGTTCAAGATCATCCAGAAAGTGGGGCTTTCAACTTGGGCCTCCCAAATCCTAGTCCTATTCTGTAGCCACTACATCAAACCAGCTTATATCTCACCTTCCTCTGCAATGGGAACCCAAAGTGTTCTCCTCTCCTCTATTTTATCCTAACAGTGACCTTGTGAGGTAGGTTAGGCTACAGCGAGAGAAAGAGACTGGCCCTAGATAAACCAGCAATCTTCCATGGAGGAATGGGGATTTGAATCTTGGTCTCCAGATCCTAGCCGCTCTAGTCACTGCCCTACACTAGCCCTTTCTTATCTAGATTCTGATGACCTTGGAGTCTGATCAAATGGGCAGTTAAATCCACTGTTGCCCTGCCTCAAATTAAGCCAGGTTATTTTGTGGCAGAGAATCCTGACCAGACTTACCCATTTTAGCTCGCTTCAATGCCGTTTTACCTCTCCTTGCATGACCTGATGGTACCAAGCACAGAGTCATCCCGTTGGCCATTTTTTTAGAAGTTTGCCCAGACGCATGCTGGGATATGGAGTTCATGGGGCTGTCGGCCATTTTCTTTTTAATGGATCAAGCACACAAACGGTGAAGAGACTGCTGGGATATGTAGTTTACTGCCGTCCTCCCTCTAATCTTTTAAATTTACGCCTTCCCCAAATAATCTGAAAAAACTGCAGAACTGGGGTGTCTTTGAGAGTTTTTCAAAAGAAAACAAGGATTTGAGCAGCCCGGGAGGGAGGGTTCGTGTATAATACAGTCATGTGGTCCTCGCTAACTGGGAGGGGGGGATAGCAGCCGGAAAGCAAGAGCACAGTGAAATCTGCCTGATGGCTTGGCTGCACAACAGAGTGACTAGATGACCGGAAATCCATTTTTGAAGTGGCTCAGACAAAAAGGACCAGACTTTATCAGGTATCAAAGAAACATGGGGCAAGGGGAGGGGGAGTGGAACTCAGATGACTGTGGCATAAGAACATAAGAACATAAGAGAAGCCAGTGTTGAATCAGGCCAATGGCCCATCTAGTCCAACACTCTGTTTTTGATTTTGAGCGCCAGCAGCCTGGTTCCTTCTTGGGACAAGTGGAGACCGTCCCTTTTGTACAGCTCCCTCTTGTCCCAAAAAGCATCCCAGTGCCTAACAAACTTGAACCCTTCCCCTCTACACCACCGTCTCATCCACACATTGAGACTCCTGATCTGTGCCTGTCTCTCCAGCCCTGCGCGTGGAACAGGTAGCACTTCTGAGAAGGCTACCTTGGAGGTCCTGGCTTTGAGTTTCCTGCCAAGCAGCCTAAATTTCTCCTCCAGGACCTCACGACTGCATTTCCCCACATCGTTGGTACCGACCTGCACCATGACCACTGGCTCCTCCCCAGCACTATCTACCAGCCTATCTAAATCATGTGTAATGTCCGCTACCTTCGCACCAGGCAGGCAAGTCACCATATGGTCAGTACGCGGGTTCACCACCCAGCTGTCTACCTGCCTAAGGATCGAATCACCAACTACCAAGAGCCCCCCTCCCACCCTTCCCAGGGATGGTTCCTTGGTATGCAAGGATACCCGTTCACCAGCTGAAGAAGAGGTCCCTTCTGAGGGCACATTCCCCTTATCCTCAGCATGGTGCCCCATTTCCCCTTGACCCTCATGCTCCCTGGAAGCAGATGGGCTGCCAGATCCAGAGTGGGACATATCTAACAAGTCCCCGAGAGTCTTCTCCGTGCACCTAACTGACTTTCTCTGCTTCTCCAGGTCAGCCACCTTGGCTTCAAGGGAGCAAACTCGCTCCCTGAGAACCATGAGCTCCTTGCACCGAGCACACACCCAAGACTTCTGACCAGTGGGCAGATAGTCATACATGTGACACTCCATGCAAAACACTGGATAGCCCACAACCCCCTGCTGGCATTCTGACTTCATAATTGTTTTTAAACAAATACTTTTATATAACCCTTTGTATTTATATGGTTCCTGTTGTAGAAGTCTACTTACCTTACTGGGAACCCAAGGAGCCAAGGTCCCTGGCTTTCTGGCTCTTCCCGGGCTTCTTACAGAGCCTCTAGGCTGAGAGTCACAGGCAAAGAGCCTCACCCTTTTGCTCTCACCCTTCGGCTCATGCCAGAGGCTCATGCCTCTTGCAAGCTTCCTGCCTTAAATAGAAGTGTCCCCCAGGAGAGGGTGTGGCCAGCAGCTACTCAAATTCACCCTAGGCACTTAATGACAGGCAAACAATGACCCTTTGACACTCTAACTCCAGCAGCCAGGAGTCTGCTATTCAATTTCACCCAGGCACTTAATTACAGGCAAACAATGACCCTTTCACACCCTAACTCCAGCAGCCAGGAGTCTGTTACAACTCACCCACACACTCCCAAATACAGTCCCCCACACAGTACCTTCTCAGCTAAAGCACCTCAGCTGAAAGTAAATAAATAAAAAACCCACTCACCCCTCTGGCAGCTCAAACACCTTGCTCATTCTCAGAGCTCAGTTGGGTCAGACAGATGTTGCTGTCTGGTTGTGCACTACATCCATAAGGGAACAGCAAGGAAAATGGATCAAATTGCCCCTGTGAACACGACCTAGGTATGCTAATCTGTGCTACCATAAATTCCATATTGGACTGCTACCATAAATTCCATATTGGACAGTTCTACATGGAACTGTCATTGAAGACATCTCAGAAGCTTCAAGTGGTATGAAATGTGGCAGGAAGACTCCTATCTGAGGTCAGCTGCTCAGAACACCCAGTTCCAGTGCTGTGTCAGCCAATCCTACCTCTAAGCCATGGAATCTTGTGAGCAAAAATTCTATTTTGTGAGCTCCTGGCATTAAAGTTGTGAGTGAGCGATTTGGCTGCTGCATAAATTAGTTTGCTCTGGAGTCATCCTTGCTGAGCTAAGACAAAAATATGTGAGCTGGAGGCTAAAAAACTGAGCTAGCTCACACTAACTCAGTTTAGAGGGAACACTGGTGTCAGCTACCTATCTACTTCTGGGCCCAATTCAAAGTTCTGCTTATTATCTTTAAAGCCATTCATATCCTAGAACTCTCATACTCAATAGTCCCCCTATGCACACATCTCCCAATATACTTCCCTTGCACCATGAGTTTATTTTGCCAAGACTGACATAACTTAAGAACTATTCCAGGATTTATTTATTCAAAAAACTTCTGCCCTGGGTTTCCTAAACTCAAGGAAGCTTAGAACTGAGCTGTCAAACACTAATTCTCTTGTTTCCCTCTGCTGCTGCCTCTTCTTCCCTTTTTATCTCTGGTCGGGCAGGGGGATTCTAGTGCATTTGGACAAGTATTACAATAGCCTTGTTGATTATGATGCCCCCATCCACTTCCCACCCTAGTAATGTGTTTTCTTCTTTCCTAAAGAACTCTGGTTGTCTCACCCTGTCACAGTATGACATTTTGACTGTTTGCTCAGCCCAGGAACCTGAGGGACAGATTGAGAGTGTCTTTTAACTTTAATGGCACTCGAGACATTTCTATATTCCAAATTAACAAAATATTTTATTCAACATAGAGAGGAAAGGTCAGGTGAAGTCAGGGGTTGAAATTGCTGAGGTAAAACCAGGACATACATAAACTTTAGTTCTTAGGTTTCAGACTAATGAAAGTTTCTTAAGGTATTCAGAGTTACTTAAAATCTTTATGTTGAGAGGCTTTTGTTCCAGTGTTTTCCAAACACTCCAGCACATTTTGAGTATTTGCTGTCTTTTTTGGTTTCCAGAAGGCTGTTTCACTCTTTCCAGTACCCAAACCCCTTCTCTTGAAACACCAGTATTCGTGTTGAATTTTTAACAGACTCTTAAGGTCTCTAAAGGCAGTTTCTAACCACACCAGACCAGGGATTTCTGTACTCTTCAGAGCTGTCACCCTGTTTAGACTGGGTAAGGAAATTCCTTCCCTCTATATCCCCTCTCCTTGGCCCAAATGGGGGTCTCTGTCTAACTACTCTGTCCCGGCCCTGGCTGTCCGGGCCGGGCTGCGCCCCCCCCGCCACGACGCAACCCGAGCACTCACCCGAGAAACCAGGCCAACGCGGGGCACCCGGAGCGCGCCCCGGCCCCCCTCCGACGGAGAGGATGTCAGGACAAGCGAGGCCCCGTCGGCGCAAGCCCTGGGAAGCGACAGAGGCGAGCAATCCTCCCCAGACGACTGGAGGCACCGACGATGCAGCCCTCGGGCCGGCAAGGCAGACGCCGGCACAGGAACGCATGCCCCTGACGCAAAGAGGGCGTCCTACCTTATCAAGGGGGCGGGGCCGGGGGAAGGTGGGACCGTGGAGGAGCACGGGCGGTGCTGGGCAGTGGGAGGAGGATATAAGGGAGGAAGGACGGAGGGGCCGGGGAGGAGACGCGTGTCAAGGAGAAGAGAGCCGTGCGTGTGCGAGAGAGAGAGCCCAGTGAACCGGCCGCTTCCCTGACACGGGACAGAGGGTCAAGAGGGGTGAAGCCAACCCCGCCTCCTGTCATTCTGAGGCCCCCCTGTCTCCTTGCCCCTGGGACCTCCCCCTGCCTCCCAGGACCGCACCCCCATGGTTTGGACTGCCTGACGCCACGGCGACTGGAGGAAAGGTACCCGGGGCCCAGGGGGAGCATGACAATGTGGTGGAGAATGCGGGCACAACAGACCTGCTAGGTAGGCCACTTCCCCGCCTCCTTGCCCCCGCCGGCTGGTTGCCCCCGAAAGAAAGGGCTGGGCGAGTCCCGGAAGGGTCCTCAAGCTCAGAAGACGTCTCGGGAGAGTCAAGTGAGTCGGACAGTAGCCAAGGCTCCGTGAAAGCCCGACCGACACAACCCGACCCGCCTTCTGCTGAGATGGATTTTGCACAGTTTGGGCAATGGCTGGCCGAGCATCAGAGCCAGCTGTTATGGGACATGGCCCAGCAGCAGCACGCAGCGCAAGCGACCTTGATGCGGGAGCTGCAACAGGCTGTGCTCACCCGGCCGGCTCAGGCGGGGCCCGGAGGTGGGGGTGGGCCACAACGCAGCCCCTGGCCACTGCTCACCAAGCTGGGGCCAGACGACGAGATTGAAGCCTACCTAGAGGCTTTTGAAAGAGCTGCCGAGGCCGCCCAGTGGCCAGAAAACCAGTGGGCCTACATCCTGGGACCGTACCTGACGGGGGAGGCTCAGGCCGCCGTGAAGGCGTTGGAGCGGGCAGACGCGAGTGACTACACAAAGGTGAAGGCCGCCATACTCAACCGCTTGGAGGTTACGCCCGAGTCCCACCGCCGGCGGTTCCGTGCCTTCTAGATTCAGGACCCGGACCGCCCCCGGACAGTGATTGCGACCCTGAAAGACGCCGCCACCCGCTGGCTCCAGCCAACCTCTGAGGACGGCAAGCGGGTGGTAGAGATGATAGTCATCGAACAGCTGCTGCAAATTGTGCCCACCCGTACGTGCCACTGGCTGGCCTGTTGGAAGCCGACCAAGCTCCGGGAGGCCCAGGAACTTTGGGAGAATTTCCAGGCCGCCAAAGGACGGGACGCTAAACCAAAAGAGGAGGCTCCACGGCCGGGATGCGGGGGTCACACCCCTAGTAAGCCTCTGCCAAGTCCGGCCTTGCCCCGATACGGAAGGGCGCGCCCTACCTTCGGCCGCGGCGGGACGGGCGGAAGTCCCGGCGCCTCTCCGTGGCCCCTTCCCACCATGCCTGGGCCCGCCCAGAGCAGTCGGGGTGAGACAGGCGGACAGGGAGAGACGAGCGGGCCGACCCCACTCCCCGGAGGGCGCCCCGCAGGAGGCCCCGGGCCCTGTTACACCTGTGGCCAGTGGGGCCACTTCAGGAGGGACTGTCCGCTTATGGAGTGCGACCTCGGCCACGATCGCACCTTGCAGACCTCGGCCGTGGGAAGGCGGCCTCCCGCCTGGTTACTCCCAGTGACGCTGGGGGGCCAGGCCTTGCAAGCCTTGGTCGACAGTGGGAGTTCGCTATCCCTGGTGCGGTCCCATCTCTTGCCCCCAGGCTTGCCCATCCTCCGCACTGCCACAGTGGTATGCTTCCACGGGCACGAAGAAAGGTGTCCCATGGTCGTGGCGCCCCTTCTCTACTTGGGGCAGCGGTGGGAGGTGCCCCTAGACCGGGTAGACCGGTTGCCGTTCCCAGTCCTGTTGGGGCGGGATGCGCCGCGCTTCAGTGATGCTCTAGCAGCCGCCTGCCCTCCTGACGAGGGTCCGGGAGCTGGCGCACGCCCAAGAGAAGAGTTGGTTGCCCCGGCGGATGAGGAGGGTGACCCCGGAGTGACCGAGGAGGGGCTCGAAGGGACGTATGACGGCTGGGTCCGGGACCCCCAGTTCATACAGGACCAAGGTCGCGATGAAGCACTGGATGGGCTGCGGCGGCGCACAGCGGTCCAAGACAGGCAGGTAATAGAACCCCGGCTGGGGGGGCGGTTTCCGCACATCGTCCAAGAGGGGGGCGTGTGGTTCAGGGAGGTGAAGGGACGGATGGGGCCCTACAGACAGCTCTTAGCCCCCCATGGCTACATACCGGCGATCCTTCGGACAGCCCATGATCACCCCTGGGCCGGCCATCAGGGGGTGAAGAATACCTTGTCCCGGGTGTTGTCACGTTTCTTCTGGCCCACGGTCGCCCGTGACGTAAAAGCATATTGCCGGTCGTGTGCCATCTGCCAACGGGTGAATGTGCAGGTGGATCCACGGGCCCCTCTATCTCCGCTACCGATACCTGGCACCCCCTTTGAGAGGGTGGCCATGGATTTTGTCGGGCCTCTACCCCGCACCCCCAGGGGAGCCCGCTTCCTACTAGTAATCATGGACTATGCTACGCGCTTCCCGGAAGCCGTCCCCCTTCCTAGCCTAAAGAGTGCGGGGGTAGCGCGGGTTCTCATGAGGTATTTCTCTCTGGTGGGGCTGCCGCACGAGATACTGACTGACCGCGGATCCCCTTTTACCGCCCAACTCATGAAGCAAGTCTGTCAGTCACTCCAGATCCGGCAGATCTTCACGGCCGTGCACCACCCCCAAACAGATGGCCTCATCGAAAGGCTGAACCAGACGATAAAAAACATGTTACGCAAGGTGGCGTACGAAAGGCCGACAGAATGGGATCTCTATATTGATCCCATCCTGTTTGCGCTGAGGGAGACGCCCCAATCCTCGACCGGGTTCTCACCATTTGAACTCCTCTACGGGCGCCGGCCCCGCGGGATCCTGGAGGCGATGGACGGGCGCCGCCCTGGGATGGTGAACAAGGAAGAACGAGACCCCTGCGAATACATCAGGAAGCTAAGGGAACGCCTCGAGGGGGTCCGCCGCGTAGCCGCAAGTAACCTAGAGCGGGCCCAGGAGACGCAGAAACAGAGGTACGATCGGGGTACGAAGATGCGCTCTTTTGGCGTGGGAGACCGGGTGCTCGTGTCCCGCTCCGGATGGACCCTGGACGGGGCGACCCGTGGCAGGGCCCATTCCCGGTGGTACGTGTCCTGGGACCGGTCACGTACGAGATCGGCTACGGGCCCCGCCAGCGGAAGACGGTGCACGTAAATGACCTCAAGGAATGGAGGGAGCGCGACACCCCTACCGACGAAGCCCAGCTGGCCACGACTCCGGGGGACCTGACGGAGGGCATCCCGCCCTGGCAGGACCCACCAAAGGGGTCTCCCGGGCCTGTTTTGGATGAAGGGTTGTCCGAGGCCCAACGGCGAGACCTGGACCGGATGCTGCAAGACTGCCCTGGGACTTTCTCCACCTTGCCAGGGTGTACGTCCATGGCTGTTCACCGCATCACCACGTCCCCAGGACAGGTGGCCCGGACCCCCTGGAGGCCGATACCCCCGAAGTTGCAAGCCACCATCCGGCAAGAAGTGGAGACGATGTTGCGGCTCGACGTCATTGAACCGTCCAGAAGCGCCTGGCGGAGTCCGGTGGTGCTCGTGCCGAAACCAGACGGCAGTATCCGGTTCTGCGTCGACTACCGCGAGGTTAATAAGCTGGCCCAGTTCGACGCTTATCCGATGCCACGGGCCGACCTATTGATTGACCAGCTCGGCACCGCCCGATATTTGTCGGCGCTTGATCTGACAAAGGGGTACTGGCAGGTGCCGGTACACCCCCAGGACCGAGACAAGACGGCCTTCGCAACCCCCGACGGCCTGTTCCAGTTTAAGAGGATGCCCTTCGGTCTCCATGGGGCGGCGGCGACATTCCAGCGGCTGGTCGACCGAGCACTCGCGCACTGCCAGGGCTTCGCGCAGGCATACCTCGATGACATCATCGTCTGTAGCCCTGACTGGGACACCCACCTCTCCCATCTACGGCAGGTTCTGCGGGTCCTCCATAGCGCGGGGCTGACGGCCAACCCCGCCAAAAGCCGGCTCGGCTTCCAGGAGCTCAAATACCTGGGGTACCAGGTAGGGAAAGGGGTTATATGCCCGTTGCCCGACAAGGTGCTCACCCTCGAACAACAGCCTCGTCCCAGCACGAAGCGGCAGCTTCGCCGGTTCTTAGGGTTCGTCGGCTATTACAGTCGGTTTATTCCTAACTTTGCCTCCTTAGCCTCTCCACTCACAGATGCGCTGCAGAAAGCCCGACCAAACCGGCTAACCTGGGGCCCGGCCGAGGAGGCCGCATTCGAAGCCTTGCGGACCAGCCTCTCCCGGGGGCCCGTACTTCGAAACCCTGACTTCACAAAACCGTTCGTGCTCCACACCGACGCCTCTGGGACAGGGCTGGGGGCGATGTTAGCCCAAGGCGACGGAGCAGCCGAATGGCCTGTTCTCTTCATCAGCCGGAAGCTCCAACCGGCGGAGCGTAAATATTCTACTGTAGAAAAGGAAGCCCTGGCAGTGAAGTGGGCGGTGGGTGCCTTACAATACTACCTGGTGAATAACCCCTTCCAACTAGTGGTGGACCATGCCCCGCTGTTGTGGATGTCACGTATGAAGGACTCCAACCCCCAAGTCCTCCGGTGGTATTTAGCCCTGTCCCCATTTAGCTTTTCAGTGCGGCACCAGGCGGGGCGCGACCATCAGGTGGCCGATTACCTGTCCCGGATCTTCGAGGAGGAACCAGGAGCTGCAGGCGCAAGGGAGGGGGTGTGTCCCGGCCCTGGCTGTCCGGGCCGGGCTGCGCCCCCGCCACGACGCAACCCGAGCACTCACCCGAGAAACCAGGCCAACGCGGGGCACCCGGAGCGTGCCCCGGCCCCCCTCCGACGGAGAGGACGTCAGGATGAGCGAGGCCCCGTCGGCGCAAGCCCTGGGAAGCGACAGAGGCGAGCAATCCTCCCCAGACGACTGGAGGCACCGACGATGCAGCCCTCGGGCCGGCAAGGCAGACGCTGGCACAGGAACGCACGCCCCTGATGCAAGGAGGGCGTCCTACCTTATCAAGGGGGGCGGGGCCGGGGGAAGGTGGGACCGTGGAGGAGCACGGGCGGTGCTGGGCAGTGGGAGGAGGATATAAGGGAGGAAGGACGGAGGGGCCGGGGAGGAGACGCGTGTCAAGGAGAAGAGAGCCGTGCGTGTGCGAGAGAGAGAGCCCAGCGAACCGGCCGCTTCCCTGACACGGGACAGAGGGGCAAGAGGGGTGAAGCCAACCCCGCCCCCTGTCATTCTGAGGCCCCCTGTCTCCTTGCCCCTGGGACCTCCCCCTGCCTCCCAGGACCGCACCCCCACGGTTTGGACTGCCTGACGCCACGGCGACTGGAGGAAAGGTACCCGGGGCCCAGGGGGAGCGTGACAACTCACTCATCCTTGCCAGCTTTCTCCAGTTCTCCTGTCTGTGTGTCTCTCCAGTTCTCCTGTCTCCTGTCTGTGACTCTCAGTCAGAGCTAAATTCTGAATGAAATCTCCTCCCCAGCATTCAGCTTTAAAGTCTCTCTGTCTACTTAGCTGATGCTAACCAATCAGATTGCTTGGAGCAACCTGCCACTCAAGGCTTTGGTTTCTGTGAAGACTTAACCCTTCACAGTCCTTCAGCCATTTATACAGCACTTCTAAAAGCCTTTAAAAAGTGCAGTCCATCACACTGTTGTTCTTTCTTGTTGCACTGAAGGCACTTGGAGCAAGTACCTCCTGAAAGCAACTTTCATAGAAATTCATAGAGAAAGAGGCAGTATCTAAGGTCCCAAGCTGTGAAGGACCTCAAAGTAAGCACCAGCACCATTGATTTGGCCCACAAACAATCTAGATAGTACTTCTGTTGCAAAGTTGGCTGAATAATGTTTCTGGTATTCATTTACTAAGATAATACACTCTGCTATAGAGTACACTGTTCTGTATGCACTGGATCCAGTGGCTCTTTCCCACTGTGAGGAATCTTCCAATGAAGAAAAGAGTTTTTCCATTGGAAGAAGTTTGCTACTAACCGAAAATACTTCACTGCATGGAAGAGA
Source organism: Gekko gecko (assembly GCA_029375565.1). Lineage (NCBI taxonomy): Eukaryota > Metazoa > Chordata > Lepidosauria > Squamata > Gekkonidae > Gekko > Gekko gecko. The sequence continues at coordinate 83,369,369 of JAPDNY010000007.1, forward strand.
ACCACTGTATCCAATCCACTGCAATCTCCTATTCGTTAATATTTGCAGTCCAAATATTTACATACTCATCATGGCCACTGTAGACAGAGTTATATGAGAACCAGAATTGCTTTCTTTTGCTATCACTAGCACTGGGATCCCTCAAATAGCCCATAAAGAGCTACAGTGTTGAATCATAGCTTGATTTGCCCATCCCTTTAAGCAAATTTTGTGTGTTTTTTTTTCACTGCAGAGGTATTACAATATCATAAGCCACCAAATTTGTTTAAGATATTCATTCTGAGACTGTGCCACATAAAGGTTAAAAAAGAAAAAATTATAAAGCTTTCCTTCAATTTGTTTGCCTACATCTACATTTAACTAACAGTCTGTTCAACTATCAGACCACAACAGTTACAGACTTTCTTTCCACATTCCACATGTGTATCAGTCAAATTGCAGTTAAAAGGGGCTTTCCTTTCCCTATCTGAGGGATTCAATCCCTTCTGGATACAATCACTTCCACAACACTCTTGTAGCAGCAAGATTTGTTTATTTAGAGGAAGAGAGATTCCAAGTATAGACAGATTCTGTGTCGGAACTGACACCTGAATGCCAGGTCCAACCCTACACTGCCAGCAGGACATCCCCCCTATACTAATCACCCAATCAATATTCTCATTCAGCCCGCCAAAGATCCAAGCCTGCTCTTATGGCTGTCCCCAGTCCCTGCAACGAATGGTTACATATAACTAGAAGCTCCCTGTGTTACAAGGTCATGGTGGACGCTGAGATCATACACTTCCCAGGGTCTCGTAGACTGCTCCAAGCTAGCACTTTTCAAGCTTAAGCAGAGATTCACACACACATCCACTCCCCCCTTCCTAGCAAAGAAGATAAACAGCATGTAGACAAAAACAGTGAAATGAACATTTCTGAAAACATAGTTAACCCCTAATGCAACACAGCATGAGTTTGACTGGACAACATTCGACAACAAGTGAGGCCTGAGCTTGACAGGCATATGAAAAAGAGTCTTTTTAGGGCTGTTGCACAGTTGTGGCCAGAGCACAGATGATCCTGTTACCCAAATTGGCAGTCTCCTAATTAATTGGGGGAATTAGTGTAAAGAGATGAAGTGAGAAGTGGGTAACTTGGGATCTCCACCAATGTAAACAGGGAACTCTCAAATAAACCACGTTGAACTACCAGAAAGGTTTAATATATATATATATATATATATATATATATATATATATATATATATATATATATATATATATATATAAAGAATAAAGAGTAAAACATACACACAAAGCACATGGGGAAACACACACAAATTACCTAAGAGGGAAATAAAAGAAAGTAGTGGGATAAGTGATTTGGGGAAGGTGATAATAAGCAAGACTTTAAGATCAGGGTCCATGGAAGGCAGTGAGCGTACCAGCCAGCAATTCTCAGAGAGAAGGAGGAAGGACCTATGTGCAAGTAGGGGAGCGATGTTTGGTGCTGAGAGAACAAACACATACACTGCAATGGGGCAGTGTGCTGGCAAGTATAGGGCAAAATGCCTCCTGAGGGCACGCAGACATGATTGTCCCAGAACAATGCCTAGAATGGCTTTCCCAGGGTGCATGAGTGTTGATAATGGTGTTTGATAAGATTGTTTCATGTAAACTGAAAATGTTAATGTTTTCTGATGAGACTGCTGAATGTAAGCTAAAGGGGTTAATGTTCCTCTGATGACCCTTGAGTACAGCATGGGAGAGGCTATCGAGTTATATGAATAGCCTGCTAATTAGAATGAATAGACAGGGGAAGCATGACCATGTGTGATGAGGTCATGTCAAGGTGGGGTATTACCTTTCTGGAGAAACCCATTTTTGAGATTAAGTATCTCTTTTAGGATGGGGGAAAAGCTATTAACAAGTCAGTTACCCTGAGTGACCTACCCAAAATAGTTTTTTCCAGGCTTGTCTCTGACCAGCATCCATTTTGTTTGTTCCATCTATCTTGGTTCCATTGCTAGGCCAGGCTGTGTAATACACACATATGATTTTGAGAGTGAAATTAAAGAGGTGTGTTTTGTATAAAACTGCCTTTCCACAGAAAGGATCTGGCTGCTAACAATCCTGCCATGTAATTGTGCTGATGATTGTTAATGTGAACCATGCTTCACACACAGGGAACTATCCATGATAGCAGCAGCATGGAAAACTATAGCTACAATTAAGGAAATGGTTTCTTGCTTCTACTATGCCATTAACATAAATCTTTCTCCATACCATTGTGTATTTGTGTATAAGACAGCACAGAAAAAACTGCAAGTGTGTGTGGTCTCTTAATAACAGTGGAACCAAGACTGAGTTCAGACTGGCAGTTTGCACCACCATAGCCACATTCTAGCCACATTTTACCAGCAGATTAAAGGGGGCGTTCACACAGGCATATCTGCCTAGCGTTCCCCACCCGTAGTCAACCCGTGCTGTTCCGCTTCGCTCCCACATTTAAAAGATACCTGGTAAAAGCGGTAGCAAATCCCTGAGAGTCCATTTATCCTGTTTCATTCTGCTTCTGGGAAGTGTGAACGCCAACCTTTAAAAGCCGGAAGCAACCCGCATTGCACATAAGGCAGCAGCGATATGATTGGCTGTGCTCCGCTCTACCGCCCAATGTGGTGCTGGCGCAACAGGATCCAAATCAGCTATGTGTGCATGTGTGTACACACATACCCAATTTGCCAGGAAAAAGCTGTTTATGGCTGCACCTCCGGGCCGGCAGTCTGAATGCTCCTGTGTGCCTCCTCCTGGTATGCTCCCGCATCAGTTGGCACAGTGTGACTGGGAAAACCCAGAACAATTTGTTCCGGGGCTTTTTTGCCACAACTATCTCCCGCTTCGAACTGCCAGTCTGAACCAAGCCCAAGTGTGACTAAAATGTTTGACAGAACTATACCAGACTTAATATTAGACTCAGAATACTATGTAGAGATATAATCATTTGAAGACATGCAGTATTAGCTAAAGAGGACACAGAAACATAGAGTTGGAAGGGATCTCTGGGGTCATCTAGTCCAACCCCCTGCACAATGCAATCAATTCAAAATCCTCCCCCGCACACCCTCAGTGACTATTGTTCCACACCCAGAAGATGATAAAAAAACTCCAGTATCTTCAGCCAAACTGGCTTGTAGAAAAATTGCTTCCTGACCCCAAAGTGGTGATCAGCATTTCCTTGGGCATGTAAGAAAGGGGCACAAGAACTAAGCACTGAGGTAGCCCTTCCTGCCCTCCCTCTCATGATCTACCTAAGTTCACACAGTCAGCATTGCTGTCAGATCTAGCCTCTGTTTGAAAACCTCCAAAGAAGGAGAGCCCACCACCTTCCAAGGAAGCCTGTTCCACTGAGGAACCACTCTAACTGTCAGGAAGTTCTTCCTAATGTTTAGCCGAAAACTCTTCTGATATAATTTCAACCCATTGGTTCTGGTCCAACCTTCTGAGGCACCAGAAAACAACTCTACACCATCTTCTATATGACAGCCCTGCAAGTACTTGAAGATGTCTATCATATCACCTCTCAGTCATCTCCTCTCCAGGCTAAACATACCCAGCTCCTTCAACCTTTCCTCATAGGACTTGGCCTCCAGACCCCTCACCATCTTCATTGCCTTCCTCTGGACACATTCCAGTTTGTCTATATTCTTCTTAAATTGTGATGCCCCAAACTGAACACAATACTTTAGGTGAGGTCTAACCAGAGCAGAGTAAAGCAATACCATCATTTTGCGTGATCTGTTCACTATTTATTTCTGTTGATACAGCCCAAAAATCACAGTTGCCTCTTTAGCTACCGCATCACACTGCTGACTCATGTTCAGTGTATGGTCTACTAAAGCCCCCTAGATCCTTTTCACACACACTACTGTCAAGACAAGACTCCCTCATCCCATAATGATGCATTTGATTATTCCTACCTAAATGCAGAACTTTACATTTATCCTCATTGAAATTCATTTTATTTGTTTTAGCCCAGTTTTCCAACCTGTCAAGATCATCCTGTACCATGACTCTGTCTTCTGCCATATTTGCTCCCAATTTAGTATCATCTGCAAGCATTCCCTCTATTCCTTCATCCAAATCACTGATAAAGATGTTGAATAAAACAGGTCCCAGGACAGATCCTTGAGGCACTCCACTCATCACTCCTCTCCCAGAGGATGAGGAACCATTAACAAGCACTTTTTGGGTATGATCTGTCAATTTGTCAGCAAGAATATTATGTGGAACCTTATCAAAAGCCTTACTGACATATGATTTATTTTATTATATATTTATTCTGGTCATCAAGTTGCAGTCAACTTACAGAAACCTCCTAGGGGTTTCAAGGCAAGAGAAGTTCCTGTCTCTGTGTAGCAACCGTGGTATTCCTTGGTGGTCTCTCACCCAAATACTAACCAGCACCAACCTTGTTTAGCTTCCAAGACTTGGTAAGATTGGGCTAGCCTGGGCTAGACAAGATTAACTGTATAATGGAATAGAAGGCCAAAATGAAGTTTCTGAATAAACTATGCTGTGATACATATATTATCATTTTATCAGACCTCATGAACATTTTCCTATGTACTATTATAAAGAAAAAACAAATTATGAACATTTTATAAGAAGGGAAAACAGAGGAGTATTCCAAAGTGCAAGTAAAGAATGGGGGAGACACATCTATGCTCTTAGTTTACACAGAAACTACCTTTAATAAAATACATTTTTAAAAAAAGAAAGTATTTCAGTATGTTCTGACATGACAGTAACCATTCCTTCCCATAAGAGTAGGCTGATAAGCTGAATAAACAATTTTCTTCTCCTTTTTGACTCATAAATCCTTTTCCAGGTTTTCCTTGCTACTATGCCTTAAAATATTAAACCTTTTATTAGCCACTAGGCATTGAAACATATTCATCTAATTCATCACACACAATGGAATTAATAGTAGAATGTAATGTAATTTGGAATGGTAGATGGCTGAGAGACAGTTTGGTGTAATGGTTAAAACTATGGACACTAATCTGGGAGAACCAGGTTTGATCCCCCACTCCTTCACATGCAGCTGCTGGCATGATCTTGGGTCAGTCACAAGTTCTCTCAGAGCTGGTCCCCCAAAAACAGTTCTCAAAAGAGCTCTCTCAGCCCTACCTACCACACAGGGGCTGATTTCCCACTACAGCTGCCTCGGTGTTGCGCCGCCGTTTGCCCTGACACTATTGGTCAATTTCACACCCGAAGCCACGGGGCTGCATTTGACCCGTGGCTTTGCCCGATTTCCTTCGCAGTTTTGTAATCCTCAAAAAACAGGATTACGAAACTGCGGAGGAAATTGGGCAAAGCCGCGGGTCAAAATGCAGCCCCACAGCTTCGGGTGTGAAATTGACCAATAGTGTTGGGGCAAACGGCGGCGCAACACTGAGGCAGCTGTAGTGGGAAATCAGCCAGGGTGTCTGTTGTGGGGAGGGGAAGGGAAAAGAGTTTGTAAGCCACTATGAGACTCTGAGTTGAGGGCAGGGTATAAATCCGATCTCTTCTCTTCCTCTTCTCTTCTAGATTGGAATGTATTTCTCCAGTCTGGGGACAAGGGAAATAACTCTGCACAGCAAATTGCCCCATTTCAACGAAAAAGATGCTGTAAGGTCACCTCCATGCTTGAGAGGAAATGGATGGAGTGTAATGGCAGCGTCTCAGTTAATTACTCCCAGCATTCCATAATTATGGATACATCTGCCCACCAATCTCCAATTTGGACATATTTATTTCCTTCACTATGTTTTCCCATGGAATTAAAGTGAAACAAACAGCAACCATATAAACTAAGCTTGGTATTCCTGTTTGGTCCTTGAATCTGTTAAACATCTTCATTATGTTGCATGCTAATTTACTGCTCACCCTCTGTTTATATGTATGGACTAGTAACTTCCATTGCATTGTATCTGAAGCAGTGTGCATGCACATAAAAACTTATACCTTGAATAAAACTTTGTTGGTCTTAAAAGTCCCAGGACTCCAACTTTGTTCTGCTGCTTCAATCCAACACGGCTACCCATCTGAATCAAAGTTCTGCAAAGTTAGTAAACTAGTGTTAACTGAATAGGCAAGTCTCCTAATTTCTTGGGGAAATTAGCTTTAAGGAGACAGAGCGAGAGGCAGGTAACTTGGGATCTCCACCACTGTTTATGGGGATTGTTCCCTTAAGCAAACTCTTGAGAGAAACAAGGCTGAAGTTCAACAGGAAAATAAAAGATAAAACACACAAAAGAAGGCAAAACACACTTAAAACACATATGAGGCTAGCTAAGGTAATCAAACAGTAGCAGGGACAGGAGGGTGATTTTGGGGAGAGAGAATTATAGTTATGGATCTAGAGGAGCATAGTCCACAGAGGAAAAAACCCCTGCAAAATGACCTGTGTCCTAGGTGAGAGGTATGATACCGAAGACACACACATAGCTCTAGGGCTGAGTGCTCCTTGGTATAACAAAAAAGGTGCCCTGGGGCAGTCCGATGTATGTGCCTCAAAAACAATAGTTGATGAGTTTACCACAGGAAAGACAATGATTTGGACAAAGCTTAATGATTTCATCTGGGGCAGACTATTGACACTAATGGTTGCTTGATGAAGTTACTAAAGATGCAAATATTTCTTGATGACCCCATGAATAGTGGATGGTGCAATATACTGGGTTCAGACACATTCAAGTGATTAGCTCATAGTTTATTAGTGATTCTGCAAGAGAAAGAAGACTAAAATCCCACGCCCAAAGCCTGGTATTTATGCCTGGAAAAGGTTACACCCAAAATACACTCCACTCCCAACGATAGGCTATTTACACTCCATTGTCTCCCAATTGGTTTTCTATAGAATCCCTGTCTCTCTACTGGTCCATTCTAGGATCCTAGCAAGCCATTGTTATGCGTCCTAAGCTAAGCCCTTTTGCAAGCACAGTTCAGGCTCAATACATAACAGATGGGAAGGCGGCCCAGAGGAAGAATCTGACTGCTAAAACTAGCAACCAAAGTGGAACCAACTTTATATGATAAAAAGCTGGCAATGTGGTTTCTACACTGTTGTGCAGAGAAACCACTGGAAATCAAACACTAATTTTTGATGTGAAGCAACAGTTTGTGCTTTAAGATCAGTCATGTGTCTAATGGAAAGTCATGTTGTATAGAAGATTTTTCTTTTCAAGGAATTCGGTGATGTCTTTTAATTGTACCATATATTCCAAGGCCTTGTGTGATAGAGCTTTTATCATGTGAAAATCAAAAATAAAAGATGGAATGCCTTCAGTCACCCTAATCTAACAATGAAGTAGAAAAAATAAATATACAATACTGAATATATACAGTACTGAAGTTTGGTAAAGCTGTTTTCAGTTACAAAGGTCAAAATATACAAGGTAAAAAGAACTCTGATGTAATAGATAAACTTATGCATTTATATACTAAAGAACTTGCATGAAGGCTACTATAACCCTGAGCCTACTTTGGCAGGGCGGGCGGGGTATAAATTGAATGAATGAATGAATGAATGAATGAATGAATGAATGAATGAATGAATAAATAAAGTGTGGTCTATGTTTCTTCTGGGTAGTTCATTACTTTAATAATTACCGGATAGTAAATAGCTCTTCTTTTGGTTTCACTAGATGAGGCTCCATCCCACAAATCAAATTGGAATATCTCCACTAGATCCACTGATTTCATCCTAAAAGTATTTGAGCATGTTGCTTGAAATGGCATTATCATTTAATCATCAATATGTAGGTCAACAAATCCAATATTTTTAAAGGTGGATTCACACATACAGCTAAATGAGGAAAAATAAATAAATGATGCATCATACTATAGCTATTGAAATTTTAAACAATTAAGATTTTGTGCAAGATTCAGTTAAGTTTTAACTCTATATTTGATGAGAAAAACTTGCCTAGGGAAAAGATGAAGGAAGTTCCTATGTGTGGAAATATTTATTTCCTTTTCATTCCCTACCTAACCTAGCTCATGAGATTCCCCCCCGTCAAATGAAGACAGATTGAATTTAGGAATGTACTGAAATCATGTAGCTTTGTTTCTTCTCTGTTTTATTTATGCATAATTTTTTACAAATACAAGTGTGTACAAAACTCAATTAATTTTGTAGTAGGCTCAGTAGGCATATTACACTGACACCTTTGTATTGGTATTACATATTGCATGATCTGGTATGATGGTAGTCACTTGGTGGCTAACAGAGTGTGCATGTGTATCATATGGCATTGTGTGTAGTATAGCCAGGAGATCCTAAGATTGTCTGGCAGCCAGAAGTTCTAGCTCTTTTATGCACCAGTAGGTAGTGAGCCTTTTTTAGTGCTCAGAGAGTTCTGAGATAACTGGCCCAAGGTCACCCAACTAGCTTCATGTGGAGGAGTGGGGAATCAAACCCGGTTCTCCAGATTAGAGTCCACTGCTCTTAACCACTACACCAATCTGGCTCACAGAGAACCACATTCACAGTTATTAAAAAGAATCACATTTACTTCTATCCCTTGTTGCCCAGAAGCCCCCCCCCCCAAAAAAAATAAGTTGTGACCTCCCCACTATAGTTGATACAATGAGTGAATTTGAGGCTCCATGCACATCTTCTAGTCAGGTTATGGATCACTTCAGCTCACTGAGCCTAGAGGAAGTCAACAAATTGCTCCTAACTGTACACCCTACCACTTGCTCTCTTGATCTGTGCCCTTCGTGGCTAATTAAAGCTGGCTGCAAGGGGTTCCAAGGTACCCTATGGGAGATCATCAACAAGTCCCTCTTGGAGGGGCTGTTCCCGGGGGCACTTAAGGAAGCAGTGGTCTGCCCTCTCTTGAAAAAACCATCCTTGGACCTGGCTGAACTGGCTAATTATCAGCTGGTCTCCAACTTGCCCTATTTGGGCAAGATCATAGGGAGGACAGTGGCAATTAAGTTACAGGGCTTCTTGGATGATGCTTCCATTCTAGACCCCTTCCAGTCTGGCTTTTGCCCAAGACACAGGACAGAGACGGCACTGGCTGTCCTCATGGACAACCTCTGGAGGCATCTGGATCAGGGTGGATCGGCAGTGCTCTTGTTGCTAGACCTGTCGGCTGCATTCGACATGGTCGACCATCAGTTACTGATCCACCACCTCACTGACACAGGAGTCCAGGGGCTGGCCTTGCAGTGGCTTGCCTCCTTTCTCCAAGGTTGGGGACAAAGGGTGGCACTAGGGAAACAGTGCTGTTCCCAATGCTTTTTAACATCTCTATGATTCCCCTTGCCCAGATTGCCTGGCGGCATGGGCTGGGATGTCACCAGTATATGGATGACACCCAGCTTTATCTGCTGTTGAGTGGCCACTCTTACTCCAAACTGGAAGATCTAGAACCAGTGTTACGAGCCATGGCTGGTTGGCTTAGGCTGAGCTGGCTGAAATTGAATCCAATGAAGACAGAGGTCCTGTGCCCGAGCCAGGGTAGCCCAAGGGGAGGGATCCTACTCCTGACCTTTGATGGGGCCCCATTGGTGCCAGTGCCAGAAGTTAGGAGCTTGGAAGCACTCCTGGATGCTTCCAAAACAATGGAGGCCCAGGTAGCAGCCACTGCCAAATCAGCCTTTTATAATCTTTGGCTGATCAGGCAGTTGGTCCCCTTCCTCAAACGCAATGACTTGGCAACAGTGATCTATGTGATGGTCACCTTGAGATTGGACTACTCTAATACTCTCTATATGGGGCTGCCCGTGTCTCAAAACTGGAAGCTGCAGCTGGTGCAAAATGTCACAGGCAGGCTTCTGATGGGACTCCCTATTCGGGAGCACATCCAGCCTAAGCTGAAGGCACTATACTGGCTGCCGATAGCATACCAGATTCGTTTCAAGGTGCTGGTTCTTACCTTTAAAGTCCTTTATGGTCAGGGGCCTACATACCTGAGGGACTGCCTTTTCCCACATGTTCCCCAGAGAGCACTGCGATCATGGGCCCAGAACTTTCTGCCACTAGAGTGGTATCATCTTCATATCTGAGGCTGTTGATGTTTTCCCTGGCAATCTTAATTCCGGTTTGTGATTCATCCAGGCTGGCATTTTATATGATTTACTCTGCATATAAATTAAATAAATAAAGTGACAATATACATCCTTGTTGTAGTCCTTTTCTGATGCTAAACCAGTTGTTCCATATCCAGTTCTAACTGCTGCTTCTTGACCCTTATACAGGTTTCTCAGGAGACATGTGAGGTGGTCTGGTACTCCCATCTCTTTAAGGACTTGCCATAGTTTGTTATGATCTACACAATCAAAGGCTTTAGTGTAGTCAATGAAGCAGAAGTAGATCTTTTCCTGATACTCTCTTGCTTTCTCCCTAATCCAGCGAATGTTGGCAATTTGATCTCTCATTCCTCTACCTCTTTGAAACCCAGCTCCTACTTCTGGCACGTATACACAGGCTTAAAGGTCCCTCCCCCCCAAAATGGACTGCTTTAGCTGCACTTAAGAAATGTTGTACAGGGAGCAGTTTCTGTAACACCCCTGTCATGAGGCCTGCCCCTCAGGGAGGCTTGCAGTTTACTTGTTCCTCTAGGGGTAGCTGTTCAAGGTGAGAACTACCTGCCAGCCACAAGCCCAATCAGGCAAAGGCCTTGCCCACTTTCCTGAGACTGGGGTAGGTGCCAAATTGGGCAACAGTGTCTAGAAAAGCCACAGGTGACGTCAAAGTGTCACAAGTGGCTCCTGAGCTACTGAGTAATTATCATTGATTTAATAATTTCGGAGAAAGCGTGCTTCCAAGACTGAGAAATATATGCAACAATCCCTTATATGCAAGTGGCCCAAACAAGAGGCTGTACTTTCACACAAAAGTGGAGCTCCACACGAACAATGGGATTTTCTACAAACAGTGGCTGCTCCCCATGCTGCACTGGCAACCAGTCCTTGACGTACATAATACCATTCATACAAGTTAGTCACCTTCTGCTCTTGCAGAAGAATGTACATCAGTGTTTTGCAAAGTTTCAGACAGTGATTGGCTGAATGCCCCAAACAAAAACTCTACATGTGTGCATGCATATTTGCTTGTGCACCCTGATCACAACCCTCCATTGAAATGAATGAGAAGTACTGCAAGCAGAGAAACCTCATGTTTATATATGTGTTCTGGCCCTTAGTGACTGGACAGGGCTTGTCCTGATGTTTTCTGCTTCCTTTCAGTTTCAGAATGTTTCCACAGTAGTGTGAAAGATGAGGATAAAATTAATACTGTACATAAGTGAGAGAAGGGGGAAAAACACCCAAATTGATTCTGAGACAGAGCTCTGAAGCCACCATATGTTCCTTGATATTTTTGTTCTCATTCTGTGGAATCATATTTTCCAAAATACAACTTGAAGCTTTGTGCTGCAGGGATTTACAGTGAGATTAAGGAGCTGTTCGCTCAGAGCTGGGAAGTGGTTTTTAAATCGAGACAGCATGCAGCAAAGGAAAGTTAAGATTTTATAAGCCTCCTCCCTTCCTCTGACATTCTCTGCTCAATGCACAGTTTCTAAGTGTGTGCTGAAAAGTTTAAATTTGTAACAACACCTGAAGGTCACTACATTTGCTGAACTGGAAAAATAATGGGACCATTTTGGCCTAATTTAATTCTTACCCTATCTCTTGCCTTATTTCTCTTATTATGGGCACAATCCACCAGAGATATCACCTGCACAAGTTCCACTGAAATGGATGGTTGCTGCATGAGAACACAACATTCATTTTGAAGAGTCTTGCACTGGATAACTTCCTGGTAGATTGCCAGTAGTACAGATACTTTCTTTTAAGAACATATTAACTCTATAACCATGTGTTTTATAAAACGTATAAAATGGAAAGTTTAATGTGTAGGCCAACCAACATGGAACACCAATCCTTCTCTCCTGCCCAACCCTCGCTTTCAACCATAGAAGATCCTAAAGTAAGGCATAGGGTATATCACCATCCTCTCCTAATAGACCCATTAGATAAAAATATCAAGGAGAATAATGGAGTACACAATAAAACAACAAGCTGTCTGAGCTCAGACCAACAGTCTGCTTGACTTTCTGCCACTCAGCAGCTGTAATTGCAAAGTGCCCCTGTCTAACCATTATCAACCAGGAGTTTTCTGTGAGCCTCAAAAAAGTCAGTTCTCTCAGGAGGGATTTAAAAATTAGCAAGGTTATGGCTTAACAGATTTTGATTGTCAGCTTTTGCCCTGTTAATGGGACTGCATAGAACAGGGATTCAGATGCTCTCAAATAAGAAGTGGCTGCTGAGATTGTGTGTTCTGACATCCTATATAACACAATCCAAAAGAATTTCTCCAGGGCTTAGTGTAACAAGCCTGTTAACTTTTAACAAAGCCTCTGGTCTTCATATGAAAACAGCAAGTGTTGAACAATGTGTAACTTTTCTTGACAGCCTTTCTCTGTAGCTGATCATCAACAGGATGAAAAGCAGTGTGTTTTCTTTCTCATGTTTATTTGTATAGGTTTGTCAGACGCAATTCCTGTCAAAGGGTGGGAGGAGACAAGATGAGGTGAAATGAGGCAAAGAGAAGAAAAAGGCCATCTGTTGCAAGACGTACCACAGCAGTACACTCTTGTTGTTTAAACCCAGAGATCAAATCTACAGGGTCAGGAAGTATCTCATGACTTACTCTGACCTATTAACATTTATTTGGAGTTCCTTCCTTTGGCCATAAATGGCACACAGGCTGAATTCCCACCTAGCATCACTCAGATTCTGAACCCCTCCAGGCCTGAACACTACAAAAGTTTGCTCATTATATTACACTGGTCATTTCCCATACGACTTATTCATAGAAGTATCGTAGGCTGATTCTACAGTTCTCATCTAGTATATTGTGCTTGTATAACTTGCACTTTCCTTATGAGGTTCAGTGCTAAAATAATGCCTGATGAAGAGGTGCTAACTGGAAAGGTGGGGGAAAGGTGGATCTCATCAGATCTTGGAAGCTAAGCAGAGCTGATACTTGAATGGCAGACCACCAAGGAAGGCTCTGCAGAGGAAGGGAAAGGCAAATCACCTCTGCTTCTCAGTTGCTTTGAAAGACCCCTACTGGGGTCACAACTTGGCCACACATAAGAACATTTAAAAAGCTGTGCTTGATCAGACCATAGGAAATGAAGCTGATGGGCAGTAGATTCAGGACAGACAAAATCACTTCTTTACACAGAGAGTAATTAAAATGTGGAATTCACTGCCGGAGGATGTAGTGATGGTTACAGGAATAGACAGCTTTAAAAGGGAATTAGATGGTGTGACAGACTGCACAGAAAATAAAGGTGTTTTTTTAAAAAAATACTGTTTGTTTCAGAGAGTCAGGGAATTCAAGAGTTAATCTTCCCTGGAGAGAAGAGCTTAGGTGATTGGCTGCTGTACTCACTCTCTGATAGGCCAGCATCAGCTGAGAGAGAAAATAAAACAGCTGATCTGGAGGGAAAATCAGTCTTTTGCTGTTTGGTCTTTCACAGTTTGGTCTTTCTACTGTCTGGATCAGTGGCCAGAGGGTTTGGTTTCTGAGGGAAGAGACATTCAGGAGTCAGTGTTTTCTTACAGGCAATAGTCAGAAAAGTACTTCTACAGAAAGAAGAAAAGAAACCCCATTGTCTAAATATATTAAAGCTGCTCTGAGGGAGAACTTCAATTCTCAGTCAGAAAAGCTACAGAACAATCATATACAGATGAAAGATACTGGTGAAGGATTTGGCAGAAGGTCTGGATAGTTAGAGAGAACTCCCACACAAGCCAAATAGTAAAAGGAGTTATTGTTTCTTAGGGATAAGGAGAATAACTTCCTGTCAGTGAAAGGGGTTGGGAAGAGAACCCTGGTCTTTGATAAAGGAGAGAAGCTTAGACACCTCAGGAGTTAATGAAAAAACTGTATCATCTAAAGGAAAACCTGTAATACTCGAAGGAAGAAATCTAGAAACATCAATAAGAACAGTGTTCTGATGAATTATACTAAACAAAGTACCTCTCTCAAAGAAAGAAATAGAAAGCCTTGAAACAAAACTACAAATATACTTTCTTGACTGTTTAAGAATTCAACTCAGTATATATTAGGAAGTTTTTTTTTTACTTCAGCAGTCTCAAAACCTTGACTATTCCTATTATACATATATTCCCTGCCTGTTTAATAAAAACTTTATTCTGTTTTTTGAAAGTTAATTTGCCTCAAGTGCCATTTCTCAAGGATTTTTTTAAAAAACCCACACTGGACAGCTCCTGTATTTTCAGTAGAGTTCCTTGAGCAGAGAAAAAAACCTGAACTAAATATCTAAATTTAGGGTAGGACAGTCATGTGGTTTATGACAAAGAATATATACATGCTACTGTAGGGCACCTCGATCACTAAGGAAAACTGAGAATTTGGTGGGAAAAATCTGCCAGACAGTTGGGGAGATATAGGGGTTCATCATAGATGGATTCATGGAGGATAAGTACATCAGTGGCTACTAGCCATTGTGACTAAAAGGAACCTCCTTGTTTGGAGGCACTCAACCTCTGAATCTCATTGCCAGGAGGCAACATCAGTGGAAAGTCTTGGCCTCTATGCCCTGTTGTTGGCCCTCCAGACAAATTTGTTGGCCACTGTATGATTCAGGATAATGAACTAGATGGACCTCTGGTCTAATCCAGCAAGGCTCTTCTTTTATTCTTATGTCCTTATAAAAATTAATTTCCAGTACTGTTAATATAAGGTCTGCTACTTTTCTTTCTTGGCTTGTTATAGGACCTGGGTGTCCTTCTTAGCATTCAGTACAGCAAAGATATCATCATCATCATCATCATCATCATCATCATCATCATCATCATCATCATCATCTATTAGGTTTAAAAGCCCATAAGCCATACACCTTAAAAGTTTACAGATTTAAAATTACGGCAAAAGAAAATTTTGCCACATCTATTATGCAGTTGAAACAGAAACTATTCAACAGGAGTCTCAGTCTTGTAGGTTTTGGGAAGGGTGAGAATTTCAATAGCCATTCCTTCAAAAAAATTCCCTCTCCCAGCTGTATGTTTAGGGCAATGAAAAAAGATGTGGGAGAGGGAGTCTACATCCTCCAGTGAACAGTCACATAAGCGCTGATTAGCAGGAATACCCTGGAAGTGGCCATTCATCTGCGCAGAAGGAAACACATTACAACAGGCCATCATATATGCCCTTCTTAATTTAGGGATGGTCAGCAAATAGAACGATAGTTCAAATTTAATTGAATATTTAATCCCTAAGTATTATGGTGAACATTGCAAAACAGCAAAGATATGGAGTTTGGAAGGAAATTCAAATGATACAAAACTGAACTTGCTGGGTAAATAGTCCAAGGTAGGAAATGAATCACAGATTTATTTAAATATGGGCATTGATTCTGCAGTTAGTTAATGGAAATTTTAGAAGCTATAGGTTCTACTAGTACTGAAAGTACATTAATGACTGGGGAGGGAGGACTTGATTAATGGTCTGAATGCCAGGTGACTGCCCTAGCAGTGCAATTGTGAGCAGAGTTATACCTTTCTAAGCCTGTTGAAATCAGTGGCCAAATCTGCATTGATATCTTCCGCTGCTTTGGCAATGCTCCTGCTCCGTCTCAAAAAAAGATTTCTACATCTCTTGCAGATTCGCTCTCCTGCTGTACCATTATAATTTCTGCTGTCTGCATTATTTTACTGCTGTATGGTTTTGACTCCGTTAAGATTGCGGCGTCTCACCGGCTCAACTGGATCTGGTTACAAAGCTCTCTAAGCCCCCTCCTGAAAGTGCCATCTAGTGATGAAGACTTGAATTGACCAGACTGGAAGAATTTTTTGAACAAGCATCACTCCAGCATAAAGAAAGATGGTGTCAAGACTGCTTTAGAAATGAAGATGTAGACATGACTAGTAGGCTTAAAAGGCTGGTTAATATTACACTGTAGCATGCTGCATGTTTATTCCTGTTCAGCAGAAGTTAGTGTCATTAAATCACAGTTCAACAGCCCATGGCTGCTCCAGCTGTTGGGCTGGGGGGGTGCCTTTGCCTCCCAGCTGGATGAGGCAGGCAGGGTTTAGGTGCCAAAAATGCTATATATGGGCACCAGGAGGGGGCGGGGAGGAGAAAGCTTAAAGCCCGGCCCAGTCTCTCCTCCTCAGCAGTCCCGTGCAGTCATCAGATGGAGGGGAGCTCTGCGGTGTGGCTGCATTGCTGGGGCCTACCTGATTTGGGCCACGTGGCTGAGCTCCTCTTTGGATGGACGACCAGGACAAATGGAGGCCTGCCAGAGTGTGGCCTCTTCTACTGGGCCAGCGGCATGACATGTGGCACCCTGAGGATGTTGAGCAATGGCAGCTGTGGCGGCTGCGGCAGTGGACACAGCAATGGTGAACATGTGGCCTGCTGGGCCTTGGGGGCCAGGGATTGGCATGGAACACGGCAGTGGTTGGGCCATGTCCACACAACGGTTTCAGGGACAGCCTGATGTGGTGACTCATGGCTCTGTGCACCTGTAGGGCCGGGGCTCCATGCTCTCAGGGATTGCAGGCTGGAGTTTTCTGAGCGAGCAGGGTGGCTCCAGGGCAGCATGCTCTTGGAGGGGGCTCTTGACCTGCAGGGTGGGCAATGTACCCTGTCCCCCACTGGGGAGGGGTGGTAGATCATAATGGACTGCAGCTTGGGCTGGGCTGCCCATCTGCGGCAGGTGGCCTTGTTAGCATGGCTGGGACCCAGGACCCTTATGCTGCATCTCTCCCTCCACCCCCCATTTGCTCTTGTGTGCTCTTGGGGCCCGTTATTGTTACTGGGACCCCATCCATGGTTACGAGGGTCCCCTCCCACCTTTCTTTGTCTAGTCATGGGGCTGTGGCATGAAGTTTGGCTGTGGCTCATTGGCAGAGCATCTGCTTAGTATGCAGAAGGTCCCAGGTTCTATCTCCAGTGTCCTGGAGATTTCAACACTGAAGTTTGGGGAGGGCAGTGTTGAGTAGGGAAGGACCTTATCACTGCATAATGCCATGTGGTTCACCCTCTAGAGCCATTTCAGGTAGGTACTGTGGCTCAATAATAGAGTATCTGATGAGCATGTAGAAGGTCCTTGGTTCAGGACCGGGTAGGAAGTGATGTGAAAGACCTCTGCCAGCTTGAATAGATGATTTTGAGCTTGATGGACCAAGGGCTGATTCATGTGTTTAGGAATTGGGTACCCCATTAGGTTGATATGAAGGGTCTTAGTCTCTGGTCAGCCACTGCAGGTCTGAGTAGCTAACACTGACTTTGAATGATTGAGGATCTCATTCCATATGAAGCAGTTTCTGGTGTTCATATGATATTCTTTTCCCCAGCAGCCATTTTGTGTTAGGTGTAGGTCGGCCATTTTGTAAGTCTACCTGGTCCGCCATTTTACACATTGCCTTGTGGGGACCATTTTGTGCTGCGCCTTGGAATTACTTTTCACCTTGGTTCAGGCTTGTCCCTGGGGGGCAGCTGGATGCAGTTAGCGCAGAGAATTTTCCTCACCCTGCTTCTTTTTCGGCAGTGCATGGTGGCATGGCATCTAGGAAGGGCTCCAGCCTCTAAAGGGCTAAGGGTTGCCAGCCTCCAGTTGGGGCCTGGGGGATCTCCTGCTTTTGTAATTGAACTCCAGCTGACAGATTTCAGCTTCCCTGTGGGAGTTGCTGCTTTGAGGGTGGACTCTATAGTTTTGATTGTGCTGCCCCCCCAAAACCAAGCAGCCTGAATAGCCTGAGGTAGCCTAATGTTGTCTAAGCTGGAAGCCAAGCACGGTTTACTCAGTTAGTATTTGGTTGGGAGACCCCCAGGGAAGTACAGGGTTGCTACATGGAGGTAGGCAACAGCGAGCCGCCTCTGAAAGTCTCTTGCCTTGTAAGCCCCGTAGTGCTGGTTGGGGTCACCCTGAGTAAGCTACTACTTGGTGGTAGACAATTATTATCCCTTCTCCTGTCTCCACCCCTGAATTCTCCAGGTATTTTCCAACCCAGACCTGGCAACCCTACTAGAGACACCCAGCCAACCCCTGAGCCGCCTCTGGAGTGACCCATTCCCACCTTGTCTTCCACTCATGGAGATGATGTGAATGGCAGCAGGCAATTTTGGATCAGTTGAAGGCTGTTATGCCGGCCACAGGCTTATCAACATGGGAATAAGTCTGGGTGGAAGGGCTGGGGGCCAAGAAGGAACTTGTGCATCTACCAATAAGTGTGTTCAAGCAGTAGTTACAACCCATTTGTCTCTTGTTGAAGGGCAGACTGCTACACAGGTGGCAAGCAAGCCTCTGTGGATCCGATCCCTGGTACAACTTCTGTATCGATGGCTTCAGTTCAGCAGTAGGTCAGATGCCCTGGCCAGCCCTTTTGGCATGGTTCTTCCTCTGCTTCAGGGACTGGAAGGAAAGGGGCTGTGGTGAAGGAGCCAGGTGTTGGGAACACTTCAGGTTATTGGCACCGAGCCAGGGTGCTTCTGAGCCTGGCCACAGTGACAATACTGTGAGATAAACACCACAGGGTGGCCTCTGACCCTCCACAAGCAGTGACTTTCATGGGAGGCTAGGAGAACTGCATTTTGGCTGGAAAAGCTTGGGCCTTGTGCCAGGCCTGCTGCATGGTCAGCATCCCTCTTGCGCCCCCCCCCATCAGTCTGAAGGGGCTTGGGATGGCCAAGTTGCTGCCCTGCCTTGGGCATCTTCTGTTGCCCAGGTGGCTGGTCTTTGGCCTGGCAGGTACGCGGGCGGGCGGAGACAGTAAGCCACTGGTCACAGAATCTCCGTCATGAATGGAATAGGTTGTATGTTTTTTTTATCCCAAGTCTTTTCACACCTGGGAACTCAGGTAGCACCTCTTGGTTATCCTTAATTTCTACAGTTATCTGTTTGTCTAAGATAGCGGCATCTCTCTTTTGGGCCGGACCCATCACGGTAAACCTCGCTGTAGAATGGTAGGCTATTCTGGTTACTTGCCACACATTGAGGAAAGGTTTTCTCCTCTGCTGGGTACCAGGGAAATGCCAGTTTGCCCTATGGTCCCACAAGGGGAATCCCATCAATCCATTGTGAAACAGCTATCACACTGTAACATTCCTTCAGGATACAATTTGGGGGTATACAGGGCCGGCTCGCCCACTAGGCGAGCTGGGCGCTCACCTAGAGCACACTGGCCGCAGGGGTGCCAAAAGGTGCCCCCCCACGAAAAGCCCCCCTGCATCTTCCCAGGCTTGCTTGGGCACCCCGCAGAGCGCCCAAGCAAGCCGGCGCTGGGAGGGAAGGGGCAGCGGTTTAAACCTCCGCCCCTTCCCTGGCTTTCCTGGGGACCCAGCAGCCATGGAGCCCCCAGGAAAGCTGGTGCTGGGAGGGAGGGGGCGGCGGTTTAAACCTCCACCCCCTTCCCGGCTTTCCTGGGGTCCCGCAGCCGCGGAGCCCCAGGAAAGCCGGTGCTGGGAGGGAGGGGGCAGCGGTTTAAACCTCTGCCCCCTTCCCGGCTTTCCTGGGGGTCCCGCAGCTGCGGAGCCCTCAGGGAAGCTGGTGTTGGGAGGGAGGGGCAGTTGCTAGACCCCCGCCCTCTTCCCTGGCTTTCCTGGGGCCCCCGCAGCTATGGAGTGCCCAGGAAAGCCAGCGCTCCACTGCCACCCCCAGTCTCCAGGCCCCACCGGGAGGTTGGCATCCCCGGTGGGGGGTGCCCCAGGCTGTCCTGCCTAGGGCGCCCAGACACCTGGAGCCGGCCCTGGGGGTATACCCAGTCCTACACATGCCCAGGGTGACTTTAGCTGGGTGTGCACAAAACTGACACTCTGAGCATGAACGGGTCCTCTGTGGTCTTGCTGGCAGTCCACACATCTCCTCTCCTATTACCTTGGTTTCCATCATCTTGTTAGGACAGGCTTAGTACTATGCTGACATTCCCTAACCCCCCTTTTGTTTGTCTGCAACCATTTTCTATATCTTATGGTAGGCTTGCAGCCTCTGATCTGAAAGTAAATATCTAGATTATTGTTGTTAGTTATATAACACCCATTTCTGTTACAGTTTAGACTGATTATTACCTTAAACTACAGGCTAGGGGAACCATCTCCGTAAAATGGATAGCAGATCCACGCTATACCCCAGCCCCTTGCTAGCTCTGCCTGGTAGCTAATTACCCAATCATAGCACAGGCCGGATGTTTATTTAAAAGCTGTCTTGGGAAAGCAGATTGGGTGGACAAAGATGTGGGCAGTTATCTGTATTTCTGGGTGCTGTGAGTCAACACGAGGGACCCAGATTTACAGACATGACAAAGGTCCCTGCGGAACTTAGTCTGGGTGCGTGAGGAAAGTTGCGTGCTTGGAAAATGCTATTGGTGGGGATCTGCTTTCTCTTTTCATCTCTACAATCTCCCCATTTTCCCTGGCATATGCATGGTCTTCTTTGTTGGCAGGACACGGCCTCATTACAAAATTCTGAGTGAAGTGTGCTGCATGGAGGGAACCTCTGCGGGTTGCCAATACTCAAAGTGAAAGGCCAGCAGGGAAGGTGTTAGTTCCAACCGCTGTAAAGGTGAACAGCAGGAAGGGTAGTTGGCCTGACTGCTGAAGCAGTAAGAATGACAGTGGGAAGGGTGGTCAGTCCCAACCACTTCTAAATGGAAAATTTTTAGGGCTGCTGTAGCCGTCCTACCACTGCCAAAGTCGCGTAGAGTCACGGGGCGGGATAACCAGCACATACCCTGCTTAACTGTACAGGAACTAAATTTCAGCAACCTTAATGGAACCCAACATAGGTCAGAGTACTTGTGCAGGGACATTTTATCCTTGACTTTATGTCATGTGTTGAGCAAAAACCTGCCACCTGTGCAGACCCAGGGGAATTATGCAAGCTGAAAAACTGGATTATTAAGCGAGGTGATACTCCATGGGGCAGTGAGCCTTTAGAGGGCCAGACCCATGCACCATCCTCCACAAGCCTTCCGGGATGTCTGTAAAGCTTAAAACTCTGCTCATCCCATAAGGATGCATATGCTATATGGGACAGTGGCCTGCACTGGGAGACTGTGCAGCATCTGCACAGACATGCAGACTCACTATGGAGTTGCAGACAGCTTGGCGCTTGAAGAAGGGAGAAGCAGTTGTGCTCTGTGGCAGTTTTGGCTGCCTACTGGTGGTTGGGGTTGCAGAGGCTGGCTTGCTTTTCAGCAGGGAGTCATTCCCTTAACAGAACACCAGTTTTTGGTGGTCACTGCTAGCATTAACAAAGCTGGGGTGGCAAGCATGAGATTATATACCCACCCCTTTTGCTGAGAGCTGTTTACACAGCAGCGGCCAGGGGGTACCCGGTCCATGATAGTTGGGTTGGGATGGCATTACTCACACATAAGTCCTAAGTGCAGCCCTTGGCTGGCCACTGAGGGTACAACAGGGTTGCCTCACTGGGGGGGGTGAACCTTTTCCCCTGCTCACTGTTTTTCATTACAGGTTTGATTTGCCAGCAGGAGTGGAAGAACATGTTACTCTGCAGGCACAGCTTTGTTTTTTCTGAGCAGCTCACTGCACTTAGAGGTCGCTGATAGACTCTCAGCTGGGCCTTAGCCAGTGGGCCACAGTGGAATGGCAGGGCGCCAGGACCTACAGTGGCTGGGCCTGCTGCGGTTGTTGTTCCAGGTGAGGGTCCGCCCTCCACCTCAGGTTCAAGTTCTTGATTTAGGAGGCTATGATTTAAGCCAGATCAAGGGCAAGGCTTAGACCTTCAGGCCTGGGCAGATTTCCAGGGCTCGCCGCAGGCGGATAGTGAGCTGCTCAAGTTCTGTCAAGTTCTGAGGGTGATTTTGGTGGCCTTTTGCCACACCTGAGCATTCATGCTGGGAAGACTGAGCTCTATTGACAGGATGGTATGCACCTGTTGGAGTTGGGCATGGACATCTTTCTGGACGACTTACAGCAAGGGCTTCGAGGGCCTTGGCCCTCCCGGTGGGGTGTGGAGGCCTAAGCAGAGGCCTGGCCTCAGTGATGGCAGGTTGCTAGCTGGTATACAGATTGCAGTCCGGTGAGCACCAGCTGACATCCATCATTTGGGGTTAAAGGGGTCCTGTGAGTACAGTCTTTGTGCCTTGTGGCACAGGGCGGGGAAAACAGACTGCCTTTGGGATGACCCTGATTATTTCCTCTCTTTGAACCTTGCCACTTGGGGGATGGGGCTACAGAGTTGTCCTGCAATGGCTAGCCGGCTGGATGGTAGCCCCTGCAGTGGGCTCCCACCCGGGCAGGGTGGTTTTCCCTATTGAAGAGGTAAGGGAGGGGTCCTCGGCCTTTGGCCATGACCATACCGCAAGCTGTGTTGCCTTCAGGGCCGGACCGCCCATAGGGTGAACTAGGCGCCCGCCTAGGGCGCCCCGGCCTGAGGGGCGCCAAATGGCGCCCCACTCCCCCCTGAAAACTGCTCCCCCCGCCGTCCTAACCCGGCACCCGCCGGCGCCACCAGACACCCGCCCCCTTCCCAGCAGGGCCCGCAGAAAAGCCGGCGCCCAGAGGGAGGGGTGGAGGCTAGACCCCCTGCGCCCCCTTCCCGGCTTTTCTGGGGGTCCCGCAGCCACGGGGCCCGCAGAAAAGCCGGCGCCGGGAGGGAGGGGCGGAGGCTGGACCCCCCCGCCCCCTTCCCGGCTTCTCTGGGGGTCCCGCAGCCGCGGGGCCTGCAGAAAAGCCGGCACCGGAAGGGAGGGGGCGGAGGCTGGACCCCCCGCCCCCTTCCCGGCTTTTCTGGGGGTCCCACAGCCGCGGGGCCCGCAGAAAAGCCGGCGCTGGGAGGGAGGGGGCGGAGGCTGGACCCCCTCGCCCCCTTCCCGGCTTTTCTGGGGGTCCCGCAGCCGCGGGGCCCGCAGAAAAGCCGGCGCCGGGAGGGAGGGGGTGGAGGCTAGACCTCCCCGCGCCCCCTTCCCGGCTTTTCTGGGGTCCCGCAGCTGCGGGGCCCGCAGAAAAGCCGGCGCTGGGAGGGAGGGGGAGGAGGCTGGACCCCCCGCCCCCTTCCTGGCTTTTCTGGGGGTCCCGCAGCCGTGGGGCCCGCAGAAAAGCCGGCGCCGGGAGGGAGGGGGTGGAGGCTAGACCTCCCCACGCCCCCTTCCCGGCTTTTCTGGGGGTCCCGCAGCCGCGGGGCCCGCAGAAAAGCCGGCGCCGGGAGGGAGGGGGCGGAGGCTAGACCCCTCTCGCCCCCTTCCCAGCTTTTCTGGGTGTCCCGTAGCCGCGGGGCCCGCAGAAAAGCCGGTGCCGGGAGGGAGGGGCGGAGGCTGGACCCCCCGCCCCCTTCCCGGCATTCCTGGGGGTCCCACAGCTGCGGAGCCTCCAGGAAAGCCAGCAGCCCGCCGACGCCCCGGTCTCCAGGCCCTGGTTGCCTTTGCCTTTGGTTCCAGTTAAAGTTGTCAGTTAATAAAGTGTCCCTATATTTAAACCCAACATTTGTGTCTCATTATTCCAGCTTGGGGGGCAACACAGTTCAACAGTCCACAGCTGCTCCAGCCGTTGGACTGGGGGGGGTGCCTTTGCCTCCCAGCTGGATAAGGCAGGCTGGGTTTAGGCTCCAAAAAAGCACCATATATGGGCACCAGGAGGGGGCAAGGAGGAGAAGGCTTAAATCCTGGCCCCACCTCTCCTCAGCAGTCCCATGTGGTCATCGGCCCACCCTCCCGCCCTGTTCGTAGTGCAGGCATTTGCTGGTCACCCAGTTTTCAGGGGCCGGGTAGGAATTTCCCCCTTCCAGATTGGCACTTGGGAGGAATGTTTTCAACTACCCTGTACTGCAACAGTGATGCAGGTGTTTATAAGAGTGGGTTGGGTTATTTAGGTAGGTCACTTTCATTTAGGCAGGTTGCTAGGCGGTATACAGATTGCAGTCCAGTGAGCACCAGCTGACACACATCATTTGGGGTTAAAGGGGTCCTGTGAGTACGGTCTTTGTGTCTTGCAGCACGGGGAAGGGAAAATGGACTGCCTTCAGAATGGCCCTGTTTAGGTCCTCTCTTTGGACCTTGTGGCTTGGGAGATGGGGCTATGGGGTTGTCCTGCACTGGCTCTCTGACTTTTGTTTCTGTGATGGCTGATGTTATAGTTACCTGCTTAGATGTAAACACAGAGGAAGTTGGTCTTGATATCAAGATGGGAGAGGGAGTACAAAATGGAGGCTGTCTCACATCAAAAGTGTCTCCTACAATTTGGGTTCTTGCCTACTATCTGCATTTTGAAAGGTCAGGTCTTTCCCCATTTAATGATCTACTTCCTTTATATCCCTCATTTCTGTTACAGCATTCAGAGCATTTTAGAATTTAACAGTTTTCTACCACATAATAGATATGGCACAAAAGGGGGAAAATGGGAAAGGGAGAAGAAAATCAAGCAAACTCAGACACCAAGTTGTAGATAATTTACATAATGTTTACATAACAAGGTAGAATGCCTACCACTGGGGAAGGGAGGGCAGTGGCCAATTGACATGAATTGTATGGAAAGTAATTATGTCTAATTCAAGTGTGGCTGGAAAATTGGATTCTCTACATTAAGTGTATTTGCACAACTGAGTACCAGTTAACCATTCTTAAGTCACATTGCTTTCAGCAGGGGAAAGTTAAAACATGTTCTTAAATTGTGCCATAAGTAGTAGTGCTATTTTTTTGCTTCTCCTAACAACATTTTTTGATATCCTAGACTTGATTTTGTTGTACAAGGTGCAAAGCATATGCAATTTCATTAAAAGAAAAGAAATTAAATCTCTCTTAAAACACTGTGTAAATAGGATCCTGATACATAATGGAATTAACATGGCTGTGTGACACTGTGTGCTCAGCTCTTTAATGCAAAATTAATCTCAACAGAGGATCATTCCTCCAGCTTAATAGGTGGAAAAAATGGAAATGACAACAAATTTAATAACAAATTGCTTTCTCCTTCCAGAAACTAGATTACAAAAATGCTGGAGACAGACACCAGTTTGGAAAAGAGGCAAGAGAAGGAAAGTGAAAATGAAATAAAAACAATTCAGTTACCCATTTCTGGATTCTCTAGACATTCTTCCCTGATATATGTGAGTGATACAGGAAACTCCATGCTAAGCAAAAAGTATCATTTTATGAATTTATAGACTGTGAAAGGAAGATATCCAATCAAAACACATAGCCACACCATAATCAAAAGTGGAGAGGAAAAGGGGGTTGGATGGCCTAGATTCCGCTGAGCTGATGAGTGCAGCACTGCTGCATATTTATAGCTGACACCTCTGATTTACATTTTCCCTGCTCAATGTGTGGTAGTATTGTATCATTCAGTCCAATAAATCAAGAGTGAAAAAATACAGTCAGGAGCAGGTCTGAATTATGGACTCATTCAATTAAGCATTCTAGAGGGCATGATTGCTTTAGGCCTAAAATTGAACAGCATCTGAGTAAAAAAAAACATAAAAAAACATAAAGGAACGAACCCTGGTAATTGCTTATTAAATTTTCAAACCCCCAATGACAATAACAAGTTTAAATTGATTGCTCAATATGTTTAAAATAGATGCTGCTGAATATACAACTAAAGAAACCACACGAGTGTGGCTTCTAGCTAAACCTTATTGAATGGATAAACAGTGTGGTACTTTATTATCTCTGGAGAGCTAGAGAATTCTCTAAGTTTCATGGCAATTGGGCCGATTCAACTGTTCAAGGGGAAATGGAAGTGCCAGTGGTCTGCAGTGGTCTCTGCGCTGAGGCATTGAATTCTTAGAGAAAGTAAAGCTCTAAAGCAAAGGCTTTCTAGATTGCCCTGGCTGGTGTCTTTCTGAGCTATATAGCAAGAAAAAGTACAGTCGATGCACAGCCGCACTGTGTGTGAGAGGAAAAAAAGATCACTTCCTTCAGCCCTCCTTGTCACACAGCTGTTATGACTGTTAAGGGCATAGCAGGCATCTGGGCCAACAGCTGAAAACCATAATGTCTTTAGCTGCCTACATTTATTAGAAACCTATCAGGTCCTTACAAAGCTCTTATGATATTGTTCTTTTTACACTATTTATATTTTCAGAGTATTGTAAGTTTGTTTACAAATCAGTATGATGCTGTCTATCAACACTGGCAATGATTGTAACTGTAAGGGATCAGGGACACAAAGGCAGTTTAATAAAGACATCTGGAACTGCTCAGAAAGATGTAAGTTGGTTGCCTTAACTTATTAAAATGATGGAAGCATTTTGCTTGGTCTGCTATCAGTGAGACCACCTGTTCATATATCCTATGATGCTCATTACAAACTCTGATCCTTCAAAGGACTCTTTGGCCTCCTATGAAGGTATGCCACTAATCTTTCAGCTATAGATATAAAGTATGAAAATCCTGAAGACATAATCTCTCCTTATAAATAATTATCTTTTGGTTTCACAAGATTCCATGCACTCCCATTGGCTGTAAAATGCCCTCCCTCAGCCATTGGCCCATCAGCCGCTACTCAAGAGTACGTGCCATTGGCCGGGTGCTGGGTCTGCTCCTCTTCCCCACCCACTCCCTCTGGCAGACAGCTTTCTCTCCTGAGGAAGACAGTTCTCTTGACTCCTGTGAGGGACTGTCCCCTCAGTGGCTGTTGGTAGGCAACCAAGCTTGGTTCTGTGAGTAAGTAAACAAAGGACTTTCAACATAACCCCCTCCCCTGCCCATAATCCCCTCCCCAGTGGCCACTTTCCTGTCAGAATAAATGGAAAAAGGCTCTCTCTCCTGCTTAGCTTCAACATGGCTGGCTGGCTAACGAGGTGGGCCAGCGACCATCAGACCATTTTCTTCAACTCCCCGCTGTGCGACTGACTTTCCCCTAGGGCTGCCAATCTCCAGGTGGGACCTGGAGATCTCCCACTGTTACAATTGACCTCCAGATGGCAGAGATCAGTTCCCTGGGAGAAAATGGTTGCTTTGGAGGGTAGACTCTATGGCATTATAACCTGCTGAGTCCTTCCACACACCCCCCAAATGCTGCCCTCCACAGGATCCACCCCCCCCAAATCTCCAGGTATTTCCCTAATCAGAGTTGGCACCTGTACTTTCTCCTCTGTCAGTAAAAGGCCCTTTCCACACCTATGTTGGCCTTTGGGAGAAAACTCATTGGGCCCAGTCCTGATCAGGTTGCCAACTCCAGGTGGGCAATTCCTGGAGATTTGAGGGATGGAGCCTGGAGAGGGTGAGGTTTGAGGAGGGGTGGCACCTCAGACAGGTACGATGCCATAGACTCCACCCTCCAATCCAGCCATTCCCTGATGGGGAACCATTGTTACCAATCTCCAGGTGGGGGCTGGAGATCACTCAAAATTACAACTACTCTCTAGGAGGGAGGGGGAGGAGATGGAAAACTAAAGGCAGGTTGATGATTGGCTTGGAGGGAGATAGGGTTGTCAACTCCAGGTTGGGAAATTCCTGGAGATTTGAGGGGTCAAACCTGGAGAGGGTGAGTGTTGAGGAGAGGTGGGACCGCAGATAGGTACAATGCCATAGACTTCACCTTCCAAACCAGCCACTCCATCCTGGGGAACCACTGTTACCAATCTTGGGGGTGGGCTGGAGATCACTCAAAATTACTACTGCTCTTCAGGTAGCAAAGATCAGTTCCTCTGGAGAAAATGGTGGACTCTGTCATTATACCCTGCTGAGACTGCCACAGCAAATTGTCACTGAGTGCCCAAAGCCAGGGCACTCTCTCAGAGCCTCTTTCTAGAGCCCGTTGTATTTATTTCCACAACGGGCCTTATTCCTAGTTATATATAATACAGTAGCCAGGCATATAGGTGTATGTTTGAATTAAAGTAATGATGGGATGTTCCTGGGTTCTGCATGATTTACCAATGTATTTTTTTATAAACCCTGCAATCTTTTTTTCCTTTAAGTTGGTAGGAACAGAGCCTATGAAGTGATAGATGTTTACTGTCTCTTCCTCTTGTTGGGCTAGAGGCTGTCAAATAAATATAATAAAAGACAGGAATAAAATAAACATAGGCTTGGCCAAGTAAACCAATCAGTTTGCAGTCAAGAACCAACATGCATGCCATTGCGAGTGGAGCAATAATTCCACCCCTTTGAATACACCAGTGACTAAATTACTTGGCGAGCAGTGTGAAGTATAGCCAGTTGCCAGCTGCTGTATCCAAGACTGCTCCAGATTAGAATACAGATGCACAGCATTTAAAGTTTATGGTTTAAATGTGTATTCATGGATCACTTTAGCAACAGTTCAACTTGTAAAGGTAGAGAACTGATGTAAACTAAGTGGCATAGCAGTGTAGCTTCAAGGTGCAGGGGATAATTGCTCTGCTCTGTACCACAGTGAGGTGCAATTACAGCAGATGATGTGTTTGACTCTGGAACAGATGGATGATGTTATCAACTGACCATGTAACAACAATTCAGGAAAAGGACACTCTCACGAGTGTCTCATACCTTGCTCACGATTGCTATAATTTAGGGGGAGACAAAGGGAATGAGGTGACCTGAAGCTCTTGGCAACCATTCCAGTTTAAAGACACTTGTTTATGCATTTGTTGCACAGGTGGAGCTCAGACTCCTGCATGTAGAGGCATTGCCATTTCTATCAGTGCAGAAGCAGATTTGAATAAGCATCCTGAGGGAAGCCTCTTCATAAAATGGATGAGAATTTTTTTGCAGGCATAATGGTTTGATGCTCCCACTACAACATCCATAGTAAATCACTGGACTTGGGCAATAAATCAAAGGTCTATATTCTGTCCTCTCTGCACAGAAAACTTTCCAGCATTCGCTCCATTCCCAAAACTTTTTCCAGCTACCATGGTTCTAGGGAGTGGAATTCTAGATCAAAAGAGGATTTTTATTCCTTAAATTCCTCTTTGATTTCTCTTTGTAGCCTTCTGTTACACCACGTGGTAGCACTCTATAGTCATTTTGTAAATAGCAGGTGTTTTGATATCACACACACGTTTCTGCTGTATCAGGAGGATAGGAAAGTTTAAGAATATGTTTCATCTGCAGAGTGAAATTCTGAAATTTTGCAGAAGTTCTTGTCCTGCCTGTCCTCTCCTTACATTTCTCTTTTGATCAAAATGCCATTCATTTGAAACCGTGTCCAAATTCTTAAAATGAGGGAAAGAAGTGGATTGTTAGCTTTTAGGGAGAAGTTCCAACACTACTTCCAACTTGCAGGACCCATACAGAGAAATATTCGTGCAAGTTGGATGTCTGAGGTGGAGCTCTGTTTAAAGAAGAGAAAGGTTCACCCTTTCTTCCTCCTCCTTGCAGTGCTTCAACCCACTATGTCATGAAGCAGCACAGAGACTCCTCCTTGTCAAATAAAAGGGCTGAAGACTCAAAGGAGGAGGGAACTGGGTGCCTCAAACCACCACAGAAGGAGGCAGCTGGGACACCTCCTTTGATATACAGGAGGAACCCCAAGAGCCTGCTCACCCTGGGAAATAGGGTTCTTATTCAGAGTTGAAACTCTACATCTCAGAGCCTGTTGCTGAATCATATCTCTCAAATCAATCAAGCCCTACAAAGCCATACAAGCCCTACAAAGCACTGAACCATTTCAGTCCCATCACAAGACCAGCAGCCTGCTCCTGGAGGTGAGGGGCCCATACTCCACCTCCTTGAAGGAGTAATTAAGGCATTTGCAGGAAAAACATAGAATCCCAGAATTGGAAGGGATCATACAGGCCATCTAGTTCAACTTCCTGCTCAATGTAGCATCAGACTGAAGTATCCCTGAGAAGTGTTTGTCCAGCTGCTGCTTGATGACAAGGCAAGGGGGAGCACACCACCTCCCTAGGCAGCTGATTCCACTGCTGAACTACACTTACTGTAAAAAGGTAAAGGTAAAGGTTCCCTTGCTCGAAAGCCACTAGAATCCGACTCTAGGGTTGCAGTGCTCATCTCCGTTTCAAAGCCGAAGAGACAGCGCTGTCCGAAGACATTTCCGTGGTCATGTGGCCGGCATGACTAAACACCAAGGTGCACGGAACGCTGTTACCTTCCCACTGAAGTGGTACCTATTTATCTATTTATCTACTTTCAAATACTTAAAGAGAGCAATCATGTCTCCCCTCAGCCTCCTCTTCTCCAGACTGAAGAGTCCCAAGTACTTCAGCCTTTCCATGTAGGGTTTGGTCTCTAGGCCTCCGATCATCCTTGTCACTCTCTTCTGTACTCTCTCCCTTCTGTCCACATCCATGATACACTGTTGGCTTCTGCCTTGACTCCTGAATTTCAGCTTGAGCAGGACACCATACAGGTCCTGCAGCCTTCTGAAGACTCTTTCCAGTGGTGAAAAGGATGTAGAAATGAAGTGGAGCATGGAAAACTCCACACACTTTCAGTGCATGGATGGCAGAATAAAGGTCATTTTTATATATATATATATATATATATACATACACAACAGTGGCTATTAGCCACAAGGTATAGATAGGAACTCTGGGGCAAGTGATGCTCTGTATTCTTGGTGCTTGGGGGGGGCAACAGTGGGAGAGCTTCTAGTGTCCTGGTGCCACTGCTGGACTTTCTGATGGCAACTGGTAGTTTTGGAGTGTTGGACTGTTCTTATATTTTGGTATACTGAAATTATATACTAACAGTCTGCCTTTAATTATTTTTTGTGCCTTTACTTTACATATTTCTTAGAATCTAGACTGTGTAAGTACATTGGTTCAGATCCCAAGGGATGCTATTGCATGCAGAATGTAACTCCATATTACAGAGTGTTGGGGGAAAAATAGACATTGTGGGTATTTCAGAAACTTGGTGGGATGAGAAAAATCAGTGGGCTATGGTGATTCCTGGTTATAAATTATATCGGAAAGATGGGGGGAATGGTTGGAGGTGGGGTGGCTCTGTATGTCAGAGAGGGTATACAGTCAAGTAAGATTGAGAGGGTAAGTGAATTGGATTTGCTTCTGGAAATGCTATGAGTTGAAATAGTGGGCCCAAAAGAAAGCTTAACACTGGTAGTTTGTTTTCACCCACCAGATCAAAAGATAGAGGACAATTATAAAATGATGAATGAATTAAAAATAGTGGCTAGATGAAATAACTGTGTCGTAACAGGTGATTTAAACTACCCACACATTGATTGGGTCAATATGTGCTCAAGTCGGGAAAAAGAGACTGAGTTTCTAGACACTCTTAAGGACTGTGCTATGGAACAGATGGTCATAGAACCTACCAGGGGAGAGGCAATCCCGGATTTGATCCTAAGTAATGCCCAAGACCTGGTGAGAGATGTAGAAGTGATTGCACCACTTGGGAACAGTGACCATAATGTTATTGAGTTCAACATTTCTATAAATATGGAGTTGCCCAAAAAGACTGACACAACCACTTTTAACTTTAAAAGGGGTAACTTCTCTGATATGAGGGGACATGTGAGGAAGAAACTGAAAGGAAAAGTTGAAAGGGTCAAAACCACTGGGGAAGCTTGGAGACTATTTAAAACTACAATCCTAGAAGCTCAGAAAAAATATATACCACAGGTTAGGAAAGGCACCTGCATGGTTAACAAACAAAGTAATGGAAGCTGTAAAAGGTAAGAAGGATTCCTTTAAAGGTGGAAACCTAGTCTCAGTGAGGCTGATAAAAGGGAACACAGGCCGTGGCAAATAAAATGCAAGTCTGTGATCAGGCAGGCAAAAAAAGAATATGAGGAACATATAGCAAAAAAAGGAAAGACCAACAATAAAACTTTCTTCAAATACATTAGAAACAGGAAACCAGACAGGGAGGCATCGGGGCCCTTGGATGATCAAGGGGTAAAAAGAGTTCTGAAGGATGATAGGGAAATGGATGGGAAGCTGAGTGTATTTTTTGCCTCTGTCTTCACTGAGGAAGATGAGAAGTGCTTGCCCACTCCAGAACCACTGATTTCGGGAGGGTGTTGAAAGACCTGATTGAGGTGACAAGAGAGGAGGTTCTACGACTGATAGACAACCTAAAAACTGAGAAATCACCAGGCCTGAATGGCATACATCCAAGAGTTCTGAGAGAACTCAAATGTGAACTTGTGGATCTCCTGACAAAAATATGTACTCTTTCATTAAAATCTACCTCCATTCCTGAGGACTGGAAGGTAGCTAATGTCCCTCGCATCTATAAAAAGGGTTCCAGAGGAGACCTGGAAAATTACAGGCCATTCAGTTTGACATCTATACTGGGTAGGTTGGTGGAAAATAGTAATGAATTCTGGCCGTGGAAGCCTTCAACAACATATTGGTGGAAACTGTTATTAAGGAAAAAATTAGTAGGCACCTTGCTGAACAAAAACTATTGAGGCAGACTCAGCATGGGTTCTGTAAAGGAAGATCTTGTCTCACTAACCTGTTAATGTTTTTTGAGGGAGTGAACAAACATGTGGACAAGGGAGACCCAATAGATGTTATTTACCTTGACTTCCAGAAAGCTTTTGATAAAGTTCCTCATCAAAGGCTCCTAAATAAGCTCAATAGACACAGGATAAAAGGACAAGTCCTCTTGTGAATCAAAAACTGGTTAATTAATAGGAAACAGAGAGTGAGTATAAATGGGCAATTTTCTCAGTGGAAGGTGGTAAGCAATGGGGAATCACAGGGATTAGTACTCAGTCCGATGCTTTTTAACTTGTTTATTAATGATTTGGAGTTGGGAGTAAGTAATGAAGTGGCTAAATTTGCAGATGACACAAAGTTGTTCAGGGTGGTGAGAACCAGGGAGGATTGTGAGGCACTCCAAAGGGATCTGTCGAGGATGGGCGTGGGCGTCAGCATGGAAAATGGGGTTCAATGTGGCCAAGTGCAAAGTGATGCACATTGGAGCTAAAAATCCTAAATATAAATACACATTAATGGGTCTGAACAGGCAGAGACTGACCAAGAGAGAGATCTTGGAGTCACAGTAGATAACTCAATGAATATATCTAGACAGTGTGCAACTGCAATAAAAAGGCCAACGCTATGCTGGGGATTCTTAGGAAGGGAATTAAAAACAAATCAGCCATCTTCATAATGCCCCTGTATAAATCAATGGTGCAATCTCATTTGGAGTACTGTGTACAGTTCTGGTCACCACACCTCAAAAAGGATATTATAGCATTGGGAAAGGCGCAGAAAAGGACAACTAGAATGATAAAAGACTTGGAACACTTTCCCTATGAAGAATGGTTAAACTGCTTGGGGCTCTTTAGCTTGGAGAAACGATGGCTGCAAGGTGACATGATCGAGGTTTATAAGATTATGCATGACATAGAGCAGGTTGAGAAAGAAGTACTTTTCTCCCTTTCTCACAATACAAGAACTCATGGGCACTCCATGAAATTGCTGAGCAGTCAGGTTAGAACAGATAAAAGGAAGTACTTCTTCACCCAAAGAGTGATTAACACATGTAATTCACTGCCACAAGAGGTGGTGGCAGCTACAAGCATGGACGGCTTCAAGAGGGAATTAGATAAGCATATGGAGCAGAAGTCCATCAGTGGCTATTAGTCAAAAGGTATAGATAGGAACTCTCCGTCTGGGGCAAGTGATGCTCTGTATTCTTGGTGCTTGGGGGGCCAACAGTGGGAGGGCTTCAAGTGTTCTGGCCCCACTGGTGGACCTCCTGATGGCACCTGGTATTTTTGGCCACTGTGTGACAGAGTTGTTGGACTGGATGGGCCACTGGCCTGATCCAACACTGGCATCTCTTATGTTATTATGTGGCTCTTTTATATGTAGTCTGGAATATTACATGAGGAAAGTCCGCAACACTAATCCAAAGTTGTTTTACTTCTTGTGCAAATTGTTATCTAGGCACTAGTGGAATCATGAGAAATTGCTTGTCTTATTTATTGTTTTAATGATTTCTAATTTCATATCATGTTTTAAATTGTATTGTGGGGACCAGTGTCTTGGGGACCAGATAGGTTTGAAAGGCATTTTAAAAATGTAATAAATAAATAATATTTAAAATCTCACTGCAAGACCTCTTCTGTTGTATGGCATTAGTATAAGAGCATGAGAATCTATTTTTCTATCACTTGTGGCCTCTTTAGGGAAAAAAACCCCACAAAAAATTAACATCCTACTGAAGTCTAGTGACAAACTACTTGATTCAACTGAGTTCGTGGTCACATGGTCATTTAGATTGAGTTTCAGAACTGTTCCCTATCACATTTAAGAGGGCAGACAGCTGAGTCTGTCTCCTATATCGAAGCAGACATACCCCCACAATCCTCCCGGATTTCTAGCACATTTTCTGACACTGGGAAAGTCAAGTGCTTTCCTACTACTTGCACTGTGAATCTGCAATTTCTCCTATCTGGACAGCCATCTCTCACTATGAATGTGATTAGGTCATCTGTACATCATTCTTAAAGTACTTCCCCCCCCAGCTTTCACCATTGTGTGCATGACCGATCCTGCACTAAATATATTAAATGCATGAACGCTCAAGTGCACATAAAACAGTGCTCGGTTACATGTTGGTAGTTAATTTTGTTCTCTGATTGGGAAAAAAAACACTACAACCAAGCGGGAGCTGTGGTTTGTGCATGTGTATATGCATGTACGTGCATATGTGCATATGCGGATACGTGTGCACATATGCACATGTGCAAAGAATTTTTATTATTTTTTTTAATTTGTGTTGCGTCACAAGTTGGGTGGCATGGCTGTATGGATGGTGCCTGGAGTCTCATTGCACAATGCAAGTGGTTGGGCAAAGGATGTGTGATCATCTGAACCCACTTAAAAATATCCCCAATCAGATCTACAGCAGGAACAAATCGTGGTAAGCTTGCCGTATGACCACAGTGTGAGATGCTACAGTGTTTCTGAAATATGCGCACACAAGGGCTGTATATCAAGGGAACAATGTCTTACCATAAATATGAACCATTATGATGTCACCCAGATTTGTAATTATCTGGTTCAGAATACATATGTGCAGCTTGTAATACCTAGATTCATTACGCATAAGCCTGATTTCCCTGAGAAATTCTTTTTTGTCCTGAAATATAAAATGAAATGACACACAACAGTAGCACTAACTGGTCTGCCTTGCAGGTACATGTGCAAAAGCATATTAAATGAGAGAGATTCTTCATAGGATAGCTAAACAAATAATTTTATTTCTTTTTGTCCAACTCAACTTCTTCTCTTTTGAAGGATGGGGACCTGTTCAGTCTATGAGTTAATCTGAACAAGCTTGGAGAAGCTACTTAACCTGAAAAATTTCTATTTATTTATTTATTAGATTTATAGCCCTATCTCTCCTGTACAACAGGGCTCAGAGAAGATAACAACAATAATAACAAATTAACTTATTAAAAACAACTCTTAACAATACTACTAACAACCAATACAATGGCACATGAGAAGGGAATACCACATAGTGTCCCTTAGGGGTAATTAAGGGAGTAGCAGACAAGGGAAAAAGGAGGGAAGGAAGGGAAGGAAGGAAAAGGGAGGGAGGCCAGTCTTAATGGAAACCATCATTGTCCTCACCCATTGGCCTGTCAGAACAGCTCAGTCTTACAGGCCCTTCAGAATTGCATCAGATCTTGCAGGCCCGGGTCTCACTTGCCAGAGAGTTCCACCAGGTCAGGGCCGGGGCCAGGGCCAAAAAAAGCCTTGGTTCTGGTTGAAGTCAGCCAGATACTTTTTGGGCCAGGGATCACTAGTAAGTTGTCACCCATTGAGCGTATTACTCTTGGGGGGGCATACCAGGAGAGGTTGTCCCACAGATATGCTGGTTCCAGACAGTTTAGGGCTTTAAAGGTTAATACAAAAACCTTGAGCCTTGATCTGGTATTCGACCTGGAGCCTGAAACTTAAGCCTCTGTTCAGTTTGACCATGTGTGTGGGACAGATATGTGACATGGCATCCTCTCAGTACTCATGGCTAATTTTTTTAACAATATTTTTATTTATTTTGCAACACAAAAAGAAAAACAAACATCAACAATACATAAACATCAACCAAGTACACAAAAAGTACACAAAAAGTACACAAAGTTCTAACATGACTAACCTGGCTAAATACTTCCACCTTCCCTGAAATCATCTCAGATTGCATCTCTGAGTGTATTTCTAACCACATCCTAAATCATTCTTATGTTAAACCTAGTCACAATTAATCCAACAATCAAGCTCTATAGGAGATTAAATTCAAATAATTCTTATTCGTCTGTCTATAATTCCTAACAACATTTCAGCAAAACAAAGCAATAATAATAATAATGTTCTCCTAAATTCTCATATTTTCTCAATTAACCCTTATCAACTTTCCAACAATCTTTTTATAAACCATAGAATACTCATTTTATCTCTAACTTTACCTTTCTTTCCTCATTCTTTAGCTGGTTTCACATCCTTTGACATTGCATTGTATTCGGCTTTCAGTCCATCTCTACACCTGTAAACCATCGCCTTTTCCTTTTTATATAACTATTCTAACAAAAATTCTATTACCTCACTAAGATACTATATAATTTCTTACTTGTATTTTTATGGCTTTTATACAATGTATAACAACTCATAACCATAGCCTTTACCTAGTATATAGTATTTTATAACCATTATCTACTTATCTATCCTATTTCTTGATAGCTTATTTCACCAGCTTGCAACAAACCAAAAAGAAAGGAAAAAAAATATCAATTTTTTTAGCTATAATATTTATATTTCATCTCTTAAAGGCAGAGCAAGAATCAAATAAGCTGGAACATCAAAAATCTAAACTATAATATTAATCTAAATAATGACTAAAATATTTATACCACGTGCCTCAATAAATTCTCTTCGTATTATTATAAAATACCATATACTATACCCATTTTCTCCAATGGTCCTAAGAAAAAGCCATTTTAACTCACTGAACTTACACATATATTAGCAACTTTATAAGTAAATTATTAGTTACCTTAATTACTCATTTTGGACATAGCACAGCATACAGTGAAGCCACCATAAGCACAAAGTATCACAATTCTTGGGGGGGGGCATACCAGGAGAGGCGGTCCCACAGATATACTGGTTCCAGACAGTTTAGGGCTTTAAAGGTTAATACCAAAACCTTGAGCCTTGATTTGGTATTTGACCTGGAGCCTGAAACTTAAGCCTCTGTTCAGTTTGATCATGTGTTTGGGACAGATATGCGACATGGCATCCTCTCAATACTCGTGACTAATTTTTGAAAGGGAAATGTGCATATAATCCAGCTTTACCACCTGGTATCTAGTATGTGTATAGTGAGGTGGAAAATCCACATATTGCTCCTTTCAAAACAAATGGTGATCACACATATCAAGAAGATCATGTGTAGTGTGTTAGTTTCTTATGCATAGTCACAACTCCAGAAACTTAAGAACTGTAAAGGAGTTTAGGCTCTCTTTAAAGATATATATAGATCTTTCTGCAGCACACATGACAGGTAAGATCCCTTCTGTATCCCCACCCCCATATGTGGGCTTCACGTATAAAAATTCACATTAAAATTTAAAATTGGAATTTCATTTTTTAAAGCAAAATTTAAAAGTTAAGGAGTATTCTGCTGTATATCAGATATGACATTTCAGATAGAGATCCTCAAATATAGACTTTGTTCTTGGTATGGAAGGAGAAGTCAACATGAGACATATCTTTTGCCCTTCTGCACCCAAAATCTTCCAATCAATTAAAACAGTTTCTGACACTGTGTTTTTAAGTTGCTTCTCATCTAATTTGCCATTTAAATATATGTTTCCTTTTTGTTTTTGGTATTCAATATTTCTAAATTGTCAGTCCAGCTTGGTATCTATAATTCCAAAGCACCCAGGATTATTTTTTTATCAGCTCCTGTCTACAAACATTAGAAAGTTGTTCCTCAACAATAAAATACCACTAAGAGTGAGAGAAGATAAGTCCCATATGTTCCCTGCAATCACAGAATCCCTTTCCATGCTCTTCTTAACTTGATTATACACTTATTTTCACGTTATCATAAAAGCCCAACCCAGTCTTTCCATTTCAAGTTTGTATTTTGTTGTGAATATGAAAAATTGAATAAAAACCAGCATTTGGCTCAGCTACATTTCTTTTTGGGGGCTATCTGAAGACTCTTAATGGGGCTTTCTCTTTCATCTACCCATCAACAAAAAAGCATCTCACGTCAACAAGTGAGGACAGATGTTGTAGAGTGGCACTGAAAAGAGCCATATTTCAAAGAGTATAATTTACTATTCAGGAGGAAATACATATGAGGCAAAATAGAATACAAATCCATGTTGGTTCATGAGAAGCTATATTCATCTAGACTACAAGATGTAGAACAGGCTCTACCTTTCAGAGTACTGTTTTGTAACTGGTAATATGTGACTATAAGCAGCCATCATGAACAAAAAGAAGCAGAGAAAGAACAAATGGGAGAAGAGTCAATTGGAAGTGGCATTCAATTGTTTTTCTTTCAAACCAATTTGCTTTTCTGCAGTCTTTTTGAACACCAGTCTCCACCAGATTTGACTAAAAATGATATTGTTATTGTGATGATTGTTGTCTACATATTGGAAAATGTCACGTGGGAGCCCCTCCAGGTGGGATTAATTCAATTCTAGGTCATATTTGAAGAGAAAGGTCTTCAAATGTATCTTCACTTGTTAGGTAGGCTGGATCTAGCTTCTTCCTTTCTTTGCTAGCCCATGGTTAATTCTTTACAGAGCTAATCAAAAAGGGGAGGAAACACTCTATAAAGTGTGCAAAGCTAATTATACTCTTAGGAGTTTTATCATCTACAATTCAAATCAGGATTTCCCTAAGCAGGATTGAAAATTTTGCATATTGCACATGCTGCTAACCTCTATCCTACGCAGCAATTGAGAAGGCTGGCCTAATTTCCATATCAAAGGCATTTCCTACTATACATTTTAATCCAGCACTGTATTTTATGTTAAAATTTAAATAAAATGGCATTGGGTTGATCCTGCCCACCAGGCATTCTTCAATAACATGTTTAACTTGATGAAATAGATGGGGCAGCATATGTATTGTTGTACATGTGCACAGCATTATAATATGCTATATCATGCCCTTTTGATGCTCTAGGTTAGATTTGTTAATTTTTTAACTTTCCAAATAGATATACTGTCCAATTACAGAGTCTACTGTCTTGCAGGTTATCCTACAGAAGGCTTAGACCTAACTATCACCCCCCACACAAAATAAATGGAGCTGCCTTACACTCAGTCGGATGGCCCCTCTGGTTCCACACTGTCTTCTCTGACTGGACCCAGCTCTCCAGTGTCTCAGGCACATGAGTCTCTCTTGATACTTGCCTGACATGCCTGAGAATCTTCATCTAGATATGCCAGGAACTAAATGCAGAATCTTCAGTAGCAGTGTGCTCAGCTACTGGAACATAACTTTTCTAGTAACATGTTTAATCTAGTCACAACATTATCCAGCCAGGAATGGAGAGATGCCAGTAGACTTTTGACTTTTATAGTGTGTCTCCAGGGTTTCATGGTGGCTGGTAGTACTTAGCTACCTGTGCTGATGGTTATGTGGGGACATTATGGGTCTTTTTATTGGGCTTCATGCCTCTGAGTGTATGACTTTTCCCACATTAAATACAAATCATACACCATGCCTACCCAGAAGACTTTGTCCCTCATACAATAATAGTCAGATACAATAGTATTTGTTTCAGTGCTCAAACAAGGCAATACACAAGATGGATCCCAAATTAGTTATATAAGGCTGCAGTTCTAAAAAATGTCCTGTAAGTCCTATTGAATAAAATGGGGCTTCTGAGTAGCCTGTTCTTTAAGAAGCCTCTTGCTCAAAATATCTGTCAGATTCAAATAACATAGGTCAATCCCAAAGTTATGCAGCACCTTCTGCCTTTTGCTAACAATTTAATAGGCACTAGCAAAACTATAATAGGCATCGTACAGGGGGGGGCACAAGGACTTGCAGGGACTTCATTTTCCCCTCCCCACTATTTCCTCTTTACCTTTTCAGAAAGTCCCTACAGCCTCTCCTGCTTTCCTGCTTTCTTCTCTCCTTCCCACCTACCAACCAACCTACTTTATCTGCCCCATCCTTTCTTCAGCTTTCCCTCCTTCCCTTCCCCTAGCAGCCTTTCTCTGGGAAACTCTGATGAAGTTGTGTGGTTCCAGCTTGGCTAGGCCCAGTTGCACAGTGAGGAGCCTGCCAGAACTTGTAAGGGGCACTTCACTGTATCTCCCTGCCCACACTAGTTCCTCTTTACCTCCTTCTGGAATCCCCCATATCCTCACTTTTCCCTGCTTCCTTCTCTCCTTCCTATCTACCCACTAACTTTCTTTTCATATGCCCCCATCTTATTTATTTACTTCATTATTTACTTATTTATTTACTTCATTTATATCTCACCATTCTTCATAACAGGAACAAAACCAACTCACATTATTCTCCTCTCCTCCATTTTATCCTTATAACAACACTGTGATGTAGGTTATGCTGAGAATGTTCAACTGACCCAAGGTCACCCAGTGAACTTCCACATCAGAGTGAGGATTTGAATTTGGGTGTCTCAAATCCTAATCTGAAACTCTATCTATTAAACCACACAGACTTTCATGAGGTGGCTGCTGTTGAACAGTAGCCAGCAGTTTGGATGGGACCTGGGTAAGTCATGCAAGTTACCTGATAGCAAGCTATCTAGTGGTTGCTGCTGGGCCTGGCTCCAATGTCCAGATTTAATTATATACAGATGAAGCTATGTTGAGAATTAGATACATTGATGAAATATTGGGCTAAAAGCACATCTCTGTTTTCTTTTGTTTTAGACAGCTTGAGAAGTCAACAATGAAAATTGGTAGTGAAAAAAAGCAAATAGACACTATGGGCTTGTACAGCCTTTTTGGTAAAAGATACACTTGAAGGCATAGTAAAATAATCAGTGTGGACCAATTTACATTCAATATGTATTGAGGGGCTCTTTAATATGGAGGCTGTTGACACAGTGGACAGTAATGGCACTATAGTTTATCATATGCCTATTCTTTGCTTAGAGAGTC
Source organism: Gekko gecko (assembly GCA_029375565.1). Classification (NCBI taxonomy): domain Eukaryota; kingdom Metazoa; phylum Chordata; class Lepidosauria; order Squamata; family Gekkonidae; genus Gekko; species Gekko gecko. Next base: position 83,410,397 of record JAPDNY010000007.1, read on the forward strand.
TCTAATATGAAAAAGCTGCATTTTAAAACTTTTATTACCACCTATGGATTATGAACACCAGCTGCTCTGGTTGAGTGTAGTAGTGCTCATGTAATTGGACATAAAATAAAATTTCCCCTCTTCTCCTCTGTTCCTATTTGAATGGTCCCTTGCCCAATATGCATAGCCCACTATGGGAATCTCTCTTTGTAATATGCTATCTTAGAGTGTAAGTCAAAAACTGCTCAGTTTCATTTGCCTGACACACCATACTGTCTTTGTATCTGTTACATCTCATTTCACATTTTACTGTGGCATGTGGTTTCCTCCACATATTTAGCTTTGATAGAGAAATAGGCAGATAAAGTATAAAGGAGCTTTCAGCAAAGGCCTTGCGTGGAATCTCTTCTATGAAACATGGCCCAACGGTGACCAGAAAAAAGCCCACAGGAAAAAAACACGCTCATAAATGCTCACAGGAAAAATGCCCACATGGAAATAAGCCCACATGGAAAAACTCCATACATAAAAAGCCCACGTGGAAAGAAGCCCACATGGAAAAATACCATGCAAAGCACCACAGATATTTATAATTGTGGATAACCATTCATCTCCATTTATGAGAATGAAGAGGTATCACCTATATTTTATATTGTTGATTTAGGATTAAAACATGTCATATTCATATGCAACAATTTGTGTTGTTATCAACAAAAATTCTGTTATCAGCAAATAACAACAACAGAAATAAAACTCTATATAGAAATATTTTAAATAAAATTAAATACTTTAAATTTATTAATTTACTATTTATTAACCTTTGTAATATTGGTATGAAATAATTTCTAAAGTAAAGACAGAAAGATGTCAAATTAAATTATGTATAGACTGTCTAGTATACACAGCTTTTGAACAACTATATGGCTTAAAATTCTTCAAATAATTAATATGATGATGATTTTGTTTCGGCTTACATGACCAAAAGTCTTAAGCACACTTATAAAAGAATACATTACATGATTAAATGTCGGGGCATGTTTAAAACAGTGAACGTTCATAAAATCAATGGAATGTGAGGTAATGCGTTGCTTTACAGGAATTACCATAAGCATATAAAATACGTTATCCATATCAGAATATTACACAACATAGAGACTCAGAACAGGTAAACACATCATAAAATCCTTGAACGAGTGTGGACTCAGAAAATAATTAATATTATTTACTTATTTTGCTATTAAAAACTAAAACCAGACAACAAAACCATAACATTAAAATAAGTCGATAAACCATATAGTTATTCAAAAACTGTGTATACTAGACAGTCTATACATAATTTAATGTATTTCTGTTTTTTTCGTAGAAATTACTTCATACCAATATTACAAAGGCTGACAAATGGTAAATTAATAAATTCAAAGTATTTAATTTTATTTTAAAATATTTCTATATAGAGTTTAATTTCTGTTGTTATTGTTTTTCCTTCTTAATAAAGCTCATTGATAATAAAATGGTCAGTTTTATTTCCTGTATTTTCTCTTCCAAGCCTTTACACTCAAGAGCATTAAAGTCCTCTTCATACAGGGCCACTTTTGTATAGTAATGAAGTAATTTACTAATAACATAGCAAAATTATTATTTAATTATACTTGATAAAATCACAACACAAATTGTTGCATGTGAATATGACATGTTTTAATCCTAAATTAACAATATAAAATATAGGTGATATCTCATAAATGGAGATGAATGGTTATCCACAATTATAAATATTGATGGTGTTTTACATGGTATTTTTCCATGTGGGCTTCTTTCTGTGTGGGCTTTATTTCTGTGGGGGCTTTTTTATGTATGGGCTATTTTCCTGTGTGGGCTTTTTCCCATGTGGGTTTGTTTCCATGGGGGCAGTTTTCCATGTGGGCTTTTTTCCTGTGAGCATCTATGACTGTGGTTTTTTTCTGTGGACTTCTTTCCTGTGGGCTTCTTTCTTTTTCCATAGGCCCAACAGCCAGGAAGAGCACAAGGGCTTTCTCTTACATGTCCCCCCAGCTGCCAATTAGCTGCTATAGTACATATAGCAGTGCTATGCATCTCCCTGTTAATTTTTAGAAAAAGATGGACCAGAATGTTACTGGACATGATAGCTGCCTTTTGTTTTAAGTTCACAACTCTATTTTGGAGGATCACTAAACTTAATCTGCTTTATTACATTCAGGGTCTGTCATACAGAGTACAGGCCTATCACACAGAAAAAGGTTTTTATAGAAACAAACTGTGCATGATATCTGCTTGTCTTTCCTCATGTTTTCTCCCTTGTTGTCAGGCAGGATTTGGGATCTTAAAGGTGAGCTGCAAAACTGGAGGCAATGTGAAGAGTCAGACAGTGACTATAGGATGGAAAATGCTACATTTGCCATGTAGATGTCATCAAAAAGCAACATTCCAGTGGTGCATCAGTTCAGTTCAGTACCTTTATTATCAGTGCTGCATTCTCTATTATTCTTTCCCCACTGAAATAGAAAAAAAAAATATTGTTATCATTTTGTTCTGGGCTCAGTACTTTGCAACATTTTTATTCATGACTTGAATGAAGGTAGGGAGGGAATCAGATTTGCAGATGAAACAAAACAGGAAGGATAGCTACCAGCTTAGATGATATAATTTATTTTGAAATAATTTATTTTTAAATAAAATCCCAAATAACCTTGATAGGCTGACAATCTGGGTATAAACTAACAAAATGATGTTAAGCAGAGACAAATGAAAAGTTCTTGATTTAAGCAAAATTAATCAAATGTATAGGCATAGGATACAGTAAAAAAATCTCAGGAACAATGTTCCCTCTAAGAAGTGGAGTCTGGTGAGCCAATATTCTCCTTTGTGAGCTACTGGCATTAAAGTTGTGAGCAAGTGATTTGGCTTCTGCATAAATTAGTCTGCTCTGGAGCCATCTTTCCTGAGCGAAGACAAAAATGGGTGAGCCAGAGGCTAAAATACTGTGAGCTAGCTCACACTAACTCAGTTTAGAGGGAACACTGCTCAGGACTGCAGTTGATCACAAACTGATCATGAGTTAGTGGTATGATATGGTTGCAAAAAAAAGGTTAATGTAATTTTAAGCTGCATTAATAGAAGCACAATATCCAAGTTCCACTTTATGCCATACTAGTCAGATCTTATCTGAAGTACAGTTCTATATGCCAGACTTTTAAAAAGACATAAACAAATTGGAATAGGTTCAGAGGAAGACAACAAAGTCTACAAACAAGTCCTGCATGGAAAGATTAAGGGGACTGGGTATGTTTGAAAAAGATTAGCTAGATAGGACTATGTAAAACATGAGTGTGCTCTTTAACTACCTGAAAGTTGCCACATGGAAGAGGCCAATGACTTGTTTGCTTCTTTAGAGGATAATACGAGATAGGATGGGCTTCAGTAACAGGAGGGTTGATACCAGTTGAGCATAAGGAGAAACTTCCTAATGGTAAAAATGGTTCTTCAATGGATCCAGTTACTTGGATGAGGGAGATGGGGCTCTTTCTCACCAGATTTCTTCAAGTGGGGAATGGACATTTATCTCCCAGAAGCACTCTAGCTTTCTTGCAGTAAGTAGCCAGTTTGGTGTAGTGCCAGTTTGGTGTAGTGATTAAGAGCATGGACTCTAATCTGGGAGAATGGGGTTTGATCCCCCACTCCTCCATATGCAGCTGCTGCTACTGTGACCTTGGGTCAGTCATAAATTCTTTCAGAGCTGTTCTCTCAAGGGCAGTTCTCAAGAGAACTCTCTCAGTCCCACTGACCTCACAGGGTGTCTGTTGTAGGGAGGGGAAAGGAAAGGGATTGTAAGCTACTCTGAGACTTGTTTGGGTAGTGAAGGGTGGGGTATAAATCCAATCTCCTCCGCCACCTCCTCCTCCTGGTTAGACTAAATGGCCTATTAGACACCTTCCAACTCTAGACCTCCATGACTCCATGACATTGTGCATACAGACTTAAGAATAATACAAATGTGAAACAGGGTCACAACATAATTCATATCATCCATTTGGCAAGTGTATCATTATTTTTGCAGACCCAGAGCATAAAGGGAGCACCATCGATTAATGAATACACACAACCACCTGTTTCTTGGATAAAATAAAGTACATAGAGCTTTACACACAGCTTTTATTGATTACATGATAGCAGCACTGGCCCAACATGAGGGCAGATCCTGAATCGGGTGACCCACCTGCTGCCAGATTAAACCCACCCCAGCCTGCCTGCTGGGGGGAACCATAGAGTGTCAGCCCCCAGATCCATGTGGGTGCTGGCTGCTGCAAGGTTCTCCTGTCACTTGGTGGCGAGAGCCTCTCCAACAGCCCCTGAGCTCAGTATGCTGCTGAATTGGCTCCACCCCAAGAGTCCTCAAAACAGGGGAGGTGAACATGCAGGTGCAGCCTCCCCCCCCAAAGATTCACCCCAATGCCCCAACCACCAGAAAAGCTGTGACAATTGAAAACACATAATGGAAGCATGCACTGTTAACAACCAAAATGCAGGTAGGGTGGGAGGGGAAAAATGAAAAACATTGAGGGCAAGAGCCCAGTGGTAGCCAGTTAAATAGGGGAGGGGTGAGCTTGAGGAGCTCCCAAGACTGTAACCCATCTCCATCGCCAGATGCAAGCTTCCTGTGTCTGAGACAGCCTCTGCCACTTGCTGTACTCTGCCCCAGACTCCAGACTATGTGGCCAGTCAAAGGACCACATGGCCATCTCTTCCTGTGCTGCCAACCCTGAGGCTGCAAAAGCAGCAGTGGGTGAGACCTGCTTGCAGCTTGGTCATAGAGGGAAAACCATCAAAGAATGAATACACAGGACCACCTATTTCTTGGATAAATTAAAGGCCACAGCTTTTATTGATTTCATCACAGGAGCATTGGTCCAACATGGGGGTGAATGCTGAATAGGGTGACCCACCTGCTGCCTGATTAACCCCATCTCAGCCCGCCTGCAGGGTGTGTGTGAAACTGGAATGGTAGCCCCCAGGATCCATGTGCATGCTGGCTGCTGCATGGTTCCCTTGTCACCTGGTGGTGAGAGACCCTCCAACAGCCTCTGAGCTGGGCATGCTGCTGAATTGGGTCCACCCCAAGACCCTGTAGGGGAATTCCCAAACTAGGGGAGGTGGGCACATAGGCAGAGCCTCCCCCCAAAAGGATCTACCCCAATGCCTCAAGTGCCAGAAAAGCTATGACAATTTAAAACACATAACTGAAATGCAAACCATAACTACTGAAATGCAGGGAGCATGGGAGGGGGGAAATGAAAAACACTGAGAGCAGGAGCCCAGTGGCAGCCAGCTAAATAGGGGAGAGGTGGGCTTGAGGAGCTCCTAGGACCTCACTGCAGCTCCACCCCATGCTCAAATGTCAGTTTGACAGCTAAGGATCTAAATCTCATCTTAGATCAGCTAGGTTAAGTAACTGATCATCCTGATTGGTTAATCAGTTAGCAAACTGACAGCTGGGCTAGCATATAGGGAAAGGGTGAGAAACACAGTTGACATCATTGGGGCACCCTGGTGTTGTGACAGCATTACAGTAGTTCAATCTCAAGGTGATCATTGCTTTGACATAGGGAGCAGATTGAAGGAGGATCTGTGTGCTGTGGCCCAGTTGCATATGACACAGCATGAAGGCGTCATCATCATCGTCATCATCATCATGCTAGTGGATGCAGACTGGTGAAGAGCACGTAAAGCTGGAAGGACCTTCACAGAACTTCCTCTCTTGCATCATTGCTGCTGGGAAGACTGCTCGAAAATCTCGTGATACGGAGCAGTGGCAGGGCTAAAAATTAATATAAACAAAACAAAAATCCTGACAAAGAATATGTCAAAGAAAATGAAATATCTTGGGATAAATTTAACAAATAAATGTAGCTCCTTGATAGAAGATAACTACATGGAATTGCTAAAGAAAATTAAAGAAGACCTGGAAAAATGGAAAAATCTTCAAATCTCCTGTATGGGCAGAAAAGCCGCCATTAAAATGAATATCTTACCAAGGCTGTTGTTTCTATTTCAAACAATACCAATTATTCAGAACCAAAATTATTTTATTAAAGAATTGGATAAATTAATGACTCATTTCATATGGCAAGGAAAGAAGCCAAGATTTAAACTTAAAGCTCTGCAAGATGCCAAAGAGAGGGCTGGCTTTGCAATTTCAGATTGGACTCTTTGTTATAGAGCAACAGCACTGCCTTGGATTAAAGAGTGGATTATATTGGGAAACACTATTGAAACTAGATCTGTTATGGGGATGGCATGCTTTTCTATGGTATGGGAAAATCGACTCTCACAAATACTTTAAACAGCATTGGGTGAGAGCTTCTTTAATGAAAGTTTGGGAGCCAATTAGAAAACAGTTTTATCTTAAGATTTCTAAATTGATGGCTCCCTTAGAAGCATTTACAAACCTGAAGACATACCAAGGAGAACCAATAAAAAGATATTAAGACTTATTAGATTCTAAATCGAATTTGAAACCATTGTTGGAGTTAAATTGGTGGCAAAAAGCTCACATTGAATCAAGGTATGCTAAAGATAAAGCAATTGGATTTTATGAAAACCTTTTAGAAATTGATAAGATAATGTTGTTTTCTGATCAGAATTTTATAAGAAAAATGTATATTGTACTGTTAGACTATAAGATGTATGATGAAACTGTTATAAGTGTTATGATACACTGGGCTCAAAACTTGGGTCATAACATTCAGTTAGACCACTGGTCTCAGATTTGGAAAAAAAAAGTTAAGATCACAAAAGCAATTTCTTACAAAGAAAACATGTACAAAATGCTTTATAGCTAGTATACTACCCCTGAGAAACTGGCTAAATTTGATGCTAAATGTTCAAAGAGTAGTTGGAAATGTCAAAACAAAGTGGGTTCCTTTTATCATATGTGGTGGTTGTGTGATAAAGCAAAAAAATAAATAAAAATACTGGGCTTGGATCCATGAAGTATTGCAAAAAATTTTTAAATGTCATGTACCATTTACCCCAGAAATATTTCTTCTGAATATTTTGCCTGACACTTGTAAAAGAGACAATTCCTATCTTATATTGTATTTGACCACATCTGTGAGAATCTTGTATGCTAAATATTGGAGGAGTCCTGAAATGCCAAGTAAAAAAGAATTCATCAACAAAGTACTTGAATTGACTGAAATTGAAAAACTGATTTTATTGTTGAAAGGCCACACGAAAATACATTTGAAAATACATAGGCAAGATTTTATACATGGTATGAGAAGTTTAACAAGAAAAGTCTATAATCAAGCAACGGTTTATAGTGGAGGTCATAGACTAAATAATCTTCTTGGTTTTTTTCTTGTTTAATGTGCAAAAAGAACCTTTTAACTTTAAATGGCTTATTTTGAAAATTCTAAAAGAAGGCACCAAAATTACTATTCACATGGAATTTATCCCCCCATCTATGTTTTATGTATGTTTGTCTTGTGTATGTTTTTGGAAGATAAATTAAAATTAAAAAAGGAAGACTGCTACTCAAGACATCTGCAGTGTCTAGAGACTAGTTAGTTAAGTTTATTGTTTTGTCTTTGCCCCATTCTACACTCTTTCCCCCTACTTGTATGTTTTTATGCTTGTCTATCTTTTGTAAATACATTTCTAAATTCTCTTTTAAACATTGGAGTGAGTTACTAGTCCAGAACCCAAGTTCATTTTATTTCAGTGCTAAATTTATGCTACCAAAAAGATATTTTTAATTGGCATGATTAATGTCTCTTTATTTTATAATAACTCAGCCATTTGACATCATTGGGGCATCCCGAAGTTGTGACAACATTATAGTAGTCCAATCTCAAGGTGACCATCATGTTGACCTGGGGAAGCAGACTGAAGGAGGATCTGTGTGCTGTGGCCCAGTTGGTCAGTCCTGGACTGCTGCAACAGGGTGTGCAGTGTGGTGCCCTGTATGAAAATATTGTGCCTTGAGACAGTCCATCCAGAATTTGCCTGGTACCAGGCCACAAGCAGCTCCCTGCAGGCAAAGTTAAAGGAGAGCTTGACTCTCCTTTACGGTGCATTTCTGGCTGTCAATAACCTGCCTGAGCATGGAATTAAGAGAGGAGAACTTATCCTCAGGGAGACATGAGGTGGCCTGAACTGAAGTAAGTCAGCAGAGTAATGTGGCCCTCAGTCTTGTCCTGTGTTATTGGAGCAGTCCTAGTGGCCATAATGACCAATCTGCCTCTGAATATATAGGATACAATGAGATCCTGATCACAGAGTGTTCAGGGCTTTAACATTAATAACAAGCACCTTGAATTTTGCCTACAAGCAAACAGGGAACTGATGAAGTTCTTTCAGCACAAACAAGATATTTTCTTGCATCCAGCAATGTAATAATCAAATGGCAGCATTTTGTTCCAACTGAAGCTTCCAAACTATTTTCAAGGGCAGCCCAACACAAAGGGCATTGCCATAATCCAATCTGGATGTAATCAGAGCATAGATAACTGTGACAAAATAATTCCTGTTAAGGAAAGTATACTAGCACAGCAAAAATAAATAAGTATGATATTATTTATAGACAGCCTACAGAAGAGGGGGAAATCCCTTAAGAAGAGAATTATTTTCTTAAGACAAAAATAAAGCATACAAGTGAGATGGCATTTGCAGTTGTTCATGTGTCCCAGTCCTGTGGGTCTGGGCATGAACCGCACCCCCCAACCCGAACCTGGCCAGAGCATGTACCTGAAGGTGGGCATACAGCCCAGGAGGAGCTGGAGCAGCCCCCCCATTGGAGAAGGAGCCCCACAGCCCTACCACAGTGGCCGCCGATGGCCTGAAAGAAGAGGGGACCGCTGGACATGCACAACCCCAAAGCTGCGGCCCGCGAAGAACGACGAAGGAGAACTGCGGGGCAGGTGCTGCCCAGGATGGTCCAGGGGCAGGTGCTTGGTCCCAGAAGGTTTGTGATGGTGGTGCCGGTGGCACGGCTCTCGGGTTAGCAAGGCCGCCGCCAGCACAACAACAGCCACTCCCAGGACACCAGGAGGGTGTCATAGCTTATCAAGGGGGTGGGGCCTGGCAAGGGGCGGAGGCAGCGGGGAACACAGGTGGTGCTAGGAGCAGGGCAGGAGGGATACAGGGAGGTGAGGACATAGAGGATGGGGAGGAAAAATGTGCCACGTACGTGCAAGCTGGTGGAACGAGAGAGACCCAAAAGTCAATCAAGCAGCCAGACTCCAGGACACGGGGGCAGAAGGATGCCAGGGGTGGCTTTAACCCCATCCCCTGCTAGTCTGAGGCCTCGACATCTTCTCCAGCTTTGCACCAGTCCCAGCTTCCAGGACTGTCCTTCCTCCTTGGATACCTGGCGTCACAGCTACTGGTGGGGCCCCGCCCAGGGTACAGCTAGAGCATGACATCATATAACAATGAATGCAGGAATTCACTAAATTAGACACATTCTTTTCTGGTTATACCTTCTCAACACAGCCAAGAAACTACAACAAAGAGTTTTCAGTCAAGACACATTTTCCTTAGGCACTAATATTATTACCCTCTGAACAACCAAGAATCAAGGAAGACTGGATTATTCTTCCTAGGTCCATGTAGAAGCAATGCATGCCAAAGGGAAGCTGACCTCCAGGTCTTCACAATGGCACATTGTTACTTAACAAGCCTAAGAATAAGATGGGTACTTTAAGAATTACACTTTTTTCTTTTTAAATAAAACTTTTCTGGGGATTATCTCTCCAGATGATTTCTTAAATGGCAACCACTGAGCAGAAATAAAACTGATAGGCTTAAGAAACAAATCCTGAGAAGGTCAGTAAAATGTAGACCCTTCTCTAGAACAAAGCTCAGATAACTTGGGCAAACTGTCTGAAATATATACCCATTATGTCTGCTGAAATACATGGAATTTGTTAAAAATTGTTGTTTTGGCTACCATTATCCTGTCCTTATATATATTTGAATTCTGGTTCCACCACATTCTATGCTTGCCATAATTGATTCGGCTCAAGAACTGGCAGTCAGAAGACACTGGCCAGGGCTGACTGGCTGCTTCGCAAAGTCCCGCCCCCGTTAGCCCCGTCAGTGTTTTCAGCTCAGTCTGCTCCAGTCCTCCGACAGGAGAGGACTGTCTGGAGTGTGAGCACAGGGACAGGCCCTCAAGGCTGAGGCAAGTGAGAGAAGCCCTTTTCCGCCCCCCCCACACCACCCCCTGGACCTTCTATGAGGGGACTAGGCCCAAAGAAGGCCTTTTCCGTCCCCCACACCCCATCCCCTGGGCCTTCTATGGGGCACTAGGCCCAGATAAGGCCTTTTCCGTCCCCCACACACCATCCCCTGGGTCTTCTATGAGGGGACTAGGCCCAGAGAAGGCCTTTCTTGCCCCCAACACCCCATCCCCTGGGCCTTCTATGAGGGGACTAGGCCCACAGAAGGCCTTTTCTGTCCCCCACACCCCATCCCCTGGGCCTTCTACGGGACACTAGGCCCAGAGAAGGCCTTTTCCGCCCCCCACACACCATCCCCTGGGTCTTCTATGAGGGGACTAGGCCCAGAGAAGGCCTTCTCCACCCCCACATGCCATCCCCTGGACCTTCTATGAGGGGACTAGGCCCAAAGAAGGCCTTTTCCGTCCCCCACACCCCGTCCCCTGGGCCTTCTATGGGGCACTAGGCCCAGAGAAGGCCTTTTCTGTCCCCACACCCCATCCCCTGGGCCTTCTATGGGGCACTAGGCCCAGAGAAGGCCTTTTCTGTCCCCCACACCCCATCCCCTGGGCCTTCTATGAGGGGACTAGGCCCAGAGAAGCCCTTTTCTGTCCCCCACATACCATCCCCTGGGCCTTCTATGGGACACTAGGCCAAGAGAAGCCCTTTTCCACCCCCCACTCCCCATCCCCTGGGCCTTCTATGGGGCACTAGGCCCAGAGAAGCCCTTTTCTGCCTCTCTTCCCTTCCTTTCTCCCTTTTTCTTTCTTCCTCTCTCCTTTCTTTCACTCTTCCCCCATTCCTTCCTTCCTTCCTTTCTCCAACCCTCTCTCCCTTCCACCTCCCTCCCTTCCTTTCTAGGGCCCGTTGTCTTCCACCACAACGGGCTTTGCTCCCTAGTATATATATAAACAAACTGTGTACAAAGTCCATTATAATCCTTACGTGTCACTGTTTTCAATTAACTTTGCAAAATACTTGACCCCATCTTAGGCTGCAATCACACACAGAATTAGCCGCGCCATAGGTGCGAATGCCGGGTGGATTTTAAGGGCGCGATCACACAAAAACATCTGGGATGTGTCCCACACTCGTGGGGCAGCCTGTTTTGCTCTGCCACAGAAATGGAGTAAAAAAAACACTAGGGAAAGTCTGGTAGCAAACGGGCTTGCTATGGGCCAGGAACAGACTTTTCCTGTGTGATCGTGCCAGGGTGCTCTCATGGCATTGGGATGATCAGGCCATCCCGACTCCATGCCGTTGTTTTTTTTCCCCATTTCAGTATATGCATCATCGCACACTGCATAGGGAGCACTCAGTGCAGAGATGCAGATCATTGATCGCCCATTGAAGCGCACCAGAAACACATGGCAAAAAACAATGATTCAACCACGGTTTTCATCTGATCATGCAGTGGCGGGCTGCCCCCACAGCTCCCAGGGACGGTGTGATTGTGCAACTGTGGGTCAAATTACTCTGGAGCAAATAGCCTCGCTTCCCCCCCCGCATTATCTTGCCTGTGTGAACACTGTCTTAGATTTCCTAAATATGATTGTACAAGATTGACAGCATATTCAACACCCTTCTAAGAAGCCTCTCTTTTAAGGATGCAGAATTTTCTGTACATTTTCATGCTCAAATCACAGGAGTACCTGAGGAACTCTGCCTCTGACAGTTGACAGAAGTCCACCTCACTTTCCTTTCATCCCAAGCTGCTGGAGAAAAGAAGCCATAGAAGATGGTCAACTTCTTTCCCCTTGCTCATACACTGCTTCTAGATAGCTAAAGCACAACCTCCTCCTCTGTTAGAATGAATTTAGGGCAGTGATGGTGATAGGCAGATGATGATACCCATCTCTGCCTGCCTCACTGACATAATGGTATGGTGACTAGCCAATGTCAGTTTTCAGAAGCAACATCTCATTATAGCCATTTAAAACACTGCAGGGAACAAAAAGGAGGTTACATTATGAACTATCCAACCTCATTATTTATATGTATTTGAAATATACTGGGTTTGAGACGTTTGTAGTGATCAGTTCATAGTTTATTAGTGAAGCAGCTCAAACTCAGGACAAATCTAGCAGGGCCAGAGTCCTGCTTATATGCCCGTTAAAAACCACACACCCCACACACCCACTCCCCGTGGTAGGCTATTTACATTACAACTCCTGTTCAATTGGTTTCTTTCAGGATCCTAGCTATTTATTGTTCCAGTGTTCAAGCTAGGTCCATCCCCAGTGCCATTCTAACTCAGTACATTACATCCCTTCCCCCAAGGTTCGAAACACCTCAACAGACAAAATTTCTTAGGTAGCCTGGTTGGCGTTGTTTGTGGTTAGAATGGCACAGTTCCCTCTGTGGGGCCAGGGCCTCTGGATCTGAATCTGTCGGCTCCACCGAGGGGTAGATGGGAGGTGGTGGTGTCAGTGTGATGACTGGACCCTCCATGGCTGCTTGCTCCAGCATGTCATCCATGTGTTCTGCTGGCTGCTCACTGGCCACCGACCTTTCACTGATCACAGGCTGTTCCTTCTTGGGCTCCAGTTCCTGTGGACGTGGTGACTCCATGTCACCGTCTTCGGGCTCTACGGAGAGGAGGTGGTGGTGGAGCTGGTCGATGTGCCTCCATATTACCTGGCCATCCTCGATAGACACCGTAGGAAAGGGGCCTGGTTACTCTGATGATCCTGGCGGGGATCCAGGCTGGGCCACTGGAGAAGTTTTGGGCATAGACAAGTTCACCCAGGAAGAACCCACGGGGTGCTGCTTGGCTCTCGGGGTACGGGTGGTGTTCTGGAGCATGATCAGGGTGAAGCCTATCTAGGCAGGTGGTTAGGCATCTGCCCATGAGGAGTTTGGCAGGGCTGCAGCTAGTGGAGGTGCTTGGAGTCACATGATGACCGAAAAGGAAAGCTGCCAGCCAGTGATCCCCATGGATGATGCGCCAGAGGGACTCTTTTGTTATCCTTACCATCCTTTCAGCTTGGCCGTTGGTGGATGGGTGGAAGGGAGCGGATCGGATGTGCTGGATTGTGTAGCAGCCCATAAACTCCTGGAACTCCCCCAAGGTGAAGGCTGTTCTGTTGTCCGACATGATGGTGTCTAGAAGTCCGTAGGTGGAGAAGATGTGGCGAAGGGCACAAATTGCTGCCTTGGAAGAGATGGATGAGACCCATATCACTTCCAGCCATTTGGTGTAGGAGTCCACCAAGATAAATCTGCCCTTGGAAAGGCCCCAAAAAGTCTATATGTAGTCGGGACCAAGGTTTGTGGGTGGACTCCCACTGTTGCACTGGTGCCCTGGGAGGCTCTGGTCAGGTTTCCTGGCATGTCTGGCAGCACCCTACACAGTCCTCAATCTTACTGTCCATGCCGGGCTACCATGTGTAGCTGCGGGCCAGTGCCTTCATCCGCACAATGTTAGGAGATGTACTTTTAAAATGCTTTTATTTGTTGTTTGCTGACCTGCACACACACCTGAATGGTGCTTGCAAGTGTCTTTGGTTTGGGAGAATTGTGTGCTTTGTTTGATGTGACTCTCTGCACTAGGAAGTTGCCCTTCTGTCTGTACTTTCATGCTAAAGAAGTCACACACACACACATATGCACATACACCTACCCATCATGCATTTGGAACAGGAATAGCATCTCCATTACGGTCTGCCAGAAGGATGATATAAATGACAACCTGTCTACCATCAAGGAATTCGAAGTCATCACGTAACCCACAGGATGCTTGGCTTTTGCAAGTGTTAAGACTGTTTCCTGTTTATGACTTGGACCAAGCTAGAGTCATCTGCAGTTCTAAGGTTTCCATGACAACTCATCTTCACACCTTGGACCAAATGTCCTCTTTAGTGAAAGGTGTAGATTTCCAATATTGCCCCCCCTTAGTAGGAGGGTACCCCACATCCTATAGCCAATGATATAGGAATGGGATGGACTGGAAGATTACCCTAATGCCAGCCCTCAAAATAGCTGATAAAAGCAAGGTCGAGCTTCAGGAATCAGATAAGTATCATGTGTTTTCCCCCTCCTAAATATCTCTAGATTTAAAACCCCATATTGTTTTCCATTTCTATTGTATCTAAAGGAACTTGTGTGTATGTGTGAAAGCATCTGTTTTGTTTGCCTGTGATTCAAAAGATATTACTCAGTAAAGAGAATAACTGATTTTACTAAAGAAACCTTGTCACGTATTCTCTTCGGGAAACGGGTTCTCTGGGCGAACTACTTTCTCTGTATACATAGACCAGAACTCAATATAAGTTTAGACTGGTTAATGCGTAGATAAGCATTTCGGCTAACAACAATCCCCAGGTGTGTTTCATGTAGTGCTGCTAAGACTTGCTGGCGCAATGGTGTGGGCACCACCACCCGGCTCTTATGTGCTGAAAGTTCGTCCCTGTGGGAGGAGAATGCTGAAAATTCTGGGCCCAACCAGCTGGTGGGCCATCCCCTCCCCACCCAGTCTAAAACATGGGAGAGGATATGGTCCCTGGTGGTGTGGTGGGACATGTCAGCTACCTGAAGAAGATGGACAGGCAGGTCCTCAAGGAGCAGGATCTGATGTGCTGGAGTATGGTACGGTTCACTTGAGGGCAGTGGCAGATGGCTGAGGGCATTGGCATGCCCCATTGCCTTACTGGGGCAATGGAGGAGTGAATACTGGTAGCTGGCAAGAAAGATAGACCAGCACAGCACTCTTGGTGACAGCATCTGGAGTGTTTGGTGATCCGGGGCCAGCATGCCCAGCAGGGGTTTCTGATCAGTCACGATAGTGAAGGGCTTCCTGTAGAGGTAGTCATGGAATTTCTTGACTCCTGCCAGTGCCTCTTTGTCAATCTGTGCATAGTTGCACTCGGCTGAAGACAAGGTGCGAGAATTGTAGGCTACGGGGACTTCCCTGCCATCTGGGAGCTCATGACTGAGGATGGCTCCTACCCCATACAGGGACGTGTCACAGGCAAGGATGACCGGAAGCATTTTGTTGAAGTGAGCATGGCAGCTTGCTTCTGACCCCAGATTCATGGGGGCTTTTTGTCAAGAAGCCGGTGCAGTGGCTCGGCAACCGTGGCCTTGTAGGGCAGAAAGGAATGGTAAAAGTTCAACAGCCCCAAGAAGGCCTGGAGTTCTTTCATAGATGTGGGCACTGGTGCATTGACGATGGCATGGATCTTGTCGGCAGCTGGATGGGTGCCCTGTGTGTTGATGGAAAAGCCCAGGAACTCAACCGGCAGCTCTCCCAGGAGACACTTTTCCTGCTTTACTTTGAGCCTGGCCACCTGGAATCTCTGCAATACAGTACGCAGTCCCTCGACAAAGTCCTCATCCATGGGTGTGCTGATCAGAACATCATTGAAGAAGGGCTTTACCCTGGGAATTCCTTTCAGGAGAGAGTCCATTAG
This sequence comes from Gekko gecko, assembly GCA_029375565.1. Taxonomy (NCBI): domain Eukaryota; kingdom Metazoa; phylum Chordata; class Lepidosauria; order Squamata; family Gekkonidae; genus Gekko; species Gekko gecko. The sequence continues at coordinate 83,426,025 of JAPDNY010000007.1, forward strand.
ATTTTGGAAGATTCCTGGGGATACACTGACTCTGAATTGCAGCTGCCACACCCTGAATGCACCTCAGTGTGTCACGATAGTCTGGGCCTCTGCTGTCACGTCATCGACAGGCAGCTGCTGGTAAGCCTGGGCTAGATCCAGCTTACTGAAGATCTTTGCACCTGCAAGTGAGGACAGTATGTGGCTGGCTACTGGGACGATGTACGTGTGATCCTGGAGAGCGTTATATATAGTGCATTTGTAGTCCACGCAGATGCAGATATCTCCATTGGGCTTTATGGGAGTCATGATATGGGTTTCCCAGAGGGCATGTGAGACTGGCCCCCAAACCCCTTGGGCCATTAGCCGATCCAGTTCCACATTGATCTTAGGTTTTAGGGTAAACCAAACACACCTGGCCTTCAGCCATATGGGCCGTATCTCAGGGTTGAGCTGTAGGGAGCCAGGAGGTCCGGTGTAGTGACCGAGCATCCTATCAAACGCTGCCAGGAACTTGTTGCACATTCTCTGAAAGTCCCATCACCCTGAACCCCAGGGGCACAAACCATAAAAGTCCAGTGAGGCTCATGTGACTGCCTCTCACTACTAGCAAGTCCAATAGTCCATTGAAGTGCTGGTACTGCACTCAGAACTTGCCCTCCCCCAGGACTGACACCTCATTTTTTGGAAAAGTCCCACAGGGTGAACCCAGCCAGCTGCAAGGGAGGGCCCCCATTGGGACTGTCTTTTAAGCATGTCCTCCAAGATTATGGAGATGGAGTGTCCAGCTCCATTATGCAGGGGATCCCCTCAATTAAGATTGTTACTGAAATTTTGTCTGGGGTGTCCCAGGGCAAGTGTAGTACCTGTTGTTGTTGCTGGACCTATGTGGTGTGTAGCTTGGCAGAGTATGTCAAGGTGGGGGCGGCAGCTGGTCTCTGGTTGCCCTTGGTGCGGTAAGCTCATGCAATGTGGCCGACCTTTCTGTAGTTCCTGCATGTGGCATCCCAGAACCAGCAGGACCTTCTCTCATGCTGCTCCCTGCAGCTACCACATATTGTCAATACAGCAGGGTCAACTGCTAGCAGCGAAGCAGATGGGCATTGCGATGTGGAGTTGTGGTTCGGATGAAGCTGTAGGACCTCTTCATCATCTTCTTTGGAGGTGGCCATGTGGTGTGTGGCCATGGCCAACCTCTGTAAAGATGGTGGGCCCTTCCCGCACTGAACCTCCAGAGTGAACTGCTCTGCCGCTTCCATGGCGAGGGCTGTCTTCATGGCCTCCAGGAATTTAGGGTCTCCTTGGGCCAGGATCTTTCTCTGGATTTGCTCGTCTCTTAGGCTGCAGACCAGTTGGTCCCGGACGGCATCTTCGAGGTCCAGGAAGTTGCACTGCTGAGCAATTTGTCCAAGTGTAGTGATGGACTCCGAGATGGATTTGGTGGCTGTCTGGTTCCTCATGTGGAATGCATGGCAGGCTGTGATGACCGAGGGCTTAGAGGAGAAGTGTTCATTGAGCCAATCAATGATAGTTTGGTAGGCCACATTGTTGAGCTCCGCTGGAGTGAGGAGCGAGCGGGCGATCTCAGAGGTCGTATGGCCACAAACCCTGAAGAAAGTGGCATGTTTCTTGTCTGCCTCAGTGATGCCAGAGGATTCCAGGAGGAGCTCGAACTGGCCAAAGTAGGACTCCCAGTCCTCTGAGGTGGCATCGAATGCATCGAAGTATCCTGGAGCGGCAGCCATTGTCTCAGGAGTGATGCGATGCATGGGACTCTGGGGCTCAGTGTGCAGTGTGGTGCTGGATGGAGCTGGCTCGCTCGTCAGGATCCCATCCTCATTGCCAGTGAAATATATTGGGTTTGAGACCCGTGTAGTGATCAGATCATAGTTTATTAGTAAATCAGCTCAAACTCAGGACAAATCTAGCAGGGCCAGAGTCCTGCTTATATGCCTGTTAGAAACCACACAACCCACACACCCACTCCCCGTGGTTGGCTATTTCAGGATTCTAGCTATCTATTGTTCCAGCGTTCAAGCAAGGTCTGTCCCCAGTGCCATTCTGAGAGTACATTACAATGTTCCTCTTCCAACATTTTTCACAGGAAGCTGGTAATAAAAATGTCTTGAATTGTGTCCTGCAATATATTGGTTTAAGAGGCAATGTTAATTCTTTGATTTAAAAGATTCCCTTGAAGGACTAGGCTTAATGGAACAAGTAAAGCTATTTTCTTATTGACCAATCTTTATTGAAAAACTAATTATAGCTGTAGATTTTGATTTTACAATTGTAAAAGGCAGAGTTGAGGTCCCCTATCTGTTTACTGTTTTATGCAGTTTATAGCATTATGGATTCAGCATCAAGAAACATTTTGTGATGTTATCTATGTGCAAAGATATTTTTCTTTGGCTTGACATGAAGCTGAAGCACACCTGCTTATTTCTTGTACTCTAGCTGGTCTTCAAACTCTCTAGTGGGTTCCCCATACTTACCCATTACTGCAGAATCTTTTGGTACTTACATTTTGATGAGTTACTATCTTTTCTTGCATGTACTGGCAGCTTACCATATGCTAATGTGTATTTAACGGTCACTTAACACAGTTCTCACCTGGTGCAGAAGGCAATCAGTGTAACTTCTTAGTTGCTGTGCTAAAAAAGTATCTCAAAATCTAGATGAGCTAAATTTCTTTTCCACAATTTACTGAGAAATAACATGGAAACAGATGGTGTCACATATCTGTGTAATTGTAAAACTTTCACCAAAGATTAGGAATAAAATGTTAACCTAGGAAAATGATAGTCAAGCAAACTTCATACATCAGGATAGCCACATTATCCTAGCAAAATGTGATGCATGGAAATACCATAAAGAAGAAAATGTGTATGAGATGATAGAAGAAGGGAAAAGAAGATAATGAAAGGCAAATTCATTGTAAGCAATATAAATGAAAAATTCACACAATAAAATACAGAAATCATGCACTGCAGACATAGTCAAAAGGAGTACTTCATGTTACACCTCTGTGATCCAAAAGGTTTGGGTATATTGATCCATATAAAGTAAGAAGGGTATCATAGAATTTATTTACATTCCTTTAAGAATCATTATGGCTTGTCTGAATATGGCAGAGTTGTATACTACAAGCTGTATCCCATTCAGGGTACTTTTACATTACATCTTCTTACCCACTGGACAACCAGGATTGTAATGCAACAAAAAAAATGAAGGGCGATTCGGTAGAGACATAACATGGAAATGGAGGTTCAGTTTTAGTGACCCATGAAAAAAATCTTTGGTTTGAAAGCCCCTCTCAAAGACATATAGAACATTAGATAAATGTGAATTCTTAAGTCCTACATCACATGATTTATCTATCTTTTTTCACTGTGAGCTGGGCATGTAGGCACCACTTTGCTGCTACATCCTTCTGAAGGTACAAACTACATTCCAGTGCTATGTGTCAATATGGACTATCTGTGAGTCTGTCCATCTGTTGTTTGTATGTCTATCTCTCTGTCTGTTTATTGATGAAGCAAGAATTCTCTTCCTCCTCAAAATAATAGCAACTCACCAGTTGCTTTAGGAAATAAATGCCCTTGGGGTATAGACCCAGCTGAGCTCTGAGAAGGAGCAGGAGACAGAGATGCTATATGGGTGAGTGTTTTTTACTTGCTTTCAGCCGAGGGGATTGTGTGGGAGGACTGTGTTTGGGAGTGTGTGGAAGGGATTAGAGTTGTTGCAGTGTCCTGGCTGCTTGAGATAGGGTGAGAAAGGGTCATTTTTTGAATGTAATTGAGTGCCTAGGGTGGATTTGAATAGCTGCTGCCCCACCCTCTTCTGGGGGAGGCCTCTATTTAAGGCAGCACCTTGCCAGACACACGAGCCTCTGGCACAAGCTGAACAGCTCTTTGTCTGTGGTTCTTAGCCTAGGGACTCTTAGACTGTAAGAGTCTCTGTAAGAAGCCCAGGAAGAACCAGAAACCCAAGACCCTAGTCTCCTTGTGTTCCCAGTAAGCTAAGTAAACTTCTACAAGGAGAACACATAAATACAAAGGTTTTAAAAGGAGGATTATATTATTTTAAAAGCAATTATGAAACCAGAATGCCAGCAGGGGGTTGGGGGCTATCCAGTGTTTTGCATGGAGTGTTACATATATGAGACTATCTGCCCACTGGTCAGAAGTCTTGGGTGTGGGCTCAGTGCAAGGAGCTCCTGGTTCTCAGGGAGTGAGTTTGCTCCCTTGAGGCCAAGGTGGCTGACCTGGAGAAGCAGAGAAAGTCAGTTAGGTGCACAGAGAAGACTCTTGGGGACTTGTTAGATATGTCCCCTCTAGATCTGGTAGCCCCACTGCTATCACGGAGCATGAGGGTCAAGGGGAAACGGAGCACCATGCTGAGGATAAGGGGAATGTGCCTTCAGAAGGGACCTCTTCTTCAGTTGGTGAACGGGTATCATTTCGCACCAAGGAACCATTCCTGGGCAGGGTGGGAGGTGAGCTCTTGGTAGTTGGTGATTCAATCCTTAGGCAGATAGGCAGCTGGGTGGCGAACCCATGTACTGCCCGTATGGTGACTTGCCTGCCTGGTGCGAAGATAGCAGACATTAGGCATGTTTTAGATAGGCTGGTAGATAGTGCTGGGGAGGAGCCAGTGTTCGTGGTGCATATCGGCACCAATGATGTGGGGAAATGCAATTGTGAGGTCCTGGAGGAGAAATTTAGGCTGCTGGGCAGGAAATTCAAGGCCAGGACCTCTAAGGTAGCTTTCTCAGAAGTGCTACCTGTTCCACATGCAGGGCCAGAGAGACAGGCACAGATCAGGAGTCTCAATGTGTGGATAAGATGATGGTGTAGGGGGGAAGGGTTCAAGTTTGTTAGGCACTGGGATGCTTTTTGGAACAAGAGGGAGCTGTACAAAAAAGATGGTCTCCACTTGTCTCAAGAAGGAACCAGGCTACTGGCACTTAATATCAAAAAGATGGCAGAGCAGTTTTTAAACTGAATAATGGGGGAAAGCCGACAGGAGATGAAAAGTCTCTGGTTTGGGGTGGCTCATCTCAGAGAGATGAGGGGGTAGCTATTGCTTTTCTTCAGCAATTGGAATTGTCCACTGAGACTGTGGCTAGTGATACGGACTGCCTGACAAGGTCTCGAGATAGCAAGAGGAAGGTTGCAGGCTTAACATGTATGGGAAATTATAGTTGTTTCTATACAAATGCCACAAGTTTCCAAGGTAAAATCGGGGAGTTGGAGTGCTTGGTGTTGAGGGGAAAAATAGCCATTGTGGGTATTTCAGAATCTTGGTGGGATGAGTAGAATCAGTGGGATACAGTGATTCACGGTTATATATTATATTGTAAGGATGGGGGGGAAGGGTTGGAGGTGGGGTGGCTCTGTATGTCAGAGAGGGTATACAGTCCGATAAGACTGAGAGGGTAAGAAAATTGGATTTGCTTCTGGAAATGCTAGGGGTTGAAATAAGAGGCCCAAGAGGAACCCTAACACTGGGAGTTTGTTATCGTCCACTAGATCAAAAGTTAAAGGGAGATTATAAAATGATGAATGAATTAAAAATAGCAGCTAGACAAAACAACTGTGTCGTAATAGGTGATTTTAACTAGTCACACATTGATTGGGTCAATATCTGTTCTAGTTGGGAAAAAGAAATTGAGTTTCTAAACACTCTCAATGACTGTGCTATGGAGCAGATGGTCACAGAACCTACTAGGGGAGAGGCAATCCTGGATTTGGTCCTAAGTAATACCCAAGACCTGGTGAGAGATGTAAACATGATTGCACCACTTCGGAACAGTGACCATAATGTTATTGAGCTCAACATTTGTATAAATAGGGAACTGGCCAAAAAGACTGACACAACCACTTTTGACTTTAAAAGGGGTAACTTCACTGATATGAGGGGACATATGTGGAGGAAACTGAAAGGAAAACTAGAAAGGGTCAAAAACATTGGGGAAGCTTGGAAACTATTTAAAACTACAATCCTAGAAGCTCAGAAAAAATATATACCACAGGTATGAGAGTATGTGAGAGTCACCCTGTGAGCTTCCACAGAAGAGTAAGGATTTGAAATTGGGTATCCCATAAGAACATAACAGAAGCCAATGTTGGATCAGGCCAATGGCCCATCCAGTCCAACACTCTGTGTCACATAGTGGCCAAAAATACCAGGTGCCATCAGGAGGTCCAGCAGTGGGGGCAGGACACTAGAAGCCCTCCCACTGTTGACCCCACGAAGCACCAAGAATACAGAGGATCACTTGCCCCAGAGTCCCCATCTATACCTTGTGGCTAATAACCACTGATGGACCTCTTCTCCATATGCTTATCTAATTCCTTCTTGAAGCCGTCCATGCTTGTAGCCGCCACCACCTCCTATGGCAGTGAATTCCATATGTTAATCACTCTTTTTGGTGAAGAAGTACTTTCTTTTACCTGTTCTAACCCAACAGCTCAGCAATTTCATGGAGTGCCCATGAGTTCTTGTATTATGAGAAAGGGGGAAAAGTACTTCTTTCTCTACCTGCCCTATCCCATGCATAATCTTATAAACGTCTATCATGCTACCCCTCAGCCGTCGTTTCTCCAAGTGCTTTAACCTTTCTACATAGGGAAAGTGTTCCAACCCTTTTATCATTCTAATTGCCCTTTTCTGCACTTTTTCCAAAGTTATAATATCCTTTTTAGGGTGTGGTGACCAGAACTGTACACAGTATACCAAATGAGGTAGCACCATTACTTTACATAGGAGCATCCCATCCTCAACAAATCCTCCCTGGTTTTCACCACCCTGAACAACTTCGTATCATCCACAAATTAAGCCACTTCACTGCTTACTCCTAATTCCAAATCATTAATGAACAAGTTAAAAAGCATCGGACCAAGTACTGATCCCTGCGGTACCCCACTGCTTACTACCCTCCACTGAGAAAATTGCCCATTTATACTCACTCTGTTTCCTATTAATTAGCCACTTTTTGATCCACAAAAGGTCTTGTCCTTTTATCCCATGACCATTGAGTTTACTTAGGAGCCTTTGATGAGGAACTTTATCAAAAGCTTTCTGGAAGTCAAGGTAAACAATATCTATTGGGTCCCCCTAGTCCACATGTTTGTTCAGTCCCACAAAGAATGCTAACAGGTTAATGAGACAAGATCTTCCATTACAGAACCCATGCTGAGTCTGCCTCAATAGTTTTTGTTCAGCAATGTGCTTACTAATTCTTTCCTTAATAACAGTTTCCACCAACTTACCCAGTATCAACGTCAGACTGACTGGCCTGTAATTTCCCGTATCTCCTCTGGAACCCTTTTTAAAGATGTAACTTACATTAGCTACCTTCCAGTCCTCAGGAATGGAGGCAGATTTTAATGAAAGATTACAATTTTTTGTCAGGAGATCCACAGATTCACATTTGAGTTCATTTAGAACTCTTGGATGTATGCCAACCGGGCCTAGTGATTTATCAGTTTTTAAGTTGCCTATCAGGAGCTGCGGTGGCTCAAGTGGTTAAGACGCTGAACTGCAGGCTGTGGAAGGTCAGTAGTTCAGCAGTTCGAGACCCGGGTGCTGCATGACGGAGTGAGCTCCCGTCTCTAGTTCCAGCTCCTGCCAACCTAGCAGTTCGAAAGCAAGAAATTGCAAGTAGATAAATAGGTACCACTTTGGTGGGAAGGTAACAGCGTTCCGTGCGCCTTGGTGTTTAGTCATGCCGGCCACATGACCACGGAAATGTCTTCGGACAGCGCTGGCTCTTTGGCTTTGAAACGGAGATGAGCACCGCAACCCTAGAGTCGGATTCGACTGGCTTTCGAGCAAGGGAACCTTTACCTTTACCTTTACTAAGTTGCCTATCAGTCATAGGACCGCCTCTGTTGTCACCTCAATCTGACTCAGGTCTTTCAACACCCCTCCCGAAATCAGCAGTTCTTGAGTGGGCAAGCACTTCTCATCTTCCACAGTGAAGACAGAGGCAAAAAATGCATTCAGCTTCTCAACCATTTCCCTATCATCCTTCAGGACTCTTTTCACCCCTTGGTCATCCAAGGGCCCCAATGCCTCCCTGGCTGGTTTCCTGCTTCTAATGTATTTGAAGAAAGTTTTATAGTTGGTCATTACGTTTTTCGCTATAAGCTCCTCATATTCCCTTTTTGCTTGCCTGATCACAGATTTGCATTTTATTTGTCACGGCCTCTGTTCCCTTTTATCAGCCTCACTGAGACTAGGTTTCCACTGCTTAAAGGACTCCTTCTTACCTTTTACAGCTTCCATTACTTTGTTTGTTAACCATGCAGGTTTTTTTCTGTACCTATTTGTGCCTTTCCTAACCTGTGGTATATATTTTTTCTGAGCTTCTAGGATTGTAGTTTTAAATAGTTTCCAAGCTTCCCCAATGTTTTTGACCCTTTCTAGTTTTCCTTTCAGTTTCCTCCTCACATGTCCCCTCATATCAGTGAAGTTACCCCTTTTAAAGTCAAAAGTGGTTGTGTCAGTCTTTTTGGTCAATTCCCTATTTATACAAATGTTGAACTCAATAACATTATGGTCACTGTTCCATAATGGTCCAATCACTTTTACATCTCTCACCAGGTCTTGGGAGTTACTTAGGACCAAATCCAGGATCACCTCTCCCCTGGTTGGTTCCATGACCATCTGCTCCATAGCACAGTCATTGAGAGTGTCTACAAACTCAATCTTTTTTTCCTGACTTGAACACATCAATGTGTGACCAGTTAAAATCACCTATTATGACACAGTTGTTTTGTCTATCCACTATTTTTAATTCATACATTATTTTATAATCCTCCTCTATCTTTTGATCTGTTGGGCGATAACAAACTCCCAGTGTTAAGTTTCCTTTTGGGCCCACTATTTCAACCCCTAGCATTTCCAGAAGCAAATCCAATTTTCTTACCCTCTCAGTCTCATCAGACTGTATACCCTCTCTGACATACAGAGCCACCCCACCTCCAACCCTTCTCACCCTATCCTTATGATATAATATATAACCAGGAATCACCGTGTCTTCAGGGTTTTAAGAAGACCTGAGTTTCCCTGTCACATAACCCTGGTTCTGCTGCTGCTAAAGACAAGTTTTTGACAAAAGGCAAGAAAATGAGGTGGAGTGGCTTGAAATGGCCTAAGTTAACGACCAAATAAGCCAATATGCAAGTGTTTTTTTGGGTCCAATTTTTTTTTGGCTTATTAATTCTGAACTGGGTGGTGCTTGTTTGTTTCTTACATTCTCCTTTCCTAATTCCAAAATTGGGCAGCATTCTGATTTTGGAGACTGCTGTTCCAAGGCACATGTCCTTGGCTGCTTCTCAGTCCAAATTGGCTGCACAAGAGCAGGAAGAATGTGCATAAAATCAACTGCAATCAGATCAGATTCTGTCCTCTTATTGAAGGTTATCCTATTGGCTAATTGGATTTTCAAATAAGGCAATCCTACTGATAGTATAATTTAATTCAGTGGCTTTCAACCTAGATTGGATTTACTTTCTGGAAGTGATAAACTGAAGTTTTATTTTTGTTGTACATGTTTATCAAAGTGCCAAACTAGATGTCACAGACACTTGTCAGCCAACTTTTATTCTCTCCATCTTATTTTTCATGAGTCCCTTGAGTTTTTTTAATTGCTGGTTTTAAGTAGAACACAGTTGCTATGTCTTCTGGCTTTTTGATATTTATTGCAGTTTTATTTATCATTGTCTACTTTTTTGCTACTTTTAATTAACTTAATATTGTTTTATTGTACTAGAAAAGAACACAAGTCCAGTTGCACCTTAAAGATTAACAAATGTTGTGGCAGGGGAGGAGCTTCCATGAGTCCCTGCTCACTTTTTCTGTTTTATTTATTTATTTATTTATTTATTTCGACTTATATCCTGCCTTGCCTGCATAGGCAGGCTCAAGGTGGTGTACAACAGATTTTGTTCATTTTTATCATGCTGGTTTTTATTTTTATTTAATGGATTTTGTCCACTAACTTTATAGTATTTTTATTGAAAAAGCAGATAAAAATATTTTAAACAAAAGGGTGCTGGGAGATACTACAATTGGGATGGGACTGAAGGGAAGGTGATTATTGCCTTTCCCACAGCAATAATTATCATGTTCAAAATAGCTGTACAACTTTTTTCTCTCTGCAGAGGGCTGATTTACAGTATAATCATGTGCAAAGTTATTCCAGTCAAAACCCACTGAAATCAACAGGCCTAGATCAGAGTAATTCTGAACAGGATTGCATTTAGTACAGAAAAATTACAGAGGAATAAAGATTAAGCTTCTTTTTTGTGATTAGGAAATCACAATGTCCTAAAACTGCTTTTCATTTTAAAAACGTAAGTTAACATGTCCAGTTTAGTCATATTATTTTGCTTAAGAAGGGCTTAAGTACACTTTTTACATATTTTAAATAATTTCAACTAGTGATTGAGTTTCCCAGATGGAATATCTTTATAAGCTATGGGTCATACAAAGTTTTGTTTTATATATTGAAAAAATATTATTTTTTCCTTTTTTACTAATATAGTTTCTAAAGAAAATACAGTTTAGATCTTATGCCTGGAACATATTGAGGTATGGAATTGCAGCTGCTACATTACTCTACATCTAATTTTTCCCTGTCTTTTCGAAATCATTTTATTTTCTACTCCTTATCCTTTTCTTTGCCTTACACTTTATTTGTGTAGAAAATCTGTATGCCGGCTCTCTAGACATGCTTGAAGCAGCTCAAAACAATAAATCAAAACCAACACAGTAAAAACAACAACTTCCCCCATCATATCAATGAAATTCTAGTGACATTGATTTAGTTTGGTGTAGTGGTTAAGTGAGCGGACTCTAATCTGGGAGACCTGGGTTTGATTCCCCACTCCTCCATTTGCACCTACGAGATGACCTTGGGCAAACCATAGTTCTTTCAGAGGTGTTCTTGAAAAAGAGCAGTTTCTGTCAGAGCTCTCTCAGCTCCACTTACCTCACAGGGTGTCTGTTGTGGGGAGGGAAAGGGAAAAGAGTGTGTAAGCCACTCTGAGACTCCTTTGGATAGTGAAGGGTGGGGTATAAATCCAATCTCTTCTTCTTCTTTTAGACTTTACCAAAAAGAATAGCCAATAAAAACAATTCAGAACAGCACATAAAGTCCTGTCTCTCATCACCATCAGATGGAGCACAGAGAGCATGGCTTGAGAAGATCTCAGCTGGAAGGCTAGACAATATGGCAGGAGTTAGTGCTTCAATAACCATGGTCCCAAGCCATTTAGGTCCTCATAGGTTAAAGCCAGCTCCGACAAAAGACCTCTGGCTTCTCAAGACATTCTAGTGAGGCCTTGCTCAGAAATAACATTTCAGGTGAATGAAAAACATGCCCTAGGAACAAGGCACCTGCTGGAAACACATAATATGATTCAAACAGCCCCCGGCCCTTGCAGCTGATGGGCTGGGGAGGTGCCTTTGCCTCCCAGCCGGATAAGGCGGGCCCTGATTTGGGCTCCAGAAGCACCTCGTATGGCTATCTGAGGGGGGAGGGACCAAGAGACTTAAAAGCCTGGCCCCTCCCTTCTTTGCCATCAGTCCCGCTGGCAAGGAGCTCTGTGGCATGACTTACATTCTGTCCTACCTGCCCCATGGGCCATGTTGTAGAAGCTCCTCTTCGGGCTGACGGCTAAGGCTTGGAAGGCCTGCCTGTGTGTGGCCTCTGGTATCAGGAGACCAGTAATGGCAGGACTCAGGGTGCCCCAGGGAAGCATGGCAGTGGCACAGTGGTGGCACAGGTGGTAGAGGTGGCATGTATAGTGGTGGTGAGTGGTGGCACACATGGTGGCAGCAGCCCCAGCAGCAAGGATCGGCCCGGAGGCTTGGCAGCGGACTGGGTGGCTCCTTGGCAGCACACACGCTTGCAGGCTACCTATCTCACAGCAGTAGACAGTTCTGGGCCTACTTCCTGGTGTAGCACTGGGTTGAGCGGCAGCACGGCCCAGTGTACCCGGCAGATGAAGGCTGTTTGTCTGGGGCATGCATTGGGGGCCCTGGGGCAGTGGCTACCATGTGGGTTGGGGCCTAGGTGGGGAGAGCAGACCTAGTCCCCCACTGGGGAGCATCTGCAGGCTGGTAGGGCCTGGGGCAATGACCTAGTGGCCTGCATATACTGGGGGGTCTTTTTGGAATGGCGGCCAGGGAGTTTTTCCCGAGTGTCAGTTGGTGGGCCCATCCTCCTGGTCTTTCCCTCTCTCCATCCCCCCTCCCACTGGTGGGTCCCCTGGGCACCTTGGCTGGTCCTGGGGTGGGTAAACAGCCCATCTGGGCTCCTTAGGTGGGCAGGTTGGCCATCCACTGCTTCAGCGGAGGCATAATTTTACCCTTGCTCAGGTGGCCGTTTTGTGTCTGTTGCAGGTTGGCCATTTTGTAGCCAGCTCTGGTTGGCCATTTTATATATTGGCTCAGGTTGGCCATTTTGTTTCCTAGCCCCGGCAGACAACTTTCAATCTTAGCTTAGGCGGTGATTGGTGGGCAGTTGGGCAGTTGCTTTTTGGCTGGGAGGTTTTTCCTTATAGTTCTGGCTGGACAGTAGAGCATATTAGTATGGCTCCCAAGAAAGGCTCTGGCCATTAGAAGGGTAAGCAGCCTGCCCCATCCCCCAAATGGCCCACTCCCACCATGTCCTCTACAGATGAAGAGGATGATGAGGTGCAGCAGGATATTCTGGATCACTTGCAGGCAGTGAAGCAGGCCACAAGAGTATCAACTCCTGGTGTGAGGCCTGTGGGTGGAGCACATGGGCATAAAGAAATGCGCTCTGCTGCCAATAAGCATTTTCAAGTGGAGGTTTTAACTTGTTTGTCTCTTGTTGAAGGGCACACTGCCATGCAGGTGGTGAACAAGGACAGGACCTTTGTGAATCAGGACCTTGGCATACCTTCTGCATCAATGGCTTCAGAGAAGCAACGCCCGACTGTTGCCCTGGTTGGCTCTTCCACAGCGGCAGGTAAGTGTGGCATACACCACACTGGAGGCAGTTGGCCTTGGGGCCAACCTGCGCCTGGAGACTCAGTGCCTGCCCCCCCAAGACTGCATCAGCGTGTGGTCATGTCTGTCAGCAGACGTGGCACTGCTTCATCGCCCAGCACCCCTCAGTCAGTTTGACATGCTACATCCACACAGCTGTGCAGCATGTATGGTACACCATGGTGGGGGGTGTCCATCGCCTTGTGGTGTCTCATACACGGTGGCTCTCACTGCTGCCCTCCCCTTTGGGGATTTGGCACTCCCACCTGCTACCTGCCACTAGGGATAAAATTTACAGGGGAGAATACGTGGATGTTTTTATGCTTTTGTTCCAGGAGCTGAAAAAGAAGGAGAAAGAAGAGCTGGAGGATAAAAACAAGGAAAAGTAGAGGAAGATGAAGGTGGCTAGAACCTGGGCCAACTGGGTGGCAGGTTTCCTTATATATGCCGGTGTGCTTTCTATGGTGTAACCATTCAGTGCAGCATCCTTGTTCCAATATTTTGACATAATTTACAAAGGCTACACCGGTTTTACCAGCCTCACCTGGCTCCAGTATGATGTGGAGTTTAGGATGTGAGCTGCCATGAACCCTTCTTTGCACTGGGATCAGATCCACCCCCATCTCTGCCTGCAGGTTATGATCTCCTCTACGGGAGATTGATCGCATAGTGGCCATCTGGTCTACCATTTGACTGTGTCCTCTAGTCCCCACCCTCAGGCAGGGCAGGCAGTTCAACCCCGCCAGATTTGCTGGGAATTTGTGGCCCAAGAGCATGTAACCGAAAGGCATGCCAGTATTGGCATGAGTGCTCCTTGGGTTTGGGTCTGCATCCCTTCTCAGCATGCTTCCATGGAAAACGCCATAGGGGTCACAGAAGGCCAGAGGTGGGAAGATGTCAGGTACTTCAGAAAGTCAGTCAAACACCAGGCTTCATGAAGAAGATAGCGTTTATTGAAAGCAGTTCTAAAGACACATTAACAATTCCTTGTCAGAGATAAAGCCCCACAAAGAGGCCTCTACAGTTATACCCGCAAGGTTTTGCCCCCCCCCTTCGATCTACCAATTACTACCAAGCTCGCGCGCGGGAAAAAGATGCAAAAGTTGTAAAGCAGTAAATAACCAAACGGTCTGGAGCTGTCTCTGCAGAAGAAACTTGAAGAAAACAAGAACTGTGAGACCAAGGCCATTTGGTGTGATAGCAGATAGTCCAGGCTGCAAAAACCTCTGTTGCCTAGACAACCTGCACACCTCCCCACATTCCAGACATGAAAAGTTACAGACCATCTACCCCTCCTACCCTCCCATCCATCTCATGGCAGGATCACCTGACATTCTGCCCCTCCGATAATAAATCCCCCTTTTTGGCTTGAGGGGGTACAATTTGTGAAACCGTTTGAGCAATTGGGGGGCGTGAACATGTTCCTCCCTCACCCACTCCCTCTGTTCAGGCCCAAAATCCACCCACTCAATCAAGTAAAATAAGTGGTTCTGGGAAATCTTAGAGTCCAGGATTTGTGCCACTTCGTAGTGCAGTTCCCCCCCCCCACCATCAAGGGGGGAGGTGCTGGTTGCTTCGGTCTCCACTCATTCTCCTCAGGTAAACGTCTCAAGAGTCTGAGGTGAAATACAGGATGAATTGCTTTTAATGATTTTGGTAAGATCAGTTCAACAGTCACAGCATTTAACACTCGTTTGATCTCAAAAGGTCCGACATATTTCCAACCCAATTTTCGACTGGGCTGAAGGCCCTTTATGTTTTGGGTAGACAAGTATACAAAGTCTCCTTGTTTGTGCTTCCACCCCTTGTCCCACTTTTTGTCAGCCTGGGCTTTATAGGCAGTTTTAGCATCCTCTAAAGTGCAGGCCAGCACTGGCCAAACCTTCTTAAGTTGTTTGCACCATTCTCCAGCCTCCCCAGCCGGTGGATTAGACTGCGCAAAGAACAGTGGGGGGGGCCTCATATCCATGCACCGCCATGAACGGGGAGACCCCAGTAGAAGCATGGGACGTGTTATTGTAACAGAATTCCGCCAAAGGCAATAAAGTTTCCCAGTCGTCTTGTTGAAAATTAGTAAAACATCGGAGGTATTGTTCAAGAGTTTGGTTAACCCTCTCCGTTTGACCATCCATCTCTGGGTGATATGCACTGCTGACTGCCCGCTCCACCCCCACCCCCATCAGTGCTATCAGCTCCCCCCAGAAGTGGGACACGAACTGAGACCCCCTATTGGAGACCACTTTGATAGGGAGTGTATGAAGTCTAACAATGTGGTGTAAGAATGCCTTCACAAGCTTCTTCGCTGACAGGATAGCTTTAAAAGGCACAAAGTGAGCTTGCTTAGAAAACAGATCCACCACCACCCATATCACCATTTCCCCCCGCTAGGGGGTAGGTCCGTTATAAAGTCCATAGATATGACTTCCCAGGGTCGGCTGGGTGTAGGCAACGGTTGCAAGTGACCCGATGGTTTCCCTGGGCGGGGTTTACTCATTAAACATATTTGACAAGCTTGCACAAACATTGACAGATCTTTTCTCATGCCCGGCCACCAGAACTGCTTTTGCAGTAGCTGGAGTGATTTAACAAAGCCCGTATGACCTGCGAGCTTCATTCCATGTGCCCACCCCATGATTTCCCCCTGGAGAGCAATGGGCACAAAAACCTTCCCGTTTTTCCACCAGCAGCCCTGATCATCCTGGGTTACCCCTTCCTCCTTCTCCAAGGAGGCGCGGTCAGCGTCGGAAAGGGTGGATGCGAATTTCAGTTCCCAGGAGAGAGGGGGGTGGTTTGGGCGGTTGCCTGGATTGACTCTGCATCACCACCACCCCGCCCAGTTGGGAAGGCATGAATACTGAGTCCCAGATCTCATCCCTCTTGCTGTCATGTTGGGGAAGGCGGGACAAGGTGTCAACTAACGAATTCACCTTTCCCGGGAAATGGTGTAATGTGAAATCAAACTTGGAAAAAAAATCAGACCAGCAGAGTTGTTTTGCATTCAGGCTCTGCGGAGAATGCAACAATTTGCTAAAAAAGATCTTTAAAAATTCACGAACCCGAGGAATGCTTGTAACTGCCTTCGGGTTTTGGGGGGTTCCCATCCCACCACATCTTGTACCTTTGCCGGGTCCATCTCAATTCCTCTTTGGGAAATGCGGTAGCCCAGGAATGAGATCTCTGACCCGTGGAACTCACATTTAGAGAGCTTGGCAAATAACTTGTGCTTGTGTAACGTTTGGAGCACCTCACGCACCAATTTGACGTGAGATTGCTTATCAGGGGAGTACAGCAGGATATCATCAAGGTAAACAAGGACCCCTTTGAACAAATGCTTATGCAACACTTCATTAATTAAATTCATTAAAACACCAGGGGCCCCTTGTAAGCCGAACGGCATCACCAGGTACTCGAATTGACCAAGCGGAGTACTGAAGGCAGTTTTGTATTCGTCCCCTTCCCTGATGCATACCCAAAAGTATGCATCCCTCAAGTCTAGCTTAGAAAAAATCCCCCCCCCCACAACAGCTGCGAGCAGGTCTTTGATCAATGGTAGGGGGTAGGCATTGGTGGCCGAGACCGTGTTGAGGCCTCGGTAGTCCATGAAGAGTCTCAACCCCCCATCTTTCTTTTTCCTGAATAACACAGGAGCGGCACAGGGTGAGGACGCAGGTCTAATAAAAACCCATTCCAAGTTTTTAATCAATGAACTTTCTTAACTCCACTTTCTTGGCTGGGCTCATGGAGTATAGTTTCCCCTTGGGGAGTTTCTGGTTAGGTAAAAGTTCTATGGCACAGTCAGAGTTTCTATGAGGAGGTAACTCGTCCACCTCCTCCTCCTCAAACACCGCCGACAAGTCCCAATACTCCCAGGCGATGGAACTTTGCTCAGCCTCCGCTAAACCCACTGGCATGGAGGTAACTCCCAGGGGAATAGGCCCCCATGAGTCTTTCCACTTATGAGTCTTACAGTGAGGGGAGATGAAATTGACCAACCCCACTTCCCACAGTATATGCAGATCATGATCAAAGAACCATGGGCTTCCCAAGACTAGTGGGAATCTTGCTGCGGAGGTTACCACAAAAGGTCTCACTTCCCAGTGCTTTCCCACACCCATGCGTAAGGACACAGTCTCGTATTTGCAAGGCTCCCTC
This sequence comes from Gekko gecko, assembly GCA_029375565.1. Lineage (NCBI taxonomy): Eukaryota > Metazoa > Chordata > Lepidosauria > Squamata > Gekkonidae > Gekko > Gekko gecko. The sequence continues at coordinate 83,443,185 of JAPDNY010000007.1, forward strand.
ATGGTGGAGCCATCCATTTGGGTGAAAATCAAGGGTTCCGTTAATTTTATTACTTTAGTTCCCAATCCCGTCACTAACGAGGGATTGATAATGTCTCTCCCACACCCCGAGTCTACCAGAGCCTGCACCCTTACATGGGTTTGCAGCTCAGGGTCCATTAAACTCACAGTCAAGAAGAAGAGGGAAGAGGATTTGCTCACGGGGTTCAGCGCCTGGGAGTCGGGGACCTGCTGCTCAGTGCTGTTCACAGCAGGTCCTTGTTATTTCCCGCCACCGCGGCGGCTTCCTCTTCAGATGACCATCTCCTCGCCCAACGGGGTGGCTTGGAGAGCTCTTGCCCCATGGGGCTTTGCAACCTGTTTCGGGGTGGAGTTCTCAATTTTTTTCTTGGTCCCTCTAGGTGTGCTCGGTGACGGTGTGGTCCCAGGGCATCCGGCCGCGAAGTGACCCGATTCTCCACATTTCAGGCATAGCCCCTGCTTCATCCGTGGTTCACGGGTGCCATCCTTCTGGTTCGAGGGGGTGATCGCTGGCTTCCCCTTGTGTTGCGTGGTGGCTGGCGGGGTGGTCTTCCCTAAGGCGGCCGCGTTGTCCAGCCGGATGGTTCACAGACGAGTTTCGGTAGCAGCAGCCTCCTTCATTCACCCCGACAAGGTTTCTGGATCTCTGCCCCGCATGATGATGTGGCGGATTTCCGGGTTTAAGCCCAACTGATACTGTTCAGCTAGCACCCCGTCCAGCCATCCCCAGTGCATGGAAAGGGGGCCAATGCCCACAAAGTTGAGAGTGCTTGAGATGCTGTTGCGTAGTTATCCCTGATGTTTGGATAGGTTATATTTGTTGGAGGGGTTTTCACAGGGCTTTCATATTCCTTACCAAGGTGAGAGAGCCCCCTTCATGGCACGTAACTTACGATCCATACAGGGTATGGAGCATGTGGTTAGGGAAAAGATTGAGAAGGAGCTGTGGGAGCGAAGGGTCCTAGGACCTTTCCCTTCCCCTCACGTCCCTAACCTTCGTGTGTCCCCACTGGAAATTGTGCCCAAAAAGGTGCCTGGGGATTTCTGTCTCATCCATCATCTCTTTTATCCCAGGGACTGTTCAGTTAATGATGCTATTCCCGAGGCTCTGTGCTCCATCCGGTACACTTCCTTCGATCAGGCTGTGCACATTGTTCGCCACTGTGGAAAAGGAGTAGAGATGGCGAAATGCGACATTAAGTCTGCATTTCGCCTCCTCCCAGTGCACCCAGAGGATTTTGAGCTGCTGGGTTTTTGCTTTGAGGGCTAGTTCTATTTAGATCAGGCTCTGCCTATGGGCTGCTCTGTTTCCTGCATCACTTTTGAGTGCTTTAGTTCCTTTCTGGAGTGGGGTCTCTGCACGTGCACTGGGCTGAACACAGTGGCACACTATTTGGATGATTTCCTGTTCGTTGGCCCCCAGGGTTCTGGACAATGTGAACAGTTGCTGGGTTATTTTATGGTTGTGCACTGCAATGACCGGACTGCGCCTCCTTCAATATAGGATCCGTATAGGATCTTGCTTCCTTCAATTGAATTTCCTTTTGGAAGGAGGATCTTACATTGGAGGTGGAACTTCAGGTCCATTCAGATGCAGCCAGATCCTCTGGGTTCAGTTTTTACTTCTGTGGGTGATAGTGTGCTGAGGCGTGACCAGTGTCATGGGTTGTGCAGGGGCTGAAAGCTGACCTTACTTTTTTTGAGTTCTTTCCTATTCTAGTGGCAGTTCACCTATGGGGGGATGAGTTGGCTGACCACATGGTGCATTTTTGGTGCGATAACCTTGTGGTAGTGCAGATCATCAATTCCCTATCTTCCAGGTCCCAACGAGTCATGCATTTGGTCATGCCCTTTACACTTTGTTGCCTCCAGCTAAACATTTTTTTTTTTTTGCCAGGCATGTGCCGGGGGTTGACAATGGGGTGGCTGATGCTCTCTCTCATAAACAGATGAAGAGGTTCCGTCAGCTGGCCCTAGATGCCGACTTGCAGCCGGTGCGGATGCCGCTGGGTCTATGGTTGGTTGGAAGGCAGAAGGGTGCAGGGCAATAGGACTAGCCATAGCAACAAGCACCAAGCAGGCTTATGACCATGTGGACACCCAGTTCTTGGAATTTAGACAGCAGGTAGGGTATCCTAGATCATGGCCTGTTCCTGTGGAGCATCTTTTACATTTTTGTGTGGTATCAAAAGGTAAAGGTTTGCTGATAAGTTCGATAAAGGGGCTGTTGTCTGCCAGGCCCTATGCCAGCAAGGCGCGGGGGCTGGCTGATCATACAGGGGATTTTCAAATATGCAAGATGTTGGAGGGCTGGTCATGGGAAACTGGGATGCGAGCAGACCATAGGCAGCCCATATCTCCGGGAGTGCTTCATGGCCTGCAGGCTACTTGGAGTGAGGTTTGCTCATCTGATTTTGAGGCATCCCTGTTCCACACATCCCTGTCCCTTTTTTGGGGCCTTCAGGATTAGCGAGCTGGTTGCCAATCTAAAAAGGATGATTCTGGCCATGCCCTATGGCTTCAGGATTTGTTGATTACAATGGCCGGGCCTGTTGCAGTTTTTGTTTCATAAGCGGGTTGGCCCTCCGCCTCAGGTTCTAGTTATCCATTTAGGAGGCAATGATTTAGACCTGATCAAAGGGAAGGCATTAATCCTTCAGGCCCATGAGGATTTTCAGTTTATCCGCAGGCAGTGGCTGGGTATCCTCATGGTTTGGTCAGCTATGATACTCCACTGGGTTTAGTGGGGGGTGGGAAATCTGCTTGCTATTGACAAGGCTCACCGTTAGGTGAATAGAGAGTTGCAGAGGATTCTTGAGGGTGGTTTGGATATCCTTTTGCCACACCCAAGCATTCATGCGGGGTGTGTGGAGTTCTGCAGGCAGGATGGTATCCACCTGTCGGAGATGGGCATGGACATCTGTCTGGAAGAATTGTGGCAAGGGCTTTGGAGGGCCTTGGGCCTCCCAATGGGCGCAAAGGCCTAAGCAGAGGCTTGGCGTCAGCAGTGTGGCAGGGTTTTATGTGATATACAAATTGCGGTCCGGTGACCACCACTTGACACCCATTAATTGGGGCTGAAGGGGTCCTGTGAGTACAGTCTTTGAGCCTTGTGGACCAGGGCAGGGAAAACAGACTGCCTTTGGGACCACCCCAATGGATCCTTCCCTTTGAGCCGGGCAGCTCAGGGGATGGGCCTACAGGGTTGTCCTGCAATGGCTAGCCGGCTGGGCAGGAATCATTGCTGATGGCTCCTGCTCAGGGCAGGGTGGCTCGCCCTATTCCATGAGGAAAGGGAGGGGTCCTTGACTCCCGGCCTTGACCATACCGCAAACTGTGTTGCCCTTGCCATTGGTTCCAGTAAAAGTTGTCAGTTAATAAAGTGGCTTAATAGTTAAACCCATAATTTGTGTCTGCCTCTTTATTCCAGCTTGGGGGGCAATTCTTAATTTACGGGGGGGGGCATGCTCTCCTGAGCATTTGATTCTATCATTTAATTTTAAAACTAAGTGTTTTTTCCTGCTGATTTAATAATCTGTTTATGATAAATTTGGTAATTGTGGTAGGAATTAATTGGAGTTCATGGTATTAATATTTTATTTTAATCTGTAAACTGCTTAATCTTTTATTTAGAAGATAGAATAAAAATACATTCTGCTAAGTGTGGTATCTTTCTCCAGTTGGAGAGGCTTTTCATCCAGTGGAACAGACTCTTTCTCCAGATAATTCCTTCCTATGCTGGAAGAAGATTCTTCACTTATCTGGGTGTAGCTCAGTGGAGCTTTCTCAGGACTCATGTGGAGGTCGCTCCATACAACAAGCGTCTTCAAAAGGCAAGGTTGCAGGCCCAACAGTATCTCTTCTACCTCCTCAGATGATATCACAATGGCTACTATAATGTGTCAACTAGTCCCCAGGCACTAGAATACCGAACACTCTGATGGAGTGTGGAGTGAACCACTTAGCTGGAAACTAAAGGCCTTAAGTGGTTTGAGAATCTGACTTTGGGTCATTGTGTGTTTTCAGTTGCTGAAAATAAATAGTTCATCATGCAGAAAAATATTTTTACCTCTATTTTTAGTGGTTAATGACATTAACATTTCCCTGACCCCCGCACATTTTGAATTTTTTTTTTTTATTTTGCCTGGAGTCATGTACAGGTCTTATCTTCAAATAATTTGGCAGTGACAGCCAAGTCTATGATGAAATGCATCTTCCTTGCAAGTGATGGATAACTGAGTAGGCTAATAGTGAGATCCCCCACCCCCCTTTATGATGAGCAAATAAAATAAGCCCACTGTTAAGCAACATCTGTGTCCTTGCTGGATATCTTTGTTCCGTACATGTTACTTGGCAAGGAGATCTTGAAGCAAACAAGCTGTCATTCAGAGTTCTGGCTTACATGATGTTGCAAGTTATTTTTGCTTTACACAAATTAAATGAATACGAACATTTTTTTTTATTTACTAGCTTCAGAAAACATTGCTTGTTCTGATGAGACCCTCAGAGAGAAAGAGTAGGCTTGCCAACCCCCAGGTCCAGGTAGGAGATCTCCAGTTTTGGGGGATTCTCCCTACTGAGAACCAGTTGGCCAGTGGGGGAAACCCTGATGTGATGACATCCCCCAGAAGTGACATATTTATGTTGGGAGAAGACAAGCGTGGACAATCACGACCTAATCAGAGAACAAATGTAAAGAAAACAGTTGTGAGAGTCTGACCCACAGATCAAGCAGTCAACAAGACTTGCAAAGAAAATGCTTTCTGTATATTATGGTCAACAAGCACTACAACACAATAAACAAATTCCTTTAAATCAGAAGAAAATCCTAGTGTGAAAATACATCATCATCTCACTCTGGGATCCACTAGAAGCTTAGCAACATTGAGCCTGAATACTTTGCACCCGCAAGCTCACGCCCAGCCCAATTGTTTAGAACGATTCAGTCTATTACTGCTCTGACTCTAAAACGTAGGGAATTGGGCATAGGCTGTGAGGCTTTTGTGAGCTATTTTGTGGATAAAGTCTTGTCACTCCGCTGGGACCTCCCCACTACAGTTGATACAGTGAATGAACTCAAGGCTCCATGCACATCTTTTAGTCACATTTTGGGTTATTTCAGCCCGCTTAGCCTTGAGGAAGTTGACAAACTGCTCCTACCACATGCTGTTAGCTGGACTGCTTATCTACGCAGTGGCTGACTAACTTATTGAGGTCTTTTTGCCAGTGTATACAGAGAAAGCAAGTTTCGTGCTGGGAAGTCCTATTTCTTCAAAAGGAAAACGCTTAACAAGGTTTCTTAATTTGAATCAAGATTCTCTTTACTAAAAGTTCTTATCATTTACAGGCATACAAAAACAGGTTCACACACACATACATTCAAGTTCCTTTAGCTGCAGTAGAAATGGAAAACAATGTTTGGGGTTTAAGTTAAAGGTATGCTTAGGGGGGAAAGCATATACTTATCTGCTCTAGTAGTCCCGGCCTTCACAGTTCAGGAACAAGGATTGTTTATAACTAGGGAAACTCTCACTTTACAATATTGGAGCCTGCCAACAATTGTAAAGGGTCTCTTGGTCCGGATTCCAAGAGAGCACACGAGAGTTACCTTAAGTTACAAAGGTTGCTTTTCTTGCAGGGGGCTGCAGGAGTGCGCGTGTAATTTCTTTTCCCCTCTTCTCTCTCTTCCTGCTCGAACCTTTTCTCCCATCTGAACAAAAGGTTGCACCCCGTTTTATCAGCTAGTATGGGGGCTGGCTTGGGGTGTCTCTAGGTCCATCCCATCCCTATACCATTGGCTAAAGGATGTGGGGGTTCCCTCCTACTAAGGTGGGGCAATACTGAAAGTCTACACCTTTCTACAAGGGAGGTTTTTGGTCAAGGTGTCAAGATGGGTTGGCATGGAAACCTTTAGGTATGTAGATGGATCTGGCCATTCTCAGGTGGGAACTTCACACATGTAAATGTCAAGCATCCTGTGGGTTACGTGAGGTGTAGAACTTCTTCAATGGTGGGAAAGCTGTTGTTTCTACATTCTGTTGAAGGGACCATAATGGAGATGCTAATACGGATGCTTCTTGTTCCCAAGGCCTCCTGGGTAGTATGTGCAAGGCATGTCTGTGACCTCATTTGCATGGAAGTACAGGCTGTGTGGTACCTCCTCTTACACAGAGAGTCACATTAACTCAAGCATACATTCTCCCAAAGCAAAGACACTTGCTGTCACCATTCCTGGTGTGCATGCAGGTCAGAAAATAACAAATAAAAGCATTTTCAAAGTTCATCTCCTAACAGTGCCCCTTGATCTGTGCCCTTTGTGCCTAATCAAAGCTGGCCATGAGGGGTTTTGAAGTGCCTTGAGGGAGATAATTAACAAGTCCCTCATTGAGGGGCTATTCCTGGAGGCACTTAAGGAAGCAGTAGTGTGCCCTCTCCTGAAAAAGCCATCACTGGATCCAGCCGAAGTGGCCAACTATCGGCCGGTTTCAAACTTGCCCTACCTGGGCAAGGTAATAGAGAAAGTAGTGGCAAGTCAGTTACAGGGCTTTTTGGATGACGCTTCCATATTAGATCCCTTCCAGTAAGGCTTTCATCCAGGTCACAGGACGGAGACAGCACTGGTCACCCTTACGGATGACCTCCGAAGGATCCTTGATTGAGGCAGATTGGCAATTCTGTTGTTGTTAGATCTGTTGGCTGCATTCGATACAGTCAACCATCAGCTACTGATCCACTGCCTCGCCAGCACTGGAGTCCAGGGACTAGCCTTGCAATGGCTTGCTTCCTTTCTCCAAGGCTGGGGACAAAGAGTGGCCCTAGGGGATCAGCTGTCCCGAAGGCACCCACTGGAATGTGTAGTGCCCCAAGGGGTAATACTGTCCCTGATGCTTTCCAGCATCTATATGCACCCTCTTGCCCAGATTGCCCGGAGGTATGGACTGGGTTGTCACTAGTAGGCGGATGACACCCAGCTCAATCTGTTGTTGGGCGGTCAGTCCAACTCTAAACCAGAAGATCTAGACCGTGTGTTACAAGTTGTGGCTGGTTGGCTTAGGCTGAGCTGGCTGAAATTGAATCCAATGAAGATGGAGGTCCTGTGCCTGAGTCAGAGCAGCCCTGGGGTAGGGATCCCACTCCCAGCCTTCGATGGGGTGCCTCTGGTACCAGTGCTGGAGATTAGGAGCTTGGGAGTGCTCTTAGATGCCTCCTTAACAATGGAGGCCCAGGTAGCAGCCACTGCCAAGTCGGCTTTCTACCATCTCAGGCTGAACAGGTAGTTGGTTCCCTTCCTCGAACGCAATGACTTGGCAACAGTGATCCATGCAATAGTCACCTTGAGATTGGATTACTGTAATGCCCTCTACATGGGGTATGTAGGGGGGTGCACCAACTTGTCCCAAATATGGAAGCTGCAGCTGGTGCAGAATGCCACAGTCAGGTTGCTGATGAGCCTGCCTATTTGGGAGTACATCCAACCTGTGCTAAAGTCGCTGCACTGGCTGCCTATAGCATACCAGATTCCTTTCAAGGTGCTGGTTATGACCTTTAAAGCCCTATATGGCCAGGGACCTGCATACCTGAGGGACCGCCTTTCCCCATATGTTCCCCAGAAAGCTCTTCAATTGGAGTCCCAGGACTGCCTGGCCCTCCTGAACATCAAGGAGGCCAGGTTAGCGACAACCAAGGCTCAGGCTTTCTCGGTGGTGGCTCCCCTCTGGTGGAATAAGCTCCCGGAGGGGATCAGGGCCCTGCGGGACCTGTTGCAGTTCCACAGGGCCTGTGAAATGGAGCTATTCCACCAGGCCTTTGAAGCCACCACCACCACCGACCATCACCCATATTGATAGCCCTTGAAGAGAGCCGGACCCCTCTGGATCCCCAACTACTGCCCAACCTAATTGTCTGAATAACTGAAGATCAAGGGACTGACTGTATGTTGAGGAATCACTACTAGCAATTCAGTATGTTAGGATATGTATGGTTTTAGAACTTGTGTTTAAAGGATTTTTTTAGTTATAGTATATTTATATTGTATTGTTTTATATTATTGTGAGCCGCCCTGAGCCAGCTTTGCTGGGAGGGTGGGGTAAAAGTCTACTAAACAAACAAATAAATAAGTCAGTCCTTTGAGATCCCAAACTACAGGGCCTCTGTCACTCCCTCATTCCCCAAGATGCCAAGCCTGCTGGTGCTAAGAAATCAGCAGCTGGCACAGGATTCCTCCCCCCCTCACTTCCAAGCCCTACCCTAAAGCCAAGTGGTTGCAGGGAAGGATGGAAGTGGGGCTGCTCACTTGGGGTGTGTGGAGGGGTGCCCCAACTTATTTAAAGGCCCCCTAAATTTAAAAAAAAATCTGGCTATGGGCCTGTCCATGTTCTTGTTGCTCATCACAAAACTTACCTCACAGTAGTGAGCCCAAAACTTTTCCACTTGCTACCTTAAGAAAATCTTGTAACAGAGATGAAGGTTTACAATTCAAACCAAACCTGGTTCCCCAAAATCATAACAGGCAATATGGGTTCCCCCAGTTGGTAGAAAGGGTCTGTTTCTCTGGTTTGTAGAAAGATTTGGAGTGTCTGTTCAAAGCCCCAACCTCTGGATTTAAGTATCCACAGATGAAGCCATGTTGAGTGGGGTACATCACATGTCCCCTCCCCCACTAAATTCTCTTTCCTATCCTGGGAAGCTTACATAGCCTTTCCCCTTTTCCTGCTTTCTTCCATCATCAAGCCCACCAAAAGGTATCTCTTCTCTGCCCTGTCTTTAGCTTTTCTTCCTCCTGGCATCCCCTCCCTGAGAAACCTCTGGCCAAGTTGCACAGTTCCAGTGGCCAGCCCAGCCCAGGATGCAGAGTGGAGAACCCGCAAAGACTTGTGGGGGTGCCTCGTTTTCCCATTTATCTCTCTCTCCATGCTATTTCCTCTTCCCCTTTTCATGGCTGTTCCCTTATCCTTTCCCTGCCTTCTCTCCTTTCCACCCACCCACCAACATACCTTTTATTTGCCCTCCCTTCAGCTACGTTTATTATTTTAATTCATTTATAACTCACCTTTCTCCACAATGGGGTCCCAAAGCAGCTGATATCATTTTATTATTTTAATTGTATCCTTAAAATAACCCTATGATGTAGATTAGGCTGAGAATAAGTGACTGGCTTAAGTTCAGTCGGTGAATTTCCACAGCAGAGTAGGGCTTCAGACCTGGGTCTCCCAGATCCTAGTTTGAAACTCTGACCACTACACAACACTGGCTTTTGTATGGTCACTACTGTTGAACAGTGAGCAGACAGGCCTGGGTGAGTCATGGAAATCTCATGACAGAAAGCCCCCTGGTGATTTTTACCAAGTCTGGACCAAATAACCTTGGTAAGGCCACTGTCCCCTTACCCTGCCTTTTACAAACAGAAATGAAGGGTTGAATACTGTTGTGGCTGCCAAGCAATAGCTACTAGGACTTTTGTTTCTTAAAGTCACAGGGGCTGCTTTGGGGGTTTGTTTTTTTAAAAAAACACCCAGTAGTTCTCTCCCCCCACTTGAAATTTTCAGATTTTTATGCAAAGGTTTGTAGAAAGATCTATATAGTCTGTTTATGCCCCCAACCTCCAGATTTAAGTATTCACAGAAGGGGCCATTTGAGAATTAGAAACATTAATTATACAAGTGGGAAACTGCAAGGCGGGGGTTGCCAGGCTGACTTACCCTGCTGGTGGGGATAGGAGAGAACTTTCCAGGAGTGGGGTGGGTGGCGCAACGTTGATGTTATGTACTGAAGTGTGAATCCATCCTATGTATTCTGATGTTAAGCTTCAGTCTGAATGTGGCTCTTCATCTGTCGCATTACCATTGGCTGGTTTCTGCAAAACCATTGTAAATATCCAATCACTGTGTGAGAATGTATCAAAGAGGGAATGGTCCTGATTGGCCTTTATCCCTGTATTATGATTGGTCTTTAACATGTTATGGGTGTGGCTTTGACAGCCCAGGATAGTTTAAAAAGGGAGCTGTGCTCCGCTCTTGTTGTGGTGTGCTCCTGAGTTGGAGTTTGCTGTTAAATAAAGTTGAAACCACTTCTTCACTGACATCCTGTTGTTGAGTGGCATACTTAACAATTGGCAATGAGAATGGGATGCTAGAGCAGATAGGCAGCCCCGCTGAACTGACGCAGTAATGGCAGACGAGGACACACACCTGGCCAAGCTGGCTGAAGCTCCACAAGCAGTAGTGGCAGCACCACCAGTCGAGATGGCCATCAACCCAGCATTTGAGGCATTCAACCCAGCAACGGAGGACTGGGACTCTTACCTGGCACAGTTTGAGTTCCACCTTCAGGCGAACCAAATTACTGATGAGGCGAGGAAGAAGGTGACACTCCTGAGCTCCTGCGACATCGCTCAGTCCCTGGTCACTCCCACTGAGCTAAGCGCAGCTACGTGGGCTGATATCATGGCCAAGCTCAAGGGCCATTTTTTGCCACAACCGTCGAAAATCGCATGTCGGCACACTTTTTACAAGCGGTGCCAGGGGCCGTCTGAGTCAATAGCTGAGTTCGTCACCACCCTGTGGAAGGCGGCCCAACCGTGCGAGTTCTCCAACCTGGAGGAGGCTCTTCTCAACCACCTGGTGTGTGGCCTACGGGACGAGTGCCTTCAGCAGCGTCTTTTTGCCCGCACCGAGCTTATGTATGCAGTGGCCTATGCTGAGGCCATCGCCATGGAAACCACTGATAGGTCAACTCAAGAGGTTCGACAGCGGCAGGCCCTGGTCAGCAAAGAGCCTGCAGTTCACCAACAGTCTGCCAGTGAGTCCGACAGCGACACCGATGGTGTGTGCAGAACTCGGGAAACACGTCCAACGCAAACCAGACTGAGAACTACAGCAACTTGTCCCTGTGCTGGCTGCAGCAGTAAGCATGAGAGAGACCTCTATTGGGCGAAAGAGCTCCTGTGGAAAGTGAGGTCATCTGGCTTGAGTTTGTCAAGCGGCCAAGAAATCTCCACCATCTTTGCGACGTGCAGACCCCAAGGTTTGGGCCCGAGACAGTGACAAGATTTCCGACTGTCATCAGACCGACACTTCCTGCTGCCCATCGACGGTTCTGGCAACCGGTGACAAGCCCAGCTGGAAGATCCATGTCACACTTTGTCTGGACGGTGTGCCCTGAATGATGGAGGTGGACTCTGGATCGTCCGTCACAGTCATCTCTACGCAGACGTGGCAGCGCTTGTTTCCGAGACGAAGTCGCCGCCGGTTGTCACCAGTTTCGACCCGCCTGACCGACTTCCAAGGGAGGCGCATTCCGTTAGTGGGAAAGGCGACCTTCCAAGTTGAGTTCAAGGATTGGAAGAAAGGTTAAAATGCTTGGGGCTCTTTAGCTTGGAGAAACGACGGCTGAGGGGTGACATGATCGAGGTTTATAAGATTATCAATGGGATTGAGCAGGTTGAGAAAGAAGTACTTTTCTCCCTTTCTCACAATACAAGAACTCGTGGGCACTCCATGAAATTGCTGAGCAGTCGGGTTAGAACAGATTAAAGGAAATACTTCTTCACCCAAAGAGTGATTAACATATGGAATTCACTGCCACAGGAGGTGGTGGCAGCTGCAAGCATGGACAGTTTCAAGAGGGAATTAGATAAACATCTGGAGCAGAAGTCCATCAGTGGCTATTAGCCACAGGGTATAGATGGGAACTCTCAGTCTGGGGCAGGTGATGCACTCTATCCTTGGTGCTGGAGGGGGCAGCAGTGGGAGGGCTTCTGGTGCCCTGGCCCCTCTGCTGGACCTCCTGATGGCACCTGGTATATTTTGGCCGCACTTTTTCCAATGCTATAATATCCCTTTTGAGATGTGGTGACCAGAACTGTACACAGTATTCCAAATGAGGTTGCACCAATGATTTATACAGGGGCATGATGATACTGGCTGATTTGTTATCAATTCCCTTCCTAATAATCCCCAGCATAGCGTTGGCCTTCTTTATTGCAGCTACACACTGTCTAGACATTTTCAGCGAGTTATCCACTACGACTCCAAGATCTCTCTCTTGGTCCGTCTCTGCCAGTTCAGACCCCATCAACGTGTATTTATATTTAGGATTTTTGGCTCCAATGTGCATCACTTTGCACTTGGCCACATTGAACCCCATTTGCCACGTTGACGCCCACTCACCCATCCTCAACAGATCCCTATGGAGTGCCTCACACTCCTCCCTGGTTTTCACCACCCTGAACAACTTGGTGTCATCTGCAAATTTAGCCACATCACTGCTTACACCCAATTCCAAATAGTTAATAAACAAGTTAAAAAGCATCAGACCGAGTACTGATCCCTGTGGTACCCCACTGCTTACCACCCTCCACTGAGAAAGTTTCCCATTTATACTCACTCTCTGTTTCCTATTTATAGGCCAGTTATTGATCCACAAGAGGACTTGTCCTTTTATCCCATGACTATTGAGCTTACTTAGGAGCCTTTGATGAGGAACTGTATCAAAAGCTTTCCGGAAGTCAAGGTAAATAATATCTATTGGGTCCCCCTTGTCCACATGTTTGTTCACTCCCTCAAAAAACACTAACAGGTTAGTGAGACAAGATCTTCCCTTACAGAACCCATGCTGAGTCTGCCTCAATAGTTTTTGTTCATCAATGTGCCTACTCATTCTTTCCTTAATAACAGTTTCCACCAGCTTACCCGGTATCGATGTCAGACTGACTGGCCTGTAATTTCCTGGATCTCCCCTGGAGCCCTTTTTAAAGATGGGAGTGACATTAGCTACCTTCCAGTCCTCAGGAATGGAGGCAGATTTTAAAGAAAGATTACATATTTTTGTCAGGAGATCCACAAGTTCACCTTTGAGTTCTTTCAGAACTCTCGGATGAATGCCATCCGGGCCTGGTGATTTATTAGTTTTTAAATTGTCCATCAGTCGGAGGACTTCCTCTCTTGTCACCGCAATCTGATTCAGGTCTTTCAAACCCCCTCCCGAAATCGGTGCTTCTGGAGTGGGCAAACACTTCTCCTCTTCCCCAGTGAGGACAGAGGCAAAAAATGCATTCAGCTTCTCAGCCATTTCCCTATCATCCTTCACTACTCCTTTTACCCCTTGGTCATCCAAGGGCCCCACTGCCTCCCTGGCTGGCTTCCTACTTCTAATGTATTTGAAGAAAGTTTTATTGTTGGTCTTTATGTTTTTTGCGATATGCTCCTCATATTCCCTTTTTGCTTGCCTGATCACAGACTTGCATTTTATTTGCCATAGTCTGTGTTCAATTTTATCAACCTCACTAAGACTAGCTTTCCACCGCTTAAAGGAATCCTTCTTACATTTTACAGCTTCCATTACTTTATTTGTTAACCATGCAGGCTTTTTTCTATACCTATTTGTACCTTTCCTAACCTGTAGTATATATATTTTTCTGTGCTTCTAGGATTGTCTTTTTAAATAGTCTCCAAGCTTCCCCAATGGTTTTGACCTTCTCCACTCTTCCTTTCAATTTCTTCCTCACATGTCCCCTCATACCAGAGAAGTTACCCCTTTTAAAGTTAAAAGTGGTCGCGTCAGTCTTTTTGGGCAACTCCCTATCTGTACAAATGTTAAACTCAATGACATTATGGTCACTGTTCCCAAGTGGTGCAATCACTTTTACATCTCTCACCAGGTCTTGGGTGTTACTTAGGATCAAATCCAGGATTGCCTCTCCCCTAGTAGGATCTGTGACCATCTGTTCCACAGCACAGTCATTGAGAGTGTCTAAAAACGCAATCTCTTTTTCCCGACTAGAACTCATTTTGACCCAATCAATATGTGGGTAGTTAAAGTCGCCTATTACAACACAGTTATTTCGTCTAGCCTCTATCTTTAATTCATTCATCATTCTATAATCCTCCTCTATCTTTTGATCTGGTGGGCGATAACAAAGTCCCACTGTTAAGCCTCCTTTTGGACCCACTGTTTCAACCCATAGCATTTCCAGAAGCAAATCCAATTCTCTTACCCTCTCAATCTTACTGGACGGTATACCCTCTCTGACATTCAGAGCCACCCCACCTCCAACCTTTCCCCCTATCCTTCCGATATAATTTATAACCAGGAATCACCGTATCCCACTGATTTTCCTCATCCCACCAAGTTTCTGAAATACTCACAATGTCTATTTCCCCCCCCAACACCAAGCATTCCAACTCCCCGATTTTACCTCGGAGACTTCTAGCATTTGTGTATAAACACTTATAGTTTCCCATGTTTGTTAAGCCCACAGCCTTCCTCTTGCTGCCTCGAGACCTTGCCAGGCAGTTCCTATCATTAGCCACAGTCTCAGTGGACAATTTTAATCCATTTCCTTGTACAAAAGTAATAGCTACCCCTTCATCTCTTTGAGATGAGCCATCCCGAACCAGAGCCTTTTCATCTCCTGTCGGCTTTCCCCCATTATTCAGTTTAAAAACTGCTCTGCCACCTTTTTGATTTTGAGCACCAGCAGCCTGGTTCCTTCTTGGGACAAGTGGAGACCGTCCCTTTTGTACAGCTCCCTCTTGTCCCAAAAAGCACCTTTTCCTCCTGCTGGAAACTCCCAAATCCTCACCTTTTCCTGTTTCCTTCTCTCCTTTCCAACCATCAATCAGCCTACCTTTTATCTGTCATCATCTTTATTATATCTATTGTATATTTTCTTTATTTATACCCTACCTTTCTCCCCAGTGGTAACCCTAAGCCATTTATAATGTTCTTTTTGTCTCCATTTTATCTTCACAATAGCCCCGTTAAATAGAGAGAGTGCTGAGAGTGAATGACTGGTCTAAGGTCATTTATTCATGCAAATGTGGGGATTCAAACCTGGTCCTCCAAACTCTTAGTGTGATAGTTTTACTACTATACCACACTGGCCTTCTTGTGGTGGCCACTGTAGTGAGTTGCAAGATGGTTGTTACTGGGCCTATGTGAGTCAGATCCACCCCCAGTGAGTCCTCCCTACAGGGCGAAGAGAAGTGGAACATGGGTGGACTGGGAGGCCAAAACAGCCCTGCTTTTTACTGACAGAAACCAAGGGCTGAAGACTAGCAGTATTGTTGTGGTTGCTTAGCAACCCCTCGATAGCAACCAAGGGCATTTGTTTCTTAAAGATTTAAGTACTGATTCTATTATTTTGGAGTGTTTTTTTACCCCACAATGTAAGTCTGTTTCTTTTCTTTCTTTTTTTAGATATCAGTTTTTTCTGCAAACTGGAGGCTTTTCTCAGGTTTGTAGAAAGATTTATCTTCTATGTTCCCAGCTGAGAATTAAATACATTGAAGATGATATCTCTTTATATTGGGTCAAACATATATATCAGGTTAAATCTCTTTATATTGGGTCAAACATATATATCAGGTTAAAAATCACTAACATATATATCACCAATACTTGCTGGTGAGTGCTGACTATAGTTAAGTTTCATTTTGTTTGTTTGTTTGTTTGTTTTATTCCTTTAGGAATCCCTGATCAATTCATAACACAATTCCAAGTTGTCCAGGAATATAATGCCAAATACAGATCTGATTAAGCTGATGGCATTCAATTTCAAAGAAGTTTCCTTGCTATTTTCTATGATGCTATATAAAGGGCACCCATAGAGTGTAGTGTGCAGATGAAAGGATGATCACAGCATTAAATTGAAGTGCAGAGAGTGTAATAAACAAGAGGTTCAAATCCATAAAAGTATTCTTATTGCACTCCATAAAGTAGATGTCACTGCTGTTTTTAAAGGATAATAAGATGATTTGAGGAGGTCACCACATGGAAATATATGTAGTAAACATTTTAGCTTCTGCAACATTATTACAGGTATAAATTACTTTGTTTTGGTGAATTATTGTTTAATAATATTTGTATGTCCTTAGAGATACTCTTGACTACAAATCTTACCATTTCCCATCCATATGACTTCTTTTGAAAGTAGACATAGTTACAAACAATACTGCCACCTTGTTTAAAAGTTACAAAAATTAGTTCCTTGTAGATGTTATCAGCATAGGTTTTAATCATCATGGGTTGTTGAACTTATGAGTGTGTAGTTCCAGGGGGACAGCTGTATAGGTCTGAAGCAGTAGAACCAATTTAGAGTCCAGTGGCATCTTTAAGACCAACAAAGGTTTATTCAAGATATGAGCTTTTGTGTGCATGCACACTTTTTCAAATACATTGGAATGGAAGTTAGAATTCAAACTTATAGATAGAAGATGAACAGCAAATTAACTTGTAACATGATAAAGATATTTTAAGATATGCAAAGACAAAACTAAGTAACAAGCTAAGGTTATAAGGTCAACAGTTGTTTTGATTTAATTAAGGGGGAAAGGACAGCAAAGCAATAAATATGTCAAAATAGGGGATAAATGTGTAAAGGTATATTTTCTAATTGTGGGAAGTAAACTGAGACTCTCCATTCATCTCCTCTCAGGTGTGGAGTTAACAGCATTTTTTCCCCTTTCTTTTTTGAGGTGGGTGCAGTGGTATGTCAGCAAAACATTCCAATGTCTCTTGCATTACATTCAGTATTCTAATATACTATTCTGGAAAAGAAATACACTAAAATACAGAGGATGTATTGTCCTTCTTGTTGAGAATACATATGTGAGGACTGTTGTAATAAGTGTTGTAATAAATTGTAATTCAGCAATCTCCCTTTCCATTCTCTTCCTGAAGTTCCTCTCATTCCTTATGAGTGTTCCAGTTCAGTCTCTCACCAGCTACAAGAATGGTGATTAGTAATTGGTTGTTGGTTGATGGTGGGCATTGGTAACTACTTTGGAAAATTCCGGGGAAAACAGAACGAGTGGGCTGTTGGGTAACTTACCCTTGTGATAGGACCTGGATTACTATGCAGGTAATAACAAGTAAATTTTAACAATTGATTTTGCTAGTTTCTGAAGAACAAGCTTCACTATACAGGTATTGCGCCTGTGGTTGCCAGCTCTGGTTGGAAAATTCCAGGAGATTTGAGACCAGAGCCTGGGGATGTTGAAGTTTGGGGAGTGACATGATGCCATAGAGTCCACCCCCTGAAGCTGCCATTTTCTCCAGGGAACTGATCTCTGTAGTCTGGAGTTCAGTTGTCATTCTGGGAGAACTCTTGCCTCCACCTGGAAACTGGCCACCCCTATGTGCTGCATACAGTCATAGGCACTGTTTTATTCCCCACTCTTCCACATGAAGCCAGCATAATGAATTAATCTCTATTTTACTTTCTACAGCAAGAAATACTGTAGGTGCTCATTGGAAAAATCCTTTACCTCCCCATATTGATATTTGGTTCAGTCGAATTTTGTTTTATTTTGTCATGGTGAAGATTATTGTCAGCACTATGCAACCATACTCTGAGAAAGCTTACAATAATTTTGTTTTAACTTGGTTTCCACTAATGCAATTTCTATCTGAACAGAATATCATTCTGAACAATCCAATTTACAAAGATATGATCTTTTCTAGTTCTTTGTTGGCCTCCGACCTTTCTTTCCTTTGTTGAAAGTTGAGTGTTTTGATGGGTTAATTGTACTCAGATGGGCTAGCACATTGTTTTTGTATGGAACTTATATGTATTGTCTTGTGCTCTTTTTGTAAATGTTGTTATTATTCATCAAATATTATCTCTCCAGCAATAGAAAAGGCTTACATTCCCAGAAAAAAATATTATTTTAGTAAATTATTTAATGAATAATGTCAGCATTTATGCTTGTCCACCACTGTAGAAAGATTAGGAATAATAAATTAGTTTGCATCCAAATGAATATCCTTAATGTACAACTGAATGTTATGGTTCTGTTGACACACCCCAAGATCTCATTAGTCTTTTTTGTCTCTGTATTACACTGGCTGCTCAGATTTAACTTATGTTCCACCCACACCCCAAGATCTTGTTCACACACACTGCTGTCCAGAAATGTATCCCCCATCTAGTATGCGTGTTCCTCATTTTTGTATCCCAGGTGTAGAACTCGGCACTTGTTAAACTGCATCTTGTTCACATCCACCCACTTTTTCCAGTGTGTTCAGATCTCGTTGAATTCTATTTCTATCTTTTATGCGTTCACTGCTCTTCCCACTTTGGTGTCATCTGCAAATTTAATGAGTAGCCCCTCCACACCCTCTTCCAAATCATTTATAAAAATATTGAAAACTACCAGGCCCAGAACCAAGCCCTGTGGCATCCCACTGGACACCTGCCTCCATTCAGATGAAATGCCATTGACAAATATTCTTTGAGTGCAGTTCTCCAACTAGTTCTCTATCCATCTAACTATCCTAGAGCCCAGTCTACAGTCCTCTTGTTTACCCATCAGAACATTATGGGGAACTCTGTCAAAAGCTTCACTGAAATCCAGGTAAACAACATCAGCAGCATTCCCTTGATTCAGTAAGCTCATCATTTGATCAAGGAAGGAAATGAGGTTGGTCTGGCAGGACCTGTTGGGGACAAATCTGTACTGACTTCCCTGGATCACCAAATTGTCCTTTAAATGCTCACAGATTGATCCTTTTAAAATCTGTTCCAGATCTCAGACTGACTATCCTGCAGATTCCTAGTCATCCCTCCTCCCTTTTTTGAAAATTGGAATAACATCTGTTCTCCTTCATTCTTGTGGTCTGTCTCCTGTCCTCCAAGCAGTCTGGAAGATGATGGACAAAGGTTCTGCAAGCTCTCTAGAAAGCTCTTTGAGCATGTTTAGGTGCATACCATCTGGCCCTGGGGATCTGTACTCATTCAATGCAGCCAGGTGCTTCTCAACTACCTTTTAGTCCATGTCAACCAGCAGCCTGGATTCCGTGCCTCGCCTACTATCATCTCTAGATGAGCCTGTTCTCTTATCAGGAAAAAAAACTGAGGCAAGATAGGCATTAAGCTTTTCTGCTTTCTCTCTGTCCTTTGTCAGAGTTCCTCCATTTCACCCAAAAGTGGGCCCATCACCTCTTTTATCCTGTTTGTTCCTCATGTATCCGAAGAAGAGTTTCTTGTGTAGCAAGCCTCCCTGGCCAGCTTTAGCCTTTCTGATGGCTGACCTACAGTGCCTCACAGCCCGCAGATACTCTTCTTTAGATGTATGTCCTTGCCTCCATTTCTTGAACATTTCCTTTTACTCCCTTAGCACATCACACAGTTCTCTGTTCATCCACATTGGCTTCTTGGATTCCGTATCATGTTTCCTTCTTGTTTGAGGAAAGCCCACCCTTCACTTGCTCCTTTCCCTTCCAGCAGTCTTGCCTATGGAATGATTCTCATCATGCCTCTGATTTTATTGAAGTATGCCCTACTGAAATCAAACATACACATGTAACTATGACCTTCCTTGGTCCCCCACAGCAAGAGAAATTCTAGCAGGACATGGCCCCACCACCGTCAATATTAAGTCAAGAATAGCTTAGCCCCCCCATAGCTTCCTCCACCATTTGATGAATTAAGTTGTTGGCCAAACAGGTCAGGGATGTGCATGACTGTGGACACTTTGCAAAGTTTGTCTCCCAGCGTGCATCAGGGAAGTTGAAGTCACCCATAACTACTAGCTTATGTTGTTTTGATACCCTGTCAAACTGTTCAAGGAGGGCAGCATCCACCTCCTCATCCTGGTCAGGAGGTTGGTAACAAACTCCAACCACAATACTGTTTGTCTTTCCTTCCCTCATCCTCACCCAGATACTTTCCACAAGGTTGTTGCCCTCCTCCTCCAGTATTTCCTGACAAACAAACCCTCTCTTCATATACAGCGTCACTTTGCCTCCTCCTCGACCTTTTCGGTTTTTCTTGAATAACTCATATCCATCAACTACTACATTCCAGTCATGGTAATCAACCCACCAAGTCTCTGTAATACCTACTAAATCATATCCCCCTGTCTGTATTAGAAGCTTAAGCTCTTCTTATTGCTCAAGCTTTGGGTATTGGTACATCGACACCTGAAATCCATTAGACCCGGCCCTCCCAAGTGGGCCTTTGTTGTTTGCTCTCCTTCATTTAAATCCCTGTGTTGGTTGTCTCCTTCCTCTTGTGGTGTCAGTTTAAAGCCCTCTTGATGAATCTCCCCAGGTTTTGGCCAAACACATTCTTCGCTGACCTTGACAGGTGAAGTCATTGCATGCTAGTAGGATGTCATCCAGAAAACCTAGCCCATGGCTAGCTTTTTCATGCAGAAAAGACACCAGCAATTTCTTTGTTATAAATAGTCCATGACTTTTTTCATGGTTGACCCATAATAGGCTAGGAGCCTCTGGACTATGATGTCTACAAACTTAAATTTGGCTGTAATCTTGATTACATTAAAATTGGACATTTATACTGTGAAATCATTCTACCCACTTTGAAGATTCCTTAGAACTTTAAAGATCTGAGGAGGCTGTTCCTCTACCTGACAACTGTTCTTATGTAGCTTCATAGCTGGCTGTGCCATTTCATGTTTATAGTTTGCATTTTACAGCTACAATCTATCTCTGGTTGTAAACCTGTTCAGTAAGTATTCATTTCTGTTACAGGTGGTACTTATGTGTACTGAAGAAGCCCTGGCTGAAGCAAGGACGCTTAAAGTGTAAACTCACATTTTAAATAATAACAATAAAACACCTCTAGAAATTATTGCATTCAAAATTGCAAAAATAGAATGAGATGCATATTTCATATCTGTAATTTGACAACGTGTATACATATCATTTGGTTTGAACATTGCCTTATGGCAAAGCATTTATATATAGGAAGGGTGGTAGTTTAGTGACTTTTTATGTGTATTTTGAAATTGTGCTGTACTAATTTGGGCACTGTCTACGAGGTCCATGTGAATACTAAAACTGATGGTGTGTTGTCTACAATAAAGTAAAAAAAAGATAGGCAAAAGTTGAGGTTATAATAACTTAGCAATTTTATGATATGGTCACATTTAGTGCAAAGAATATTTTAAAAAAACATATTTACCTCAGTTTCTTAACAATTCATTCATTATAATAGTCTAGGAATAAGGCCTGTTGTGAAAATAAATACAATGAGCTCTAGAAAGAGGCTCTGAGTGGGTGCCCTGGCCTTGGGCACTCAGCGTCAATTTGCTGTGGTGACCTCAGCAGGGTATAAGGATACAGAGCTTACTGTTTTCACCAGGGGATTTGATCTCTGCCATCTGGAGACTGGCAACAATGGTTCACCAGGAGGAAATGGCTGGTTTGGTGGTGGAGTTTATGGCACTGTACCTGTCTGAGGACCCACCCCTTCAAACCCCACCCTCTCCAGGCTCCACCCCTCAAATATTCAGGAATTTCCCAACCTGGAGGTGGCAACCCTATATCCTTCTCAGTCAACCATTGGCATACCTTTGTCTGCCCCTCTGACTTCAGCTTTCCATCTCCTCCCCACACCTCTACCTAGGAAAAGTACAGTCTTTCTCCACAATGAAGTTCAAAGCAGCTAACATCATTCTCCTCTCCCTCTTTTGATATGCACAACAACCTGTGAGGTAGGTTAGGCTGAAAGTCTGTGACTGGTCTGAAATCACCTAGTCAGCTTCCACAGGAAGAACCTGGGTCTGGCAAAACCTGCTCCGAAGCACTAACTGCTACATCACACTGGCTGTTATGGGGGAGGACCTCAGTAGGATATAATGACACAGAGTCCACCATTTTCTCCAGTGGAACTGATCTCTGCCATCTGGAGAACAGTTGTAATTCTGAGTGATCTCCAGCCCTCACCTGGAGATTGGCAACAATGGTTCCTCAGGAGGAAATGGGTAGTTTGGAGGATGGAGTCTATGGCATTGTACCTGTCTGAGGTCTAACCCTTCCTCAAACCCCACCCTCTCCAGGCTCCACCCCTCAAATCTCCAGGAATTTCCCAATCTAGAGGTGGCAACCCTATCTCCTTCCTATCCAACCATCAATCTTTCTTTATCTGCCCTTCTGACTTCAGCTTTCCATCTACCTACCACTACCTGCAGCCTCTACCTAGGAAAAGTACAGTCTTTCTCTGCAGTGGAGACCCAAGCAGGAGGGAAGCAACCTCAGCAAGGTATAGTGACACAGAGTCCACCAGGGAAACTGAGCTCTGCTGTCTGGAAAGCAGTTGAAATTCTGAGTGATCTCCAGCCCTCAGCTGGAGAATGGTATCAATGGTTCCCCAGGAGGAAATGGTTGGTTTGGAAGCTGGAATCTATGGCATTGTAGCTGTCTTGAGGTCCCGCCCCTCCTCAAGCCCCACCCTCTCCAGGCTCCACCCCTCAAAACTCCAGGAATTTCCCAACCTGGAGTTGGCAACCCTATCCTTCCCAGCCAACCATCAATCTACCTTTATCTGCCCTTCTGACTTCAGCATTCCATCTCCCCACCACCCCCTGCAGCCTCTACCTAGGAAAAGTAGTCTTTCTCTGCAATGGGGACTCAAGCAGGGTATAATGACAAAGAGTCCACCCTGCAAAGCAGCCGTTTTCTCCAGGAAACTGACCTCTGCCATCTAGAGAGCAGTTTTAATTCTGAATGATCTCCAGCCCTCATCTGGAGAACGGCAGCAAAAATAACTGTTTTGGAGGGTGGACTCTATGTCATTCTATTCATCTGAGGCCTCTCCCCTCCCCAAACCCTGGCTTCCGTAGACTCCACCACAAAATATCCAGGAATTTCCCAACCTGGAACTGCAACCCTAGTCAGGACTGGCCCCAATGAGTTCTCCACAAAGGCTTGGAAAGGGCCTCCTGGCTTTGCCTTTTTTCTGACAGAACCAAGCTTGGTTGCCTAGCTACAGCCACTGAGGGAAATGTTAGTCCCACAGGAGAAGTGTCTTTGTCAGGAGAGACAGCTGTTTATTCTGACAGGAAACAGTGGCTGAGGTGGCAGTGGGCAGGGGAAAGGAGAGAACCCAACACTCAGCCAATGGCACATGAATACTCTTGATTGGCGGTTGATGGGCCAATGGCTGATGGAGCACAAAGCACAGCTAATGGAAGAACTGAAAAGTGCCAATGTGTTAGGCCAGTTATATACATCAGATGGGGCATGTCTTTTTGTGTCTAGGTACTTCTCCAGAATTAACCCACAGCTAGATCTCTGAAAACTTATAGCAATTTTTGACATCATAAAGATGGGGAACACTTCAAAGCTAGGAAAACATTGAAGAAGAGGAAAAGGAGATTGAAAAAAACTGAGTCTCTACTTTCCAGCACTTTGTTTTTCATAGAGAGGAATAGCTTGAATCCTTTCACCAGAACAAACACTAACCTATACTTTTTCCCATTGAAGGAACTTAGTACAGAACAATTTATTTTTTCCCACAAACATGCTAAAAACAATTGTGCATAAAACAGAACGAAAAAGCCAAGAAATCTCAAAATGATGGTTGCAGTTTTTGTGTGAGAAGGAAGCATAGCTGAATGGGAACTAAACTGTAGCAAAAATATTAACCAGAATGGAGATAAGCAAAAAGTTTTGTCCCCAGCTTCTTGGCTTATGAACCTATCTATCCACTCTGGTCAATTTTGGAAGCCCTGCTTTGGGTGCCCCAGCCACCTGTGGCTAGATGGTTGGCAACTTGAGAAAGGGCCTTCTTGGTCATGGCACCAAAACTTTGTAACTCTGTCCCTGAGGAGATTCACCAGCAGGTGAAGGGATTTTTGTTCAGTTTGGTGTTCCCCCACTAACTGTTATTTGCCCTCTTATCTTGATGTTTTTGTGTGTGTTTCCCACAAACACAAACAATTTTATTGAATTGTTTAAATATTTTATATCCACATGTTTTTAAATGATTTAATACTGAAATGCTTTAATGTTTTGATGTTCCCCACCTTGGGGACCCTATTTGGTTGGAAAGGCACAGCACAAAAATATTTAAAATAAATACTCATTTTAAGAAATACTAACATGTTGCTGTGTCGAGGCACCTCATAAGATCTAACAAAAGGAGCCCAACCCTCGTTTAGCTTCTCAGGCAGAGAGTTATTTGTCAGCTTCAGCAGCACAAGTCACTATGTGTGCTTCTTCAATATACTTTAATTCTCTGAGTCAGTGTATTAGGGTGCAACCCTAGAATACCTATTGAATGCTCCAGAGAACTCTCTGGAAAGTACTCTTAGATTAGTAGTTTATGGAATGATGTACAACCCCAATCAATTAATTACTTGGATTCCGGCCTCCAGAGTCCTTTTGAAGTAAATGGTAATACATTTGGCTTAGGCTTCACATCTCATCTAAGAAGTATACGGTGGCTTACATGGAGTTTATCCTATTTTATCCTTTTAGCAGTTCTGTGTGCAAAGTGAGTTTATGGCCTAGGTCATCAGGGATGATCAAAGATTCTTGGTGGATCCAAATACCACACAGCAGGAGCAATACCAAATAGTCCACCCAGTTCTATTCAATGGGGCTAAGAAAGAATTCTTTGGCTTGCACTGTCTGTCTACTAATCCTGATAGGCAATCACTGGAGGATTGGCCTGGCCTATGTGTTTTTCAAAATGTTACTAATAATTTTTTGAAATACATTTTATAGATAAGATTTCTCATATCTTCTGTGAGTTTGATGCCATGATTGGTTCAGTTCAGTCTCAGGATGCTGTCAGAGTCCTAATTTTATAGATGACTTTCTTGTGGTTAGGCCTGATGAAGTGGACAAACTGCTTAGAAGTCTTAAGTCCCCCCCACACACACACATTTAGTCCTGAACTTTACTTTTCATTCTGATAATCTCTGCTGGAAGAGTTCTTTTTTATTGTCCTAGACCTCACAGCGGCTCTTCATGTGATTAGCCACGATGTTCTTCTGGAGACGATGGCTGAGTTGGCAGTGGGTGGTGCCTTTCTTCAGTGATTCTATTTTACCTGGTTTGCCAGTTCTAGAAGGGGGTAGAAGGCAAGTGCTGCTAGGTGCTGTGGCATTTATGTTGTAGGTTCCCACTTTGTCCCCCACACTGTTTAACATTACCCCTGCTCACAAGTTACAGTGAATGTATATATAATCTGTCTACAATGTACATGTAATTTTTCTTTGTATGTGCATTGAATAATTCTCATGTTACATTCAACTCATATGTTCAACTCAATGGGAGATCAAGACCTGATATTTATCCAGGAATTGGATTGTGGGTTAATTTGAGGCCTTATTCCTCCTTTAGGTCTTTTGATTCAAGGCTTTCAATGGAAAAGTTAACCATCTATTTCACTTGCTGTTTTCAGGGCTGTTTTATTTCATTACTAAAATAATGAGAAGTTGAGGTAGTTTGCCATTGCCTTCCTCTGCAGATCCTCCTTAGTGGTCTTTTATTCAAGTACTGACCCTGCTTAGCTTCTAAGACCTGGCAAGATCAGGCATGCAGCCTTCTCTCCTGGGGGTATAAACCCTCCCCAAATAACAGAAGCACCATGTGTTGCTTTAATGAACAAATAAATGCTCACTGGCTGGCAACTAGAGCAGTATGCCCAGTTAAAGGTTTGGTTTCTGTCGGAAAAAGGAAGGGGGAGGCAAGGGAATAGACTTTCCAATTTTTTTTGGGGGGGTGGGCTGGGGCTGGGCCAGAGGCATTGCTGTGCTAGGTCCTTAAAAGTACCGAGGCCCAGTGACATCATAGGGAAGAGCCAGTGACTACTGTCAGTAGTGTGAGATGGACCCACAGCTCAATTGGCTCTCATATCACTGCCATAACATTCAAAATAGTAAAAAGCTCAGTAGCACCTTTAAGACTAACAAATTGTATTGTAGTATAATTATTACTGTAGTACAAGGGTTTTCACAAAGCCACACACTCTTTTCCAATCTCACTTCAGTGCCAGTCCGTGTCTTCAAATTCACAGAGAAACCCAAACACTCCTCCCTCCTCCACCTGGCTGTTGTGCATCCTATACGAAGCAGGGTGATTTGGCAAATGCAAGCCAATGCCAGTGGTTTGCATGTACCAACTTACACAGCAGAACCAGAGCTTCCAATTTCAGCACTGGAGCTAGGGATGCCAGCCTTGAATTTCATTCCCCTAGCCATACTGTCCTACATTTGAAGGCAATTCCCATTTACCTGTGGCAATCACTAGGAAACTGCAACAGTTCCTCCCCCTTTATGATTCCTATCACTTTTGTGAGTGCACAAGTAAAAGGCTAACCAGTTATCGGTGAACATGAGTAAAAGTGGCCCCACTATTCATGGCCATTACATTACATCTTTCAATGCATGCATTATATTAGTATTTCAGCAACCCTACGGGCAAATTTCTGCCTTGGGGAGAGCAGGCTGTTTGGAAAAGGTCCCACCCTATCAAAAGTTGCTTCCCTGGAGCATCAGAAGAATCAGAGCACTGGTGCATCAGCCCATGGAACTTTCTCACACTTACAACTTGTAGAAGACAAGTCAGCAGTTAAGTGTGCCACAGAGGGAAAGAATTAGGAAACAGGGGGGGGGGCAAAGAGGAAAGATGGGGGCTGAGAGATGTGGAGGGAGGGAGGTTATGGGGCTCCAAGAGCAAAGGGTGTTTTCAAAACCCTGCCCTCAAGCAGTAGCCAAAACAGCAAATGTGTGACCAGGGCCAGTGTTAGATTTTTTTGCACACTAGGTGAGGCTACCTTCTGGCGCCCCCCTCCCGTGGACACATCAATTTTCAAACATACCTTTTCTTGACAGTAGTCCCTATTGCCCTCAGTAGTACATACTTCTGTACGTACATTGGGCAAAGCTGTTAAGAACCAGTATTAAGAACAGTCATACCTGGTATGCCTCCTTCTTCTGGGCAATTGTCAGGATCTGGCTCGTATATACAGTAAGCCTCACAGACCATGAGCTTCCAAACTCCAAAGCTTGTCCACTTCCTTTCTGCTCCTAACCCCCAACATAGTGTTCTGTCCCAACTCACACCCAAAGACTATGAAGGTCTTACTCTGAAGACCAAAGCTATAGCTGTTTTTCATTGGCCCTTAATTCTCCTTTGTCTGCCTTTCTTTTGCTCAGGCCATTCCTTTTCCCCTATCCTTGTTTTTACACTGTCTACTCAAATTCTTTTCTCTAAGGGCCATTTAGAGAAGAAGACTAGGGATGCAAAATGTCCAGGGGTTGGGTTGTTCTGGCAGTCCACCAATGCTCCCTCTAAGCTGTGGAGTCTTGTGAGCAAAAATTCTACTTTGTGAGCTGCTGGCATTAAAGCTGTGAGTGAGCGATTCGGCTACTGCATAAGACAAAAATGTGTGAGCTGGAGGCTAAAAGAATGTGAGCTAGCTCACACAAACTCAGCTTAGAGGGAACACTGCAATCCACCTGACTCAACTTGTTCTTAGGGAGACAGTAAAGGAACAGCAGGCACAATGCTGGTTGGTTTTGGCCAACAGCTTAAAACAGCTTAAGCCAACAGCTTAAATTTGGCCAACAGCTTAAATTCAACAACAGTTAGAAGCCTCCCTATCAATCCACAATGGATCATCTTAACCCTTTCCTTGGCTTGAAATCATAGCAAGTGCTCTTCTATAGCTATTCTTTACAACTAAGAAAAGGGTTGAAGTGGCAGAAACTAGATTCCTAGAGTGGATTTCTTCTGAAAGCATCAGTGAGTCTTTTTGGTTTGCTATGCTTACAGGCATTAATGAAGGAGAAGTAAACCCCACTGAGTTCAGAGACACTTAGAATCATAGAATCATAGAATCATAGAATCATAGAATGTTAGAGTTGGAAGGGACATTTGTAGGTCATCTAGTCCAACCCCCTGCACTCTGCAGGAGCGTAGCTGAAAGATAGCCCTACAACATACCCGAAAGGTGGTCATCCAGCCTCTGCTTAAAAACGTCCAATGAAGGGTCATCCACCACCTCCCAAGGCAGACTGTTCCACTGCTCAACCACTCTTACAGTTAGGAAATTTCTCCTGATATTTAGCCGGTATCAACTCCCTTGTAATTTCCACCCATTAGATCTAGTCTTGTAGTCTGGAGCAAGAGAGAATAGATCTGCTCCATCTTCTACATGACAGCCCTTTAAATATTTGAAGACTGCAATCATGTTCCCTCTAAGCCTTCTCTTTCCCAGGCTAAACATACCCAACACTTTCAGCCTTTCCTCGTAAGACTTGGATTCCAACACTCTCACCATCCTGGTTGCCTTCTTCTGGACACGCTTGAGCTTGTCAACATCATTCCTAAAATGTGGTGCACAAAACTGGACACCATACTCCAGGTGACGCCTGACCATAGCAGAATAGAGTGGAACTACCACCTCCGGTGATCTGGACACAATGCTTCTGTTAATACATCCTAAGATTGCATTAGCTTTCTTCACAGCCACATCACACTGCAGGCTCATGTTGAGCTTGTGATCAACCAGAACACCTAGATCCCTTTCACATGTGCTGCTGTCAAGCCAAGTCCTTCCCATTCTATATCTGTGCCTTTGATTTTTTTGTACCTAAATGCAGGAGTTGAACTTATCTCTATTGACTTCCGTCCATGTAGATGCAGAGCCATTTATGAGCACTCATTGGGTATGATTTTTCAACCAACCATGAATCCATCCAACGCTTGCTCCATCCAGCCCACATTTAACCAGCTTATCCTCAAGGATATCATGAGAAACTTTGTCAAATACTTTACTGAAATCTAGATACACTATATCCACAGCATTGCCAGAGTCAACCATTTTAGTAACTCTGTCAAAAAAGGAGATAAGGTTGGTCTGGCATGACTTATTCTTGATAAACCCGTGCTGGCTACTACCAATTAACTCATTCTGTTCGAGGTGCTCACAAACAGAGCGTTTGATAATCTGCTCCAGAATTTTTCCAAGTATTGATGTCAAGCTGACAGGCCTATAATTTCCTGGTTCTGTCTTTTCCCCCTTCTTGAAGATCGAGACAACATTCGCTCTTCTCCAGTCTTCTGGCACAACACCAGTACTCCAGGACATCTCATAGATTAGAGTCAGAGGTTCTGAAATAACATCTGCAATTTCTTTTAGTACCCTGGGATGCAAGCCATCCAGCCCTGGAGGTTCGAAAGTATTTAAGGCAGCCATATGCTCTCTAAACATTTCCTTTCTTACTCTGGACTGGCAGTTCCTCCTTCCTTCATATGCCCTGCATTCTTCAGTTTGTACACAGCTTGCCGTATGGTTAAAGACTGATGCAAAGTGAGAGTTGAGTAATTCCACTTTGTCTTCATCTCTTGTTAAGACCTGACCGTCTTTCCCTAGCAATGAGCTTACCCCATCCCTGTTCTTTTGTTGCTCTGCACATAGGCATAGAAATTTTTCTTTTTATTTTTAGCATCCCTCGCAAGCCTCAGCTCCATCTGTGTTTTAGCCTTTCTGACACCATCCCTACAGATTCAAGCCTGTTTCTTGTGCTCACCCTCAGTAATTTGGCTCTCCTTCCATTTCCTGTACATTTCCCTTTTTAGTCTCAGCTCTTCAGAGAGTTCCTTGTTCAGCTAACTCAGCTTCATTACTCGTCTCCCACCTTTCTTTCTTACCAGAACAGTTTGGGATTGTGCCTTAAGCACTTCATTTTTCAGCATCTCCTATCCTTCCTGTGCAGATTTCCCCCTTAGCATTTCCAGCCATGGGATCCTATATAATATTTCTCTGAGTTTCATTCATCTGGGAAGACTGTTCCTCAGCTAAGTTACTTAGAGAGCAATCCTAAACAAGTCTACTCAAGAATATTCTGTGGGGCTTAGTTCCAGGAAAGTATACTTAGGACTACACTGTTAGCCACCCACAAAACTAAACACTTCTCTCCGTCCTTTCTTCCACCACCTCTCCTTCCTTCCTAAATGCATTTTTGGAGCTTGAAGCAATCCGTTTGAATTGTGCTCTGTGGAGAGGGGCCAAGGGGTTCTCCCAGGTTCAGAATAGGATTGGGGTGCAGTTTTTTTCACTCCCTGCTGCATCCCCCTCCTTTCTCTCTTTTTTAGCTTTAGGTCTTGCATTGCAGCCCCAACCCATAATTTCCCCCTCCAAACCCCTTTGAACTCACCACAAATCCCATCAAGCCATGCAAGAAGCAGCAAGCAACTCAGGAAAACAGAAAGCCACTCTATAAAGGGGGCAGGAAGTGGCTTTCCCTCATGCCGCTCCCAATTACCTCTCTAGGCCAGCAGATTCTCTCTGTCTCTTTAATTCTCAGAGTGCATTTCACTAGTTCAAGAGAACCAGGACAAAAATGCAAAAGAGAGTCTTTGGTGAAAGGGCAGTTTTCTCATGTTAATCAAACAAACAACTGTGATACTCCACTGTTGGATCACTGGGGGGATGTTTTGGGGGGAGACAGAGGGGGCAGGGCTGGCGGAGGAAGGTCAGTTTTACAGTGGCAGCAGCTGCAGGAAGAGGAGGAGGAGCTGGCATATCCTGCAGCTGGGCATGCCTCCCTGCCCCTTGCACTCAATGCATGCAAGCATGGGGCATGGCTGGAGCTGAGGCGGGCTCCTTGACTTCTGCCTGGCTGCAGCTGGCTACTCCTCAGCTGGGGCCCAGGGACAAGAAGGCATGAGGGCAAGAAGGTGCATGGCACTGCACAGGGGGAAGGGTTGCCCCCAGGGGGGCTCAGTACCTTTGAGGATGGTGCGAGCTCCTCAGCCCCCACAAAGATTACTCCGGTGGGGGGGAGAGGCAGGGCCCTTGTCAGGGCTGTTTTGGTATTAAGGGGGGCTCAAAGGAACCAGGGCCAGCAGCAACCACTGGGTGACTTGCTACCACACAGTATGCCTGACCCACCCAGGACTGTTGCTTCCTACATTTACTACATGGCCACCTCCAAAAAAATAGTGTGGTGTAATGGCTAGAGTTTCAGACAATGATGCAGGAGACCTAGATTCAAATTTCAGTCTACCATGGAAGCTTGCTAGATGACCTTGTTCTAGTCATACACTCACAGCCTAATCTTCCTCACAGGTTTTTTTTTTGTAAGAATAAAATGGAGGAAAGGAGAATGATGTAAGTTTCTTTAGGTCCATACTGTGGAGAAAAGCGGTGCATAAATAAGGGAATTATAGCTGAAGGGGGAGCAGGTAGAGGTTAGTGGGTAGGTGGGAAGAAAAGAAGGGAGCTAGGAAAGGTGAGAATATGAGGGGTTGCCAGGAAAAAAAAGAGGGAATAATATCAGAGGGGGAGGCAGGGGGAAATGAGATGCCCACTGCAAGTCCTTGTGGGTCCCCCTGTTATATTATATATTTATATCTACCTTTTGTATCCATGGGGACCTGGAATGTCTTACAATAAATAAATACCATATAGATAAATTGCCTATGTATCTGCAGGTACCATCTGTGAGGTGCAGGCTAAAATCTCTTTCATTCCCAACCCTTCTCCTTCCATCTATGGATATGGCCAAACATTAGATTACCTGTAGGAAGAGATAGGCAAACCTCTCCCCAAACGGCTCCAGTGTGGCCACGGTAACACCACTGTGCCTGGCTAGCTGTGATGAAGCTCAGTAATCTTTGTTTGGTTATGTAATTGAGCATTCATTCACTCAATTTATTATGCCATAGAAGAAGAAACAGATAGTTTATACATGAAAAATTTCCATGGATTTGGTACATGGCATTTTATATACTGCAAAAGAAGATACAATGATTTGTGGGAATCAGAGGCTGGGCACAGTGAAATCACACTGGAAAAGTCTCTTGGGAGGTGATTGAATAGTTGGTTATATCTGGTGGCTCCAGAAGCAATAAGACTGAATTTCGACAGAGTTGCTTTATTGGAAATTTGGAATTCTGGGTGCGGTATATGTTGGAATATGCAAGGTCTATAGTGCAGCCTTATGAAGAAGATCACCCTTCAGGGGGCAGTTAGCATAGCTAGATTAGGGACTGCCCACAATTTCAAATTATGTCCTTGCTGTCTCCTGAATGGCTTTTCTGGAGACTTCCTGCTCCTGTAGAGTTAGGCTAGACAGTTAAGGTTCTCTCCCTTCTACATTCTATAACACTTTGTCCTTCTTTAAAAAAAACAAAACACAACTACTTATGTTTCTCTAAACAGTCAGTGCTCCACTTACTTGTGTCATGGATTTCTTCTCTCCCACCCCAGTCCAGGGATGAGAGTTAGAAACCCCAAGACTTCAGTAAGAATTAAACAAGCCCCCCCAAGTGTATGTCTGCACACTCTCTAGGGTATCAGTAGTCACTGCCATCAGGATCTCTTGACACAGGTTCCCCACCAATGCTCAGGAGCAGAGGTCCCAACTCTTGTCTAGTCTCTGGGAATTAACAACTTATCAGCTCTGTACCAGGGCTGCAAACAATTAATTAACATGGCTTAGGCACAAGATGTAGTCTTAGAGCTCAAGTTGCAACAGAGGAAAACAAGTCCAGATAATATTGGTTATATATTATCTTTATTCAGTGCAAAAGCATGCATATGTAATGAGACTAGAAAAGGTAAACAAAAACAAATAATGCCTATAGCATAATCAGCTCTAACTACACAATAGAGGTATTCATAGTTACTAAGCTTTCAGATGTATCAGATGGTCCAATGTGCAAATAGTCCAAAAGTCCCACCAAGGAATTTTGTAAAGAAGCCACATGTTGCTGTTGGCAGCTGAGACCAGCTTGGCTGCCTATTAGCCAAAGTCCATGGCAAGCCAGTAACCAGTCCCAAAAGGGACTCTTTGTTTACAGAGAGGAAAAAGAACAAAAAAAACTTAACAGGTAGAGGGTACCTTTTCCACTAGGGTTCTTTCTCTTAAATCCCCTCCTCCATCACTCCTCTGTCACAACCAGATATGGCCATTATCCAATCATGAGGGAATGGAGGGGTGTATCCAAATCTCCAGTTACTAGCCATTGCCTATGTGCTCTGTATCATGTTAGAGAATGCTTTGATGTGCTGATGTCTTGGGCCTAGCTCTTCCCATGTGTGAGAAGGCACCTGAATGTCTCCTTGCTCTAGCAAAAGTGTTAAAGAGTCTTGCATATGAATATGAAGCTTGGCCATCTGTGCAGGCCATCTGTGCAGGTGACAAAGTCACACGGAAGTGTCAGCAGCTAAGGCCATTTGGCCCTGGCAGGGATAGCTCTAGGCAAGATCTGTTCAGGTTTAACTAGGGAACAATGCACAGGGTTATGGGCCCAGTATTTGCACTACTGTAACACAGAGAAACAGAAATGTAGGCAAAAAGAAGAAACTGCAAAATGGCTGTTTCCTGCACAGCTCAGCACAGCTGCTTACTGGATAGGCTGACAGGCATAAATTATCTTTTTTGGAAGGAGAGAATAAAGAACCATTTACTCAAGATGGGACTCCAGTATGTTATTACAGACTCCAAGCCAGAAGAAGAGAACTCAGCAAAGCAGAAATCCTGGGACAAGGACAGTGAAAAAGCAAGAAGTACTCTGATATGGGCTTTGTCAGATAGAGATGTTTTGAGAGTTATTCAGATGCAGACAGCAAAGGCAGTATGGAATGAACTTGAAAGATTGTATGTTAATTCTTCTCTAAAGATCAAATTATATATTCAAAATAAACTGTTTAGCACAAGAATGTCTGAGGAAGGCAATTTAAGAGAGCACCTACATGAAATGCTTGCTCTGAGTCAGGAGCTAAGGAGTGCTGGCAAGAAACTTACAGAGCCAGACTTGGTTGTCCTGATTCTACCTAGTCTGCCCAAGACTTATGAAAATGTTGTATGCCAGATAGAATCAAAAGGAAGCCTCTCTCTCTCAAATGTAAATAATGGAGCAGGCATTAAAACACAAGCAGTTTGAGGAACCTAACAGAAAAGCTGAACACAATCCTGACCCAAATGCCTTTATACGTAAATAACAAAAGTAAGGTAATGTGTTATTCCTATGGAAAACAAAGGCATGTTAAAAAGGACTGTAATGCTTTTAAACAGAAGGATGTCCCTCCAAAACAAATGCAGAGGGAGAATTTAAAACAGCCATCCCTAATGAAATACTTTGTATAAACTGAAGGTGCAACCAAAAGTCATACTTTGTTTTTAGACAGTGGATGTTCAATACATATGAGTGGACACAGAGAATTCTTTGAAACTCTAAATGAAGAGAGAAAGGAAACACTGAGTGTGGCTGATGGAAGGTCTGTTGCAGCAGAATGGATAGGATCTAGAACTCTAAAATGCAGCCTTCCAGATGGACAGATTGGAGAAATCCTTGTTGAGAATTGTTTATATGTACCCAACTAGCAAATAATTTAATTTCAATGAGAGTGCTTGCAAAACGAGGAATGGCAACTTCATTTGGGAAAAAATGCCTGATTAAACAGAATGTAGATCTAATTGCAACAGGCAAAGTACCTAAAGATTTGTACGCTTTAGACACGTGTACACAAAGTGCAAACTTAACCACCAGCTGCAATCATAAGGGATGTTCCTGGTTATGGCATTGGCGATTAGGGCACAGAGACAATAATGCAGGGTGGTGAGAAAGATTGTGAGGCATTCCAAAGGAATCTGTTGAGGATGGACAAGTGGGCATCAAAGTGACAAATGGGGTTTAATGTGGCCAAGTGCAAAGTGATGCACATTGGGGCCAAAAATCCTAACTATAAATACACAATGATGGGGTCGAAACTGGCGGAGACTGGCCAAGAGACAGATCTTGGAGTTGCAGTAGATAACTCACTGAAAATGTTGAGACAGTGTGCAACTGCAATAGAAAAGGCCAATGCTATGCTGGGGATTATTATGAAGGAAATTGAAAGCACGTCAACCAGTATCATAATGCCCCTATATAAATTGATGAAGTGACCTCATTTGGAATACTATGTACAATTCTGGTCACCACACCTCAGAAAGCATTGACCCAAAGACACAAAACATTTAAAAAAATGCAGTGTTGCCTTCAAAGACCAAAAAGAAAAATTCAAAACAGCAGAAATGTAGACATCATTGAATCTACACTGATGGAACAAAATAAAGTACAAGAACCAGAAGAAGTGCTTCTAAGCACTATAAATTGTGGAGAGGAGTCCTCCTTCCCCTGAGGAGTCCTCCTCCCCTAAGGAATTCATGATGACCTCAGGCTGACCCACAACCTAGGCTCCCTTTAAGCTGTGCCAGGCTGCACTGGGCCAACAATTGTCCCTGACTAGCTCAGCTATTTTTTTCATAGCGCAGGGGTAGGAGCCAAGGTGCTCCTTCACAAGGTGTGGGCGGGTGAGCAAAAGGTGATGAGGAGAAGCGGGGGAGAGCAGGGGGCGCCCACACGTCCATCCCTCTCTCTCCTGCTCTTGCCTGGGCAGGAAGAGATGCACCACCACACAGAGAGCCCCCTCACACCACTCTCATCATCCTTTCTCAGTGAAGCACCGCTGCCACTGCTCACCCATGGGTGACTCCCTTCCCCCTGCTGCCTGGCTCACCTGTTCTCCTCTCCCCACCCTCCTGCATCCCTTTAGTGTGGGGCTGGCTCTGGCTGGATGCCCTCGCCACTGCTGCAGCAGCAAGAAGCCCCTTGGCAGCTCCTGGCACTGTCAGTTGAGCGCAGAGAAGAAGCCGGGGTCCTGGTGGCTACCCACTTTGTTCCCTGGCTGTGCTGGAGCCTGGTTGGGTAGCCTGGCTTTATTTTAAACGGGAGTGCTGATCTGGCTTTATTTCTATATTTAAAGAGACAGGACACCAGGAAAACAATGCAATAACCCATTCAGAGACTGGCTTGGTCTTCTCACCATTCTGCCCTGTGTAATATGGGGCTTAGGGTTGCCAGGTCCCCCCTGGCCACCGGAAGGGGATGGGGGAGTAGGGTTGCCAACTTCAGGTTGGGATAATCCTGGAGATTTGGGGATGGAGCCTGGGATGGACAGGGACCTGAGGGGGGCACAATGCCATGGAGTCCCCTCTCCAAAGCATTCATTTTCTGCAGGGGAACTGATCTCTGGAGTCAAAATGAGGTGTAATTCCAAGAGGTCCCCAGGTCCTATCTGGAGGCTGGCATCCCTAACTGGGGGCGGGGCGGTATGCAGACATTTTCTCTCTGTGGGAAGAAGTCAGAAGACTTTCAGAAGAGGGCCTCCTGACAGTTCCGGCTGTTTTCCACAAAAAGAAACTCCTTCTGTGTATGCTTGTGGATGACTTCTCTGCAGGGCCAGCCCATGGTGTCTGAGCACCCTAGGCCAGCTTGTGGCCCCATACCCCCCCAGTGATGCAGTTCTGATTCTTGTCTATTTTTCCATGAAGTAGGAAGACCACTCAACCTGTTGCCATCGTCCATTTAGGTTCATGCCATTCTTCCAGACATAGGTAACCCTCAAATAAATACTTGGTGTTGTAGGGGCCCCAATCTTTTTGATACTTTGATCCAACAGTTTCCTAGGCACACACTAAAACATACCAGCTTGTACATCTTATACTGGAATAAAGTTAGGTTTTAGATTCCTATTTTGTCCCATTATTTATAATAATACACATTTGCATTTGATAAATAGCCACAATCACCCGAGGTCTGATATAAAGGAGAATGGCCAGCAGTTGGTTCACATAAAATCTCATTAGTGCCTTTTATTGTTTCTGACAATTCTTGGAAGAGAATGGTTCATTAACATTCAAATAGAGATAACCCCTAGTTCCAGGCTAATTGTAATAGTGCATTCTTATGCATTCAAATAAATCTGGCAGGTTTCAGGACAAGCCAGTTTCCAAGAGTAAATTATGAAAAAGGTACTTAGCTAGAGTTTTAAGATGGAGGTTGCTTGCAAGGCTAATTAAAGCTGATTACGCTTTTATTTATTTTATCATTAATATTAAATGTTAAATTAGCCTATTACAGTCTAATAAATGGATTTTAAATGAATGAGTAATCAATAGCTATGGATTGAAGCAGAATCTAAGGAGTTGATGAGTTGATGATATAGCACTTATAGTGAAAATGCATCTTAACCACCTGCAACGAACAGGAAGCCCCTTACAACTATTCATCATTTTCTATGTTATTGACTTCTCCTTTTAAAGTATATATAATAGCAGTAGTTTAGCATACCTGATCTTGTCAGTGGAGATTACACCATAGTTTCCAATAAAGAGTGCAACATGTTGGACAAAACCTTTAAATAAAGAGATGCATGGATACAGTTAATCACCAAAAAATTGTACTTTTCACATTCCCCATGCCGTGGATGTTGTTGATATTTGATATGCCTAGAAATCAAAATATTTTCATGAATACATAGTATTTTATTTATTTATTTATCAAATTTATACCCCGCCCTCCTCACAAGCAGGCTCAGGGCGGCTTCCATACAGACATAAATACAATTAAAATCTTACAATTATTTAAAACACAACAGGTAAAACAGATACAATCCCAAAGTGCTGGAGGCAGTTAAAATTAGCTTAGATGGCACATTTCCAATGGGTTTTTGATTCTTAGATGTTCTCAGATGTTCTGTGGAACAGATGGTCACAGATCCTACCAGGGGATAGGAGATCCTGGATTTGGTCCTACGTAACGCCCAAGACCTGGTGAGAGATGTAAAAGTGATTGCACCGCTTGGGGACAGTGACCATAATGTTATTGAGTTCAACATTTGTATAAATAGGGAGTTGCCCAAAAAGACTGACACAACCACTTTTAACTTTAAAAGGGGTAAGTTCACTGGTATGAGGAAGAAATTGAAAGGAAGAGTGGAGAAGGTCAAAACCATTGGGGAAGCTTGGAGACTATTTAAAAATACAATCCTAGAAGCTCAGAAAAAATATATACCACAGGTTAGGAAAGGCACAAATAGGTATAGAAAAAAACCTGGTTGGTTAACAAATAAAGTAATGGAAGCTGTAAAAGGTAAGAAGGATTCCTCTAAGTGGTGGAAAGCTAGTCTCAATGAGGCTGATAAAAGGGAACACAGGCTGTGGCAAATAAAATGCTAGTCTGTGATCAGGCAGGCAAAAAGGGAATATGAGGAGCAAATAGCAGTAAACGTAAAGACCAACAATAAAACTTGGCCTGATCCAACATTGGCTTCTCTTATGTTCTCATGTCCTCTTAAAGAACTGATAACATTGAATTCATTGCTGTGCAACTGCAGCAAACCAAATTTTAAACTGGCAGGTGCATTTTCTGCAGAAATCCACTGTTCATTTTTGCATGGCAAACTGAAATGGAGAGTTCTTCCACTTGCCTACACTGGCATTCATCTTAGATGTTTGGCCTTTCCATGTCTTCTGAAGATATTCAATTAAATTGCTAGATGCAATCTGTAAAATAGATCACAAATATAAAGGGTTACTACACACCATTTTCAAGTTCAAAAACGAAGATGCTTGAGAGGAGACAGGTGGAACGTAAGGGCATAGTCTCAGTTAATTACTCTCAGCATTCCACAGTTAAGGATACATCTGCCCATCAATTTCCACTTTTGATATATTTATTTCCTTCACTATATTTCCCCCCAGAATTAAACCCAAACAAATGGTAGACATACAAACTAAGCTTGCTATTCCTGTTTGGTCCTTAAATCTGTTAAACATCATTATGTTAAATATATCTTCATTATGTTGTATGCTAACTTACTGCTCAACTTCTACCTACATGTATGGACTGGTAACTTCCATTTCATTGTATCTGAAGAAGTGTGCGTGCACACGGAGGCTTATACCTTGAATAAAACTTTGATGGTGTTGCTGCTGGACTCAAACTTCATCTCCTTACAGTTTATTTAGGATTTGGGAATTATTTAGCACAACAATTCTCTTAAAAAGTTAATGACATTTTATTTTAGAGATTACAACACAGTGCTTGAGGGACATTTGGAAATAGAAATGGTTTGGCATCCTATCTGTGGAGGCCTCACTAGGGCTGTTAGAACCACCAGTCTTGTAGCAATAACAAGCAGATTGGATTGCTCCAGAAATAATGTCACTAAAGAACATCTCAGGCCCAATTAGAGACACTTATATAAAGGATGTGATGGGATTGCTGAGAAGCAGTAGGGAAGTGGCAGAGGAGCCAAGAGGACTCCTCGAATATACTCAGCAGGACTCATAACTTGTCCACTCCCACAGTGAATAGGAAGGATTGCCAAGTGCTTCAATATCAGATTAGCGGGCATCTCTGTGCTGAGAAGTTGGGAAAGGGATTTGGGTTGGAGAAGTGCCAGGCAATATCCTCTCCTTCCAAGACATTTGGACCTTAACACAGACTGCAATGAGGTGAGCATGTGTTCCCTTATAGAGATGTGGCTTGGTTGCCTGGTGGGCTAATACTATTAGCAGTCAGACCCCTCCTTCTGCAGAGGGGCAGTTTAGTGCTTAGAAACACAGAGGCACAAACACCCCTCATACAAATATAACCTCAAAATCATAAATATGAAATACTGTCTGGCCCTAAAGGACACAAAATAGATGCCAGCCAGAAGCCAAGCCTGGGAAATGTTTTGAAGGTAAAGTCAGATGGCTGGATGACTAACAACCCTTTCCCCACCCTAAGAAGATGCATTATTAAGGACAATAGATTTCCAAAGAAGCTATGATCTAATCCCATCAACTCCAGCCTCACTTCTGCCCCTTACCCATGTACCCTAAATTAGCAAACACTTAACCCTATTCACAAAACCTGGTAGTTTTCCCATCTGGTACTTGACAGGACATCAAGAAACATTAATACATATGGTTCATCTCAGGTAAACTTATTAAGGTTTCACCCAAAAAAAAATAAAATAAAAAAATCAAGGTATTGTTTTGGGGGCAAACGTCAAACCACCCTACAGAACATTTCCCCTATAACTGCAAGCAAACATGTCAACCTCAAAAAAACAAACAAACCCCAACTTGCATGAGGGCCTCCTCCGCCTTCTCTCTGCAAAATGCTGATCATTTTGCTGCCACCTCCATGGACCTCACTCTTCAAGACTGGTAATTGTATAGCCTTCCCTGAATCACTTTCTCCCTCTCCTCCCTTTAATTTCCACTTAGGCCGAATCTGCATTTGGCTTTATCACCAGCATCCCAGCCTTTTGACTCCGTCTTCAAAAAAGCTGTCCACATTTGGTTTTCACACCTCGAGTATGCTAGCATCCTTTCGCATGTCCACATATATTTATCGTCCTTTCAGGGTGGCTCCATTGTCATTGCATCTCTGCACTGCTTTAAAAGAATCTTCTCCAAACAGCATTCAAACAAGCTTAGAGAAAGACGGCATCACAGCAGCATGCAACTGATTTAAAATGCAAATACAGATTCAACCTTAGTCAGCTTGTGTGTCCTTTAAGGGTGTTTTGTTTCTGTGTTATGCCCTTTTAGTTCTTTTTCAATAAAAATGCTTCTGGGTGAACATCTGTCTGGTTTATTTCAAGAGTTCTCTAATGGAATAATCCCTGTAAACATTGGTGGAGATCCCAGTTACCCCCAGTTACCCCCTCTTGCTTGTCTCCTTTAAGTTAATTTCTCCCAATTAATTAGGAGACCAGCTATTTGGGTAACAATACCCAAGGGTGGAACTGTGCTTTCTGGGGCCTTAGAAGATATAGTTGTGACAGATAATTTCCACTAATGCTCTGCATCATGGTCATAGCTTTAAGGCTGGCTTGTTTTTCATTATTGGGTGTTATTTATTATTGTGGAGTATTATATGTACACTACTTCTTCACCCAAAGAGTGATTAACACATGAAATTCATGGGCACGGGAGGTGGTGGTGGCTACAAGCATGGGTGGCTTCAAGAGGGAATTAGATAAACATATGGAGCAGAGGTCCATCAGTGGCTATTAGCCACAAGGTATAGATAGGAGCTCTCAGTCTGGGGCAAGTGGTACGCTGTATTCTTGGTGCTTGGGGGGGGGTCAACAGTGGGAAGGCCTCTAGTGTCCTGGCCCCACTGCTGGTCCTCCTGATGGCACCTGGTATTTTTGGCCACTGTGTGACAGAGTGTTGTACTAGATGGGCCATTGGCCTGATCCAACATTGGCTTCTCTTATGCTCTTATGTTACATACCAGGGACTAGCAAAGTGTCTACCAGCAAGCATTTACTCTCTCCCAACAAATAGCTTCATTATAAAGATCATATCACTGCAATGAAGGCAAACCAGGGTCACCCATGTCTGGATCAATGGGCTAGATTTTGTATTCAGTGTGAGAAATTAAAGGACCTGGAAGAGGTATAGGAAGGACAACAGTTTCTGTGTCTAACAGCGTCTTGCCCTTCCAGATAATTGTCATTTTGAACTCCTAATGTTGGGTTTGGGACCATAGAAGAGGAGACCACACTGCATCAAAAGTACAGCATGACCCAGAAAGAGAGGGGGGGGGGCACTAAAATACATTGCAAGCAAAATGCCTGTAATTCTGGGTAAGGTTCAGATTGTGTTGCAAAGATCCTGGTGGATGTGTACATGCATCAAAATATTGCTCTATGACATGTCTCCTCCCAGGGACCTCATCAGGCCACCCACTGTTAGAGAAAGGGAGAGAAGGTTTTGCAGTGTTTTATCTAGTTTGAGCACTTCATGGCAAGTATTCATATTATATGGAAGGAGTCCACCCAGAGACACTATTGGGATGTAACTCAATCTGGTCTTCTGCCTCTGAAGTCCCAAGTGGTTAAGAACCAAGCCTTTTGCTAGCCCTGTGCTGGGTTATATTTGCAGACCAAGCTAAGTATATTGGAATGCTGAAAGGTGATGGTAACTCGGACCTGTTATTTGTGTAAGTACATAAAATTGAACGTATTGACTACTGTAGTGATGTTGTGTCACAAAACATGGGGTTGTCCTTATGTTTTAGTAATATTGTTCTGGCTTTGTAGCAGACATGATAGCACTGGATCATGATAGCGCAGTATCTGTAGCAGACATGATAGCACAGTATGGTGGGCAGTTTTTTTCTTCATCCCAACATGTTGGTCT
Source organism: Gekko gecko (assembly GCA_029375565.1). Taxonomy (NCBI): domain Eukaryota; kingdom Metazoa; phylum Chordata; class Lepidosauria; order Squamata; family Gekkonidae; genus Gekko; species Gekko gecko. Next base: position 83,484,952 of record JAPDNY010000007.1, read on the forward strand.
TAGTGATGCCAGAACCTTCTTCAAACCACTGATGAATAGCCCCATGTATTATATGTATAGCTTTTGCTGAACTGCTTTGTTTTAGGCTACATCAGAAAAATTGAACACCTGAATATTTTCCTGGGTGTTTTTTAAAAAAACAAAAACAAAACCCTGTACATGCTAAACTGTTATGTCAGGGGAAAGCAGGCACAGAACCAGGCATGTTATGTTGAAAGGGCATAAAACTACACTGGAGGTGGTAGAGTTGCCAGGTCCTCCTCATCTGGAGAAACAAAAGTGTCCTGGCATTTTAATAGAGGTTTGATGGGGTGTTATTTACCAGGTGATGTTATTTATCTCCCTGCCCATTTCCACATATAAAGCCTCTGTTAAAGAGAAAGCACTTTTTTCTCTAGGTCTGTTGGCAGGCCTACAATTACATCAGATGGATAATATTCTGAGAGTGGGGTTCAGTGATATCATGTGGGTCTAGATTTTAAATTTCCAGTACCCAAGTGTTCATACCCAATATTCTATGGTGATCAGTGGCTGCTATTCTATTCACAGCACTGTTAAATATAGCCTTGTTTGACTAAATAAAGTTTGCACTTTGAAAACATCAAGTCACAAGCTCACTAGTAGCAGTGAGATACAAAAGCCTTTCAACAATTGGAGGACTTCCAATACTACTTGTCAAAGTAGAAATGTGTAGAATTCCTTTTCAGAAGCCATCTGAGAAAAGCTCAGCTTGTCCATTATGGGTCAAGGGATGAAGGAAGATAGCAAGGCCATCGTTATTACTGCTATATTACTGCCACTAATCAGCCTGTGAGTTTAGGATTTTTCCCAGTCTATTGGGACAAAACTAGTCTGCTAATTTATTTTTATATTATCACAATGAAAAAGCTCAGATACTTTTTTAAAAAAAGAAAGACGAGAATTCAAAGAAAGGGCATGACGTATTTCTAAGAGGGTATTGCTAGCATAGCCCCCTCCCTTATAGCTATCAGCTATGGGAAAAAATATTAGACTGCAAATTTCTCCCTAAACTGGTTTTAGCTGTGCAGGGAGATTTTCTGAGATAATTAAATATTTAAATCTTTATTGAACTGGTACAGTCCAGTGGCAGATACTTGAGCCACCTGTGAAGTATGTTGCCTTAAGTAAATTCTACAATATATCTGACCCATGAGGCTATGTAGAGCTTGCTAGGCTATATTTCATAAGTCTGCCCCCCCCGACACAAACAGAAATAAAAAGGGCAAAAATATATAACCATGTCTTTTTGTACATGGTCTTGAACATTTGGCACGGGAAGCATGGAAAGCATGACAACCAATTTCAATAGCCAAAAATGCAAAGTTAAGAAATAATTCATGAAGTCAATCAGAGAGAGCTCTTGGTATCCTAGGTTAGTAGAGAGCACTTGTTTGGAGTTTGAAAAATATAGCTGAAAAAGCACTGAAGCAAAATAAATCAATGGAAAAGCTTAAAGATTGCTGAGTTGATGAGAATGAAAACTAGTCCAATGTCAAAGAGAATCATAATGACTGTAGTGTTTAAAGCTCACATTTCACTCGATGTTAGTGCTATGAAAAATATAAAAAGAAATGATATTTACAGCTGTCTTATCTAAAGAAAACAGATTCAGAAAAAAAGTACTTTCAAGCTATTTTTAAAGAAACTTTTCCTCCATCCTCCTTGGCTACTGTAGCGCAGCATACTCAGCTTCATGCATCAAAAGCTTTTAGACCTCTGCTGAGACTTCACAGAACTGGACAGAAATTACAGGGGAAATTCTTTTCCCCTGAAATAAAATATCCTTTCCATTGAGAAAAATGCTTGATAGGTAAAACACTCTTTGAAAGAAAATTTCACTGTGAAAAATGAATGTCATTGTAAACTTTGATTTCACTAGCATGAAAAACCGTATTTTTGGTCATGGAAAGTAACACAAAATATTATTTTTTAGAAAAAAAAATAACGTTCAGACACATGGTTCTTCTTAGTATACCTCATGACTTTGTTGTGAATGTTGGAAGACATCCGACAATCTTCTTGCTGTGTATGGTCTAATAATGAACCTTGAATGGGTAGTTAATGAAAGTGAATATTTCATTTGATATCTAGAAATTCCACAAGGATAGGTTACTTATTCCTCAATTAACATTCACAAATTTAATAGCAGATAAGAGTATTGGATGCATCCAGAAGATACTGTTTGACAAACACACTCTACTGTTTGATGAGCCTCTCTAAAGGAAGCAAACAGTGTAATCCTAAACAAAGCTATGACATTCTAAGCCCATTGATTTATATGATATGTTAAATGTTAGTTGGGACTGGGAAAAACAACTTGTATTTAATGTGTGACTTGGGACTCACCTGAAAAATAATGTGTATGTGGGGGGAGGGGCAAATTAGCTCCCAAGCGTAGCGTGGTGGCAGAAGCATTCCTTCCTTTCCTTCAGCATTCCTTTCCATGGCAATGTGGGTGTGGGGGGTGCTGTTTGTCTCCTGGGCAGACATGTGGAAGTGGCAACAGGACAAATAGATTGCCCTCCATGGTGACTGATTTTTTTACTTTAAATTTTTTATTTAAATATAGAAAAAGAAACAGACATAAATATCAAGTGCACACCCCACTCACCATATAGGAAAAACAACCTACAATGTACACATAACAACAATAACAAAAGAGAGAATAAAAAAAAGTAAAAAGCAAACAAATTAAGGCATTGGTAGAAAGCTCAACATTCAGCATAAATACAAAGAGAAGGAATTCTTTTCCATTCTTCTTCTTTTTCCTTTTCCTGTAAACATGCATAATATCTCTTATATAATAATCCTGTTTCGGGGTGGCAAGATTCAATGCACACCAAAATCAGTTGGCCACCTGAACTGCCACTCAGAAACAGGGCCCTGACTGCGTTGCCTTTGTCCCACCCACAGAAGCACTGCCCGCCAAAATTTGCCTCAGAACACAGCTTCACCTCAGGAGAGAGCATGAAGACTCCTGACCTTTTGCTCCCTGCTGACTCTGGCCCTGCTGCTCCCCGCTGCCGCTGCTCCCGGCCAAAACTCCGCCTGCACTCCACACCACTGCCCATCCTGGCCCTGCCTAGAGCCCTGAAGATTCCCTGAGGTGAGTAGCAAGCCTTCCTCTTGCGGTTTGGCCATGTCGCAAGAGGAAACTCCCCTCAGTCATTCCCACTTGCCTGACGGGGGCCCGACAGCAGATTGCATCTTCTCGCCGCAGGCCTTGCAGCCAGGGAGGGCCGGCACTGGGATGGTCCAAACTCTAATGACAAAAGGGCCACTTCCCTGACTGATCCCAACAGCATGGAGCTTTGCCCACATGCCTTCCATGCCAGGAGTGGTGGGGAGAGGGGGTGGAGGACCTGCCAGCCTGGCCCAATGAGCCCTCCCAGAACCGGGGACGGGGAATGCATTGGTTGGAGCAGGGTGCCCTTGAATGCTCTCCCCCATCACCTTTCCCCACAGATGCCATCTTCATCTCCGGCATCTTTGCCAGAGGCATCTTCCCTCCCAGAACCCAGGCGACTCCCACTGGTAACTAGTCAGCCTTTCTCCTGCTTTTCCAACAGGTTGCAGGGAGGGATGTCCCCCCCCCCCAACATTCCCTATTGCCTGGCAGGGCCCTCTTCCCTTGCACGCCCCAAGGGTGCTGAACTACAACCACCTGCCTTCCACAGGGGCAGGAAATGGGTGGGAGAGGGGGTTGAGGAACTGCCGGCCTGGCCCAGAAACATCTCCCATCCGAAGTTTGGCTGACTGGCTTCCACGGGCTGGGAATGGGGGAGGGGGGTTGCAATCAGGGTTGCACAGTGTTACATGAGTCATGAACTTACTTGGATGCTTTCTGAGGCACTGACGTCTATACTAGTGTGTATAGCTCAGTCTTCTATGAGAAGTATAGATTTGCACAAAAATCACCGGTTGTTTATGCAAATACATCATGCTTGCCTTTCCCCCCCTTTGGCTTTTGAAGTTGGTTGCTTTTGGTGGGATGTACTAAAAGGAAGGACCGGATTACCCATTGGAAACAAAGGGAGAGACTTGAAGGCCCATTGGAAATAATGGGAGCCAGGAATGCCAATTGACTTGCATGGGCTCCATTGAAAAACATTACAACTCAAGAAGAGTTGCAAAGAAAGTGCGACATGGATTTTCCATTAAGGTCTCTGGTCCCAAATACACTGCTCTGGGACTGGAATGACAGACCCCAGAGTGGAATGACAGCCCCTGGGGATAGCAGGAGTGTTCTGAGACTGGAATGACATGCCCCACAGTGGAATGACAGCCCCCGTGGGGTACCAGATGTGTTCTGGGACTTGGATGACAAGCCCTGGGGTGGAATCACAGCCCCTGAGGGTAGTAGAAATTTTCTGGGAGTGGAATGACAGGCTCCAGAGTGGAATGACAGCCCCTTTTCAGCTTCTCAGCCATTTCCCTATCATCCTTCACTACTCCCTTTACCCCTTGGTCATCCAAGGGTCCCACTGCCTCCCGGCTGGTTTCCCACTTCTAATGTATTTGAAGAAAGTTTTATTGTTGGTCTTTATGTTTTCTGCTATATGCTCCTCATATTCCCTTTTTGCCTGCCTGATCACAGACTTGCATTTTATTTGCCACAGCCTGTGTTCCCTTTTATCAGCTTCACTGAGACTAGCTTTCCACCACTTAAAGGAATCCTTCTTACCTTTTACATCTTCCATTACTTTGTTTGTTAACCATGGAGGCTTTTTTCTATATCTATTTGTGCCTTTCCTAACCCGTGGTATATATTTTTACTGAGCTGCTTGAATTATAGTTTTAAATAGTTTCCAAGCTTCCCCAGTGGTTTTGACCCTTTCTACTTTTCCTTTCAGTTTCCTCCTCACAGGTCCCCTCATATCAGAGAAGTTTCCCCTTTTAAAGTCAAAAGTGGTTGTGTCACTCTTTTTGTTCAATTCCCTATTTATACAAATGTTGAACTCAGTAACATTATGGTCACTGTTCCCAAGCAGTGCAATCACTTTTACATTTCTCACCAGGTCTTGGGCATTACTTAGGATCAAATCCAGGATCGCCTCTCCCCTGGTAGGTTCCGTGACTATCTGCTCCATAGCACAGTCATTGAGAGTGTCTAGAAACTTAATCTCTTTTTCCCGACTTGAACACATATTGACCCAATCAACGTGTGGGTAGTTAAAATCATCAATTATGATGCAGTTTTTTTGTCTAGTTGCTATCTTTAACTCATTCATCGTGTTCTAATCCTCCTCTATCTTTTGATCTGTTGGGTGATAACAAACCCAGTGTTAAGTTTCCTTTTGGGCCCACTATTTCAACCCATAGCATTTCCAGAAGTGAATCCAATTCTGTTACCCTCTCAGTCTTACTGGACTGTATACCCTCTCTGACATACAGTGCCACCCCACCTCCAACCCTTCTCCTCCATCCTCATGATAGACTATATAACCGGGAATCACTGTATCCCATTGATTCTCCTTATCCCACCATGTTTCTGAAATACCCACAATGTCTATTTTCCCCCCCCAACACCAAGCAATCCAACTCCCCAATTTTGCCTCAGACACTTCAGGCATTTCTATAGAAACACCTATAATTTCCTATACATGTTAAGCCCACAACCTTCCAATCCACCTCACTGTAGAAAAGCAATAGCTACCCCCTCATATCTCCGAGATGAGCCATCCCGAACCAGAGACTTTTCATCTCCTGCCAGTTTCGCCCCAATATTCAGTTTAAAAACTGCTCTGCCACCTTTTTGATTATCTCCCTTCTTAGGACAAGTGGAGACATCTCTTTTGTACAGCTCTGTCTGGTTCCAAAAAGCATCCCAGTGCCTAACAAACTTGAACCCTTCCCCCCTACACCATCGTCTCATTCATGCATTGAGACTCCTGATCTGTGCCTGTCTCTCCGGCCCTGCGCATGGAACAGATAGCACTTCTGAGAAAGCTACCCTGGAGGTCCTGGCCTTGAGTTTCCTGCCCAGCAGCCTAAATATCTCCTCCAGGACCTCACAACTGCATTTCCCCACATCACTGGTGCCGACATGCACCACGACCACTGGCTTCTCCCAGCACTATCTCCCAGCCTATCTAAAACACGTGTAATGTCTGCTACCTTCGTACCAGGCAGGCAAGTCACCATATGGTCAGTACACGGGTTTGCCACCCAGCTGTCTACCTGCCTAAGGATCAAATCACCAACTACCAAGAGCCCCCCTTCCACCCTGCCCAGGGATGATTCCTTGGTGTGAAATGATACCCGTTCACCAGCTGAAGAAGAGGTCCCTTCTGAGGGCACATTCCCCTTATCCTCAGCACGGTGTCCCATTTCCCTTTGACCCTCATGCTCCCTGGCAGCAGTGGGGCTGCCAGATCCAGAGTGGGACATATCTAACAAGTCCCCGAGAGTCTTCTCCATGCACCTAACTGACTGTCTCTGCTTCTCCAGGTCAGCCACCTTGGCCTCAGGGGAGCAAACTCATTCCCTGAGGACCAGGAGCTCCTTGCACTGAGCACACACCCAAGACTTCTGACCAGTGGGCAGATAGTCATACATGTGACACTCCATGCAAAACACTGGATAGCCCCCAATCCCCTGCTGGCATTCTGGCTTCATAACTGCTTTTAAACTAATACTTTTATATAATCCCCCTTTTAAAACCCTTTATATTTATGTGGTTCCTGTTGTAGAAGTCTACTTACCTTACTGGGAACCCAAGGAGCCTAGGTCCCTGGCTTTCTGGCTCTTCCTCGGCTTCTTACAGAGCCCCCAAGCTAAGAGCCACAGGCAAAGAGCCTCACTCTTTTGCTCATGCCAGAGGCTCGTGCCTTTTGCAAGCTTCCTGCCTTAAATAGACGCATCCCCCAGGAGAGGGTGTAGCCAGCAGCTATTCAAATCCACCCTAGGCACTTAATGACAGGTAAACAATGACCCTTTCACACCCTAACTCGAGCAGCCAGGATTCTGCAACAACTCACAACTCACCACACACTCCCAAATACAGTCCTGCTGCCAGATCCAGAGTGGGACATATCTAACAAGTCCCCAAATGTCTTCTCTGTGTGCCTAACTGACTTTCTCTGCTTCTCCAGGTCAGCCACCTTGGCCTCAAGGGAGCAAACTCATGCCCTGAGAACCAGGAGCTCCTTGCACCGAGCACACACCCAAGACTTCTGTCCAGTGGGCAGATAGTCATACATGTGACACTCCATGCAAAACACTGGATAGCCCCCAACCCCCTGCTGGCATTCTGGCTTCATAATTGCTTTTTAAAAAATAAATATAATCCTCTTTTAAAAACCCTTTGTACCTATGTGGTGCTCCTTGTTGAAGTCTACTTACCTTACTGGGAACACAAGGAGACTAGGACCTTGGCTTTCTGGGTCAGCTCTGCCTCTGGCAAGGTGCTGTCTTAAATAGAGGCCTGCCCCAGGAAAGGGCAGGGCAGCAGCTATTCAAATTCGCCCAGGCACTCAATTTACATTCAAACAATGTCCCTTTCTCACCCTCTCTCAAGCAGCCAGAATTCTGCAGCAACTCTAATCTCTTCCACACACTCCCAAACACAGTCCTCCCACACAATACCCTCAGCTAACTCCCCTCCTTTGCTGAAAGCAAATAAAAAACACCCCTCTAGCAGTTCTGTCTCCTGGTCTTTCTCAGGGCTCAGCTGGTTCAGCTCTGGCTCTGGCAAGGTGCTGCCTTAATTAGAGGCCTCCCGCAGGAAAGAGCGGGGCAGCAGCAAAGGAACGAAAACACCAGGAACCAAGGTCACTACTAGCCTTCCTGCTGAAATTATAACCAATCATTGCTCCTCGGTTCCATTGCCTTGATTTCGCCTTCACTAAGGAGGGAAACAATCAGAGACAGATATACAAACAGGGATGTTATGAGGGGTAAAAAAGTAGCAATACACAAGACACACACTACACATCACAAACCCATTTTGCCTTGCAACACAGGAGAACTTACAATGCACTTCAGCCATGGCAGACAAGGGGGAACTTTACACAAAAAAAACCCACTGTCTCATGGTTGCTGCATTCATCCATGGACCCCTGTGTGCTGCATTTTCTGGCCCACATTGTGTGACCTTGGACATCAGGTATTGTGTAACATGAGGTATGTGAGACTTTTTTTCCATGTTTGAATCTTTCAGTTACAGACTGTTAATATGTACTTTACCTCCTTCCAGCCTATGCATTCTTTACACATCACATCTTTCTAGCATCTGTTGTATTGCTTTCACAATGGGCTTTACTGCTCGTTAATGTTTAATTACAATATGATTAAAATATATAGAGAGGCTTACTTAATTTTATCCCATAATGTGAGGAAGGGTTTAAACAGACTTTGAGTATTGTTCTGAGTTGTGTATGAAATAAAATCATGCCACGTTTCAATAAAGTCTACAGTTTTGGCTTTGGATTTGATTATTCTAATTTGACTTGTTAATTTTTCAGCTATTGCAATCTGCTATAACTCAGAATACCATGAGTGTAATTTTAATAATTCTTTGGATTTTTAACTTTTAGCAACTATCCTACACACTGCCATTAACATAAACACTATTAGTCCTCCATGGTGATTTCATTCTAGAGAAAACACAAGGGTTAGAATGGAGGGTATGCTGAAGCCCTTCCTGTTGCCATGCTATGATCAGGCCTGATTGGGTCCCCTGCATATGAATGATTTGGAATTTAATATGTGATTCACAAGTAGCAACATCCTGATTTTACATCTCAGTATGAAAGCTGAACAGCCCATTTCTGTTCTGAGAAGCATGCTGGCTTGTGAAAATCTCCCAGAACTTTTTGTACGGGTTAGGGATGAGTAGACACCTGCATCTCCTATCCAAATGGGCTTTGTTCATTTTTTTTTACTCCTGTGGATTCACACAAATTATTCCATAAAATTTCATGGAATTTTGAGGATAAAAAAACCTGAAAGAGTAAAGAAACAAGAAGACACTCCTCTGTATTTCTGCAGTATGCACAGAGACTACCATATCAACATCCTGCTGGGCTATAATATCTTTTTAAATGCTAGCCAACACAGTGCTGGTGTAAACCTTGCTTGGCACTGTGGTTCCAGTTTGCAGGTCAGAAATGGGCGGTGATGGGGCATTCTGGAGGTGGAGCAGGGCTTCATCAGCATCCTTTTTTTTTTTTGAACAAAATTTTTTATTGGAAATAAACAGTCAACATTTTCAATAACGGTACCAATACAAATTCCAAGAAAAAATCCCCAACCCTCCCACCCCCTAATAGGCTTCCAACACTGCTAATAACAAACAAAGATATAAAACGATAATCAAGTTTAAACTTATATGCATTATCAAACCAGGTAACTTATTATAAAAAACCTCTACTATTACATCATATTTTCAGATAACAGTATAGTACAATTCCAAATTCGTTTCACTTCACGTTCAATATCCAAACGTATCCAGGTTATATATTTTCCCCTTCATTCTATATTCAGTTTCTAGATACAGTTTCAACCCTTCCCATTCTTTTGTATACTGTTCTGCCATTTGTCCATTAAGCTTCTTTGTCATTTTGTCCATTTCCGCTAAAAATAGCAGTTTTCTCAACCAGTCATGTATATCTGGTATTTTCTCCATTTTCCATTGCTGAGCAAAGGCCATTCTCGCCGACGTAATCATGTACCATAACAGTGTCCTTTTTTCTTGTGGAATTTTTTCCATTGTCAAACCGAGGAGGAAAAGTTCTGGCTTTCTCTCAATTGGGGTTTTTAATATTTTCTGCATCACACAATGAATATTAGACCAGTATATTTTCGCTTTATCACATGACCACCACATATGGTAAAAAGAACCCTCTATTTTTCTACATTTCCAACATTTGTTACTCAAGTTCTTATCCATACTAATATTAGCAATCTTTTTTGGTGTCATGTACCATCTATACATCATCTTATAACAGTTCTCTTTTACATTGATACAAGTAGACATTTTAAAAGATCTTTTCCACAAAAATTCCCATGATTCCATAGAGATTTCTTTGTTCATATTTATGGCCCACTTTATCATTTGCTCCTTTACAGTTTCGTCTAGAGTATATACAGTCAACAAAGTTTTGTACATCTTTGAAATCATTTTCCGCTCTCCGTTCAGCCATAGATTTTCAAATTCATCATTGATGGCTCTAAAGCCAAACTCTTTACAGTCTTTTTTATAAATGTCTTTTATTTGACAATATTTTAACCAGCCGTATTCAAATTCTAATTCATTGTTTGGCTTCAAAACATATTTTTTCCCTTCTTTTTGCAATAGTTCCTGATATTTCAACCAGTCATGACCTTTATGTTCAGAAAACAGATGTATAACAGCACTTGGAACAATCCACAAAGGCCTCTCATCCGAATTTTTTTCCCTATATCTGGACCATGTATCAAACAATGTCCTCCTTACATAGTGATGCTTAAACATAGAATCCATTTTATTTTTCCCATACCAAAGATAGGCATGCCAGCCAAATCTGCAATCATGTCCCTCAAGAGCTAACAGCTTTCTATTCCCCAAATGAATCCAATCAGATAACCAAGACATACAAACAGCTTCATGATACAAACGCAAATTCGGAACTTGGAAGCCACCTCTATCCTTAGCATCATACATTATTTTCATTTTAATTCTTGGCTTCTTTCCTGCCCAGATGAATTTAAAGATTTCTCTTTGCCATTTGACCAATACTTTCCCATCCTTTACAATCGGTATTGTCTGAAACAAAAACATTAACCTGGGCAGTACATTCATTTTAACAACGGCAATTTTTCCAAGAAGAGATAACTTTAATTTTTCCCATTTTTCTAGTTCACTCTTTATCGAACCCCACAGTTTTTCATAATTATTTTTAAACAAATCTATATTTTTCATTGAGATTTCGACTCCCAAATATTTAACCTTTTTAACCACTTCACATTCTGTCACATTTTGTAACATTTGTTGCTTTGGACCAATCATATTTTTACACAGTATCTTAGATTTATTTTTGTTAACATAAAACCCTGCAAGGTCGCCAAACTCTTTCACTTTTTCAAATACCTTAGGCATATTATCAATAGGATCTTCAACAATAAACATAATATCATCTGCAAATGCCCTTAGTTTAAATGAAAAACCTCCAATATTCAAACCTTTTATGTTATTATCATCTCTAACCGCTTGTAGCAAAATCTCCAAAATCCAGATAAATAACAATGGGGACAGGGGACATCCCTGTCTAGTACCTTTTCTTACCCGGAACATATCTGTTGATTCTGCATTTACAATCACTGAAGCTTTTTGATCTTTATATATCGCTTGAGTCATTCTTATAAATTCTGTGCCCATCAAAGATTTCTCAAACACTTTAAACATAAATTCCCAATTCAGATTATCAAAAGCCTTCTCTGCATCCAAAAATAAAAAGGCAACTTCTTTTTCAGGGTGTTTATCATAGTACTCAATTGCGTCTAAGACAACCCTCATATTGTCTTTAATTTGTCTATTTGGTAAAAATCCAGCTTGATCTTCACCAATAGTGTCCTTCAAAAACTTTTTGAGGCGTTCTGCTAATATTTTTGCAAAGATCTTATAATCGTTGTTCAATAATGAAATGGGCCGATAGTTCTTTACATTTGTTAAATCTTGTGCTTCTTTAGGAATTAAAGTGATTGCAGCTTCATTCCAGGAGTCCGGAATTTTTCCAGTCCTTCTAATTTCATTTAAAAGAATCTCCAACACCGGAACTAAGTCTTCATGAAATTTTTTATAAAATTTAGCAGAAAAACCATCCGGGCCTGGGACTTTAGAGATTTTTGCCTCAGCTATTGCTCTACTAATTTCTTCTTTGGTTATTACAGCATTTAACAATGTTTTCATTTCAGGGTTTGGTTGTATCAAATTAACTTTGGATAAATAATCCAACATTTTTTGAGGGTCCACTTGCTTTGCTTGAAAGAGATTTGCGTAGTATTTATAAAATTCCCTTCTGATTCCTCCTGGGTCTGAAAATTCTTTATTTCCATCTTTCAGACAGGTGATTATTTTTTTCTCTCTTCTTTTCTTTAATTGCCATGCTAAGTATTTGCCAGGTTTGTTTGCACCTTCAAAGGATTTCTGTTGCAATTTTTTCAAATTCCAAAATACTTCTTTGTTCAGTCTTGCCTCATATTGCTCCCTTAAAATCCTCAATTCTCTCAAAATCTTCTTTTTGCCAGGTCTTTTCTTAAGTTCTGTTTCTTTTTGCCGAATATTTTCCATAATTTCTTTATCTATTTTCATTTGTTGTTTCCTTTCATTATTATTAATTGCAATCAGATGTCCTCTCATCACGGCCTTGTAGGCTTCCCATACCGTTTGCGTCTGTACACTCTTATTTAAGTTCAATTGAAAGTATGTTTGGGTTTCTGTCCTTATTTTGTCGACAATATTTTGCTTGTCCAGTAAATCTTCATTAAGTCGCCATCGAAATTTTTTCCTCTTAACATAGGTTGACCATTTTATCGGACTGTGGTCAGAAAGAGTCCTAGGTAATATTTCAATTTTACGTGTTTGCAAGACTAAGTTCTCTGTCATCCACATCATATCTATCCTTGAAAAAGATTCATGTCTTGATGAGTAAAAGGAGTATTCTCTATCTCTGGGATTTTTGACTCTCCACACATCTTCCAGATGCTCATGTTTAGTCAATTGAAAAAATACTTTAGGAAGTTTACCCATGGCATCAATTCCTCTTTTAGATTTTCTATCAATAACATTGTCAACAGTGCCATTAAAATCACCCATTAAGATCATTTGCTCATAGGTCAACTGTCGTAGTTGTTCCCACAAAACCTGAAAAAAAAATTCCTTCGCGCCATTGGGAGCATATAGGTTAACAATTAATGTCTTTTTATTCTGCAGCATGGCTTCTACTGCTAAAAATTTCCCTTCATTATCTTTAAAAATCTCTTTTGGTTCCAACTCTTTTTTAATATATATAACAACTCCCTTTTTCTTTTGAGAGGAGAGTGAATAAAATTCCTCTCCTAATCTTTTTTGAATCAAAAATTTGGCATCAGATTTTTTAATGTGCGTTTCTTGCAAACAAACAATATCACATTTTTGTTTTTCCAACCAAAGTCTAACATTTTTTCTTTTTTGTGGTGAGTTCAATCCATTAACATTCCATGAAATTATTTGACTCTCCATGTTGTTTTATGATTATTTATCAGAATCTTTAAAATTATCATTGATGAAACTGGTCATTTGCTCCACAGACTTGATGGTGACTCTCTTCTGTTTAAACGAAAAACTGACACCTTTAGGAATTTCCCATCTGTACCTTATACCTTCTGTTTTCAGTTTGTCAATCAGATCTTTGAAGAGTCGCCTATCCTGAAGCATTGCTCTGGGTAGTTCCTTTAGGACCAAGATTTTCTTGTTGTCAATTGTAAAATCTTCCTGAAATTGTTGCTTAAACAAATCTTCCTTCAGCTTTTTAGATATAAACTGGACAATTACATCTCTGGGTAGTTTTTTCCTTTGCGCAATCGCAGAGTTGACTCTGTATACCACATCAATCTGTGCCGCCACTTTCTCCTCTTCCATTTTCAAAAAGTCTGCTACAGCATCTACCATAACTGAATGGATGTCTTCATTTTTGTCTTCAGGGATCCCCCTGAATCTCATGTGGTTAATTGTTGCATTATACTGGACCATCACATTCACTTTATCTGTTTCTATAGTGACATCAGCTATATCAGATGCTACTCTCTTCACCCTTACATCCATCTCATCTGCTCTTTTAGTCAACGTCTGTATTTCTTTTGTGATTCCAGACATTTCTTTTTTCAGTTCTGTAACTTCTGTTATTACAGTTTTTTCTAACTTCAAAATTGCGTCCATCACCCGTTTCTCCATAGCATCCATCATGCCCTGTAGCTTTTTTTCCTCTTTCCCAGCCATTTTCGGGGAGGACCAGGAATTTGCCCTCTGTCGTTGCCGCAGGTCGTACGCCGTTGTTCAAAATTTTTCCTCCAATCCACTCCAAATCAAAGTCCTCCTTGTGCCCACCAAAATCGCATTAATTCCACTTTTTTCTGTTAAGTCTTTCGTTTAAAATTAAAAAAAAAAAAATTGACCTTCCCAAAATGGCGGGCGCAATTTCTCTATGGTAAATGGGTCTTCCGGGTACTCACTTCCTGTCCGGCAATCTTAATGGTCCCCCTTGTTCTTGGTTTCTTCCCTTCTTCCGGCCTCCTGAGTCTTCTCTAGGACGAATACTTGTCTGGTCTGAAGTCACTTCCTGTTTTGCCGATTTTTGCTGTCGCAGCTAGAGTACTTTTCCACTGTAGTTCTCGCGGGTTTAACTGTTAGTTTCTGTTTTAAAGTCAATAATCCAACCGCAGGAATGATCAACAATCCGGCTTTTTGGCCTTTTTAAGCTATTAACTGCACTTTTTCCGCTCCAATGTTAGTACAACAGATACAGCACGATCAAGCGCTTCATCGGATGTTGTTTATATTCGGCCAAAACGCATCTCCGGTGAGCAATTTTAAAAAGTTACCTTCAAAGTCCGTATCTTGTTATAGCAGTGTTTCCTTAATGTCAGTTTCCTTAAGATGTTCTGGAGGTCTGGGTCATGCGTTCTTATGTTGAGATTTCAACTCGATAGGGTCTTGTAGAAATTTTCCGAAGTGCCTTCTCTGGGGGAGGGGATCAAGGCTGGTCGCGACGCTCTTTAAAGCCCCGCTATCAGCCGATCTCAACTCTCTCTCAGGCTAAGCTCGATGCCAGTCACCCCCCTTCCTGGGGGGATCTGCGGAGGGCTATAGGAAGCCCACCCTGTCGTCAAGACCCTTCGTATGCTCTGGGAGCTCAGGGAGCAAGCCAGAGCACGTCAGGACTCCATGAATCCCAGACCGGAAGCCGGCTTCATCAGCATCCTGATCCCCTTCACTCCATACCCTACCAAGGCATTAGCATAATATTACACCTGCAAATTAAGCCAGTGAATATAAACACTCTACTTGAACTCAATGGGGAGAAGAAGAAAAGCTACTCCCAGTCCCCCACTCTAACTACAGCCACAGCACAGAGTAGGATACCACATAAGGAGTTTGGTTACAGGTAAAGCAGCAGCCATCCACGATTTAATTCTGGATTAGAAATTGGACCTGCCATTTATCACTGAAACCTGGCTGAGGGAGGGTGAGGAGATAATCTCTCCCAACATTGGATTTATATCCCACCCTTCACTTGGCATCTCAGAACAGTTTATAATCTACTTCCTTTCCTCTCCCCATAACACCCTGGGAGGTAGGTGGGGCTGAGAGAGCTCTTTCGAGGACTGTTCTTGATAGAACAGCTCTCAGAGAACTTTGACTGACCCAAGGTCATCCAGCTGGTTGCATGCGGAGGAGTCGGGAATCAAAACCAGTTTTCCAGATTAGAGTCTGTCACTCTTAACCAGTACACCAAACTGGGTCTCAGTAATGTACTCGGAAATATATCAGCATAGGCCTTGCAGGCACAGAAGTGGTGTCACAGTGGTCTACTGGGATTCTATCCCCCTGATTTGATGTCCTGTCCAGGACTCTGCTGGATTTGAGAATGTGCATCTAGTGCTGGGAGTATGAGACACGACTGGCATTCTTTTGATGTAGAAACATGCTAGCATAGGCACACAGTGCATTCATTTGTAAAGAAAAAGAAATATATGTTTAATTTTATGGGGTCTGTGAAAATGTAAGGGGTTCCTATAACAAACAAACAAAAAATAATGGAAATGAATATTTCACATGGCATGCACTCCTTAGTATACATATGATTAATCTCTATGCCAAAAAACAGCCAGTGGGTTGAGAATGTGTATCTGTTTTTCATTTTCAGTTTAAACAAGCTAGTGTATCTTATTTCACTAATATAATTTACAATATATTAAACAACAACGCTGCTGTTAGTAATGCACATTGCATGTCAAAGCTACTTTTAAAAATTCTCTTCAAAATTTTTGAGTAGAAATTCATGGCAGGATTTCCCTCTGCTCAGTGATGAGTTGACTGTACTTTGTCTCTGGTAAATAGTTTTTATTACTTTAAATTATTTTCCATATGTTGCTTATTGAGAACTAATTTTTTACAAGTGTGCAACATGTCTCATATAAAAGTCTGATCAGTTCCAAAACAGCTAAACTGTCTCATGCCTTTCACTTCTTGCTCTCCCCTGCACTGGAGAATAGTTTTGACTCTTGCATTTTTTTCTGTTGCTATAACTCAGATCTGTTTGTAGATCTGATTCTGTTAAGGATTTACTTGAAATTAGAGTTTTCAAGCTTCTGGGATGCTGGGATCATATTTGTAACATTGGCTGGATGTATTTTCTGCAAAGCAAAAGGCAGGATGGTTCCTCAGGAGAGGCAGTTACAGACTACAAGGAAAGCACAAGGCCAAGTACATGATAGCTCAAAGAGTCCGAGGACACTCCTGTACATTAGCTGTTCATAGAATGTGACTTCCTCTCACAAACTCAATTTCCTTCTCTTTGCTCTCTTCTAGATTTTGGAAGGTACACATGCTGTTGAACAGAAGATATTTAAGACTTTTGGAAACCCGCAGGACTTACTCAGTTTCAGTTGTTCTGCTGTGTTAAGGATGTTTGCCTCAAATCCCCTAGGATTCCTTTTCATGATTATACTTCCATGTGCAACATGGTATCCCTATAAAGATCTATGGTACATTTTTTTGTTCAACCCCCTGCAGTGGGAGGTAAAAACAGGAAAGTTCTGCTCTTTAAAATATGCAGATGGTTGGATAAATCCCATTAACATGTACAATATTAGGAACTTCCTCATTACTTTGACCATAGTTTCTTGGAAAAAATGTATTCTGAGATGATCAATTTAAATGGACAAAAGTAAAGATATATTATTTCAGACTTGGGTGCTGCAACCATACATTTTGCCATTTGGGAACACCAACTGATGTGACATATACACAACATTCCCATTTTCTTTCTTTTCAGTGTAAGTCTAAATTTGAAATATAAACCATCTGAGTCTAAAATTTGATTGATTTTTGATTTGGTTGATTTTTGAGAGCATTTCTGTAAAGCAAACATATTATCTTGCTCTCAAGCTGCAATCAAGGACCACAAGTAATTGTAGTGAATGTGCAGTCCAGTCCTGTTCATGCCTCAGAAGTAAATGACACTGTATCTATTGGGGATTTATTCTCAAGCAAATCTGCATAGGACTACAGGTTTAATATACACATCCAACCAAATACACATTAATATCTAGTTAATATAATCTTTAGCATAGCAGTCTGTGATGACTCCATCCAACTTCCCCCCTTCAGAGGCAAAATTTTCTCTCCATTTCTCTTTCCCTGTCTGACTGATCCATCCTAGTAATGTGTTTTCTTCTTTCCCGAAGAACTCTGGCTGTCCCGCCCTGTCTCAGTTTGATATTTTACTGCTGGCTCAGACCAGGAGCCTGAGAGAAGGGTTGGGATCATCCTTTAACTTGAACCACTGAAAATGGCACTTGAGACATTTTGAAGTTCAAAATTAACAAACTATTTTATTCAACATAGAAGGGAAAGGTCAAGTGAAATCAGGAGTTGAAATTTCTGAGGTAACTCAGTATAGATAACTCTGAGGTAAAACCAGTACATACACAGACTTTAATTCTTATGTTTCAGGCTAATGAGAATTTCTTAAGCTATTCACAGTTACTTAAAGATTTTATTTGAGAGGGTTTTGTTCTAATGTTTTCCCAAACACTCCAGCACATTTTCTTTGAATATTGTCTGACTCTTTTGGTTTCCTGAAGGCTGGTACACTCTTTCCAGTACTCAACCCCCTTCTCTTGAAACACTAGTACTTGTCTTGAGTATTTAACTGACTCTTAAGGTCTCTAAAGGCAGTTTCTAACCACACCAGACAAGGAATCTCTGTAGTCTTCAGAGCTAACTCCCTGTTTAGACTGGGCAGACAAATTCTCTTCTCACTGACAGATCGATCCCCTTTCTTTGGTCCAAATGGGAATCTCCACCTAAATACCCGCTGGTTCTTGCCAACTTTCCCCAGTTCTCCTGTTTGTGTTAAACTGCTCTCATTCGGGGCTGAAACCAGACTCAACTCAATCAAGGCAGAAATCTGACTGACTTTTTCCTCAACATGCAGCTTTCAAGTCTCTCTCTGCTCAGTTGATGCTAACCAATCAGATTGCTTGGAGCAGCCTGTCACTCAAGGCTCTCTGTTTCTGTGAAGAATTAACCCTTCACAGTCCTCTACTTTGTTTGCACAGCATTTCTAAGCTTTTAAAAAGTGCAGCCCACCACACAGGCAACAACATGAGCCAACAACAATCCATTCTGTATCTGGTATGTATTCATATATGCATTGGTATTTTCAGATTATGCTCCATATATGACTATCTAACATGAATTTTATGTCATATTTTTTATAATGGGCAGCTGCTGGCTCATCAGCAATTTCAACAACTATGATTTCATTTTTCCTACATCAGTAAACTGACAAAGCCATAACATAAGTTCACTGTTCCCTAGTCCCACCCTAACACAAATATCACCTTACACATCAAATCTATTAAATGCTGGGTTATACTTTGGAAAGCTAAATTTCTTATAAAGTCAGTCTTTGAAAGTGAGATATAAAAACCACCAAGTCATTCACAGCCAAGGAGTTGTTATAAGATTTGCTATGAAGCACTTGAGAGCTTCGAGTTCAAGGGAAACCTTTTAGTGACATTTCAAGGCAGACTGATGGTACTTTATACACTATATCACTACAGAGAATTAGATTTTAAATGGGCAAGCAATGGAACTATCATAAAATCAAGTTACTTTACAAACAGCCCCACTACTTTTCCTACCTTGCCAAGCTGCAATAAAAATGTATTGATGCTGGGAGAAGACTCATATAAAGACTCATAAGTGCATAGAAGGGGATACTGAGTGCTAGACAACATTTTCATCCCAAATTATCCCTCCTTATAAATACTTATCTTTTGGTTTTGTAAGATTCCATGTGCTCCCATTGGCTATAAAATGCCCTCCCTCAGCTATTGGCCTACCAGCCGCCACTCAAGAGTACTCGCGTGCCATTGGCCGGGTGCTGGGTCTGCTCCTTTCCCCACCCACTCCCCCTTCAGACAGATTTGCTGGCAGACCAGCTCTCTCTCCTGAGGAAGACAGTTCTCTTGACTCCTGTGAGGGACTGTCCCCTCAGTGGCTGTTGGTAGGCAGCCAAGCTTGGTTCTGTGAGTAAAAAAACAAAGGACTTTCAGCATAACCCCCTCCCCCGCCCATAACCCCCTCCCCAACGGCCTGTCAGAATAAATGGAAAAAGGCTCTTTCTCCTGCTTAGCTTCAGCATGGCTGGCTGGCTAATGAGGTGGGCCAGCGACCATCAGACCATTTTCTTCAACTCCCCGCTGTGCGGCTGACTTTCCCCTAGGGCTGCCAATCTCCAGGTGGGACCTGGAGATCTCCCACTGTTACAATTGACCTCCAGATGACAGAGATCAGTTCCCTGGGAGAAAATGGTTGCTTTGGAGGGTAGACTCTATGGCATTATACCCTGCTGAGTCCTTCCACATACACCCCAAATGCTGCCCTCCACAGGATCCACCCCCCCAAATCTCCAGATATTTCCCTAATCACAGTTGGCACCTGTACTTTCTCCTCTGTCAGTAAAAGGCCCTTTCCACACCTATGTTGGCCTTTGGGAGAAAACTTATTGGACCCAGTCCTGTTCAGGTTGCCAACTCCAGGTGGGCAATTCCTGGAGATTTGAGGGATGGATCCTGGAGAGGGTGAGGTTTGAAGAGGGGTGGCACCTCAGACAGGTCCGATGCCATAGACTCCACCCTCCAATCCAGCCATTCCCTGATGGGGAACCATTGTTGCCAATCTCCAGGTGGGGACTGGAGATCACTCAAAATTACAACTGCTCTCTAGGAAGGAGGGAGGAGGAGATGGAAAACTAAAGGTAGGTTGATGGTTGGCTGGGAGGGAGATAGGGTTATCAACTCCAGGTTGGGAAATCCCTGGAGATTTGAGGGGTCAAACCTGGAGAGAGTGAGTGTTGAGGAGGGGTGGGACCTCAGACAGGTACAATGCCATAGAGTCCACCCTCCAAACCAGCCACTCCCTCCTGGGGAACCACTGTTACCAATCTTTGGGGTGGGCTGGAGATCACTCAAAATTACTACTGCTCTTCAGGTAGCAAAGATCAGTTCCTCTAGAGAAAATGGTGGACTCTGTCATTATACCCTGCTGAGATTGCCACAGCAAATTGTCACTGAGTGCCCAAAGCCGGGGCACTCTCCCAGAGCCTCTTTCTAGAGCCCGTTGTATTTATTTCCACAACGGGCCTTATTCCTAGTCTATAATAATACTCTTTTCCTAAGGATATATACTATGGGTATACAAATTGTAGAATCACTGTAACATTCATAATGTTTACTTTAATGCTGCAGAAAAATAACTATTCCTTGAAATTGTCCAGTTCCTCAATTTTTTTCCCCTGTTGTAATTTCAGATGGCAAATGTCACCTTCTGTAAAGTATGAATCACATCACTGCATTTGTTTTGGTTTTTTTAATTTGTTTTTATTTTTGTCTTTCTGGCCTGACAGCATCCACATTAACTTTGTGAGTCAAAATGCTGTTATCCACCGAGGAGTTGTTGAAAAGTACTGTTTTGATTTGATAAATATTATAGGAATATAACCCAAAGGAATTCTACTAACAGGAATATTTGATGTTTTTTGATTTCACATCTTTGCGAGAACTTTGAAATAACAAGGACCATCAGGGATACCAGCTCTGATTATGTTTTGAATGATAAAACTTTTAGATGTGCGGCTTGCTAAGGGTCCTTTCCATTCTTAATACATATAAATAAAATCTTTCTGTCAGAGTTACTTTAGATAGTTGCCTTTATTTTTATTTATTTATTTGTTGCAACTTCCTTGTTGCAATTCTGTAACCCATAAAGAATTCAAGGAGCACCGGCAGGTGCTTTTTTGGCAGCTGTTATTAGATGCGAGGATATAGGATGTCACTAAGAATTATGACCATCATCTCCATGTTTTCTAACTGCTGCCACAAATGGCAAAGTAACTGTACCATCCAGCCTTTTTCAAAATGCAACCAGTGGCTGAAAAGATAGGTCAATAAATTCTGTTGTCCAAACAACATAACTCAATGAAATTGTTTTTGCAGCTGAATAGAGAGCACCCAGCAAGCAGAATACTGAGTGTGGCACAGTGTTCCATGTGAAAAAATACTTGTGTGTGAGTAATAGCTTTTGCTTAACTCATATACTGCCACTCTCAGCACAAGTAGCAAAACAAAATTCAGGATGAATAAATGCAATTTAGCTGAAATTATTTTATAGTGTTTTGCTTATACATGTGATTCCCAAGATAACTGTATGGCTGCAAGGCAGGGATGAGGTGGAGACAGAGCCAAAATTCATATCTGTCGGTTTTTTCACACTGGCTTAAAAACCTACTTACATTACCCAATGTAAATGTGTTTTTTTCTTATGTTCACACAGCTTTGAAAACA
Organism: Gekko gecko; assembly: GCA_029375565.1. Classification (NCBI taxonomy): domain Eukaryota; kingdom Metazoa; phylum Chordata; class Lepidosauria; order Squamata; family Gekkonidae; genus Gekko; species Gekko gecko. Next base: position 83,506,567 of record JAPDNY010000007.1, read on the forward strand.
TCCCACCACTGTTTCATTCCTTCCCCATTTTTCCCAGTCCTAAAAAAACTGGTTTCTCCTGCACCTCTTGGGGGGAAGGTGAAATGAATGTATTTGCAAAAAAGCCTAAGCTGGGTGTTCGAGATAACCTGCTCACTGAAGCCCACCCTGAAGGGGCGGGGGTTGGCATTTAAATTTTTTTTATTTGTATGCCAGCATTTCAAAGTTTCAGCACTGAAGGACACCTGTGCTGGCAAAAGTTCTACCCCCCTTAGGGAAGCCAAAGAGGCGATACGTCCTGCAGGCACTTCTTTTATAAGTAATGCACAATCTTAGACTGCTTTCAAAAACAATCATTATCAGCTGCCAGAGTAAATAAGTGCAGACCTGTGATCAGCCATTATCCTTATTGTGGCATGATGCAGTGACTTGCTCACAAAATGCAAGTCAGGTAAACAAATTCAAACTCTGGGGAGAAGCCAATCAGAGGTCCTGCTCTACTACAGAAACAGAGTGCACCAATCAGTGTAGGGACACCTATTCCAGGTGCAAGCCTCAGGTGATGCATAAGGGAGGAGACTGGTCTTTAACACAGCCCCTTCAAAAGCTTGCTGGGTTGCTTCAGCACCCCAGTGCATGTGCAACCCCCCCTCCCCCCGAAAAAATCAATATAATGTGAACAAGAAAGGATAGAATCCTGATGGGGAAAATCCAAGAAAAACTGTGAGTATGAACTGGTCATGATGAAAGCATGATAGTCAAAACCACAATAACAGCAAGGAACAAGTCAAAAGGTGGAAGCAATCTGAAAGTTGCCTGTGAAAGAGGGCTGAAATGTGGATTAAATACATGGTGACTGAGTGGCAATTTTTCAGTGCAGGCTGACAAACTTCAGAAGCTCTTTTCAGGAAGCATTAAAAAGTCAAGCTATCAATAGTGGCTGATGCCATCAATAATGGTAGTTCCCTGCACTGCACTAAATGCCATTCTGTCTCCCAATCCCATCCCACTTGTCATTCCTTCTCATTCCCCATGCCATTAATAATTAAATGGAGTCTTTTGCCAGTACTTCCCCCACGCTGCAGTGTCATATAGCCAGTGTCCAGTAGCTTGCCCAACTGTGTTCTTCATCTCCTCTCCAGCTTCCAGCAAACATGTGTCAAGGCAGGGAAAAGCCCACCAATCCACAACCAGGCAGCTATTATTTCTCTCCCACTTCAATGTCTAATGCCTGCAGGTCTCTGAGGAGTGTGGGTTGCAAAATTTGAGCAGAAAACATACTTCCATTACCTTCTTCCGTTCAGTGTTATTTCTTAGTCACTATGCCTTGAAATATGTGCACATATTGAACATGAAGTTCTTTAAATGGGCTGTTGTAGCCTTGCATGAGAACCTTTAAAATGCCTTTTTTTTAATGCCTAGACTATTTATGGCTTACCTTCCAAACTTTCAAATCTCAACTTTCAAGTCTAGCAAATAAGCACATTTTTTTAAGTAAATGACCTCATTGGTTTTAATTAATCCTCCACAGAAAATTTTATCTTAGCTACATTCTGGAAGGTTTAGATTCTGACACAGTCTTTAGGTCTGCCTAAAGCCAAACATCTCCAGCTTGACTGCATTCACTCTAGCAACTCTCTAATTAGTCATTCATTCATTCATTCATCTATCCATTCATTCATTTATTGCCGGTAACTCAATAGGAAAACGTATTCACGTGTTATAGCTGCAACACTGACAGATCAGCTACAAATGATTTTACACATTGCAGGGATGAATACCTAGAAACAAGTGGCATTGTACAATTAAAACAACAAATTCCATGCAAATAAGTTATTTCAGAAAAATTCAAAAGACTAATCATTTTGATTATTTTTTAATAGCAATGTGGAGCTCTGTATTTACCGCCTGATGGAACTCCTGAAATGCATTGTGTGTCTTCAAAAGCCGTCTAGGCTTGTGAATGGGACACTATAAACCTGATTTCAACAGACTGAAAACAAGATGTGACAAGCAGTTTGACACTGGCCCTCTACTAATTTCCGTTATTTGTAAAGAGGCATCATCTGAATGGAAATAGCTCAACAGAATGGGTCAGTATGGTTGAGGCCATGTCAGTTCACACATAAAAACCCAGTGCAGGGGAAAATAAGCAGCCATTGATTTCCAGAGAAAGCCCCAGGGACTGTGGAAAGCTGCCAAAACGAGGCACCAGCTGCTCTCTGCTGGAAATCTTTTGTGGACTAGAGAGAGAAGAGAGGGAAAGCTGGTGGGTCTGAAAGGGGAAATGAGACAGAAACCAGGGTGAGAGATGTGTTCCTGACTGCCTCAGCAATGCTTCATTCCCTAACCTTAACATTCTCTTTTCTGAGAAAATGTTAAATAAAAACTTCACTAAAAAAAATCCCTCTCTACCTTTCTTTATGCAGTGTATCAGGAACAGTTCCAGTGGGAATTTCTCATGCTCTTTCACATTCCCTGAATTCAACCTACTGCCTTAAAAAAACTGCTCTGATCTAATAAATGTATGCTTCAAAAATGGAACAAATACTCAGTGTGATTTGCAGACCTTCATTTGCATAATTGCATTATGACAACGATTTTAGGAAGATAGTAAATGGAGAGTATTTTGTTTGAAGTCTTTATGCCTTGTAATAAGAAAATCCTGCCCTACTTCTCCTTAAGCACCTCAGCAATGATTTCATGGTATAATCAAGAGAGAAAAGAAACTTTAAAGTTTCAGCAGTGAGTAATAAACTCTTTTGTTTCAAGCCTAGTCACTCTAGGCAGTGCAGCCTGTGATTGTATAAAAGTTTCACAATGGAGCACAAAATGAACATGTATCTGCAAGTCCCAGATAACTTCTAGATTTTGAAATGGTTGGTCCTCTGTGTTGTTGACATTGCTTTTAGTACTTTGTGGATGGCCTGGCTGGAAGATTGAATTTGCTGCAGCATATTCTATTTATTATGTTTACATTTATTTATTTATGTATTTATTGCATTTGTAGCCATCATTTCTCCAAGGAGATTATGACAGTTTACAATGATATTATTCAATTTTAAAATCACAATAACCTATGATTTGCCCAGAGATACCATATAACTTGTATAAGACTTAGCATGGTGCACTGGATAGTGTTGGACAGCCATGGGGAAACCTGAGTTCAATTCCTCCTTAGCTAATTCAGTGTATGGTCTTGTTCCATTCTGTAGATTAGATATTTTTAATTTGAAAAAAAATATATATTAGGACTGCTAAGCTCCTGGTTGGGTCAGGAAATTGCCTAACCCAAGCAACCATTGCCTATTGCCATTCTCAGAAGCTGTGGAGGGGGTGAGAATAAAAACAATTATCCACTTTGTGAGCATGATGATCTCACTTTCAGGCAAAACCCAGAAGGAACAGCAGTAGCTTGAAGAATTGCTGGAAACTCTATGGTAAAGGTATAGAGTTTCCAGTGATTCCTAGAGCTACCATTGTCACTTCCAGGTATTCTCTGAAAGTGATGCCATCCTCCTACCCTATCCTTGCCTCTAACCCTGCTATCAGTTGCAAGGCTCAGCCTGGCACAAAAGGATGTAAATCCCTGTGACACCCCTTTTCCACTCACACAGAGTGTCTACTACTCTCTACAACTTCTCTTGTTCTGGTTATGGATTTTGCATAGGTCAGGACACAACATTCACCACCTTTCTTGTCTGTTTTAAAATCTATAGAGAGTCATGACCATCTTGCACCTCATGTTCTCTCACTCCCAGAGACATCCACAGACAGGATAGCCCAGCACCCTGTAATAATCAGCCCTCACTCACACAGAGCTAATGGGGTTTGGGCTCAAACACTGTTCCAATCACTCACTGCTGCTATGCATTCCTATCCTATAATATATGTGTATAGACCAAGATATTAAATTGTTTGTGTGTGTGCTTCTTCTCTTTAGACACACAACTCACAGGGTTAACCAAACAAGAATCTTTTGTTTATAAGAACAAAACACTGATGAAAGTAAGGTCTGAGAAACACCGTTTCACTTCCATTGAACTTTTGAAGTGAGGTCCTATACCTACAGCTGGGATCCTTTAGCTACAATTTTATCATTGTCAGCCTGTTCCAAGCAGCATTTCTGTACAGTTCCCCCGAGCCAGAAACCCTTTTCTCCTCTGTCCTTAAGCTTCTCAACTACTAACCTCTATCTTTTTAAAACTTCTCTTTTCAGGTCTCCTCACAATATTCCATCTACTCTTATTGGTTGATTAGAGAGACAGGCAGAACCCAGCCTGCCTGCCACAAACTCTTTCTTACTTCCAAGAATGGTGCAAGTTTGCAAAGGAGATTTGTGTTGCCTACCCTGTCCTAGTACAGCTCCTTGTCCCTACAGGGGAAAAAATGTGGAATTTGGAATTAGCTGCAGCAAGATGGGGTAAATTGCTCCCTCCTTCTCATTCTTGCATGAGAAAAATACCTTTATAAATGGAGCAAAAGCTTATTCAAGGGAGGAGACATCTCTGCCATTTTTCTTTTCTAGTTGCAGCTTCACCTCATGTTGCATTTTATGCTATCCCCCAGAGTCTACAAATCATCTACTGTGAGCTTGCTCTGTTCATGGAACAGATCTGGGCCATTATCGCACAGCAAACAACAACAACCTGTATCCAAATATCAACAGACTTTGTGGAGCAGGATTTCCTCACATACCCCTCTTGCTGCTGCCCACTGAATCCTCTGAAATTCTGTTCCTCGGGAATGTCATAGGGGCAAAAGTGGAGATCTGCAGTGGTGGTGGAGAATCAGCAAAAATCATTACCCTTCTTCTGCAAGCAGAAATTCTGTGTGTGGTTCGACATCTGCTACTATATCATTAAATTTGCTTTTGTTACTACATAGTCCCAAACCAGTGAAAGACAGCTATTTTAATAAACAGACCTTCAATATACAAATATTGATTTCTTCACTCTTACATATTCATTACAGTTCATATACTAGCTAATGGATCCAGTGGCTGTACTCTGTATTTCGAATATGTTGTTAGAAAATTATGTGAAATTGGAGAATTTCATGGGTAGGTACCGTCATCAAGGTCAAGCTGTTTGGTGGAATTGCTGCATAGGCTCATATAGAGGAAGGCTGTCCTAGAGATTAGTCACACCGGCCACATGACCATAGACATGTCTTTGGACAACACTGGCTCTTCAGCTTGGAAATGAAGATGAGCATCGCCCCCTAGAGTCAGATTCAACTAGCTGTCAAGCAAGGGAAAACTTTACCTTTTTTATGATCCAAACACTGAGTTGAATAACTCTTCATTGGTAACATTTGTTCCAGACAGGTATGTTTGTTTGTTTGTTTGTTTATTATAGACACCATTCTGATAGACAAATAATGTATAATGAACTGAATATTATCCGAAACTGAAACTCTGGAATCTATTTTAAAAAAGCATCCTTGTTCAGAAATGACAACAGAAGTGTCATGTATGATCGCATGAATACATGCTGCTCCTTCCTTCCCTCTTTGGCTGTGACCCTAAGGGCAATTTCCTGGGTAGAACCACTTAATACCATTAAATAGCTGCCAGAGGGGCACTTGGGCCTTTAGATGGCAAAGGAATAAAAAAGTCACATGAGGAGATGGCAGAGAATCTAAATGAATTCTTTGCATTTGAGTTCACTGTGGAAATGGTGGGAAATGTACCCAGGCAATAGCAATGATTTTGAGGAAAAGAGTCTAAAGAACTGAGTCAAACTGAGGTTATGAGAGATTAAATTCTAGACCTAGTGCGGAAAATGAAACATCTCCAGGTCCTAATGACATATACCCAAAGGTTCTTAAAGGGCTTAAATGCGAAGTTGTTGATCTACTAACCAGTGTATGTAACTTGTCACTAAAATCAGCCGCTCTGCCAGAGGCCTGGAGATTAACAAAGGTTACAACAGGTCCAGAGGGCAGCCAGGAATTACAGGCCAGATAACTTAATATCTTGCCCCAGGTAAATTAGAAGAAACTGTAGTTAAAGACAGAATTGTTAGGCACATAGTGGAACAAAGCCTGCTGAGGAAAAATTAGTGTGGCTTCCTCAAAGTCCTACCTAACCAACTTTTCAGAGTTCTTTGAGAAAGTGAACTAGTAGACCCAGTAGACACTGTATACTGAGACTGTCAAAGAGCCACTTTGGTGTAGTGGTTATGTGTGTGGACTCTAATCTGGGAGAACCGGGTTTGATTCCCCACTCCTCCATTTATAACTGCTGGATGACCTTGGGCAAGCCATAGTTCTGTCAGAGCTGTTCTTTCAAGGACTGTTCTAGAAAGAGCTCCCTCAGCCCCACAGAAATATACTGGGTTCGACATGTGTTAGTGATCAGCTCATGCTTTATTGTGATAACAGCTCAAACTCAAAGACACTCTAGCAGGGCCAGAGCCCTGTTTATAAGCCCATAAAATGGCACACCCATCACACACCCACTCCCAACAATAGGCTATTTACAGAGGTATTCCTGGGCGATAGGTCCATCCCAGGATCCTAGCAGTCCATTGTTCTGTGACCCCAAGCTGGGTCTGTTAAGGTTAGGCTTAGTATACAACACCCCCCCCCCAAGGTTCAGAACATCCGAGCACACATAGTCCCTTAGGCAGGTCAGTCTGAGTCACTTGAGGTTCAAGTGACGTGGTTCCATGGGCGGTGTCAGGGCTCCTGGCTCTGGTCCAGACTCAACAGCCATGAGGCTCGGGGGCAGTGGCAGTGTCGGCACAACCTCAGGCCCATCTATTGGTGCCTGCTCCGGCATTGCACTCACCGGTCTGTCTGGGGTTTCGCTGGCTGTGGGTTGCTTGCTGGGAGCTGATACCCCTCACTCAACCTCCGGCTCCAGCAGGTCTGGCAACTCCACATCGTCTTCATCCAAGGTTGTTGAGGGCAGGCCCAGCTCAGCGGGGAAGAGATGGCAGCGGAGTTGGTTGATGTGCCACCTCAGTACCTGGCCACCATCAGTAGATACTTCGTAAGACAGGGGGCTGGTGACTTGGATGACTTTGGCTGGGGTCCAGGTGGGGCCACTGGAGAAGTCCTGGGCATAGACAGGGTTGCCCGGAAAGAACCCCCGGGGTGTCACTTGATTCTTGGGGGCCACATGATACTCTGCCACATGGTTGAGATGCATCTGGTCTAGGCATGTGGTGAGGCATTGCCCCATGAGGAGTTCCACTGGGCTGCAGCCAGTGGAGGTGCATGGGGTCACCCACTGGCCAAAGAGGAATGTCATGAGCTGGTGGTCCCAATCTCCTTGAACGATCTGCCGCAGCACGTCCTTGGTGGTACTCACCATCTGCTCTGCATAGCTGTTGGTGGTGGGGTGGAAGGGTGCAGACCTTACATGCCTGATGAGGTAACAGCCCATGAAGTCGTGGAACTCACCTGAGGTGAAGGCCATCCCATTGTCTGACACCACAGTGTTGAGGATTCCGTGGGTACAAAAGATTCTCTGGAGGGTGCGAATTGCTGCTTGAGATGAAGTGGAAGGGATTGGGACTACCTCTAACCATTTCGTGTAGGAGTCCACCATTGCCTGGGGAGGTTCTGGAAGGGCTAACACAGTCCTCAATCTTGCCGTCCATGCCGGGCCACCAAATGTAGCTGCAGGACAGTGCCTTCATCTGTACAATACCTGGATGTGTTTCGTGAAGCACCACTAGGACTTGTGGGCACAATGGAAGTGGCACCATGACCCGGCTTCCCCACAGCAGGCACCCCTTGTGTGCGGACTGTTCATCCTGGTGGGAGGAGAATGCTGCAAATTCAGGGCCCATGTGGCCAGCAGGCCATCCCCTCCCCACCCAGTCCAGAAATGGGAGAGGACACAGTCCTGTGCAGTGTGGCAGGAGATGTCCAATACCTGGAGAAGGTGGTTGGGAAGGTCCTCCAGGAGCAGGATCTGATGGGCAGGTCCGGGTCACAGGAGGGCAGCAGCATGTGGCTGAGTGCGTCAGCATGTCCCATTGACTTCCCGAGGTGGTAGTGAAGAACGTACTGGTAGCCTGCCAGGAAGATGGACCAGTGCAGCACCCAGGGAGACAGCATCTGTGGTGTTTGGCAGTCTGGAGCCAGCATCCCAAGCAGGGGGTTAAGATCCATCATGATGGTGAAGGGTCGCCCATAGAGGTAATCATAGAATTTCTTCATGACTGCCACAATTGCCAAGGCCTCCTTGTCAATCTGTGCATAGCTGCACTTGGCCAAGGACAAGGAGTAATAGACCATGGGAACCTCTCTGCCATTGGGTAGCTGGTGACCAAGGATGGCTCCAACCCTGTACGGGGACACGTCACAGACCAGGACAACTGTGAGCGCTTCGTCGAAGTGTGCTAGGACTGTGTTTGAGGTAAACAGCTCTTTGATGGCATGGAATGCTGCAGCCTGCTTCTGGTCCCAGAACTAGGGGGGCTGTTTGTTGAGAAGCTGGTGTAATGGCTCCACAATTGCAACCTTGTGGGCTAGGAACAAGTGGTAGAAATTTAGCAGGCCCAGGAAGGCTTGGATGTGGGGGTCAGGGCACTGATGATGGCCCAGACCATGTCGGCAGCTGAATGGATGCCCCATGTGTCCACGGCAAACCCCAGGCACTTGACCCACAGGACCCCCAGGAGATACTTCTCCCTCTTAACTTTAAAGCCAGTGTCATGGAATCTTTGCAGGATGGCACGTAGACAGAGGGCAAAGTCCTCATCCATGGGGGCAGTGATCAAAACATCAAAAACTGGCTGGACCCTGGGCATTCCTTTAAGAAGAGAGTCCATTAGATTTAGGAAGATTCCCAGGGTGACACTGAGCCCGAACTGCAGCCTCTGCACTCGTAACATGCCCCTGTGTGTTACTATCATCTGAGCCTCTGCGGTCACATCATCAACTGGAAACTGCTGATAGGCCTGTGCCAAGTCCAGTTTTCTGAAAACCTTGGCACCCGCTAGGGACTCCAGGACATGGCTGACCACCAGGACTGGGTATGCATGGTCCTGGAGCACCTTGTTAATGGTGCATTTATAGTCCGTGCAGATGCAGATGTCCCCATTTGGCATGACCGGAGTCATGATGGGGGTTTCCCAGGCGGCATGTGGAACCAGCTCCAATACCCCTTGGACCACCAATTGATCTAGCTCTCCATCTATCTTGGGCTTCAAGGCAAAGGGAACATCCCTGGCCTTCAGCCCTATCAGCTGCACCTCCGGGTTAAGTTGCAGGGAGACCGAAGGCCCTGTGTAGCAACTGAGTGTCCCATCAAAGACCACAGGGAACTTGTCACACACCATTTGGAAGTCCTTGGAGCCCATGTGGTGCACCTCCATTACTTCAAAGCCCAAGGGCGCGAACCAAGAGAGTCCCAATAAGCTTGTGAGCTGCCCTTCCACTACTAGCAAGTCCAACAGTCCCTCAAAATGGTGGTACTTTACATGGAACTTGCCCCATCCTTTAATGGCCACCTCAGTTTTTTGGAAGTCTCTGAGGGTAAAGCCAGTGGGCCTAAGGTGGGGACCCCCCTTTGGACAGAGCTTCCAGAGAGTCTCTTATGAGATTACAGAGATGGAGGACCCAGTGTCCAGTTCCATCTTGCAGGGTGCTCCCTCTATAAGCACAGTCACTTTTATTTTATGGGTGGAGTCCTGGGGCAAGTTTAGTACCTCATGCTGGCGGACAGTGGTGGTGTGAAGCTCCACGGACTCTTGGTGGGTTGCTGTGCATCTCCGGTCACCTTTGAAGCATTAGGCACGTGCGATGTGGCTGGTCTTGCCACACGTCCGGCAGGTCACGTCGCAGAAATGACAGGAACGATGTTTGTGGTCATCCCCACAGCTAGCACAGAGAGGTGGTGCGGTAGTCTTTGTGGAATGTGCAGGGGCTGTGAATGGAAATGGGTCATGGTGGGTCGTGCGGTGGACCGGATGTGCTTCCTCCTCATGGACATGTCCGAAGCTGAGGAGATGGAGTCTTGGTGCATGCTGGAGTGTTGGCGATCCCTTAGGGCCTTCGTGAAGGTGGTGGCCTCAGGGTCAGCTCCTTGTGGCCAATGAGCTTGCAGCGAAGCTTTGGTTCTCAGATTCTTTTGATGAACTGGTCAAGCAGGGTCTTGTCAAGGTTCGAGAATCCACAGTGGAGGGCCAGCCAGCGAAGGTCGGCAACAAAGTCGGTAGCTGCTTCTTTGGGCTTCTTTTGGTGCAAAAATAAGTCCATGTGGTGCACCATCTTTGTGGGCTGTGGCATGAAATGGCCGGTGAGCCTCTTTAGGAGGTCCTGGTATGTGGACGTTTCCAGGGTATTGGAAGCAATAAGGCCCTGGACCAGCTGTAAGGTGGTGATCCCATGGGTGCTCAGCAGGAGGGCCTTTTTCTTGTCGGCATCGGTGATCCCCTGGAATAGGATGAAGTATTTCAGCCTTTCCACCCAGGTGAAGTAGTTCAGCCACTCCACCCACGTCTCCCACAGTTCTGGGTGTGTGGGGTCAAACTCCAACAGATGTCCTGATAAGGCAGCCATGGTCTCAGGAGTGATGCTGTCAGGTAGCCCTGCCATGATGGATGGAGGGGAGGGGAGGATGGCAATGGGCGCCATAGTGGCGTGACAGGCGGGAGGTTGGAATCCGAGGGGTGTTGATTTATGTCTAGGGTGTGAGAGTGGAATGTGCATCTGGTAACCCCTATCTCTCGCAGACTGAACGTTCTGACCTTGAGGAGTCAAGCTGCGAGCTTTACTATCGCTTTCAAAGCTCCGGCTTTCCTGAGAATAATGGGGGCGTTGGGAACTTCATTAGCGTAGTAACTTTCGATTCCCAGTCGCATGTTATTCCCTGATTGGTAGAAGGGGGGGTCCCCATTCACCCCCTTCTCGGTATAACCACTTGCTCTCTGTAACCAAGTCATTCTGAACAATGTACCTGTTCCAGTGACCTTTCTATTGCAGCTCTATAATAAATGCTATTCTTGCTTGAACCGCAAGGCATGGTGTTTTGCTGACTAGGTTAGGGCTTCTGACAGTTTGTTCAGAATCATCATCAACTTCGGGACTGGTCAGAAACCCGCAACTCCAAAATGAGTAGCGGTGAAGAAGATACTCTCCCGATCGAAGAGGAAAAGAAAAAGGAGAAGAAACCTCCCGGGAAGGACGTACCCAGAGAGACCCCTGACACATACGTGCCGGGACAATGGGGTCCGGAGTACGACTTTGGAGGGCCTTATGGGGATCCATATGGGGCGGCCTATGGAGGGGTGACCCACCGAGTCGGACGGAGACGAGACTGGGTGAAACCCCTGGCCGAAACCCATGAGACATGGTTTGGAACCCCGCGAGCATTGGTGGGGGAGGCCACCCCGAAAGATCGGTCCGCAGACTGATTACGGCGGGAGCCCTGGAAGAAACCGGCCGAGACTCCGAGAGCCTGGAAGGTGCCGTGGTGAGACGGAGGTGGAGTGGGGAACCGAGCCAAGACCGCCTGATGCGCTACCTAGATGAATCCCTCGCCCGCATCCCACAGATGATCGCAGAGGGCATCCGAGAGGAGCGTGAGCGACAAAGGCGAGAGGAGCCACCAGACCAAGTTCCCCAGGATCAACGGCCGGCCCCGGATCAAGGCCAGCAGAACGTACCAGCCGGGCCTCCAGATCAACCCGCGGGGCCAGGGCCGCAGGGGCCGCCGGGGCAACCACCCCCTCGACCTTGGGGGTTTTTGCCACCGAAACCTGCGGAACTGCTGGATGCAGATTTTGACGGAGACCCCGAGAAGTTTCCGTTCTTCCTCGTGAGAGCCGAGAGGTTCATTGAGACTTGGGGCCATCTATTCCAGTGCGAAGAGCGTATGGTCGATGTCATAGCAGCCCACCTGAAGGGAGCGGCCGCTGACTGGTATGTGGGACTTCACCAGGCTGATGGGCGTGAGTTGAGAGAAATCGATTCTTTTATGTGGGCCATGAAAGAGCAATTCGAGGACGCGAACTCTAACAAAGCGGCAAAGGCAGCGATCCGAGCCCTCAAGCAACGCACGAGATCGGTGAGAGATTACACGGCGGAGTTCCGGAGGTGCGCGGCTAAAATCCGAGGGGTGCAAGATGGGACCCTCGTGGACTACTACAAGTTGGAACTCAACGCGGAGATCCGGCGAGAAGTCACCAGAACCCAAGACCCAGACACCCTCTCGGGATGGATACAAGCCGCCATCACGATGGAGAACCGGCTGAAAACCATCAAACTAGATGATGCCGCAGCGATGGCCAACAGCGGCCCTACGCCGGCAGCGAGGAGAAAACCCCCTACCCCGAATCCGAAACCGAGGGATGGTACGAGGGAACTTCGAATGAAGCAAGGTCTTTGTCTCAAATGCGGAGAAGGGGGCCACTTCGCCGCGAACTGCCTGACCGCATCAGCATCGCCAGGAGCGCCCAAGGGAGCCAAGAAGAAGTTCGACACCTCCACGCCGAAACCGGTGGCAAAGCCGAGGGGGGCGAAA